>OY743216.1:8689118-9374979 GCA_963555745.1 Cardamine flexuosa | reverse complement strand
GCCAAGGTATGCAAACTGATAATTAGACTTGTACATATTACATGATCAGACTCTTATGGCTGTTTTTATTTATTTCCATTGTGTAGCTTGAAAGTGTGATCAACGACATGGACCGCATCAAACTGGAATGAAGACTTTTCTCTGTTTGATGTGAAATTGATATGTTTTTTATTCTTGAGTTCTTCTAATTATCTGTACTGATTTGCTAAGCCAAAGATGAGTTTAAACACTCGTTTTCCCATGTACCAGTTTTTTTTTAATGCGTACTTTTAAGCCAACTTAACCTCATGAAGAGTTGGCGAGATTTGTCTCACCTCTTGATCGGCGTTGGAGGATGCACTAGTAGAGTGTGCCTCCTACACCAACGACAGTTATAATAAATAGCATGATGCGATAAAATCCTTTTAGAAAAGTTGGATCTTTCAAAAAAAAAAAGGTTTAAAATATATAGTAATAATATTTTTATTATATAATACAATTTTGTAAGTTTTCTACCAATTAAAACCCTGAAATTATAATTATAGGTTGTTGACCACTTATCTTTTCAGGACCAGACCATCATTTTCTAAAACTATTTAGAATGATTTTACATCTTAGTTATAGTTTCGCAATAGTTCACTATCTTTGGCACAGTTATCATGGCTTAATGAATTATGTTTTTTATTCGGAGCCGACTTACTAATATTGTTAGGATTCCCTCCTAACCAACTAATCTCCTTACCTCCTATTCCTGGGATTACTGGCCTAGTTTCGATCACCAAAATATTTATCTCAAGCCAATCACAAAATTTATATCACTTTTTAATCGAGAAAACTAACCAAGAAGCGAGATTAGCTCCAACACCAGTGAACAAATACATAATTCATTAAGCCCTAATAATTTTGTTTCGAAACTATCAAAGAATTAAATTTGTCGAGTTGGATAAAATCACAAAAATAATGAACTATCAAAGAATTGAGTTTTTTGAGTTAGATAAAATCACAAAATCCATATTTTTTTGCCAATTGGAGAAAAAAAGAATTGGTACATAGGAAATTGTGTTTAAACTCATCTTTGGCTTAGCAAATCAATACAGATAATTAAAAAGAATCAATACAGGTAAAGCAGCAGCAGCTGTTGTCACACTCAATCGCTTTTAGAGTAATATTAAAAGCCACACTCAATCGCTAAAAGTGACAATTTCATAACATAGACGATTGATTACACCGGAAAATAAAATAGTAGATCTACAACATTTTGACAAAATGAAGGGAGCTTCTCAAAAGTGTTTGGTTCGAACAAGTAAATGTATGGTTAAATAGACGCAAGACAAAATCATTTCAATTGAGCAGAGAGATGAAGGTAACAAAACAGAGAGAAGTCCTCATTCCAGTTTGATGCGGTCCATGTCGTTTATCACACCTTCAAGCTGCACAATGGAAAAACAAAATCAGTCATAAGACTCTGATTATCAGTTTACATAAGAGTCTGATCATGTAGTATGTACAAGTCTAATTATCAGTTTGCATACCTTGGCAATCTGCCGCAAGAAGAAATCGCCATAATGTTTTGCGGGTTTTGATTCCACAACGTAGATCATATCCTGAAGTTTCACCAGATTTATAAAGTTACTTGTGAAAGAAGCACCAGAGTATCGATGGCAAAGAGATTCAGAAACAAGGAAAAGAACATACAGTTTTGATGTAGAAATCAATGTCTGCGTTGGAGATGATCCTACCCTCGGAATCAACTGAATGGGTCTTGTGCTTGTATGTTAACAATATGGTCCTGCCGTTAATCAAACTCGTACATGTCAGAACAGAAAGACATTTCGTAATAAAAAAGCTATCTATGCATATGATGTTTTAAACCTCACCTTAGAGTGGGCTCATCAACTTCCATGTAGTTTGCAAGCTTAGCAAGAGAAATGGAGGAGTACACTTTCAGGAATGTCCTCACTCCCGACAACAGCTGCTGCTGCTTTACCTCGTAAAGGAACATCTTCAGCTGAAGCCTGTACGCATCCTGAGATATCCAACCAAGTTGGGAAAGTTAAACACAGAGACATGCAAGTCCTCTGTAGTCAATTGTTTTACTGTGTAGATAGTACCTGATTGTAGTTGACAAGCGGTTCCTCGAAACTTGGTGCAGAAGGGGTGATAAACTTGGGGCATGCGTAAGAGAAGAGCTCATCGTAAATACCAAATGCCTCATCGTCATACCTCTGCATCCTCATCATCTTATCACCATACTTCTCTCGCAGTTGAGAGTTGACAGACTCGTCAACGAGCTTTGTTTGCGGGCAGAGGGAGAGGCTAACCGCAAGTAAGGCATACATCTGCTCGTTCTTCTTCAGTATTTGCTCATATTGCGGTGACTTTTGATGGTACTGCTTTGTCTTGTAAATGTAGAGGAGAACCTTGTTGAATTCACGAACAGCATCTACATACCTTCGCAACATAAGGTTGGCAAATCCATAGTGATAGATAGTAGCGATATGGCATCCAATGACACTGGTGTAAACACCTTGCTGACTGATGTCAATGGGCTGCAACCATTTCAGAGCAGTGTTGTAATCACCCAGGAGGCAGTGAACACGCAACAGACCGACCATGCTGAAGTAACCAAGGACCTTCAACACGTTACTTCCACCACTGTAATCGTACCCATCAGTGGCAGTGAACTGTTCATGTCCTTGCTTGTCTTGCTCCAGGATTTGGATGATTGAAGACTTTTCCACAAGTGCTTGCAAGAAGTTGAGCACACCATACACATTCCATGCCTGACAGTAAACCATAAGCTAAGTGATCCAAGAATATAACTTGACTGCAGTAACACGAATCAAATCCAACAAAATTACCTTATCATGCTGTCTAAGCAATGCAAGTTCCTGCTCAGTCTTGTTCTTGAGCTTTGCTCTGAATTGACAGAAACTTTGGAACTGATAAACAAACTCATCAACCATATCCCACAACCACTGGTTCGGCAACTGCATATTCACTACGCCGTGCAAGACAACCTAACACACAATCAAGAGATTATTAACTCTACTCTTATCTTAAATTCCACACACACAGCAACATTGAGCATCTATAATTGAAGCAAATCACAGAACCATATCCACATATATATCAATCTCTAATTGAAGCAAATCACAGAAGCATATCCATTAGAATCAATCCCATTGAAGCAAAATACATACGAACCAATTCATAAATGAAACAAAATCACAGAACCAAATCCAGTTGTATCAATCCCTAATTGAAGCATATACATAAGAATCAATTCCGAATTGAAGCAAATGACAGTGAAATCAATCAAAGTGCACCTGAAACAAGCTGCAATAGTTGTCATACGAATCAATCCTCTGCTTCAGCGTAGGAGACAACCTCGCATACAAATGCCTAAACCACATCTCACGGTAGAGAAGGCAGAAGACATGGTCGTTGTCAACGTAAGGAGCAATGGCTTCAACACTTGGCCATGGCGTATCCTTGAAAAGCCTCTCCGATAAGCTCTGGAACGATGTCTCACACATCTGGTGGATCTCGTAAACGTTCTTCTCCCTTATGTGTCTGTACATGTGAACCACGAACGATTTCACCGAATCCGGCACATACTGAGGATCGTACCCTATCTCGCCACCGGAGCTCTCCCGCTGAATCTCCTCGTTGTTCGCCGCCGGACCATCCTCGTACTCGTAATTCGCCGCCATAATTCACAGTTCTCGTTGATCAGCTGTGGTCTCAGAAAAACGGAAGAAGAGACAAAGATCACACACTAGACTAGGGTTTACAGAAGATCGATAACCGGTTTTTCTAGTCAATTAGTGGTTATTATCCGGTTTGGTTTGCTTAAATTTCATTTTTATTGGTTTTCGCCTTTTCGGTTGTTTATTTAATATACCGAACTAAACCAGACTATCCAAATTTTTTCTGTAACTTTTCTCAAATGTCTCAGCTTCTTCAGCTTCACCGTCTCTCTCCTCCGCAATCTTCTCTTCATTTCCGATTCCCGCCTTTACATCACCGCCGTGTATCTTCTTTGCCGACTAACTCAACTGAATCCACCGTGTTTCGTCCTCTCACAGTCTCTAGATCTCGGATAGCTTGCAGATTCAGCCAATCCGGTGAGATTTAACCTCTAATTTACTAACAATCAGCGATGAATCTTAAATGTTTCAACGGAATCATCATGTTGATGTATTTATTTTCAGATATTACGCCAGAATTTGAATTGAGTAAACGACAAGACAAACATAAACCACAAAAACGAGCAAATGGGATATTTTGGATCATACTTATAAATCTTGGTATATATGTAGCTGATCACTTCTTTCAGGTAATTTAAAACTTGTGGTTATCATCAAAATGAGTTTGGAAACATGATGATGAAGCTTAGATTTATATATTTTGTTATTTCAATAGGTTGGGAGTATCAAATCTTTGTATTTGTATCACAATTTTCCAGCTTGGTACCAGTTTGTGACTGCAACATTTTGTCATGCTAACTGGTGAGAGCTCTATGGCTTCTTTTGGTTGTGTGTTTTCCGCTCTGCCTGATGCTAATTCTTAGTTTGTTTTGTACATACTAGGAATCATCTCTCAAGCAATCTTTTTTTCTTGTACATCTTTGGTAAGAGTTGAAGATTTTCACATAGCTTATCAGTTCTTGAGTTAATTGCTAATGGGGCTTTGTTCTGTGGTTTAATAGGAAAGCTTGTTGAAGAAGAAGAAGGAAACTTTGGTTTATGGTTGTCATATTTGTTCACTGGTGTTGGAGCTAACCTCGTTTCTTGGTTAGTTTTACCGAGAAATGCAGTTTCTGTTGGAGCCTCGGGTGCTGTTTTTGGGTTATTTGCTATCAGTGTACTCGTCAAGGTACAAAATTTTCTTCTCTCCTTATTCCAGGTCCTTGTAAATCAACTTAACTTCTACATCTTTTAAAACTGATTTTGTAGATGTCTTGGGATTGGAGGAAAATCCTTGAAGTTCTTATATTGGGTCAGTTCGTTATTGAGAGGGTAAGTGTATCTCAGCATTTACACACAGCATCAGTATGGTTGTACAATATATGGAGAAAAAGTGTGTGCTTGAACAAGTTATGGTATGATAGAAGCTCTTATTATTCAAGGGGTGGTAACTGTTTGATTCATTGATTCTCACAGGTAATGGAAGCAGCTCAAGCTTCGGCTGGATTATCAGGAACTATATACGGTGGCTATTCATTGCAGACAGTTAACCACATTGCGCATCTCTCGGGTGCTCTTGTTGGTGTTGTCTTAGTTTGGCTTCTCAGCAAATTTCCCTCTGAATCTGTGGATCAAGATGTTAAAAAATCCCCCTAAAAATGAAAGAGACAAATCGGTATAAACTTTTCTTGTAAGATAAATGATAGGTGACTAGCGAACATAAGGCTGATTTTCTGCGAGTACTAGTTCTAGTTCTTTTGCAGTAGAATTGTATCGCTGGTTTGTTTATATTATCACTCATTAGTTATTAAGAAGGTCTTCTTCATGTCTGCAGCTATTGAAAACAGTAACTGTACAATAATTTTATTTATACAAAGACAATTATGATGTAATGTACATATAGTGAGTTCTCAAAGTATTGACTCTGAAATTTCAACAGAACAATAAGAAAATCAATTCTCTGGCTTCAGTTTGTGTCCCTCAGTTCAAGAACACTGTACAAGAATGTACAAACTGCCCATTGATCCCAAACTGTGCTTGAGACTGCTTCCGGCATATGATTGGCACTCGAGCTCCAAGTTTGCAAGCAGAAAGATTCACAGCTTTCGCAGTTGGAAGCTCCCGTTTCCCGAGCGGAATCTGCAATAGATTAAAACTACCAGAGGACTGTTTCTGGTAAAGCTTCTCTAACTTTGCAATCTCTATGTCTTTACATTTCAATGCATTAATCGCTTTGTTCGACTCATCAGTGAGTCCCGCGACACGCCAAGCTTCTGCTAACAGCAAGAAAGTGGAGTTCTCAGGCTTCACACCAAACCCTCTCATCATCTGTAAAACCTCTTCTGCTTTCCATGGTTGCTTCACCTCCAGGTATCCCCACATCAATGTCTCAAACGTCTTTATATTTGGTGAAACCCCAAACTTGCACATCTTGTTGAAAACCCTCATCGCATCATCCATACTTCCACTGCTACACCACCCGCTTATCACCGTGGTGAAGATCACAACGTTGGGCCTTGTTTCAATTATCAACGTCTCAAGAAGCTCTTCAGCTTTCTTGGGCTCCTTTGCTCTAACGTAACCTTTGGCTAAAATGCTGTAAGCGTGAGCGTCTGGTTTGACTCCTGCTTTAACCATTTCTTCAAACACTTGTGCAGCTTTTTCCATGTATCCTGCTGAGCTCCAAGCATTCATCACAGTGCTGTATGTGATCACATCTGCTTTCACCTTACACTCCTTCATCAACGCAAGAACCTGCACTTTTCATTTTTATTAGCAATTCACAAAACCACATTAATGAGTGTTAAGTTTACCTCATCGATGCCATCACGGTCCATGACCTCAACGAAGCCTTTGATCAAGGAATTGAAGACCACAAGGTTCGCTTCAACTCTCATCTCCTTCATCATCCGCACAAACCTCAAACCATCTCTTACTCTCCCTTCTCTACAATACCCTCCCACCACTATCCCACATGTTCTTCCGTTCGGTTTAGCCTTCATCTTCTCAACCACCTCTCTCTCAGCTCTCTTGGTCTCTCCTTTCTGCACATAACAAGTCGCAATCGTGTTATACGTCACTGTATCCGCCTTAACTCCACACTCTTCCATCTTATTCACCACCTTCCACGCCTCCTCCACTTTCTTCTTCTTACACCAAGCTTGCACCAACACATTAAACGTCCTTATATTCGGTCTAACATCAACATTGTTCTCCTCCAACATAAGATCCAACAGCTCAGATGATCTCTCAGGCCGCCCTGCAATCCCATACCCTTTGATCAAAGTGTTGTATGTGCTCGTGGTAGGATTTAAACCAAGCTCTTTCATTTTAAACAGAGCTTGCACAGCGTCTTCAATGTTACCAGACTCAGAGAAAGCGTTGATAACAGCGTTGAAGAAGATAGAGTCAGGCTTCGTCCCGCTTAGTTCCACCTCTGAGACTATAGAGCTTATGTAACCATACTGCTTCTGAACAGTCATCGCAGCTAAGAGAGTTGTGTAAGTGATCAAAGACGGTTTATGTCCTGTCTCTGGCAATGTTTTGTAAACTGTTTGGGCCTCGTGAGGTCGTCCACGTTCAATCAAAACATTCATCAGCTTCGTTCTTGATCTCACTGTTCTGCAACTGTTTCCTTCGTCACATGACTTGCAACGATGCTCTGTAATCTGCAAAAAGCAAGCCTTTTGCTCACCAGAAGGTGCACTCGAGGAACATAGCTCTAACATAACTCAAGATTCGGAATTTCAAGATTTCATCAAAACTCAAATCAAGAAAATGTGTGTAGTGAGTCGTATGTTCAAAATGGTTCAATTTTAAGACATAGATTCTTGAGATTGTTACCTTAATCGGTGTGGATCTTTCTGCATCAGACATGAAAGATGTGTTCTTCTCCTCAAAATCTTCCATTCTTTTGTCGGAAATGAATCTTCCTTTGTAAAATTTTACAGATTCAGAGTAAGAAACGCCACCTGTCTTTTAGAGTCCATAGAAAAATGGAACATTTATTTCTTATTTATTCCGATAAGGAGGACAAAGAAATTTGAGATAAGGGGAAACCAACGATAAATTTTGTTTTTGCTGTCCACAAATATTTCTTTTGTATTTTCTCATTAAAATCTATAGGGCCTTCAGAACTTTTTACCGACTTATGAATTAATGGATCAAGGTAGGCCCAAACCCAATCAAATTTCGCATTAAATGTGGACAACACGTCGTTGTTCAAATGAAGTTATAAATAACGTCACGACGTTCGTCATTGAAAGCGTTAAACGGCAAGTTGAAATCCATTTTAAGGCAGCATTAACATTTAATGAACTCTACAAAAAATAGTTTCACTTTCTCATATTCTTCCAACACAATAGTATTCAACATTTTCTAAGGCAGCATTCAAATTTCAACACAAATTATGATTCCACAATGGTTGTGGAGAGAATTCAAAATCCTTAATTGTTGAAGGAAAATTATATGGGAGCAATTGCATACATTTGATTGAGTCCAAAATGTTTTGGTGCAGATGCTAGTGAGAAATGATGGAAGCCTAATACCTCATTAGATTATGACAACGATCTCTAGTTTAATATATTTCTTTTTATTGATTTCTCAGCTTCAGTTATATTATTGTATTGTGAGTTTCCTTTTTAAATAGTACGGTGCTGATAAACTTAAATTTATATAATTTGTAAGTATCAAAAGTGTTAGACTGAAAATTTGAAGGTCGCGTGTTTGATCCACGCTCACCGCATATTTATTTTTATTTTTCTTGAAGATAGAATAACATTGTTGAGTTTACTATAAATAGAGCCTCTAATTTTTAAAGCCCACTATTTATATGCCACTTATGTTTCGTAAGT
Organism: Cardamine flexuosa; assembly: GCA_963555745.1. Taxonomy (NCBI): domain Eukaryota; kingdom Viridiplantae; phylum Streptophyta; class Magnoliopsida; order Brassicales; family Brassicaceae; genus Cardamine; species Cardamine flexuosa. The sequence continues at coordinate 9,366,455 of OY743216.1, read as the reverse complement.
TATATGGTAGATACCTCACTTTTTTTTGTTAAATGCTAAGCTTTATATTATTTTTTTGTTTGACAGAAAACAAAAATAATACAAAGAAATCTGAAAGACCTAAATCTATGAGCTAAACAAACTACAGAGAAACTAAAAAGAACTAGACTGCTCGTACACTATGCTGTCACCACAATCCAAAATTAATCTTAAATTTTTCTGATCGCTCGGCGCCTACAGTTTCACCAAGACAATCACAATGGAAACCTATAAAAGAATGAATAAAAAAGAAGATTTCTGCTACTATCAATGACTTTGGAAATTCTAATTTAAAAAAATATCATTTCATACCACAGAAAAATCAGAGACGAGCCTGAAAATAATATATGTGGACCTCAAGCCAAAACAAAATAAAGGCCTATGTAGAAGTATTAAAACTCTCCACCTCTAACCTTACTTGTCAATATCCTTACCAAGTTAACTAATGAATTTCCACAAAAATTAGCCAAATTAGAGCAATTTATATGGATGGCTTCAAGCAGCTATTTGCCTTTGTTTCTTCTCAACACCGGATTTAAAAGAAATCAAACTTAGAATATAAAATAACCAACTTCCTTATACTATCACTAGGGTACCACCCATTTGATTAAACCTATGTTATATTTTTCAATATAATAGAGCTTTTAAAACAGAGTTAAGAACTAGCTAAAGTTACCATTTTACATTCAATTAACTCCATCCAACGAAGGCTAATACTTATCAACATTGAAACATTCAAAAAATGTATTAAAACATTTAGGAAAAAAGGTTTCCAAATGGAGAATGAGTGTGATCTGGTAGTCACCCACATAATAATTGGTTTGTTTATTAAAACAAAAACAAAACGGAGAAGACATAAATAGTAATCTGTCTAATCTCTTTTGCCCAGGGGGGCCTATTTGGCAAGAGCATATTGGCTGAGCGTTTAAGCCCCCAACCTCACCTCCCAACTACCCAACGATATCACGCTCCAATATATTCTAAAATGCATAAATACAATAGCAAGATTTTTAAAAAATATTATTTTAAATTCATATTATATACAGTAGAATCTCTATAAATTAATACACGATAAATTAATAAATATTATAAATAATAAAAAATTTTTATCCCGACTCGAGTCAGTGTAAAAAATAGCAAAATTTGATAAAATAATAAGATATTATTTTTTAAAAAAATTTCATGTAAAAATATGGTCCCAATAATATCATAAATTAATAATCATGTAAATTTACATATATATATATATATATATATAAGTTGATTTTATAAATTTCTGTTAGAACTCATAAATAAATTTTCTTATATAAAAAAATATTATATTATATTTTAAATTATCTTATTGTTATAACATAAATAAATTTGTCATAAATAGAACAAACTTTTCTATAAGTTTTTAAATTCTAAATATGCATAATTTTTATTTCAATAGTGGTATAAACTTTATAAGTATAATAATTGAAGTTACTAATCATATATTTAAATTTATGTTAGTCGTTTATATAAGTAAATTCATCTATAATCTTTATTATTTATTATTAAAATAATTTAATTTATTTAAATTTTAAACTTTTAAGTCCAAAATATTAAAATTTCTAACATCCAATATATTAAGTTTATTTAGATCAAATCTTTTAATTTTTTTGTTTATATATTTTTTGTTTTTAACAAAAATCTCTATAAATTAATAAATATTATTTTATATTATAAAATATCATGGTTCCAACATTATTAATTTATTGAGATTTTACTGTGCTATATTTCCAACTGAAACGTTCGAACAAAACTTTGTTTTAGAAGGAAAACAATAAGTTTGATAGAATATTGAAAAGATAGGAATCTATAATTAAAACGTAAATTTCTATTATAGTAACAAAAAAAAAATTGCGATGACTTCAAATGTATGGCTCCTTTTTGTTATCAAACACAAAAAACAGTGCAAATTAACAATACCAAAATAACTATAATTATTACTAGTTTGGTATTGTTCTTGATCTTTTAGCACATTCTTTTATTTTATTTTTCTAATTATTCTTCTATTGCTTAACACTCTTTTTCTGCTATAAACTCAACTCACCCTTTTTTTATCACTAATCTGACTATTATATCCATCGACATCACACTACACAATATTTTATTTTCCATTTGACAAAGCGCTGACTATTGTTTAAAGACGTGGATATATGTAGCCGTACATGCGGACGAAGGATCATTGGTTTGACACATCATCTTCTACTATGAACCATTCATGGCATGCTAAACACTCCAATCAAATGATAATCCAATGTTTAGTTCACGAATTAACGTATGTTTAGATATATATATATATATATATATATATATATATATATATACTGGTTACTGAAATAATAGTCCAATGTTTAGTTAAATCAATTACTATATATTAATTAGGTCAATCACCATTTAGTTATGCAAAATGCACAATGTAGTTATACTTTCGTTTTTATTTAATGTAATGAAGTGCAACTATTATCGTCCTTTAGTTAATCATTTTTTTATTGGTTGCCATTCTTCTGTCAATGCAAAAAGTTTAACTGCAACAAAAGACATTATTATTTGATATCGGAAGTTGGACAATAATTTTAAGTAATATATAAAAAACATATATAAATTGGTTTTGAGTTGAAATCATATAATTTAATATAGTATCATAGTCTCATCACATGCTGCCTAAACCAATCCATACAATGATATATTCTAATTTGGTTTGTCGATCTATGTTCGAATATACCAAAATCAATTACTAGAAATGCCATCATCTCAAATGACCATATAATTAGAAATATTATCTCACATTAAAAGTTAGATTGATATCTTAAGTAGTAGTAGTATATAGAGAATATGTATCAATTCATTAATAGTTAATTAATTTTGTTAAAACCCGTAATCTAATAATTGAATATATGGGAGTCCCATAATGGGAGACTGGGAGTGGTGGGAATAGTTTTATTACTTCAGCATGAAGGTAATGAATTATCGGAAAACAAAAGGATAGGTAATGAACAGTTTTAGTCGAAAGATGGTAGGAGTATTTTTTTGCAAGGGAAAAATCAAAGCTAACTGAATTTGACAAAAAAAATCAAAGCTAACTGGGAAAAGACAAAATAACGGGAAATTGAGCAATACAGATTTTGGGGACACAAACCAAATTCTTAGTTTCCTACCCAGTTAGAATTGTGTAATTTTATATTTTCCGACTTTTCTTTCCAATAAATTCCAAATAATGCTCAAGTAGCTTTACGTGGATCCCCCTCTGAATTAATGTATTCATAATTCTTTTGTAATGTGCTTTGCTTTCTGAAATTCTTACTTCTTAAATAAATAAAAAATAAATAAATCCATACTTCTTCTATATATGCATATTAACTTATTAAGTGAGATTTTATGGGAAAACAATTATTTCAGTTTTTTTCAACTTTCACTGCAAAATTATTATAGTTTTTACTTTTATGAGCATTTGTATTCCGCAGTTTGTTTTATTATTTGTTGAATATTTTTACGTAGATAATAAATAAGGTTTTAGTATAGAATAAAATAAATAAATAACTTATGTGTCTGTGTGCAAAATGAAACACATGCAGTATTAAACAAAATTCATAATAGAAATTTATCATAAGTTTTTTGAGCAAAAAAAAAAGATATTTATCAAAAATACCATAGTTTCTTATTTTCAGAAAATACTTCAACATTAAAATCAACAATATATTAAACGACTTATTTACCATTAATGAGACAAATAATGAACAATCTATATAAGAAATAGATTCCACAATAATTAGATAGAGTAGTCGACAAACAAAATTATATATACAGAAGAATATTAAACAGACAAGCAAAAGTTTAATTAACTAAAATATAATTAAACGAGTATTTAAGTTTTTTTTCAAATGAGCAAGTAAGTTCTTTAATCATTTTAGAATCCCGACCTTTGCTTTCTCCTTTCTCACAACCCCACTTAATCTTATAATCATTAGACAGATTGGGTAATTATTAGCTACCCTATTGCAATTAGAAAACTTGGCACGATTAAGTAAAGCAAATGAAACGGCCAGTGTGAAATTCCCTTTAATTATTGTCTAAACAAAACAAGAAGTCATTCTTCCCCACGAATGTCTCGTGAGCGGAAAAGAAGAAATTTAGGGATTATATAATTAGATTAGTGGAGGTGAGTGGGCTAGGGGATTACGGATAGATCCATCTTAATAGTACTTTTATTTTTTTTAACGTTTATATAGCTAGGGATTACTAAACTTAAGTTTACTAGAAGAACATCCGCGCTATATCAAGCAACTATTATACTATATTCTATTATATAGAACAAAATAGCAAATTGATATTAAAAATCTCAAAAGGGTGACTATTAGTTCATAGTGAGAAAAATCATCAAAACAAAAGTGCACGAAAATATAGTGAAAAGAGAAGTGATCATAAGAAGACAAATTAGGATACTGTCGAGCTTTAAAACCATATTTACTAATCCACAAGTATATAGTTTTTTGTCTCGTGGTAGTAAAGGGGGTATTGAACTATAATAAAAACTAATACTACATTACACAATGGATCGGCGAGATTGTAAGTTAAGTCAATGCTATCGACTTAGTTGCCAAATGAAAAATTCAGGTAAGCTAAGGAACACACAACAACGGAATTAACGAGTTGACAGTTGTAAACTAATTAACCATTAGGTGATCAATATCGATTTGTCTTAAGATATTGAAGATACATGAATTTGATGGAACAACTTTTGGTATACCCATTCATGCAATATGCGGTTTGAATTATATCTCACATTTTATTAAAATTGTACTAAAACTAAAAACATCACTTTAGTGTAGTAGTTTAATGATAATATTCTAGAAGTTGCATAAGTAAGTTTTAAAAGAATGCTATTTTAAGTTTTTAACTAACGCGTACTAAAGACAATTTCAAACGCCTAGGCTACATTATAGGCACTACAAAGCCTAGTAGTGTTTTTCCTTTATACTTTCTATTGATCTCACACTTAAAGTCAGTTCCCATGGCCTTTTCAGATATGAGCTTGATTAATATATATATACTGTTATTTTGTTATAATTGCACTACTTTATAGCAAATTCATCTTCTACTATCTTTTATTTCCTCCATCTCACAAAGACTGTTATTTTACGATTTAATTTTTGTTTCATAAAAATATCACTTTTTTGTTTTCAATGCAGAATTTTCTTATCAAAAACTCAAATTTGTCCATACTATTCCAGCTTATAAATTAGGAAGTGAAACATTTCAACTGTATTAAGAAAAGGTATAAAATAAATTTACACAATCATCTATATATATTAAAATAGTAACATTGTTGCCGAGGTGGCAAGCCTACAATTTTTTTTTTAAAATTGATTTGTTTTTTCCAGTTTTTCAGTAATTGTTTATTACATTTGAACACTCTTATTAAAATTAATTTCCATATTTGATTAGCATTTTTCTATTTGCCAACCATTCTTATTTGAATTAGTTTCCGTATTTTATAGTCTTATTTCATATCTCAAACATTAACAGCCACATCAATATACAATTAAACAATTTAGTTACTACGACTGAGTTATTTTTAAATGTATTAAAATTTAACAATAGATTAATCACATATATATATATATGTATATATATATAATATTTTTAATAAAATAAAATATCATTTTTTTACTATTTGACAATAAATAAGAAAATTAATCAAATTAAATAGTATAAAATATGTCCATACATAGCATGTGTACTTAACTAACTTTCTTATTCAATCTCTGTGAAAATGTTAAGCAGATGGAGTATATATTAGTAGAGATGAGGAGATAACATTTAAATTGCAAGAAATTATAACACATTTTGTTTCCTACACGATAACAATCGTTTTAAAAGTAATATAATATAATTAGATTATAGAGCATAAGTATTTTTATTTAATAATTCGCTAAATTGATTTAAAAATTATAGAACTGTGCATAAAATGTTATAGTAATAAATCTCGTGCATTATATATGTAACAAATGTTAATATTAGTCTACAATACTTATAATAAACACATGTACAAGGTTGATTCATGGTAGGGTAGGTTAATAGATACAGTTAGGTGATGTTATTTGATTAATTACATTACTCTCGAAGTGGTGAATAAACAAAAAGGATTAGGTGTTTGTATTTTGTCTGGCTTGGGATCTTTACTCCACTCATATTTACCATCCAATGAGGTCTCTCGATCCCCTCATTGTGACATCCGAAATGACGAAGTTTTATTTTGCAAATATATATAATCAAATGCCGAATGGGAAAACTATTTAAATAGTAAAAGGCCATGCCAAAAAGGTCAAGACAGTGGTGAAAATAGTACGAATTTGGTATCCTCATAAATTAATTTATTTAATCAATTGTTGGTATATGCAATATAACGAATTTGGTAAACCTAGTTCCAATCAAATCCACCTGAAGTTGATGTCGCGTTACATCGCTTTACTACATATGTTTCACCTTCTCGTTTTGATCTCGTCCTACTACATATGTATACATATTAGATAAGAGCTTATACGATGCACGAACAAATTTTATGCTATTTAATTTAATCTATATTATTATGAAGTTTTAACACATTTGAAGATAATAAAGTTGTTGTGTTTGATTTAATTTTAATCTTATAGATTTGTAAATTTAGATTGTTTAAAAACTAACAAACGACACACAAATTAATAGCAAAAGCAAGACTATCAACTAGTCAACAATCAACTTTTGTCACTGCCAAAGTTCATAAATTGATTGATAATGTCTTTAATATTGTTCTTTGCTATAGATATTCAATCAATGAAAGCATAATATTCGACTATATTTTTTTGTTTTTCGTAAAATTTATTGAACCGATTAAAAATTCTCTCAAATAGATAGTATGTTTAATACTCCTAAATATACTAAATCATTAATACTCAGACACTAGTCCACTAATATTTTAATACATTATGTAATTCTAACAAAATTTCTATTTATCTATTTAACTTAAGTTTTATATTTATATTATTAATCACATACGTCATGCGTGCCAAAAATAAAAATAATGAAACTATATATATAATAACTAAAGTCAAATTTTATAATACTGTTACTCATGATTAATCACTCATCAACCACCTAAAAAGAAAATAAAGCAAAGACTCCCTTGACATATAATCTAAAAGAAAATGTTATAAAACTGTCCATACACATCCAATAAAAGCTTGGCAATAAAATGATTATTGAGGAGGGGTAAAAAGAATGTATATAAAATGGTACCAATTGCGAAAATAAAACAGATGAAGTACAAAGTTGCCAAATGTACGACCTATGTGGCTGACGAGACACGACACTTCCTCATTACCATTTTAAATTATTTTCGGGTTTAAATCAATCTATAACTTTGGAATTCAATCTATAAATTTCAAATTAACTACCAGAAATTCCTATCACCAAATTTCGGGTTTTAGTCAACAGCAAATTAGGGTTTCAAATCTTCTATCTCATCACGACTGAGAAATCTCCTCATTCTGATACAACCAAATATTTCTCTTCAGTATTCTTCATTTTTTATGTGTGTCTGTTTTTCTTTTTCTTAAATCGTGAATTTTGTTTTTCCTTAAAAAGTGTTTAAATAAAAGTTTGGGTTTAAAGAATTGAGAAATTAGGTTCACAAGTTGAGTTTTTGTTATCAGATTAATAGTTAGTTTTAAATTAAATTCGGCTTAATGTAAAATTAGCCAGAAAATTTTATGATTTAATTATGGTGGAACTATAACCCGGATTTAAAGTTTGATTGGGATTGACACCACCAAAACTTTAAAGCCTTGAATGAGGTTAGTTTTTGGATTGGTTTTTGATTTTAAATATTTCTAAAATCTAATTTATTGTCATTCATGATTTTGGAAAAAAGAAATTTTCTAAAAAATAGGAAATCTGGATTTTGATCACTTTTTCATATTTATAAAAAAAATCTAGAATCTGCCTTATAGTAATTTTTAGGGCTCTGAATTTTCTTTCTTTCAATATTAAGTCTGTTTTTTTTTATATTGTTTACTTAAAAATTCGTTTAAACTAAAAACCCTATTCTTTGGAGGGTTTTCCACCTGACGTGCTTACATATTTTTTCTTTCTATTACTAGTATATTTTTATAAATTTAGTTATCTAAAATATCTTTTTTTTCTTTCGTTAAATAATGTTTTATTTTTATCAGTATTTTATCAGTATTTTTGTTGGTATTATGCAATTTTTTTTAAGTTTTTATTTGATTATTAAATTTTTGTATCATTTATTTTAATAATTTTCAAGCACATATAACCAAAACTATTAAAAATAGAAAAAACAGAAAAATAAAAAATTATATATATATAAAAACCAAAAACCAAATAAGTTATCATTCAAGTTTTTGAAAAAATTAAAATTTATGGTACTGCCTGAGGAAAGAAAAAGGTGACTTCCAGCTGAGCCACCTCAGCTCTCTGAACTACACAGAATGCTAGAAAATCAGAAACCAAAAAAATCAAAAACCAAAACCTAAAAACTAAAATCCAAAAACCATTTAAAAACTACAAAACATTCATGGCCTAGATGTAGTTACGAATCTAGACTAAAATTCTGTGGAGATATACAATCACCTTAACTCACAAAGTATAACTTCTTTGTTACGTACTAAACCAATCTACGGTGATATTAAATTTCATGATCCCACATTCTTCTTGATTCAGCTCTTGTATTTATCCCACAGCCATCCATCATTTGATAACCTTCGTGCCCGTCTAGTGGTGCATGGGTCTTACTCTTACTGTTATCCGATTCTCATGAAAAAATTTGGATGAATAGAAAGACTTGTTTAATACTCCTTTCATTTCAAATTATAAGATGTTTAAACCAAAATCGCCTAGATAAGAAGTAGGTTTTTTATTTAAAAAATATCATTTAAATATATAAAATACAAACAATTCATATAATCATGAAAAAGACTGCAGAAAGCTATTGGCCAAACAAAATTCAAAGTTAAAAGGTACATAGAAATATGATAATACCTTATATTTTAATTAAAATAACTTTAAAACATCTTATATTTTGAAACGTAAATAATAACCTTTCAAATTATCATGAGATATATATATATATATATATATTGTGTTTTGTTATCAACTCACACAATATGCAGCCCCGGCCAAGACAAGTTTTTTTTTCCTAACTAATTTACTAAAAATGATCCTTTACTAAATAGATTTACAATAAAAAAATTAATGATTTGGGTCCACTTGAAGTTATGTATAATGAAACTTCATGATGATGTTACTTAGTTGAAAATTTCGGTTTATCACTTTGGCTCCTAAATATTTTTTCAGTTGTAAAATACTAAAATATACAAATGTGCATCTAAACTTTTTATAAAAAAAATTTACTCGTTAAAAAATACTGATTTTAGTTTAGTTTTGACCTCTTTGAATTTTGTTTTCAAACCAGATCCTTGAAAATAATTTTTGAAGAAATAGTAGTCTTGTTTGGAAATTAATTTTCAAAATGGTACATTTTTTATATTTTTACTTTAAAATATCATAGTATGAAAGCCAGTTGTGATTAAACTTGATACGAAAGCTTTTAACTAGGAAAGAAAAAAACAAGATCATATCAAGAGTATGAAGCCAAATCTTTTTTATTTAGAAGATGGTGCATGGTATTGCTGCCATTCAGATAGCTAGATCATGAATGCATTTAGTTAAATCGGCGTATTATAATTAACCTTTCTAAATCCGTTGAGAAAACAAGTTTGGAACTTAAAGATATTTGTTTTTCTATGACTGTGCATCTTCTGTGGCAGGCCGTGTCAGAGACGATGACGGTGATAAAAAGGCCTTTGGAGTGACATATGACCTTGGATAATGGATGACCATGTTGTGGTGCTCTGGAGAAATCCCATTACTCATACATTATTTTAATTATGTCCTTCAACCGTGAAATGTTGGCCCGTTCGCCTTATTTTCATCATGTTTCAAAATATGTGTTTTATATTGTGGAGGACTCCAAAATGGAGGAAACAAATACTAATTATGAACTTTTCCTTGGATTTTTTTTTTTATTTGAGAATACAAGTATTCGGAATCTTTGGTCCAAACAATTATGGGATGAGATGTCTTGTTAGGTACTTATCATCATGTGAGTCATCCATGCCTAATTCTAGATGCACACTGGTCCAGTAGGTGTGTGTACAAAAAATTTAGGAAGTGGATCGAGCACGTGTGTGTATGGAAAACGGCCTATTATGGAGTATTGGAGTTTCGCCCCTGTGTTCTCAACTCCTAGACCACGGCCACTAAGTTATTGTATTGTATATTTATTGATAGGCTGGAAATAAGAAACTCTTGTAGAGTAAGAATTGAGATTAAAACTAAAGAATGTGAAGCTTGGAGGTGAAAGTATGATTCAAAATATGGGAGAAACCCTCTATTTTTTTATGCTCTTATATTATATATGGTTCGTGGTTTGCTAATAATGTGACAAGTAAGTAACAGAGATATAGATGATGATACTAAAAAATTTAAATTATTGAAGATTTAATCAAAGAAATTGATACTAATTACACCATTTTTATTTTTATTTTTTAAACACTATTGTTTGAATGTTTCATGGTCTTAAATGATGATAGCATTTGTTTGCATATGGAACGGTCATGAGCTACTAAAAGTTCAACATTTTTACACTTGCTATGCATATTCAATTTTTTTTTTTTAAACTTAGTTTCTTTTAACTTTGAATGCAAGTTCTAACATGCTAGAGGTTGAACAGATTTGTGTATTTCCGTATGTTGTGGCCTAAATATTTAATTGGGAATAGTAAGACCAGTTCATCAAAGACGATATATAGATAGAGATATATGTGAAATATTTAAATTTTGTGAATAGATACAATGAAAATTGATGTAAATGGAGATGAATAAGATAAAAATAATATAATTTGTATATTAAATTCATATTATTTGTGCAGCCATTGGGTGATCATAAGACAATCAAAAGTTTACTAACATAAATCTTTGAGATTTCCATGAGGTAAAGAGTCAAAAGTAGTATAGTGGAACACCAAAATCTAATAGGTGGGCAATCAAAAGAGAACTACATTAAATATACAAAACCCTTATTTAAGCATTTTTAAACACACTCATATTATTATATAAATACACATAATCAATCACACACACACATAAGAGATAGTCACATCATCAAAACTAACAAATTTTTCTCTCCCTCTCCCTCTCCCTATCTCCTCTCTCTCTTTCTTATAAGTTTGAATGGCGATTTAAGAGACCCGTAGTTCTCTGATCATCAACCCTCCGATTTCTACTCTCATCAAAACACAAATCAACGCTTATCTCTCACTCTCTCTTTACTCATTCTTCTCATTTTGGATAAGATCCTTCTCTATCTCTCTATCTCTCTATCCCTCCTTTTCAGCAGATTCAATCCAAACCCTAATAACCAACCTCTTTTGATAATTCGGATCCTAGTTATAATATCATCTTCATCAAAACAAAACCCTCATTATAAATATTTTTTTTTTACCTTTTTAACCATCTCTCTTTTTTAATCTTTTCTTACTACTCCATACATATCAATGTCAAATTGTTCTATCTGTCCTTTGCTCTTAATTAGTGTCACCACCACCACCACTTCTATACTACAAACCCTTCTCGTATTCTCTTAAGAAAAAAACTTATATCATTACATTACAAACACAAACCAAGTCTCTCTCTATCTCTCTTTATTATATATATAAAACCAAAGATAGAGAAAGAAACAAAGACAAAAGCCTATATATTTTTCTTGATGGATTTTTGTAGGATGAGAGAGTTAGAAGGTAAACTAGCAAATGACTACTTGACGTCCAGCTACCACCGTGGCATGACGTCACCACGTCGCATCTGCGTCGTCACCGGTCCGGTGATCGTAGGCGCCGGACCGTCGGGACTAGCGACGGCGGCTTGTTTGAAAGAGAAAGGTATAACGTCGGTTCTACTAGAGAGATCAAACTGCATAGCATCACTATGGCAGCTAAAGACCTACGACCGTCTTCACCTCCACCTTCCTAAACATTTTTGTGAACTTCCGATTATACCCTTTCCCGCCGATTTCCCAACCTACCCGACGAAGCAACAGTTCATAGAGTACCTTGAGGAGTACGCTAGGGCGTTTGACATAAGGCCGGAGTTTGGACAGACGGTAGAGTCGGCTGAGTTTGATGAAAACCTTGGGATGTGGCGCGTGACGAGCGTGGGAGAGGAAGGTACGACGGAGTATGTTTGCCGGTGGTTGGTTGCGGCGACGGGAGAGAATGCGGAGCCGGTTGTGCCGAGGTTTGAGGGGATGGATAAGTTTGCTGCCGCTGGTGAAGTTAAGCACACTAGTCATTATAAGACCGGTGGAGATTTCGCCGGAAAAAAGGTTCTTGTCGTCGGATGTGGAAACTCCGGCATGGAGGTTTGTTTGGATCTTTGCAATTTCGGTGCTCAGCCTTCTCTCGTTGTCAGAGACGCGGTGAGTCTTTTTTTTTTCTTGTTTTCTTGATTAATTTAAGAAAGAAAAGTTTAGTAAAGAGATTAAATTAACCTTTTTTCTTAAACGTTTTCGATATTTTGGCTCCTTCATGTATTGTGGAGTTTTTCTATCTAAAACAAAATCATATAAAGGTATTTTTTCCATTCAAGTTGATCTTCTGATATAACTTGCTTTTTTTTGCTTTTTTTAAGCTCAAGATATTACCTACTTTGTTTACAAACTTTTGCTTTTTTTTTCTAGATTTATATACAATCTTTAGGATTTTCCTGTAAGTTATATCCGATATCAAATTAATAGATTTATTTATTTTAGATTGTACTATATAATATTTCGTTCTACAAATATTTCTTGAGATGTTCTAGTTAAATATTTTTGGGATTAAAAGAACGCTCATGCCTCTCAATCTTAAACAACATCATTTTGAAGAAAATTTGTTAATGTTTCTTTACCATAATTCTAAATTAATATTTTTAAAAGATATTTTTTATCTTTTAAAAAGTCAAAAATAATTTGAGAGAAGCAATATGTGCAACTTTGTTTCCTTTCTTGTGTTTTAACAATTAAAAATAGAAACATAAATCTATTAGAATTTATTTTTGTTTTCAGTTTGATGTTCATATTTGATTCTTATTCATCTGTTTAGAAAAATTTAAGGGAAAAATATAAAGGCATGTAATATATCCTAATTTAAGATTTTATTCTGTCTTTTAGGCCCTTGTGACTTCAAGTTCCAACAATTTGTTAATATATATTTTTAATGAATAAAGAGCTTTACCTAATTTCTTTAAACCAGGAATATTATTTTTATAACATTTTCAGATAATAAAACTATGAGAAACAGCAACTTTATTGGGATTGTCACGAGCATGCGCAAACATTCTCACGAACCAAAAAAAAAACATTCTCTCAATATTTTTCATAATACAATATAATATGATTTTCTCATTCGAATTATAGCTATAGTGTTTGCTAATTATGTTTTTTTTTTTTTTAACTGGTGAAGGTGCACGTCCTACCACGAGAGATGTTGGGTACTTCGACTTTTGGGCTGTCCATGTTGTTACTCAAATGGCTGCCCATCCGGCTCGTTGACCGATTCCTCTTGATTGTTTCCCGGTTCATTCTTGGAGATACCACCCTATTAGGTCTTAACCGTCCCCAGTTAGGCCCACTTGAGCTAAAAAATCTCACCGGCAAAACTCCGGTTCTCGACGTCGGCACACTCGCCAAGATCAAAACCGGAGACATCAAGGTACCTTTTACCTCATCTAATATGAAATATATTATATATAGTGCTAATAACCGGTTTATTGATTGTGATTTATTTTGTTAACGGTAACAGATCTGTTCCGGGATAAGAAGGTTAAAACGACATGAAGTTGAGTTCGATAACGGAGAAACGGAGAGATTTGATGCCATAATATTGGCAACTGGCTACAAAAGCAACGTACCCTCTTGGCTAAAGGTAGTCAATAAATGATAATATTTATTTTACCTTTGTCCACCACCTTAAAACAATCATTCTTTTTTTTGTTTTTTGTCTTTAATTAAATCAAATATTTCTTATTTTGTTAAGAAATTTATACTAAATGGTTTTTCTGGAAAACAACTAATTTTGCAGGAGAATAAAATGTTTAGCAAGAAAGATGGGTTTCCAATACAAGAGTTTCCAGAAGGATGGAGAGGGGAATGTGGGCTATATGCGGTCGGGTTCACAAAACGTGGGATTCTTGGAGCATCAATAGATGCAAAGAGAATAGCTGAAGACATGTACAAGTGTTGGAAACAAGATGGGCATGTCAAGAAAATCTGATCAAACTAATTTAAGACTAGGGCTTGAGAAAATTAAAGTTTTCCATCAAGAAAACAAAAAAAAACTTGCCAAACGACGGGTAGCGATCGAAAAAAATGGATGGTTTGGTTTCAAAGGAGAAATGGGGGAGTGATGTAAATTAAGACTTATCTCCAGCTGCAATGCAAATTGTGGAAAAGAAATGAAAAGGAAATATAGTGAGAGTGATTGTGGTGGGAATTGATCATCATCTGCCCAAAGAAGAGGAGGGGACCTCTTCTCTTTGCATGCTTATAACCCACTTTGTAAATCTTTCTATACCTTCTTCTTTATGTTTCTAATTTTTTTTGGTTTTTTTTTTAGTTTTCCTTAGTTAGGTATGCTCTTGGTTTTTCTTCCCTTTTTTGGTTCAATTTTTTTGGCAGCGCGTATTGTGGTGAGTTTTTGTTATATACATAATTTTTGTTTTAACTAACTATAAACTATTGCTTTTTTAGTGGACATAAGTGATTGAATTGTTACTCCAAAAAAATAAAAATAAAGCTGTGAATATGTGTCCTACCAATGAGTGTGTCAATGAAATTTCGCTGTCGAAATGATTTCATTCCCTAGTAGAAGTGTCATAGAAATTTGGACCAGTGGTTGTACATTCGTCAGAAATTAAGACCTGCACATTTATAATTCTGCTGACCCTTTTTTCCAATTATTGCTAAATGTACGGCCTCCACATGATTTTTTTGTCATATTTTTGTTAATTAATTTGGCTTATTTACTGGATCTCATGTCAGGTAGATCGTCCGTCTTAGATTCCATAGTAGATCTCATAATCTTGACCGTATTAATAGGATCTCCACAGTTGCATGGGAAATGGTAAAAATCGTTACAATTACATATTTGTGAATCACTAGAAATCTCCGCAAAATGAGCTTCATCAAACCTATACTTAGACCATCTCCAATAAAGGGTTCTAAGCATGAGGTTTTACATTCAAGAAGCTCTACACTATTCACATATATTAGTTCTAAAATTTTTTAATTAAGAGCCTTTTAAAAGAGATTTTTAAACTATACATACATCTTTACAATTGTTTATTATAATTTTTTTTTTTTTTTTTAGAATCTTATGTTTATAATCCTCTATTGGAGGTGCTCTTATGTCTCTATGATTCTTTGGAATTTCTCCTTTGTTGTCCAAAAGTTTATATTTAGCATAGGTTTATGAACTCGTATATATATATATATATATATATATATATATATATATATATATTCATATTCTTCTAAATTCTCTTAAAATGATATAGACAATTCATGCATGTGACTCACTGAAATTAGGTCATTTTGTTATTTCCTCAGTACTAAAATAGTTGATGTTAAGGTTAATTCATATAAATTAAGAAAATACAATGATTAGTTTTATAATAACACTATTTTTTCTCTTTCAAAAATATTATAACAAATATAAACCAATAGTAATATAGTAAATATAATTATTCTCAATCATTACATCTTAATATTTACAATTTATCAATAAAAATAAAGAAAAATAACCAGAAAATCAAATATTATGAAATAAAATAAAGTGGTTAAAACATCAACTATTCTAGAACAGAAAGAGTATTAGTTAAGCAGAGTTCAAGATCGGCAGAAAGATTAAGTGAAAAACAAAAAATCAAAAAAAGATCAGCAGAGAGCATAGAAAGATGAAAAATTGGCCTAAAACTTCTTTTTTATTTATGTATATATTAGTCAACCATGACAAACGACTATCTGAAGCATTTTGTAATTTTTAAAAAGTTTTACATTCTTTAATCTAAAAATATACTAGAATAATCTTACTTTTAAATGCTAATTGCTAGATTAACCTTCTGAAAATGGAGTTAGCTAGTATAACTTTAATTTTTTATCAAAATATAATAATACCCTTTTTATTTTACTGATTAATAATTTATAAAATATTTGAAAAAATTAAATAAGTTAATTAAATATAATGAAATAAAAAAGATTTTATAAACTAAACAATAAAATTCATTTCTCATAATCCACACTCTCTAAAACTAAACAATACTAGTATGGATTTGGAGAAAAAGTCAATAAGAGGTTTATGTAAAATGTATATCTAAGTGAATAGAGAAATGATAACATGAAAAATAAAAAAAATAAAATAATTTGAATGAAGGTGGAACTGATAAAATAATTATGGAGAAAGAAGAAAGATGCTGATAAAATACCCTAAGAAAATATCCTACAAGTTACTCTGTTTTAAGAATATTTTTACTTAATTTTGTCATTAATTAGGTAAAAATTAGTAAATATATACGATGTCATTGTATCATATCTGCGACTAAAAATCTGCGGTATCATAGATACCTAAAATCTGCCATTGTAAATCTACGGTCACTAAAAATATTATTCTAGTAAGAAAACAATATGCGGTCAAGGAAGTTTTCAAATCTGACATAACTAGTATCAGAATTCATAAATCTTCTGTAATTGGAATGTAATATGCAGTAACTAAAAGGTTAATCTAGCAATTAATTTTTCGTACTAAAATCTACGGCTATTACTAAATCTAACAAAACTCTGCGACAACTAAAAAGTAAAATTTACGGGAAAAACTTAAATTTGCCACATGTAATCTATGTAAAAATCTTAAAATCTACCGTAGAAATTGTTTCATGATGAAAAAAGAAAAATTTGTTACTTCATTAACGATCTCAAAAAAAAATCTACAATAAATTTTAATAATCTGCGAGAAGAAATTAACTCTGCGATGAATTCAAAACTCTACCATCACTTAGACTTTTTACTCTGTTAATTAAAAAAAATCTACAATCAAAATCTACAGTAACTCATTAAATCTTATATTCAAACAAATTTATCGTAATACAGAGCCGCATATTAAATTCGCAGATTTGTAAGTTTCCAGTGGCAAACTTGTAAATAAGTACCATTTTTCCAAAAATTAATATGATGTGGCATTAATTTATAATGATATTCTTGTAATTAGCTTTTTCGTACCACATGATTTCAGGGATATTTATATGATTAAAAAAACTCATTTAACTTTAATCTTTTCAAAGTTAAACTAACAATTAACATCAAAAGTAAGGTTATTCTAGTTTTTCTCCCTTCTTTAATCTAAAATAAATTGTGTTAATCGAAGGTTGAACCCTAGATATGGTGTATAAACATTTTTAAATTTTTAACCAACAGACCAAAAATGTTTCCATATGAAAACATTATTTAAGAAATTAATTAGAATTATAAAAAAAAACTTTTGTATGGCTATAATTTTTCGTTTTGTTTAAAGCTCTCAAATTCTTGGAACCGACCCTGGCAGAGTTAATTTAGGTGACCTGAAGAGTGTTAAGCCGTCTTAGGCGATTCTTAGCAATATTTTTCAGTCAAAAATACACCTCTACAATTTATGCTACAAACACGTTACAAAATTTTGAAAAAATATGATTTCGTAATCTCCCCTGAAAATTCAAGTATGTAACTTTCCATGGAAAATGTGATTCCATATTTTTTACCAAAACACAATTTTGTATTTTCCCGCCAAATATTGTATAATCACATTTTCGTAGGTGAATTCTAGAATTCTGTTTATTTTCATCAAACGGACGATGTGAACTAATTAATCAAGCGGACGAACTATACCCATAACTTAATCAAAACCCCAAATATACACACTGTCATCCACTATGACTGAATTAGTACCAAAATTTTCTTGGACACATAACCACAAATTTGTAAATATTCGGGGACAGAAGTTGGAGACATATGATAAAAGATTTGACATTTAAAAAAAAAAAGTTTTAACAGTTTTTGTTTCCTCGAGTCTTTGGCTGACCTTGAAAAGTCATGAGGCTGACCTTGAAAAGTCATGTGGCTGACCTTAAAAGGTCATATGTGATTTGAGAATGTATACTAACATATATTCTCTACGAGATGGGTTCAATATTGTTTTATGTTGTTATGGGAAATGGAGTTTTACACAGAAATATACACATTCAAATGCTGAAGTTTTAATCCATATATCAAAGATATTTATACATGATATAAAGAGTACATTATGACAAATATAAGGAAAAAGGGAAAAAGGGGAACAAGGATCTTACAGAATTTACTTTTGTAAAAGGCACATAAGTAACAAGCTGGAGCCCTACACTTTTGCCAAGCTGTTGGGGAAAATTTAGGAAACAATATCAGATATTCAGATCCCAAATCAAATCTTTCAATTTTATTTTTGTCAACATCAAATCATTAATTCGAAACATCACTTTTTATTTTAATTAAAACTTTGGTGAAGTAATTACTTAGTAGTGGCTGACTCCAAATAGGCAAACAGATTTTATTTATCATTACAGCTCCTAGTCCCACATTCTTAACATAAGAAGCACTTACTTTTTAAATCATGTTTTTGCTTCTTTTTTCTGAACTTTTCTTTCTTTAATTTTTTTTCCTCTTTAAGTTTATGTTTTTTTCTTGGCTCTGAATTATATAGTTGGCTTGTCAACCAAATTGTGTTGGAAAGTGGTGGTGCCCTTCTACAACAAACGGTAAATATGATTGCGTCCATATATCAGAATATTGTGTCACTATTTTTATGCACTATTCAAAAGAAGTTCGTTTTAAAATATCTTTGCGCTGGATCTATTTTAAGATGAAAGTATCTAGCGCGTATAATAACAAAATCAATACAGTAACCAAACAACCATTCACATTATATTAGAGGATTTCCGGAAAGATAGAAAAAGAGAGATTATAGCTTGATTAAGAAGAAGAGTTTTGGATTTATCTACAGAAAAAGGTGAAAAATGATTTATGTATATAATTTTCATTAACTCATAACAAACTCAAGAAAATTGTTTTTATACACGTCGACTAAACTTGAAATCTCTAGTTATTTGTTAATTAATTATATTGGAAAAAAAACAGATTTACAAAATTTCATGGATTATACAAAATTTGCGTATGTCAATAAAGAAACAAATACAAAACTTTGGCGTAACAAAAAAAAAGGGTTTTAATCTAGTTAGCTGCCATAAATAAAGCAAATGTTGAGGAGATCAATGTGGGAACATCCCTCAAAATTAGCGAAAACGACATTTTAGAATGACCCTGTCCAGAAGCTTGAGAAGGGTAGATGGTGACAATGGTGTTCCAACATGAGCACTGAGAATTCCTCTTCTTCAATACTTGTTGGTTACAAACTATACAAGCTCCAAAACCCACATAGTTCTTTGCATTTACCGAAGGCAATTCAATGTGCGGATACATACAGTTTGAAATGGCAATGGCAGTTTGTATACGTATCTTACCCATTTATCTCATGAGCATGGAGTACTTTATGAGACTTTCTGAAGGGCAGGGCACTCCTCAATAGAATGCACGAAGAAAAAGAAAACAACATATATTTAATATTTTATAAACTATTCACTATCAATAGATTTGAAATGTAAAACGTTTTTCGAGACGCTTTACATGCCATCGCTCCACTCCAATATTTGTGTGTTATTAGGTATTTGTGTTATGCTCCTAATTAACGTTTATTGGGTAGCAAAAAAGTTCCCTATGGGGATTAGGATGTGTACTTTCATCGGCTATATGTTTGAAAAAAAGAATTGGATTCAATTTGAATTTTTCAAGACGTCTATCTTTTGTGAAAATTAATTTTTGTATCTTATAATATCGATGCGATTAGCAAAAGATCCCATTTTGGATTCAATTTCATATTGCTCCAATCGATTATTTTGATGTCTCAACATTTCCTCCTAGCTCATCTTCCTCTTCTAGTTCACATGTGATTCTTATCGAGTTGCCACTTTCGATTTCATTTCCCCCTCTGTGATGATTTCACGAAAAAAAGATATTTTGAACCATCTAAATCAGAGATTTCTCTTTTATCTTCTAAAGTTTCGACATGAAAGACATAAAAAAAAAATCTAGTCACTCACTGATGTTTGCTAATTTTTTACAAATTGGTTCATCCAACTCGGTGATTCCCATATTGTATATGAAATTTGTGATATTTATAAACTAGAGTTAACATATATGGTTAAAAGCATATAATTCGAGTAAAAAAAAAAGAATTTAAGACTAAAATAATAATATACACAATCATTTATTTTATTTTGTTATTTTTGTTATCTAGTATTTAAAAATAGGATATATTTTGTCTTATATGTGATGAAATTGCTAGTTCATTTAGACAAATTGTGGATAGCCTTATATTGGTAAATATTTTTGAGAAATAATTAAAAAATAAAATCTAAAGAGTTAAAAATTTCCGCGGGAAAGAAGTAAAAGACTGGGATCAAAGAGGGAAAATAAGTTTGAAACTTCATTAAAATCGTTAAGTATTAGTAGTGGTCCATATTGAGTCCTCCTCCACAAGGGAATAGACCTCGCTGGACGAGCCAGCCGCTATCGTACATTTGGCTCCGATGGGTCCCAATTCCTTGTGAACCATCCGATTCCAAAATTGCTTTAAACTCTCACTGGTCCTTCGCATTCATTATCTTAACGGTCTCAAATGGACCATTTCAGTTTTCGTCCGTTAAATTATTTAGTTAAATGGGAAAAGTAGATGATGGACGGTGAGATCAGCAGTCAAACGTGACTGGTTCTATCATCCAACGGTGATAATTTGATGATTATGATTCGTGATCGGTTCATTGATCAATGATTAAAAACAGAGTAATCTCGGAATTGAAGTATCTGCCACAAGATTTGACGTGACGATGCATCTCCATAATTACTCACGAGGATTTTTAACTAATAAAAGCCACACCAAACTTTACCAATATTTTTTGTTTTTCATCATTTATATAAATAAATAAATAAAACTGTTTTCTTCTAATGAAACTCATACTAATTGCGGTATTAGTGTTTACACCAAAATTTCAGTTTTTACAGATATAGTTATACAAATTAGGTTCGTTTTTAGGCACAACCGTTGGCCAACAATAGCATGAATGGTGCGTTGGATTATCTTAATTCCACAACATGTGTTATTTGCAACTCAATACACTAAAATAAATACAATTTTTTTTTTTTTGAGAATCTACAAAGTTAATTTGGTAAATATAAATATTTTTGAATAGTGATTATAAACTTATAATATTATATGAATTATAAATAATTTTGAATATATTTTTTCGGTAAGATAATTTTGAGTAAATATAATTATTAGTTTCGAATGTATTTTTATTGTGGTTGCTTGAGTTAGTTAGATATTGATCAAATGAAAGCCACTAAGCCACCTCTTAGCCCATATATTTCATTCGAGGAGATGCATTTAAAACATATCCATTGTTCAAACAAATCAGCAACAAATTACGTGATGTTTTTTCTTTTCTTTTAACTTCAAGGTATATGGGCAAAGGCTCAACTATAAGCTTCTAAGGGGACAGTACCAACGAGTAGTCCGGCTCCAATTTTTTTTAATGAAGTCTAAGATATGACTTCAGTAGCAATTTAGTTTCTGGTAAAAATCAAATTTATGACCAATAGATTTACAGATTTTCTAAAGTCGATTTCTATCATTAGACTATCACTGCTTGGTTTACGTGATGTATTTTTCCATGGTACAGTTTTTATATAACCGATGATTTATATTCATATGTTGAAAATAATAACCATTCATAAAGATTGTTGAGTCGTGATGTACAGCACAAACTGCATCCTCCATTGACATCATCTCGAGATTTCAGAATTCCGTAACCCTAGTCCTTATATGCATGTAAACCTAAAACCTTTCTCTTCGAAAATAGTATTTACTTTCGATGAGTTTTTTTGTGAGTCTAGGACAAAGTGAACTAAACAATTCTACGTAGAATTTTCCATATAATCATTCTTACAAATAATTAAGGAATAAGGATTGACAAACATTTTATATTGAAGAATAATGTATCTATAAACGGATGCATGTGTGAAAAATCAGATGGTAATTACATACAAACCTCTATCTCCCACACACACACACAAACACATGCGTAGAGATGAGACAAAGATTCTAAAGTGGAAGCAAAGTGAGGAAATGAGTTGCAAAGAGAGTGGTCCTAACTAAAAGTTCCTCAGAAGATACTAATGCCTTCCTTCCCGGTGAAATGCAAAGCGATTAAGATTACAAAAGTGATGTCTCTTCTCACTTTAGGGTCCACTCTCTTCTTCTCTCTTTTCTTGTTCCTTTTATAGATGAATCGAAGAAGACGGATCGTGATCGTGCGTGCTCATTATTGGATATTTGTTTCTCTTTTCTATTTTTCTTTTCTTTTCTTAATTAGCTACAAGAGAAAGAATATATAAAAGTGCTAGCTGCTAGATTCCAATACATATATACTTAGTATCAGAGTTTTATTCGTCCGACTTCTTGTAATTTGTAAACATCATATTCTATAAGTCATTTATGCATTTAAATAAATATTGAATAACCCAAAAATGAATGTTTGCAAAGATAGATGTTCGAGAGATCTCAAGTTGGTTCCCAATTTATCAAAATTTATTCCATCATTTTTTGTTGATAACGGATATTCCATTTTATTAAGTACTCGTCATGTTACTTTTATTGTTGTTCTGTTTCACTATGCCATGTAAAGTTTTGTGATATATATATATTTTTTTGTTATTTTATGAAAAGAGAATATACCCTAGGCCCTAAAATCCACCTCTATTTCCGTAATATGTTGTCTTTATCTGTATGTTCCGTGCTATGTTGTCTAGCATTTTATGTTGGCATCGGAAAATTACAATTTTATAAAAAGAAAATCTCCTAGGCGTTAATATATTTATTGTTGACCAGCATTTTTCTGAGCGTATAGTTACGTCATTAACTGAGGTAGTCAGAGGTAGGTGTTCATTAATAGTAGTATTTGACTATTAGTCAATCATATTGTTACGTAACATACGATACTCACTAAAAAGATTATTAATATACCTGTTAATCTACTTATTACTACTATTATCTATTGTTACGTGTTTCTTTACTTCTCCTATTGGTTTATTTAGTCATGGATTAGCAACGTTTAACTGTCAACTTTGTTTTCAGAAAAACCTACTCTCTATATTTAGTATTAAGTGTCATTTTAGCAATTCTTACGTAAATTAAGAAAATAATTAAATTTTCTCTTTTATCCTTCACTAATATATTTTATAAAATTTCTTATTGATCAATGCACTAAAACAATAGAAATATAAATGAAATTTTAACTAAACATTTATCTTGAAATATAAAACGACACTTAATCCTAAACAAAAAATTAAGTCCAAAACATCATTTAATTATAAACGAAGAAAATAATAAATATTGTCAAAATTAATTAACAGAAAAAATTGGAGCTTTATCCGAAATTGTGGGGCTAATGGTAGCATGTCAGTGTAATTAAATGTGTGATAATACTCTAAGTTCTCACTTCTTTATGTTTTTTTCAATTTTCATTTCATATCTTTCTTTTACTAGTAAGAAACCAAAATAAGATCTCTCAACGTGTGTGTATATATGAAGCATCTTTTCCCAATTTGATGACAGCAAAACATTACAAACGTATTTACTTGTGGAATGTAATTTTTTTTTTGAAAAAGAAGTACATGATATAATAAATAAATCAAGCAAATATTTATTAAAAAAAACAACTTAATTCAAACTCGTATAATATCGAAAAGAAACGAAAAATAATCTAGTGCTACATATTACTAATACTACACATAAAACTTGAGTAACTTACACTAAATCCGAACGATATGCTAAAACTATATTTTTATATACATACATATATTAAATGCTAAATCATATTATTATCTAATTAACCATTCAACCTAAATGACCTTTTTCTTTTCAAATAAATATTCTATTATCTCGTAACTCGTTTGAGTTGAAAAGCATGTGGCAAAGAAGACACTCTGCTACATTATAAGCATAGATGTTTTAAAATAAAAGAGTAAAAAACACATGGGCTTAGTCCACGTTTGATTTCGGACCTTTTTGAAGGCCCATCGTTTCGTTTATATATATATTTGCAGATCACATCTTCTACTCGTTTTCTAATTTCTAAGAACGTTTTACCGGTTTTCTAACAAACGGTCTTGGTAGCTGGCCCGCCTAATAGAATCTTTCATTCTTTCTGACTCGTGTAGTATTACTTACTTAGTTACTTCATTCCTATAATAGCTCATTCGGTGTTACATCTTATCTTCTTTCCACTGTATGACTTAACTCATCTTGAAATAACTCCACAGTTATTAGTATTTGAGTTAAGAGCAATTTCAAAATTAATGATGTACGAGTAAGGAGATTTTCAGTACTCTATGAATGTAATGTAGACAAAAGATCTCATAGTGATTTGTAGGACCAAACAGCAAATTTTACAAATTCGCAAACTATCATTCGAACAAAAATAAGACCCACATACGACGGTGATCAGGGCGTTGCACTAATCATTATAACATGAAAATAAAACAAAATCATAAGTATCATTTTTAGTTGGGATGAGAATTTCTACTGAAACTATTTGAACCAAAACCAACAACATTAAATACATCGGTGATGTACACTCATTCTCCAACCATGGATTTATAGAAGAAAAAATAAAAATACTCCAATGTAGAAAATAATGATATTGGTAAGCCATAAATGAGTTGGTTGATCGTTTTAATTTTCTGAGTTAGTTGTACGTTTTAATTTTCTCTTTGTCTGAAAAGTCCACATGAAAGTTAAGATTACAATATCCTCATGGTCTCTTTTGGTTTGCTTTGGAAACTTTTCTCGATCGAAGTGAAAATTTGCATCGCCACATGACACTGAAGAACCATCGAAACATACGGAACCGTCCTTCATTGTTGGTAGTTTAATTTTGATACAATTAATTCTTTTTTTTTTTAATTTATATATTTAAAAGAGAAACTAATACTAGTATTTAAAAGAATACGTGTTAGGATTTCTTTCATAAATATTTGCTCACTATTTTTCTTCAGTTTTAAAATAAATGTAATTTAGCGTAATAGTTTTGTTCTTAAAGTAGATAACGTTTTATGATTCCAGTGTAACTTTTTTTTTTGTCGTCGTGTAACTTTTTTTCTTATTAAACGATAATCTTATTTTGTTAACAATTTAAACTAAATTAATTAGAATGGAACATATTATCGAACTTCATTAGTTAGTTAAAGCATACTTATCCGAATGGTTAACCAATATAGTGATCAAGAGTAATGAGCATAGAAAGGATTACAAAGGCCTAATTAGTTAAGATCGAGAAACAAATCATATGACGTAACCTATAAATAATGAGATAAAATGGTTGAATTAAACTCGAAAGATTTGGTTGATCAGTTAGCTCAGATAAATGAGCTAACCGGTAGCTCAAACCAGTAGATAGTTCAACTTTTAATCTGGTGGTAACTCCTGAGGTTAATCAAAATTTTGATGTCATGAGTAAAACTGATTACAGCCAGAAAACATTTGCGAGTGAATGTTTTGCTTCTTCTTCTTCTTCATTTTTTCCACGATGAATGAATGATTGTTTGATGCCTTGGGTGCAAGACAAAAAGGGCCCAAATAAGAAGCTCAATATGAAAAGACAAAAAAACGACGTGGTATAACGTAACACCAAAAGAGAACCAAAATAAAAACAGGTGAAAATTTAAAACACATGTCCACACGACATGGATGGATACAAAGAGCAGCATTTAAGGAGTAGAAAGTAGTTAGGGGGTATGTGGTATAATTAATCGGCACAAATAGACTGGTAAGTAGTAGCCGTCTAGACCCATACTCATTACTTCAACCTCATTTCTTTCTACTAAAACCCTTCTACTATAAATTCCAAGTACACTTCCCATTTCTTCTCCTCAAATTCATCAAACCCATTTCTATCATAACTCCGGATAAATATGGCGATTCGTCTTCCTCTCATATGTCTTCTTGTTTCATTCATGGTACTTAATCAACTCAAACGATTACTTTATTATATTTTACTCTTTTGTTTTGATGTTTTATTTTGCTTTTATTGCAGGTCATGGCTATTGCGGCTGATTTACCACCGGAGCGTTATTGGAACACTGCTTTACCAAACACTCCAATACCAAACTCTCTACACCATCTTTTGACACTAGGTTAATTTTCTTTTCTTTTTTACTTTATAGACTTTATATTCGTTTCCTTATGTTAGAAAATACATGTTTTTGACGATTAAAAAGTATACATGCATGTTTCTTTCTATGTTCTTTTGGATGTTGTTCTGAATTTATATTATGGTTTTTTTTCTAGTTTTAACGGGTTTCCAATTTAATTTATAGACGGTAGATACAAAAAAGGAAAGGAAATAATTCTATTCATAAATCATAAATGCAAATAAGAGTTGGATTATTACAACTTTTATTTATTTTTAACATGTATTTTAAGATAGGTGTCTCACGCTGATTGGTTACAAAATTATGAATCTGTACGTTAATTATAGCAAATAAATATCTCCTTACCAAACTATTTTGTTATTTATAGATTTCACCGACGAGAAAAGAACTAACGTCCAAGTAGGAAAAGGAGGTGTGAACGTTAACACCGGAAAAGGTTACAAGCCCGGCGGAGGAACCTCCGTGAACGTAGGAAAAGGAGGTGTACACGTGGACGCCGGCAAGGGTAAGCCAGGAGGAGGGACTCACGTCAGCGTTAGCGGCGGAAAAGGTCCAGGAGGCGGCGTTGCAGTCCACACCGGTAAACCCGGGAAGAGAACCGACGTCGGAGTAGGTAAAGGCGGCGTGATCGTGCACACGCGCCACAAGGGAAAGCCAGTTTTCGTCGGTGTGAGACCAGGACCCAACCCTTTTGTGTATCAATATGCGGCGACAGAGACTCAGCTCCACGACGATCCCAAGGCGGCTCTCTTCTTCTTGGAGAAGGACTTGGTTCCCGGAAAAGATATGAACGTCCGGTTTAATACGGAGGATGGTTACGGCGGGAAAACAAAGTTCTTGCCACGTGGGGAGGTGTTGTTTGGATCGGAGAAGTTTTCGGAGATCTTGAACCGGTTCTCGGTTAAAGCCGGTTCGGAAGAAGCTGAGATGATGAAGAAGACGATTGAGGAGTGTGAAGCGAAAAGAGTCGGTGGAGAGGAGAAGTATTGTGCGACTTCTTTGGAGTCCATGGTCGATTTTACCGTTTCGAAACTTGGCAAAAACAACGTCAGGGCTGTTTCCACTGAGGTAAATACACTATTCACCGTTTTTTGACGGTTTAGGTTTGACTAAAAACAAATAAAAGTAAAACTAAAATTTACTTTAATGTTAAAAATATATAAATACCAATACAGCTCATCGTTATTATTTTTATGCAACATGGTCACATATATTTCGTTTCTTACATAGTTAATTAATTTGGGTTTGGTTATGTTAGATTTGGTCAAACATGTCATAGTTTCAGTACTTTAACTTTTGGTTTGGATTCAATTCCATTTTTTAAGTAAATAAACATATATAAATAACAAACTATGTAGCTAATAATTTATTTTTAATAAAACCTAGCTAGTTACATCTCATTTTCTTAGATAGTTAGTCATAAAATATCTCTTAATTTCAGTTTATACAATTTGGTTACACTCAAATTAGTTTAAACTATGTTTTAGGATTGGTAATTGATTTGATGTGAATAATAAAAGAAATCCAATTATGAATTATACATGGAAACACATTTAAGTTTAGCTGATTGACTCGGTTTAGGTCCATTTGATTTATACGTCTACGGCTAATGTGTTATGCCTAATAGATACTCTGGCTGATCGACGTGACTTTGGTTACTACAGGTGACTAAGAAGAACGCACCGTTACAGAAGTACAAAATCGCGGCGGCTGGAGTAAAGAAGTTGTCTGACGACAAGTCGGTGGTGTGTCACAAACAGAAGTACCCATTCGCGGTGTTCTACTGCCACAAGACGATGATGACGAGCGTCTACTCGGTTCCGCTCGAAGGAGAGAACGGGATGCGAGCTAAAGCAGTTGCGGTGTGCCACAAGAACACCTCAGCTTGGAACCCGAACCATTTGGCCTTCAAAGTTCTTAAGGTGAAGCCAGGGACCGTTCCGGTCTGCCACTTCCTCCCTGAGACTCATGTTGTGTGGTTTAGCTACTAGATTTATATATCTGTGTGCTTTTTTTTATCTTAATGTTGGTTATGTAATAATGTTTGAAGTAATCTATATTTTGGGATGTTTTGATTATGAATATACATACATATACATTAGTAATGCGTTGTTTTTATATTATCAAAGAATGAGGCATCTATATATATATATATATATATATATATATATGTTTGTTTGTTTTTAACTTTATGTTGCTGTCTTTAGTGTTCTGCTTCTTGTGGTTTTGCAAGAAAATGTAATAAAATTAGAGTTGAAATATGTTTTGGCTTAATTACGTCGGAAACTATAACTTTATTTAGCCAGTATATATTATTGACAGATTTGGTTCATATATATACTTTTATGCTGAATTTTGTAAGTAAGCTAGTTAAGTCCACTATAACCAATCTCTCATGTTATAGATATACACTTTAGAGCATTATCACTTTTTTCTTTATAAAATGGATGATACAACTTGTACACCTGCCCAATCCTTCTGCCCAAAACTTGCTTAGTTTCAGCATCATGATCTTGTGCCAGTAAAATACTAACTCTGAGAATCTCTACTTTGCATATATCGTTTCTCTCAATCCACCTTGTCTAACCTAACATCGAGAATCACAGATTCCACTACATCTCTATCTTGAAGAACTAATATTAATCTCCTTCTCTGGCAACAACATGAAGATCCGTCACTTACTTTGGCTTGGAAAATCGTCATCTATGAGATTTGGAAAGAGCAGCTGCATAACAACATGCTTTTACCGTAACATTCACCGGTTCTAAACATATTATAAACTTTAACAAACATATTATAAATCATACTAGCAATTATTAATACCATGATATTTATTTAAATAATTTTATGAACTATATAAATATAAAATTTAATCTATTATTTATAAACATGAAACTCTTTAATTTAAATTCATAACAATTTTTAATATTTTGATTTATTTTTAATAATTGTCTAAACTATATGAATAAATATAATAAAAGTAAGACTATTAAATCTGTGTTTTACATATTTTTTTTCTGAAGAAACTACTTTTCAAATTCTTTCAAAAATATTATATTAAAAAATGTTAATTGTTATGCGAATTAAAGTATTGGTGAGGGGATTAAAAGAATATGTAATAATAATTGATTTCGTTTAATTGGATTAAATTCTTTGTAAATTTATATATTTATTTTAGTTTTTGATTCCACAACAACTTTGGCATAAATATATGTTGGGTTTCATTTGGAGTAGTTTTTGGGGTAAAAATGATTATTATCAGGGTAAAACTGATTAAGATAATCAGGGTAAAACTACTTGGTGTAGTTTTAAATTTCAAAAACGACGTTATTTTTATATTTCTTAGTTTTTTAATTGATACTAGATTTATATCTGCGGTGTAATATAAATTGCATCTTTTTAATTTTTTCTATTTTAATTTTTTTTGTCAAATTTTAATTTGCTACTTTTTGTTTGTTTATTTTTAATTTTAGTCATTTTCTTAAATTTATTTCTTATTTTTTTGTTAAAGTTTATAATATGTTTAATATTGTTTTAGCATCAAACTACAAATACTTTAATTTTTCAAAGTGTATAGGTTTATCATAATTTTTAAAATTAGCTTTCAATATGGGTGACTATGATTTAGTTTTAAAGCAAAGCCAAAACCAAATATATATGTATGTCAAAGCGGATGAACACATTCCATTTAATCTGTTTCACGATATGTTGAATTTAGTTGCGGGTTTTTAGCACGTTGACCCACTATAATCTGCTAGTTGTAAACTGAAAACTCTAATGCAGCCCGCATTAGAATCACAAATTTTGTAGATTAACCTGTAGCTTTTTGAAATTGAGAGAACAAAAAAAAATATACATCATTCCGATAAATTTAACTTTATTAACCTGCTTGTTTAAAACTGAGATAGATAAATCTACTATATAAATTTTTTCCTCTACATAGAAAATAAAAACTAACTGAAACCAAAATTTCTTTATAATGTATGATCTTCTTTTATAGTTTCATTTTTTGCTTGTTAATTTTTTATACATCTTTTTCTTTGTATTACAACATCTCATTAATAAAAATATACTATAAAATTAGTTAAAAAGATTTATTTTATTGAATTTATCAACACAATTTTGTATGTGTTTATTTTCTTCTCGCTCTATTTATCTTTGAACATAATAGATACTATGAGAATGTAGTCCGATCTTCTCGAGCCACTTAGTATTTGGAGTAAAGAATAATGATTGTTATAGTAAATATAACATAAGATGTCACGTTTCCTTGTTGTCGTATTGCTTTCGAATCTTACAAACTAATAAATACATCAAAGCTTTACTTGGAGTTAACCGTACACGCAACATGTTAAGGCTTACGAAGAATCTCCATGAACAAATCCCACTCTTCTGCTTTCACTATTCGATGAACCTACACACATACACCAGAGTTAGAAGCACAATAAAATCAGATAATTAGATAATAGTAAAAATCATCAAACATCAGAAACAATACATGACGAGGCTTCATCTCCTCTTCATCTTCTGTCTGTACCACCATTATCAGAAACATGATCAAGGTAAGGAGATGGAGACTCATGAGGCAGGTGTTAACGGCTGTATATGTGGTGGAGACCAACCAAAGAAATCCCTAGAAATCATCATTTTATCGATGGAGAATAATCACACTTTGATAACCTTATTCCATCAGTTTACTTTGGTAGGAAGGATAGGATTTATAAATTAGTTTACGATATTTATGAGAATGATAATATATATACGTCTAAATATCTACATATTTGTTTCTTAATTGATGATTTGATAAAATATCAGTATCTATATTTAACAATATTTGAATACTATAATAAAAAAATTAGTTACGATTATGTTACCCTAATAAACCAAAAAATAAAACATAAAAGTTTAAAATTTGATTTGTTTAAATTGATAGGTTATGTGATATGAATTTTGTGTGTCATTTATATAAACTATTTGAACAAATTAAATAATATCTGAGTTGTTTAATTTTAACGACTCACATAATTTAAACAATTCATATAACAGTTATAATTTAAATAACTCTTATAATTTAAACACTAAATTTATATATCTGAGTAGTTAAAATTATTATATCTACTACATATAAATTATATAACTTGTTAAAACTTATTATATTAGAAAAACTGTAATTGTTTTAAACTATATATATATATATATATATATATGTGTGTGTGTGTGTGTGGCTATCAATATTTTATAATAGTATTTGATAAATAAAATGAGATTTCAATTTAATTAAGTGCTTAGTTAAATGTGAAACTTTTTTTTATATAAAAAACGAATTACA
The DNA here is from genome assembly GCA_963555745.1 of Cardamine flexuosa. Lineage (NCBI taxonomy): Eukaryota > Viridiplantae > Streptophyta > Magnoliopsida > Brassicales > Brassicaceae > Cardamine > Cardamine flexuosa. The sequence goes on along the minus strand of OY743216.1, from coordinate 9,334,603 downwards.
TATTTTATGTCAATATAAAGTATTAGAGTATTTATTTTTTAATATATTTATAAGGCCATCGGAATTTAATAGAATCAGTTAATTAATGGCTAATTATGGAAAAAAAATGTGAGGAATGATATATAAGTATATATATTGACAATTAATGTAATTTGTTTAGTGTAACTGTTTGGAAACATGTTTAGTGATAACTTTTTAAAATTTAGTTGTAAGTATTGTTTAGAAATACCTCTTAAGTTGATTTTGTTTTAATAGTGTAAGTAGATAGATAAACAAAGACAAATTGAAATTATTGAGAAAGTTTGTATTGTGGATGTCTTTTGAGTTTATAAGATTGATTTGCATAACTTTGACTGATGATCGAACTTGCAAAAAAGAAAAGTTGATGGCATAAAACCCAATTGTAAAACATATGTCCGTCCACACATGGATGGATTAAAAAACATTTAGTGGATAAAACAAGCATTTTAAAGAGTAAACAGTAGTTAGAGGGTATGTGTTATATAATTAATCGGCCCACATATATAGGTAAGTAGTAGCCGTCTAGATGACTAGATCCATATTCCATACTCATAACTTCAACCTCAGCTCTCTCTACTAGAACCCTTTTACTATAAATTCTCGGTACACTTCCCATTTCTTCTCCTCAAATTCATCAAACCCATTTCTATCATAACTCCGGGAAAATGGCGACTCGTCTTCCTCTGATATGTCTTCTTGTTTCATTCATGGTACTTGGTTAAGGCAAGAAAAAATGAACTCTTTATTACTTTTACTCCTTTGTTTGATGTTTTATTTTTCTTTTTCTTTTATTGGAGGTCATGGCTATTGCCGCTGATTTACCACCGGAGCATTATTGGAACACTGTTTTCCCAGACACTCCAATACTCAACTCTCTCCACCATCTCTTGACACTAGGTTATTATTTTAAAAAAATAAAACTTTATATACGTTATATTCGTTTCCTAATGTTAGAAAATACATGTTTCTGACGATTAAAAAGTAATTTATATGCATTTCTTTCTAAGTTCTTTTGGATGTTGTTCTGAATTTTATATTATGTTTTTTTCTTTTCTCGTTTTAACGGGTTTCCAATTTATGTATAGACGGTAGATCCAAAAAAGAAAGTTTCTATAAATAGTTATATTATTTTTAACATATATTTGAAGATACGTGTCTCACCCTGATTACGTCGGAGTAGGTAAAGGCGGCGTGATCGTGCACACGCGCCACAAAGGCAAGCCGGTTTTCGTCGGTGTGACACCAGCAGGACCCAACGGTTTTGATTATGTACATGCGGCGAGTGAGACTCATCTCCACAACGACCCTAACGCGGCTCTCTTCTTCTTGGAGAAGGACTTGGTTACCGGAAAAGTTATGAACGTCCGGTTTACTACGGAGGATGGTTACGGTGGGAAAACGAAGTTCTTGCCACGTGAGGAGGCGGAAATGGTGCCGTTTGGATCGGATAAGTTTTCGGAGATCTTGAACTGGTTCTCGGTTAAACCCGGTTCGGCAGAAGCGGAGGTGATGAAGAAAACGATTGAGGAGTGTGAAGCGAAAAGAGTCGGTGGAGAGGAGAAGTATTGTGCGACTTCTTTGGAGTCGATGATCGATTTTAGCGTTTCGAAACTTGGCAAAAACCACGTCAGGGCTATTTCCATTTTCCACTGAGGTTAGATTAAAAAGTAAAAATAAAGAAAACTAAAAGTAAATTTTACTTATATATTTTTTTTTAAAAGACATATAAATAACTATAGTTCATCCATATTATTTTTATTCAACATGGGTAGTTAATTAATTTATTGGGTTAGGTTATGTTAGATTTGGTCAAAGTTGAATTAGTTTCCGTATTTTATTTTTGGTTTGGATTCGTTTATTATTTTATTATTAGGAATGAATAATAAACATATATAAATAACAAACTACATGTAGCTAATAATTTATTTTTAATAAAACCTAGTATCTTAGATGGTTTTTAGACATATAAACTATTTCTTAGTTTGGTACAATTTGGTTAAACTCAAATTAGTTAAAACTTTGAACTATGTTTTAGGTTCGTTTTTTTTTTTTGGGTGTGAAATAAGAAAAACCAATCTAATTATATAGAAAAACACATATCCGTTTAGTTCCATTTGATTAATACGACTACGCCTACTATGTATGTCTAGTACTCTGGTTGATCGACGTGACTTTAATTACTGCAGGGAACTAAGAAGAATGCACCGATGCAAAAGTACAAAATCGAGGCGGCTGGAGTAAAAAAGTTGTCTGACGACAACTCTGTGGTGTGTCACAAACAGAAGTACCCATTCACGGTGTTCTACTGCCATAAGGCGATGATGACGAGCGTCTACTCGGTTCTGCTCGAAGGAGAGAACGGGATGCGGGCTAAGGCAGCTGCGGTGTGCCACAAGAACACCTCAGCTTGGAACCCAAACCACTTGGCCTTCAAAGTCCTTAAGGTGAACCCAGGGACCGTTCCGGTCTGCCATTTCCTCCCCGAGACTCATGTTGTGTGGTTCAGCTACTAGAATTTATATATCTGCTTTTCATCTTAATGTGGGTTATGTAATAATGTTTGAAGTAATCTATATTATGGGATGTTTTGGTTATGTATATATACATACATATACATTACTTGAGATATTATAGTCTATCAGTGCAACATATTAGAGAATTTGATCATTTCCGTATAGAAATAAATTTGTAGGTTAAATAGATCTTGCAAACAGAAGACTTGTATTAGGATCTAGAACATTCTGTTTTTAAAAGAGTCCTTTTGTGAACAAACTTACATAAATAAGCTTTTTGCTTTAGGCTACGTACTATGTTATAACTGTCTTATAGAGTAACTCCGTTTTCAGCATTTTATAACCCTTAGTTTGTCCTCAAATCTGAGCTATCAAATTCAAATTATCCAACACTTCTTGCATGTATGGTCTTTTCTTCAGGTCTTCCTCAAGAAATAGTTTTATAACTTGGTACATACGCCTCCCCGCTTCAATAGGAAAGCTCCCCTCTAAACCTGGATCGATCATCTCTGTAATGTTGTCCCCATTGTAATGTATTGCCCGCACAGCTCGAATTAGCTGCCAAGTTCCAAAACCAGTTAAGATCGCAAGCAGTATAACCCCAAAGCTGTATACATCTCCGGCCATATTAGTTTTCCCTGCATATGGTATTGAAACTGTCAAGGTTTTATCTTTTCATTTTAATGGTTTAACATTATAGAAACTGCATTGGTTGAAGATTTTGTGCCTGAAAACATGTATTCGGGAGGTAAGTAAAGAGATGTGGCTTGTGTTTTTTCTTTTAAGGTGACGTGCGATCCTCTATCAATAGAAAATAGGTTTTTGAGTCCAAAGTAGGAAACTCTTGCGTTGAACTCCTGCAAATATTGGAGCATGTCAATATATTTGCAAGTATTCAAGAATAGGGAAGGCGAATCCATACCCTATCAAGCATGATTTTAGAAGGGGAGAGATTTCCTCGATAAAGACCGGTGTTTATCCTCGAGTGCAAGAACGCCAGACCCTGAGCTGCTCCTATGGATATCTTAAGACGTGTCTCCCACGACAATGAATTTGGATGATTCTCTGTTAGAAGATATAAAAACATGGTATCAAAACATATAGATCTTAACCTAAACTTTCTTTTTAGTAAACATCTTAATCCACTAGAGGAACAATATGAACACAGAAAAATGAATATAAATTATTTCAGGAATGAAGAGGACGAAAAACAGAGAAATATAGGAATAAAGAACTACCATGGTTAATGGTAACAATAAGATGGGGATGTCTGTATTTTCAAAATTAACAAAAAAATTAGTGAATCAAATTTAAATGAAACTGATAATAAACTTAATTTAAGTTTATGAATTAAATTTGTAAATTCCAGGTTAAATGTTTAATTAGTAATATTTATATAAAATGTAAACCTTTCAACGCTCTCTTACCTCTACAAATATGATGCTCTAAGCTTCCATTTGGAAAGTATTCAGTGACGATGAACAATTCATTATCTTCCGAACCGTAGCCAATGGGCTTCACCCAGCATGGATGAGAGTTATGTCGTACAACTTCTAAGGAAACCTAAATTATAATTTTGAGCATATAACATATAAATAATATGAATCTGTCTTTTAGATCATAGAGTTTACTTAAAAGCCACTCTTGCAAAGCTTCTTTACTTGGTAAATAGAAACTCTTAACGGCGATGGCTATACCAACTCCTTCCTTGGCTGGAGATAATGTCTTGGGATTGATGTATCCCCTCACTACTCCACCGCAACTACCTGCTACTTTCATCTCATCTCCAAAATTCTTTGTTGCTTTCTTCAGCTTGGCCACGGTGTACAGTATTAGACCCTTCTCAACTGTGTATACGCAGTTTTAATTGATTTAATGAAAAATCTACTAACTAATAAACTCTTAAATACACACAAAGATTATACCTAAGAGGGAAGCAAATTGTTCGGTGGTAGATGCCGAAGGTGAGAGACAGTTTCCCATGCAAGATGATCTCAGGCTTTCTTAATACCAAAGTTTGAAGGAAGAAGATAATCTTTAGATTTTTATTTAGTAATTTATAGATCGATCAACGAAGCTGGTTTGATAAGTCAAAGTAAACGCGTCGTGTTTTTTTTTGTCGACCAAAGTAAACGCGTTTAAATTACATAAATATGGTAGAAATGGAGTCTTGACTTAGATGCTATTTTATAATTTCATTGTGTCCCCAATGTTGCATGCCTGATTAAGTCTTAATCTATGAATTTTTTTTCCTAAATTAACGTCTAAGGCAGGTATTTCTAGATCATTGAAAACTAATCAGTGCAACATATTGAGGAATCTTTATAATAATAAAAAAAAAACATATTGAGGAATTTGATAATTTCCGTATAGTAAGTTTGTAGGTTCAACAGATCTTGCAAACATAAGACATGTATTAGGATCAAGAACACATTGTGTTTAAAAGAGCCTTTTTGTGAACAAAACTTACATAAATAAGCTTTTTGGTTGAGAATACAATGATCTTAACCTGATAAGCTGTGTACGTAACACAATGCATCATATTTCTCTTTTACGTATCATACTTCAAGCTTCAACGTATGACATTCCTCATGAGTGAGGGAGGCTACAAGTACAACGTACAGCTTCTTCTGCCTTTTCTTTGAAAGAAATGTTTCCAACATTGTGCTTGTAACTGTGACACAAAAGCTTTACTGTGACATAGGACAGTCTCCCGGGAAACAAATTCTGTGAGAGATTGTTGCTTCTCTCCATACAAATGTATCTGTGCAAATGCATACATCAACTATTTTATAACTCTTATAGTCAAACGATGTTCTTAGTGTCCTCAAACCTTGGCTATAACACTCAGATTATCAAACACTTGTTGCATGCATGGTCGTTTCTCCGGATTTTCCTCAAGGCATTGTTTTATAATCTCGCACATACTCATCCCTTCATCACGAGGATAGCTATTCTCTAAATCCGGATCAATCATCTCCGCAATGTTTTCCTTTTCGTTTCGTATTGCTCGCTTTGCTAGGATTATGCGTTTCTTTCCAAAACCAGTTATAATCTCAAGTAGTATAACACCAAAGCTGTACACATCGCCTGCCATGTTTGACATCCCTGCATCCGGTATAGCAATGAAATCAAACTAAGGTTTAGTGTCTTTGAATTTAATGGTCATTTGTAACTTAGGAGGAACCGGAAGATTGTTGCCTGATAATATGTATTCTGGAGGTGCGTAGTGATATCTTTGTGGTTCATTTGCATACGTGGAGGAGAAGTGTGGTCCTTCATCATGAGAAGGTAACGTTTTGAGTCCAAAATAGGAAACTCTTGCATTGAACTCCTACATAACCCCATTGATATCGTTCTGTAAGCTAAGAATTATTCAAAAAAAGGCAAAGCAAATCCATACCATATCGAGAAGGATTTTAGAAGCAGTGAGATATGTGCGGTAGAGACCAGCGTTCTTCCGAGAGTGCAAGAAGGCAAGACCTTGAGCCGCTTCTATGGATATCTTAAGCCTTGTTTCCCACGGCAATGACTTCGGACGACTGTCTATGTTATTATATGCAAATCATTAAGACCAAAAGAAAGTGAATTAACTCGCTTATAGTGGCATGGTAAAGTTGGATTATATAGGCGCCTCAACGGCATAAACTTGTTATGTTATATAGTTCTAAGTGCCATTCCATTGTGTACAAACTTTGCGTGTGGCCACTTGGGCTTGACGATCCAATGTTAAATATAAAAAAAACTTGTATATTTCCTTACCCCTACAGATGTGATCCTCTAAGCTTCCGTTGGGAAAGTATTCAGAGACGACGAACAACATACCAAGATCTGAACCGTACCCAATAAGCTTGACCAAACTTGGATGAGAGTTATGTCGTAGAAACTCTAGGTCAACCTACAAATGTCAGATCTAACTTAATGACACAACATGGAAATATATATATATATATATGAACGTGTTTCACGTAGATCATAGTTATGTACTTACAAGCCACTCTTGCAAAGCTTGTTTCTTTGTTAAGTAAAATCTTTTAACGGCGACGGGCATGCCAACACCTTCCTTGGCCGGAGATAACGTCTTGGGATTGATGTATCCCTTCACTACTTTGCCGTAGCTGTCTCCTATTACCATCTCCTTTCCGAAATTCTTGGTCGCTTTCTGTAGCTCCGCCACAGTGAAGACTTTCACACCCTCCTCCACTACACATATAACATCTAGAACTGAATAAAACGAATCCTTTGCTTTGTATATATATACAGAATTTGTGGATTTAATTTTGTTTTTGTTTTTTTGTTTTGTTTTTTGAACAATCAAATCAATTAAAATACACATAAATGTATAAATACCTGAAGGTGCCGAAGGTGAAAGACAGTTTCCCATTCCGTTGCTCTCGGCTTTTTTTTCTTTGTTTTTTATGGGTCTGGTGGTGAAAGTGTAAGGATTAAGGAAGAAGACGATTTTTAGATTTCTTTAAAGCTGGTAAGTCAACGTAACGCGTTAAAAGTCAATATGAGACCCACATTTTTGACAAATCTTATGGTAGAATACGACGTCGTTTAGGTCTTAATACGACGATCTCTATTTCTCTATGATCCTTTCTATGATTTGGATGGATGTCAAAGAGGCGCTTAATCGGTTACCGAGAGAGATCGTTGATTCTCGGAACCAGCATTTAAAGCGAATGGACCTCTCCATGAAACATGAGTTTATAGAGACGATAAGGAATGTGTCTATTGGAGTTTATAGAACCTATACTAGATTTGGACCCACACTTATATGCGGGATTATTATAAAATAAATTTATTTGATATTTTATTATATTTTTAATTTTATTTATGTTTATTATAAAATTTAAATCTCAAAAATCAAATTTGGTTAAAGTTTAAGAATAACTATATATGATTAATAATTATATCATGTAAAACTAATATGTATGTTTATTTTGGAACAACCCCCCTATCAAATCCCGTATCTGTTGAGAAATTTTCGTCTCATAATCGTTTTTTTAATAATTTACTTGTTTAATAATATTTATTTTGGATAAGAGATTAGATAAAGAAATCATATTTGATACATGCATTTCCCATTTGTAATGTAAATAATAAAAATATTTTCATATAAAATTTAGAAATACTTATGTGTGATTATATGTATCATGAAAAAACATGCATGTTCATTTCGAAAGAGAAAACTCGTCCAATCCCGTGTACTATACATTTTCTTAATTAATTACTCGTTTCGAAATATTTATTTTAGGTAAGGAAATCATATTTGCATTTCTTGTTAGTGCTGAAAATTATATAAATGTTTTTTTATTTCTAAAACAATTTCTAAAGTTTGTCAAAAATATACGAATTTTCTAAAATATATATCTCGAAGATGACTTTTATCCAAATTAGAAATTAAGTTTACATATCCTAATTACTAACATGCATATTATATTTGTAAAACAAACTTATTTGATATTTAAATTTAAGATATAACATAGTTGTAAATGTTAAGTGTATATATATTAATCAAAATATTTTTAATAGTTTGACTCGAAGTGTTAAATCAAATTTAGATCTGGTTTTATGTTAGCTTATTTTAGTATATATCTTAGGCGTATATATTGTGGAATGGAAAACTATCATGTTTTGAATTTATCATTAACTTTTTGTTTCGTAACTGTTTTCTTTAAAAAATATATATATGTTTGGCAATATTTATTATAAGAGATTAAGTAAGGGTTTGTATATGATACTTATATTCCCATTTGATAATTGATTTTTATAACATTAACAGAAGTTATATATAAAAAAATATAGTTTTAAAATTTTCTGTAGATATTTTTATAAATTAGCTGAAATTCCTAAAATACTCATCTTGAAGTGGATCTTTACCCATTACATCGTCAATTATTATCCAAATTAATGACATTTTGAGAATTAAATTTACCTACTCAAAAGTAAATCTTTACTTGTCTTATACCCAATTCGTTACCCATATTATTACAAAAGATTTTTGTCCCTTTATTTTAAATAAAAATAGTCTCATAAGTATTTTTTTGTTATGTGTATAATTCATTCACGTTCCATATCTGAATAAAATATAATATTGAAACGATTTCTTATATTTATATTTAAATTAATATTTTTATATTTTAGAACGTAAACCGTCTAGTCCCGTATCCATCATAAATATTTTGCTCCATAATCAGTTATTTTAAAATAATTACTCATTCGATAATGTTTATTATCAAAATTAGGTAAGAGTTTTAGTTATAATACTCGTATTTTCCGTTTGGATATTTAATTTCTGTAAACCTAATGGACATTATCTTAAAAATTACAATTTCTTAAAAGCTCTCTAATTTGTTTTCTAAAATTATCCAAAAGTTTCAAAATATCTACTTCGAGATGAATATTTATTCATCCCATCACATATTCAACCCTTTTCAAAATTAGTAAAATTTTACAATCTTGTTGAATAAGTTTGTACATATCGTAAATGCTACGTTAAAACTAAATATTAAAAGTATAAAATCGATAAAATAATATTAGTAGTTCTATAAACTGTAAATGATATTAGTAGTTCTATAAACTGTAAAGTAAGATAAAATATATATTTTTGCCGTTAATGAAATTTTTTTTTGTTTTTTATTCTAATGGTATTTCATGTAATATTTGTAGAACTAAAATGTTACTTGTTAAAAATGTTTCTCTTTTAATAGTATAGATAGCTAAATAGCTAAGCTATTTTATAATTTAATTGTGTCTCAATGTTCTATGCCTACTTAAGTATTTATGAATGTTTTCTTAATCTTCTATACTATTAAAAAGGAAACATAATTTGAAAGTAACCTTTAAATTCTAAATAATTTACATGTAAAATGCCACTAGAATAAAGAACAAAACAAAATTTTCAAATGGCAAAAATGTCTTTGTATCTTACTCTATATCCATGTATCCAAACAACTAATTTTTTTTTTTAATCTTACTCTATATACATGTATCCAAACAATTAAAAAATTTATTAAATATTAATTAATAAATAAAATTAAACTTATTTTCTCTATCTTATTATTAAATGTGGACTGCTTTAGCATCAAGTAGCTTCATAATTAGAACAAATAGAAACTTTCAAACTTAGTTATTTATGTAAGTTTTGAGTGATTACATTACATGTCTCATTTGTTCAGTTTTACCTTGAATCAATGCCCTTACCGTCCTCAAGAATGACACAACTGGTGCGGAAAAACCAGAAGGAGATGAGCCAAATAGCGAAAACCCCAAGATTAGGAGAATCAAAAATAAACCTAGAAGATCTGAATAGAGTTCCATCATAGAGAAAAGAAAAACTTGTCTTTCTTTTTTCTTATCCAATTTTAGTCTGATTTATGTTCCACTAAGCGTGTATAAGACACATGTAAACCATATATGCAAGGAAAAATGCATCAGCCAATCAAGCAAGTGAATTTGAACTGAATCAAACTACTTGATCTCACTACCTTATCTCTGTTTTCTGGTCACGAGATTGGTTACTTGTAGCCATCTAGAGGCAGGATCACCACTTGAGGCTATATTTAGGGTAACGCCTCGCATGAATATCTCCTTGATCTATGGACAATTAGGGATATAGTGTATCTTATTTACTTTGTGAAGGAGGATCATACATAAATTAGTAAATTGAAAGCAAATTGTAAGTAAAAACGCTTGTTACAATGGAAGAGAAGCAAATTAGAAATGAATGAATTAAAGTGACATTAAAGAGCCACTTCTCCGGAAAGTACCGTGAAACTGTTATGGTCCCATCAGCTATGACTCGAGCAAACATACCTGCCTCTGTTGATAGTAAGCCTCCATTGAGTGTTCATCGCGACAACCTCAGTGACATTACTCTCGATAAGAGGGATAAATTCACGCCTTCAAGCACTTTTGCATGTACAAAAGTGATAAAAAAAAAAACTGAGACAACGTAATGAGGGACAGAGTACGAGACAATGATGTGGAAGCTTATGGGAATGCCAAAGCACAACATCATCTATGATGCTAGAGGAACCTGTCTGTAAAAATTCCAATTCACCGATAAATTAGTATGTACAATTCTAAACCTTAAGTAAGGTGTGACTATAACGTTAACTGAAAGAACCGTTAGGCCAAAAGACATGCAAGAAATTAAGATTACAACTGCATTGGTTAGCCAGGCAAAGTAAGAAGTTCTGATGATGCTGCACTCAGCTAGCAAGATCTTCATCGCATATTTGAGCATGAAGTAGATAAATAGCTGAACCTGGAGATCCATGCACCATTGTTGTTCAGCATCAGACTAATTAGAAAATTGAACTTCAATGAACTTATTATACCTTTTTTTTGTTCAAACAGAACAATTTTTTTTTTTACTATTTTTTTGCAGAAATAATTTTTTACTCTTTTAGTTTATGGGAAAAGCAAAATTTTCTTTTTTTAGGGTTTGACAAATTATCATCATAACTTATATTAAATGCTGACTGTGGACCAATAGTTTTTGGTAAATTATTGTCATAACTTATGTTAAATGATAACGTAAACCAATAACAACGTTTTAAAAAAAAATCCTATGTGGACAGCCTCAAAAGCTTATAGCTTCAATTTTTATATAGTATAAACAAGTTTTTTACCCGCGCTACGCGTGAGTCTATTTTTAGTGATTTTTTTAATATAATTTTGTATTTATTCAATTTTATATCTAGTTAAAGTATTGTATAATATTTTATTTTGGTTTATTTTAAGCATATATATTTTTATTTATACTTTTATAAAAATAAATTTAATATAGAATAAAGATTTAAAGATTACTAAAATATGATGTATCATTTATAATATAGAGTTATGATATCTGTTTTTGTTTATCTATTAATGTTTCTAAATTAAGATCTAAAGCATCAATATATTATAGTCTATCAGTGCAACATATTAGACAATTTGATAATTTCCGTATAGAAATAAATTTGTAGGTTCAATAGATCTTGCAAACATAAGACTTGTGTATTAAAATTTAGGATCAAGAACACTCTGTTTTTTAAAAATCCCTTTTTGTGAACAAACTTACATAAATAAGCTTTTTGCTTCAGGCTACTATGTTATAACTGCATTTTATAACCCTTAGTTTGTCCTCAAATCTGAGCTATCAAATTCAAATTATCCAACACTTCTTGCATGGATGGTCTTTTCTTCAGGTCTTCCTCAAGACATAGTTTTATAACTTGGTACATACGCCTCCCTGCTTCAAGAGTAAAACTCCCCTCTAAACCCGGATCGATCATCTCCGTAATGTTGTCCTCATTGTAATGTATTGCTGGCACAGCTACAATTAGCTGCCAAGTTCCAAAACTAGTTAAGATCGCAAGCAGTATATTGCCTGCATGTCACATGCAGCATGTGGTATTGAAAGTCATCTGGGTATAATTACACCGTTTGTATGGGTTTTTAGAGTGGGCTTGTGTAAAAAACATTTGGCCTTTTTACCATTTTCAAATTTATGCAAACAAAAAAGAATAAAAAAATGTTAAGAGTTTATGTTGTATTTTGTTGAAGCAATCAAGAGTTGTTTGTCCATGAGAAAAGCATGAATGAGATTTGTTAATTTAGTTGATGTAATTTCATACTAAGAACATGATACTACTTGGTCAAAAACCTCAACCATATCTCAACAGTAAATTGTTATCTCCAACCTAATAAGCTTTTTTGTTGATGTAAGTAAAAAATCCAAAATTTCTTTTGTATAAAGTGCTTGCTATGTAGACCAAAAAAACTATTAAAGCTCGAAATATCCAAAATTCTAAAAAGCAAAAGAAAACCAAAAAGAGAAAAAAAAAAAAAAAACTTTATAGTCAATCCAAAACGTTACGTGTACAAAAACAAAAAAAAAAGTTACAAAAACGACACCGTCGTGCGTTGAAGTATGTGACCGTTAAGCTCATTCTTTTATGTTTTATTTTTAAAAGTATGAAACGACACAAGAGAGTGGACACCACTATATCGTAAAACAGCGAGTACACAAACATTCCCCACTCGCAGCGCGTGTCCCACATCTCTTTCTTCGTCTCCTTCATTATCATCAAAAAACTCCATCATTTTCAATCTCTATCTCTCCATCACTGTTTAACAAAATGGGATGTGCACAATCTAGGGTTGATAACGAAGAAGCAGTAGCTAGATGCAAAGAGCGTCGTAACGTAATCAAAGAAGCAGTAACAGCAAGCAAAGCCTTCGCCGCCGGTCATTTCGCTTACGCCATTGCGTTGAAGAACACTGGCGCTGCTTTAAGTGACTATGGCCATGGAGAATCTGATCAAAAAGCTTTAGACGATGCTTTAGATCAACAACATTACGAGAAACAGAGCCGTAACAATGTAGATCCGGCTCCTCCTCAGCCACCTCCGCCACCACCTATTGAGAATCTTCCTCCTCCGCCTCCTCCGCTTCCTAAATTCTCTCCTTCTCCGATTAAACGTGCGATTAGTTTGCCTGCTATGGTTGGTAGAGGTAGGAAGCTGAGGAGTGTTGATTCCATGGCGATTGAGGAGGAGGAGGAAGAAGAGGAAGAGGAGGAGGAGGAGGGAGTTAAGGAGAAGGAAGAGCCTTCTTCGCCGAGAACGCCGGAGAATGTTGGGAGAAAGAGAGGAGAGACGACGACAACGCCGGAGATTGTGAGTGCTTCTCCGGCGAATAGTATGGCTTGGGATTATTTTTTCATGGTTGAGAATATGCCTGGGCCTAATTTGGATGATAGAGAAGAAATTAGAAATGGTTATGAGACTCGGAGTACTCATTTTAAGTTTAATGAAGAAGATGAGGAAGAAGAAAGATCTGGTCATAAGGTTGTTGAGGAAATGGAGCCTAAGACGCCGGAGAAATTGGAAGAGGTTGAAGAAGAAGAAGAGGAAGAGGAGGAGGAGGATGAAGAAGAAGAAGAGGAAGAGGAGGAAGTGGAAGAGGTGAAGAAGAAGAAGAAGAAGAATGGGAAAGCTAAGATTGAGCATTCGAATACTGCTCCACCTGAGTTTAGGCGTGCGGTTGCTAAAACTACTACTACTACTACAGCATCATCATCAAGTGTGAATTTGATGAAGATTCTTGATGAGATTGATGATCGATTCCTTAAAGCATCCGAGTGTGCTCAAGAGGTTTCTAAGATGCTTGAAGCTACAAGGTTACATTATCATTCTAATTTTGCTGATAACCAAGGTATTGAACTCGTTTCTTATCCTTGATTTCTTGCAATTTGGTGGCATCTTATTGAGTTTCCAAACTGAAATTGTCAGTGCCAAGATATGAATTTTAGTGTGGCTTAGTCAATTATCTTTGATTTGAGACATTTTAGATGAGTAATTATTCCCTTAGCTTTAACCAAAACTGTGTCTGTGATTGGATTGTTTAGAAAGTTTGGTTCTTTGTTTCTCAAACTGAAACAAGAAAAGGAAAACCAAAAGAGAGAGTTTTTTCTTTTTCTTTTGTAGATCGCATCAGCGTTTTAGTGTATGCAATATTCTTAAAGTATGAGCCTTTGAAGCACTTTTTGGTCTGTGATTCAACTTTTATGAGAATCTAAGATGAACCTTAAATTAAAAAAATATAGATCTGGTGGATTTCTTAATTCCTTTTATTCAGTTTTAAAGCCATTAAACAAAGTTCTGGATTTGACTAATTCAACACTTTAACCCACTTTGTTTGTTATCCCCACCATTATCTTACCTAATAATCTGTCTCTATCAGAGAATGTTTGATTATGATGCATCTTTTCTTTGGCAATGGTTGATTTCTTACTCTTTCCTTGTCAGGTTATGTTGATCATTCTGCTAGAGTAATGAGGGTTATAACATGGAATAAATCGATAAGAGGCATTGCTAATGGAGAAGGTGGAAATGATCAAGAATCAAATGAGCATGAAACTCATGCGACAGTGTTGGACAAGTTGTTAGCATGGGAGAAGAAACTATATGATGAAGTGAAGGTAAATTTGACTTCTAAGGTGATTCATTTCTACCAAAAGTTATAAAAGATATCTAATTGGAATTGCAATATTTAATTTGATGGTGTGTAGCAAGGTGAGCTTATGAAGATAGAGTATCAGAAAAAAGTGTCTTTACTCACTAGACATAAAAAACGAGGCGCGAGTGCTGAAACCGTTGAGAAAACAAAAGCAGCAGTGAGTCATCTACACACAAGATACATCGTTGACATGCAGTCAATGGATTCAACGGTTTCAGAAGTTAACCGCTTAAGAGATGAACAATTGTTTCCAAGACTCGTCTCTCTAGTTGAAGGGTAAAATTCTGTTCTCTCTTTTAAATGATTCTAAAACAAACCATTTTCTGACTTTGTAATATTTGCAGGATGACGAAGATGTGGACAAACATGTGCATACACCATGACACTCAACTAAAGATTGTTGGAGAGCTAAAATCTCTTGAAATCTCAACTTCTCTGAAAGAAACTACAAAGCAGCATCACCATCAGACTCGACAGTTCTGCACCGTCTTAGAAGAATGGCATGTTCAGTTTGATAGACTCGTGACTCACCAGAAGCAATACATCAACTCTCTCAACAACTGGTTGAAGCTTAACCTTATCCCCATTGAGAGCAGTCTTAAAGAGAAAGTTTCATCACCTCCGAGGCCTCAGCGTCCGCCAATCCAAACGCTTCTTATCTTATGGCACGATTGTCTCGAGAAACTTCCCGATGAGGTCGCCAAATCAGCTATCTCGTCGTTTGCTGCAGTCATCAAAACCATCTTGCTTCATCAGGAGGAAGAGATGAAGCTGAAGGATAAATGTGAAGAGACACGGAGAGAGTTTATTAGGAAGAAGCAAGGTTTTGAAGACTGGTATCAGAAGCATTTGCAGAGAAGAGGACCAACGGAAGAAGTAGAAGGCGGGGAAGACTCAACAACAACGGGCAGTAAGGATCATGTCACAGAGAGGAGAATCGTTGTGGAGGGTTTGAAGAAAAGGCTTGAAGAGGAAGAAGAAGCTCACCAGAGACATTGTGTTCAGGTGAGGGAGAAATCTCTAAACAGCTTGAAGATTAGATTGCCTGAGATCTTTAGGGCATTGTCTGACTATGCTCACGCCTGTGCTGATTCATACGAGAAGCTCAGAACCATATCTCAGGCTCGCAAATCAAACGGTGGAGCCACTGGAAACCAATCCTAGTTCTTTTAGACTCAATAAAAAAAATGAAGAAAGTCTTGTCTCTTTATTTATGTGTTATGTATTATGATGGAGACATTAAGCATATTTTTGTGACAGAGTAGTTTGCGACTTGTATTGTGGCTGTTACCATCCATATACAAAACATGGTAATTAGTGGATCATAACGTTATTATGTATCTTTTATGTGTTGAGTGTATGTAAACCGCATTATGTCGAGTAAATTTAGATAAAAACTGAATAAAAATTTGTGTCAGAAGTGGGATTTGAACCCACGCCCTCGTTAGAGGACCAGAACTTGAGTCTGGCGCCTTAGACCACTCGGCCACCCTGACTTTGACAATATAAATCACTCTTACATAAAAGACTGTTATCAAAATTTTAAAAACATTCATAAGAATACTTTAAGAACTTATGTTCTTTTGTTAATAATTGACCATGAATGATAGGTATGCGAGATACTAAATAAGAGTAAGATCTTACATTGATGGCAATGTAATACATCTTATGTCATCATATAACAAAAAATAAACCATCTACTAAGTCCTAAACCTTCTAATCAAAAGCTTGGTCATCGTCATCCCAAACAGACAAAACGATGTCATGTTGTTTAAAAGTTTTTAACCATTTCTTCAACAACATTTAACGTTTAAACTAGCAAAGGGCTGAGTTCCTCGTCAGTCTTTGTCTCAACCTGTTTTTGGCAGTGAACTCTCCCTTTGGCTCTGCGTCCTCCTCCGTAATTTTCTCGTTCTCTTTTACATCCTCAATGGCCATTTCAGGTTCTTCATCCTCTGTTGGCTTCATCTTGTTACCTTCAGAAATATCGTTCAAGCCCAACGAGGCACTTTCTTCCTCCCTCCCTTCCTCATCATCTCGATCCGATTCCCTGATCAAGAGAAAGTCAAATGTTATCTAAAGCTGAATCAAATTTACTCTAAGTACTCAGCAAAGCAATTTGCATATCTTACTATGAAAGGAATAAGCTATAGACCATGTTTCTAATGCTTGATTTCAAACCAATGATTCATTGTAAAACGAACTTACACATCTCCCCAGTAGAGGTAACAGTCTATTTCATCAAGTTATATTTCAATGTTTTGATGTTTGATGTTTGATGTATGCTAAGTTCAACAACAGGACAAGTCAGATTATTTAAGAGTAGATATACTTTAATGGAAATACTATCTCATATATGCTAAGTAATGATGGATAGATAAGTTGGATGAAGAAAGAAGTCAAAGCTCTTACTCTGCTTCCTCCACAGCATCCTCGATCATTTTGTCATACTCGTCTGCATAATAAGATATGCACACTAACGGGTAAATAATATATATAAACATAAGCAGAAGAAAAACACAAGAATATGACTTTACCATAGATGTAACTAGCAGGTATGCGGTTACGACAAGAACGGGTCGCGCGGATAGGACGGGTGAAATTGACACTAACAACCCTCTCTAGCTTAATTTGCTTTTTCATGGCCCTCTCTTTTTTCTGTTATTGCAAAAGGAATGGAAACACCGTTAAAAAGGAAACATGACACAGCAGATGTGCATAAGCATAAGGAACGAATTTAGGAAATGGAAAAAAGTACTTTATGATATTTCTCAACAATGGGTATAGCTTCGGTCTCGATCATCTGGCCAGTTCCAGCCAAAGAAGAAGCTTTGCTTGATGATAACTCTGTCTGCCATTAGCATAAACTTAAATGAATGAAAAACAATAACAAACATCTAAAAGAGTAGAAAACAGAAACAAATATCAAAAAGCTTACAGCGACTCTTTGAAATTCATCTAGACTAGTTGCTTCAATTTCCCAGCAGAAACCATTTTTCCTTGCTTTAGCACTCTTTGAGATTTCATTGACTTCCTTATATAATCTGTACCCTTGGATGTCATTACCATCAAACCTAGCATTGACAAAAAAAGGATTAAAAAGTTGATCACACCAAATGTACATACAAAGAAGTAATATGACATGTAAAATACCAGTAAGAAATCTTCTTTCCATCTCCTCCTAGCTTCCTTTTGCGAAAATGGGAATCACAGTCTACTTCCTTGGTATTTTCTTGAATATATGAACGAGCATCATCTTGCTATATACCAACCACCAATGAAAACAAACAGATAAACTTTTAAGAACGAAGTAACAAAAGGAACTAGTATTGATCTTATTTAAGACGCATGCATTGATAATAGAGTTCAACAACTAAATAAGAAGAAGAAATTACTTGAACTCGAAGCTCACAAAGTGCCTTCAGAATCATCAGGCGAGTAGTAGGGTCAAGTTCTTGGTATTCAGATATTTCCTCCCTATCCATACAACAAGTGAAAAGAAAGTTAATAATCAACCTGAATAAAAATCCATACTTCATAAATTGACATCTTTTCACCACTTACCCTTTGCTAGCAGTTATAGGAATTTCACCTTCAGCAATCTGCAAAAATGGCATTACAGGAGTCAATAAAGAAAACCATAAACCTGTTTCAAAAAGAGGGTATAAGCTACCAAAAAAGGTTCAGTAGTGTGGGCTTACCCATGGCCACCATGGAGCGAGTTTCTTACACAACACAGTGATCCATGCATTTGCATCGTCAAGCGATTTATTTACCGGTATTATCCCCTGTTGATAGGAAATAATTATCACACTTGTGTGCATAATGAAAAGCAGAGAAACATAGAGATTCACAAGAGCTAAAAAAAACTTAAGCTTGTTATTAAGCTCAAATAACAGATAGAATCAAAACCTTCAAAAGAGCAATGTGAAGCTGAGCATTGGAATTGTCGGACTTGATAAGACCCATCTCAATTTCTTCAGCTGTTAACTTCAATTTATCAGAGACAATTGGTCCAAAGACCTATCACAGATTCACAACAACAAAAATCTATTTAGCAATCAGTCAATCACATGAATAAATGTCAGGAATTTTTAGTTTCCCATGAAATTAATGAACCAAACAGCAAAAATCTATAACAAATCCCTAGAATCAGAAGTTTGGAACTACAGAAAAAAAAAAACGAAGATTCGTATGATTAAGCGAAATCGAATAATTTGGTGTTTTAGGAAAAGGGAGAAGGGAGCGAAAGAGATTCATACATTGAAGAAATTGAGAACCGAAGCAAGTTCCCAACGTCCACGCAATTGCTTCACAGCTGAATCGGAAGGCGAATCATCTGAATCGTCCGAAAGAATCGTCAAGTCATCGCATGGTCGTTTTTCTTCCAACATCGGCTCAGGTTCTCCGGTCATAACCGTTGTTCTCCGGCGGAGCGTTACCATTTTCTTCGGAGAGAGAAAGTAGAAGAAGAGAAGCTGAAGAGGTTCTGCGCTAGTGAGGAGTGTAAATTGGAGAATTTTCTGGGGGAATTCTCCCGCCAAAAGTGGGATGTTTTGTACTGTTTACTATTTACCATTTACCCTATCACACACCCTAGAGTTATTAATTTTCCTTTTTAGTTCTTGCATGTATTTTTTTTTGGGGTGTCAAACTTCTTTCATGTACTTAATTTTGATATTAATTCCTTATTTGGAAAATTTTAGTAATTCGGCTTTAATTTATTTTTCTTAATATTACGTACCTCGACAGCATCTTTTTGACAGGATTTGAATTTTGAACAGAACATTGACCAAAAAAAAAACAGTACAGTACACAAAAAAGTATGGTCAAATATGAATATATCAATCTGGTCCGGTTGATCTCAAACCGAAATTAAAATTAGAATACTACATGATTTCTGACAAGTTAGGTAAATCCGTGTTCATTTGTTATCTGTTTCCATAAGTTTTTTTCACTTCAATCCGAATGTACAAACCATAATATGGTCTGTGTGTGTATAGTAGAGTCATCCCAATGAATCTCACCAACTTGTATTTTCAGAATTCACAGTTTGTGATCAAAGTTTCAGTAATAGCAATGTGAATAAATGGATTAAAAAAAAGGCTACACAACCAAACCAGTGAGAGTCTTTTCTAAACTTTATAATATTTTCTTTTACCTGATAAAGTTTTTCTCCACAACATCTCCTGATACATGAGGAAATGAGGAACTGATCAGGTGATAATGAATTTAGCAGTTTAATGTCTAAGTGAAGCTGTGAGAGGTTAAAGTTCAAGTACCTCATTTAGCCTCGGTTGTTGCTTAGCATGTCCAGAATAGTGTAAGCAGCTTTCTGAAACTGTTCCTTCTCTTCCTCAAGAACCCTTTTCTTCTCCATAGCAAAATCCTTTGATTTCTCAATCTCTTCCTTGATTCCACCAGAGTTTTGATCAATCTCACTGCAGGGATTTGTCAAAGGCACTAGATCAGCACTCAGCAGTAGCCATTATAGTTGGTAAGTAAACAGAACATAAACAATACTTACTTGACCATCTTGAGCATATTCTCCATTCCCATCTGAACTTGCTGTGACATTTCTGCAATTGCGTTTGTTTTCAACATAATCAGGACATGGCTAAAAGGTTTACACATTGTTTCAAGTCCCCACCACATTAAGTAAAAGCACCAAAATAATAGACACACAACATTGACTTGTAATCTCAATCAACCCATTGATCTAATCCATGAAAACATTTAACGATAAACCTTGAAACGAGTTAAGGATAGTGTATCGAGTGCATACAGAATCCATGAAAATATACACACAACATTGACTTGTAATCTCAATCCATTCATTGATCTAATCCCTGAAACAATTTTATGATAAACCTTCAAACAATGTATGGTGTCACAGCTCATAAGCCAAATTATAACAACTCCGAGACTCCAAAATTGATAAACCCAACGATAAGGAACATCTCATTTTGCGAGAGAAGCAAAACTAACAATAGCAATTTCTAATACAATATCTCGATTCAACAGGTGGAATTAGCTTCGTCAGCACACGAAGAAATGCGAATCCAAGTTTTGATCAAGCGATCAAGCCAATAACTATACACAAATTCGTCAAATACCAAATCATACATCATTTGATTCATATGAACGAGTATGAAGTCGGAACTCATGCTCGTTCCTGATTCCTAGGTCAGTCGAAATTCGAATTTAAATGAGAAGGATCGCAGGAAAAGGGGAAAAAAAAACGAACCGAAGATAAGAGACGTAAGATCCGATTCAGCTTGCTGACCAGGAGATTGATGAGCAACAAGCTGCGCACCACTCTGAGAAGGTGATTCCGCCATTTTCGCTGTGTGTGAGAGAGAGAGAGATTTCGAAGCGAGAGGATTTGTGTATTTGCGAGGGAACAGATTTGTTTTGTGAGTCTGAGACGTGTGTGATTTCGCTTTAGGTCAATAAGATACTTAATTTAAAATTTTCAGTGCTTAGTTTGTAAATAACACCAAGTTTCGATTTCACTCATAATTTGAGAGGTCTTAACAACTTATTAAATGCTAAAAATGTAGATTTTCTTGAGCGTGAGTAATCAAATTGATTTTTTATTCATACAATGGCAAAAAAAAACTAAACGTTTCACAATTTGCCTTAGTCACAAGCTCACAGCTGAGAAAATGGACAATGTACTAAGTTCCCACAATTTCAATGGTTTTATCTTGGTCGAATTTGGGGGTTTTCAGATTTTACGAAATTATTCATTGTATTCAATAAAACCATAGTATTACAGTGAAAACAAAGAAAACATTATTCTAACGAAAACTAACCAGACTATTACAGAAATACCAGCTAACAAGAGACCAGCCGGAGATTATTGAAGAAGAGAGTGAAGGTGGAGGAGCCAACGACACGATTGGTTCAAGTAAATGCTCTTATTTGTATCTGCTAGTTATCAAACTTCATATCGCCATGTTTACAAAAAAGCAAGCTTCAGCCTCTGGTTTGACGAGTGTTGTATGATTTGCAGTTTGGGCATTTCTGAGCCACCACATGGTATTTTACCTCTGATTTTTTCCCACAGTCGTTGCAGAGAATCTGAACCTGTTTCGTAAAATACATTTTAGTTATATCATTTATTTACAAGGAGGAAGTGTAACTAAGTAAGTTCATACTAACCATTCTGTTCTGGTATGGTTCTGGCATTGGTGTAGCCTCAATCTCCATGTCGAATTTCTCCCATACCTTTGACATGTCGCATACAGATTTTGAGCAAAGTGGGCACGCGTATCTGCGGCCATATAAGTTAAACAGTTGTAAGTTGAAAGTTATCTACAATAACAACTTCAGAAAACGAGACGAAATACTTACTGATAATGTTCTCTCATTTCTTTCAAGCAATTCTGATGAATTGTGTGTCCACATGGCA
Source organism: Cardamine flexuosa (assembly GCA_963555745.1). Lineage (NCBI taxonomy): Eukaryota > Viridiplantae > Streptophyta > Magnoliopsida > Brassicales > Brassicaceae > Cardamine > Cardamine flexuosa. The sequence goes on along the minus strand of OY743216.1, from coordinate 9,312,637 downwards.
AGACCGTCACATCGTTCCGTGATTCAAATAGAAACTGGAAGAAAACCACCCACAACAGTTTTTGTTATCAAGGTATGTTCATGTTTACAGTGGAGAAGTAGAACAAAACCGACAATTAGTAATACCTCGAAACAAATAGGGCAGTCGTGATGCATTGCTCCTTCAACACAAGGGTGACTGTCCTTGAGGAGGATTGAATAACAACATCCTGGTTAAGAATCACAGAGATAGATGTTTAGATTGTGCAAACCAACATATATAGTAGTGTCTGGCCTGTAAAGTTAAGCTTTTATGATGGGAACAAGTGGCTTACCACACTTGTAACAGTGAAAGAATTTTTCACGTCCACCAATTCTGGAACCAAAGAAGTAAGATTTTAGTTACGAAATTTTTTGTAGATTGTAGAGTAAATAAAGAGGAGGACAAGCATGTACCTGCAAATTCCACACCCGTCGCAGTGATACTGTTTTTTAGATGTCTGGAAACAAGATAGCAACATAAAGGTTAACCAGTAACAATAAAGAAGCCTGGAAATCTCAAGGCATAGTCTGTATACAACAAACAAGTTTATGAACAAATTCTCCTCACAAAACTTACATCATCATCGTAGAGCTTGCAGACTTCACAGAAGTACTTCCCCATGCACACTCCGCAGTTGATACAATTTTGGTGAACCTGGTGAAGGCCAGAGAAAACAAAGTTAGATCTTTGTGTTACTGGGCCACTCCAGCGCCTTCAATGGTCGTACTAAATCTCTAATTATCTAAATGCAGTAAAAGTTTAGAGAGAGCATAAGAGTTAGAACACACCTCTTGTTCAGTGCCACAGAGTAAGCAAATAACCTGTGAAGAATAAGATAGAAATAATGTCAACTAGGAATCGAACATAAAATAGTTAACATGTAGCAACCAAAATATTCAGACTACTTTACCTGTTCAACTTGGTGACGAGGAATATCATGACTTTGTTTCTGATCTACATTTATATTGTTCTGCTTCAAAGAAATAATTACGAAAGTCAGCATACAGATCTTAAGAAATATATGAGTTGCGGTTTCCTGAAATCTATAACTTGAACTAAAGAATTCTACCTTCGCCTCATTATGACAGTGATGACAACCAAATATCTCATTACAGCAAGGAGCTCTAATGCAACACCTTCTTCTGTAATGTGGACATCTGCAAGAATATAGGGGGGGGGGGGGGGGGAAATTAATCCTAGAAACACACTCAACTCTAAGAAAATCGAAACAGGAAGTAAAATTACCCATGCTCCATTAGTCCTATGCCACAGACTTCTTTTAATAATGACTCTGCTGCCTCTAATTCGAGAACTGACGACTCAGATTCTCCATCGATTGAATGAGGCCACAAATTTCTTGACATCTCACTGTGCTCCTGGTCAGTCTTCTGGAGTTGTGGAGCGAATTGTACGTCTCCCATTACAAATCTGATAGTGACTTTGGCAGACAATGCTACCTGATGGAAAGCTTATGAAACCTGCAAGTAAGAAAAGATTTAGAAAATATATTCCTCGTTACCAAAACAACATCTGTCACCTGAAACGGCTTCCATCTACATTGCAGCAGACCAATCCAATCAGCACCAAGACAATCCAGTTTTTGAAAATAGCCCCAATAAGCTTTCTCCAAGAGGAACAATCACCAAAACAACAAGATCTACAAGTATCATGTTAAACAACTAAACAAAGCCCTCTTGGTTGATGGAGCCTTCATAGAGAAATAAAAGCTTAGCACATTGAGTGCTCTCACTTCACTGCTTGAAATCTGGGGAAACCTATCCAGTTTAAACCGGATATGCCCAACCTATCGTAAAAGCAAGGCAAACTCGATCAAACAAGGCTTGGGACTGACAAAAAAGAAGGGAACAACCCATCGGTCTAAAGAGATGGGTTAATGTCCAAAGAGGATAGACAAACCTACCTCCCACTGCCACTCTGCACCAATTTTCTTCAGTTTATACGAATCAGAAATTTATTAAAGGAAACAAAAGCCTGAGAAGAGTACTCTTAGTTTATAGGACCCCATCTTTAAAGCTGGCCTTTTTTCTCTTAACCTAAATGGTAATTCCATAATCAAAAGGCATTAGAATTCTGAGTTCTGATGCCTTTACCCGAATAATCCTACTTCCAAGTTCACAACACCTGCATTGCTCAAGGGAGCAAAAACTTCATCATGGACAACCACGGGACATGCTGCTCTAAGGAAACTCGATATGGGAACCGTAGCTGAGATAGACAGACTAAAAACAATTAACAAAGTGAGCAATCAGGCCGCCTTCTTCAAGAATGACTATGAGGAACCTTGGTTCATCCATCATAGATGAGATGACAAAACAAAGAGCACTCTTGGCCAAGTCAGGGTTCACGAAGAGATGGTAAACAGATAAGAGTTTGAATATCAAGGGAAATACTTCGGTAGAAATAAGAATGCACAAGTCAGTGTTGACGAATAAGAATATCCAAGAAGAAACCATTAGCAGCAACTTGTTAAAGGAAAAATACATTTTTTTTACTAGATCGGCAAGAAAGAAGGTAAATGACCTATACGTCTCTACTCGTTATCCATTCATCCATAGACTAGAAGATAGTAGAACCAAGCTCTCAGACTCACCTTGAATCTTGGCTTTTACTCCTTAAACAGCACCAAAACGCCCTCCTACCCAAAACGCCTATCCAACTCAAAGACTGCTTCATCGTCATGGTTCAAATCAAAGAAGACTCAGATCAGATGTATTCTGGAAGATACAATGGTCCAGCTTCAAGATTTCTAAGAAGCACAAACTAAATCTTCTGGAGAGAAAATTAGGTCATAACCTATGAATTCAACTCGCTTCTCATCCACCACAGAACATACAATATTTGCAGACAAATTCAGAAATCGCAACACACACAGCAGAAATTCTTCCAAACAACGATCTAGAATAAAATCTTCCAAATTTTTTTTAGAAACTATAGAGAAACCACCAAATCGATCAAACTAAGAGTGTACGAGAAAAATCAACCACACAATTAGAGACACATTACCAAAGAAGAAATGAAGAAGGATCTAATCACGGAAGCGTAAAACAAGAGGATGAATTAAAAAATCACACACTATAGATAACAACGAACTTTCGATCCGGCGAGAGAGACGGTTTTAAGTTCTCCGACGATGATAACTCCGGCGCGCTTCAAGCAAGAAAACTTCCGATTGAACGTGACGACGTCTCTCACAGAAGGAAATCGAGTGTTTTTTTTTTTTTCAGGTGATGAAAGTTATGGCAAAACGCGTCTGCTTTTATAATGGGATGAAGAAGATACGTTTGATTCTCCAGATACTTCGAATTTTGCCTTCTTCTTTGGGGAATCTGACGTCAATCAAGTGTCCTTAATTAATTGATACGCTTTATTGTTTTAGTTGGCACTTAAAAATATCTAGGACCATAAATATCCCATCAAATGTTAAACTGGAAAATAATAGAAAATTATCTGATTATGTCGCCAAATCATTTGCAAATGTCTAAATCATAGGAGTATTTAATATTTTTCGATTCTACAATTCGAATGTCTTAAATGTGTAATTAGCTAACTAATTCAATTATACCGTTAACTATGGTTTTTTTAATATGTGCGATTCAAAATGCAAATCAGTTTATTTAAGGGATAAACATATGAAAACAAGTTACGTGTTGGAGTTGATTAACTTATTGAGACACGGGCGGATAGTGACGTGGCATCTAAATGATTGGAAAACTCTGATTCTTGTAGATAATTAGTTTATATTCACATATACTTTCCCCCAAGCATCAAACTTATCCCTATTAATGATGTGGACACCTACCAACATCTTTTTTTCAATCCTTTCAATATCGATGATACGAATTTGAACTTTCATTGCAATTAAAGTTTGATTTATAGGTCCAACTCTCATTCTTGTAGTTTTTTATTATTTTTTTGGACATCAAACTTATCCTTATGAATGATGTGGACACCTTATCAACATCTTTTAAAATCTTTTCAATATCGATGATTCGAATTTGAACTTTCATTCCGAATAAATTTTTATTTATAGGTCAAATCACAAATGGTTGTCAAATTTTGACCGACTTATTTACAAATCTCCTGATTTCTTTCTAAATTTATTGTATTCATCGTTCAGAATAAAACATATATTTTCCAATTTATTGAAGTTTTAAAAAGGAAAAAAAGAAAAATAAAAGTTGAACCTTTTTTGTCCTAGAATTTGAACGGTATCCAGAAATGATAAGTTGATTTTTTGCCGCCAAATGGTTGCTAAGCTTGTTCTTATTAATGAATCTGAAAAACGCTCAACAACAAGAAACATAGACTAAAAAATAAAAGTATATAAATGTAAAGTTTAAATTTAAACACACACACATGCAATCTTGAAAACGAGACAAGTCCTCCTACACTTGGTGTCCTATAATTTCCCGCGCTTGCTGTCTCCACTTGTAACGAGAGATATCTCATTTGGCTTTTACTTTACGACACTAAACAATCTCATTCCCAAACACATGCGCTTTCTATTTTCTACACATGTTAGACCAATCAGTTCATCGACGGCGACAAAGAAGAGTTTTGAGGACTTTGAGCAGACGGCGGTGGTGGAGGCGGTGAGTATAACGGTGGACATGGTCTAGCAGGAGGAGGCGGTGACAATGGTGGTGGAGTAGGAGAAGGCGCCAGCGCCGGTGGTGGCGGAACTGGTGTTACCTGAGGCGGGGGAGGAGAATAACACGGAGTAACGGGATTACACTTGTAAGAATCACAATCTATAGGTCTCGACAAAAACACTTTACACTCCATCATTGATCTTTGTTCCCTTTCATCCTTAAGACAATTCATCGTATTATTATAATTCTCCAAACTCCGACACGTGAATGGTTCTCCGGTGAAATAATTAGCCCCATATCTGAAATCTCTAAGATTCTCTAGTAAACATAGCTCTTCCGGTATTACACCGGAGAGCATGTTACGCTCTACGTTCAACACTTCAAGATTCTCCATTTTTCCCATTGACTCCGGTAACTCTCCGACCAACCAGTTGTAACTAATATCGAAAACGGTGACGTTTTGAAGTAATCCCATGTCGTTTGGTAGACAAGACTGTAAACCGTTATCCATTAGGATGATCTCGTTAAGAGTCTTACCCATATTACCGAAACTCGTCGGTATGCATCCTTCGAACCGGTTTGAGGCAAGAACTAGAACCGAAACCGGAGAATTTCCCAGGTTAACCGGGATTTTACTAACGAACCGGTTACTGTTAAGAAACAGAGCGTCTAGATCTTTGTCGAATAAAGATTCCGGCAATGCACCTTCGAATTCGTTGTACCGGAGATCGAGATACTTTAATTTCGGTAAACCGATTACCACTTCCGGGAATTTACCAGCGAACCGGTTATTACTGAGATCGAGTTCGAAAAGGAGACTCAATTGCGAAAACCCGATTGGGAGGGTCCCACAGAACCGGTTCGAGTTGACGTGAAACAGAGCAATGTCGGTTAGGAGACCAAGCTCTTCAGGGAGGTGACCAGCGATATCTCCATGGTTTAGATCAACGCCAGAGACAGTTTTAATCGTAGGGTTGTCGAGAGATAAGGAGCATACAACTCCGTTGTAGTCGCACACACGTGATCCGAACCAGTTTGTCGTTAGATTCCACGGGTCAGAGATTATGGCGCGCTTCCACGCTTGTAACGCCACGTAAGCTCTCTCTAGCCGTACGTTTTCGAATATGAGGTACGGTGGTACGGTTATGGGGTTGTCTGGGGAGAACAGAAGTTGCCTGGAACCACCAGGAGCGTCGGCCGCGACGGCGGAGATGTAGAGTAATACGACGGTGGAGAACAATGATAGGATCGGTTGATAAATCCTCATCACAGTCTAATGGAGGTTAGTCTTTTGTTACACACTCTTCTTCTTCTTCGTTTATTTATTTATTTTTTGTTTTTAGTTAAGTGAAGAGAAAGATTAGCAGTGAAAGGTACTGATTCTTACTTATTATTAGAAGTCAGAGTAAAGCAAAACATGTTTCGCTATTTTTAGATCTTTAATTAAAAGATTATGTTTTTTAAAAAATCCATTACAGCATTAACTTTTACCAAGATTGTCTAAAAACTATTATTTTCTTTATCATTACAATTTTATTACAGTGTCACAACGAATAACTATAAAACACAATTGGTTTTAGGAAAAGAAAATAAATTTATTTTTGTAAATTATGATTCTTTTGTTTTTAATTTGGAATTGACTTGGCAAATGTGAAGGAAAATTGTCCCATTAGTTTAGCGTCTGAAGGGACGTAGAAAAACAAAAGAAAAATTAAAAATATATTGACAGAGAACAGTTTGTGATGGTGCTAGTTTTTAGGGGGTTTGTTTAATACTGATTTACTAACAAAACTGTACTGTTTTTTCTAGGCGACCTTCATAATAATAGTTGTTTATTATATTTGTATGTTGGCGTAACTATAGCTAGTCGAAATTTGACAATGATCTATGACCGTAATCAGTATCAATAAGTTTGAACCAAAATAAAATAGTGACATAACTACTACTCATTCCGTTTTAGTTTATTTATAGTTTTAAAGTTTTTTTAAAAGATAATTGGCAAATAAAATAACTGTTTTAAAAATAATTAAAAAACTAGGTGATTCAGTATTTACTAGTGAATTAGGCAGTTACTGTTTATGTGTAATAGCTCCTATCTAATAACTTCTTACTCTGGATAATTTATAAATGATAAAAATACCCCTTGTTTCGAATACCGATTCATCATGTACACCAATTTAACATGTACACCAAATCACATTGTACACCATCTCTTTTTGTACACCAATTAGTTCCTGTACATTGATATATTTCATATTCTAATTTTTATATATAAATATATATGTATATTATTAATGATATACATGTTGTGGTAAACAAAATGGTGTACAAGATATATTTCAAGATAGTCCTTTGTCTCGTATACGATTCGTTTTGTACACCGATTTGGCATGTACACCAAATCACATTTTACACTGTCTATTTTTGTCAATCAAATAGTCTTGTACACCATCTAATCCTTGTACACTGATACTTTAATTTGTATATACATATGTGTATATTATTTGTGGCATACATGTTATGATGAACAAGATGATGTACAAGATGTTTTTTAAGATTTAGGAGTTAAGATTTAGTTTTTCTTTTTGGTTTAAGATGTACATAACGCCAATGTTTGGCATGTACATCAAATCATATTTTACACCGCCTTTTTTTGTTTTCCGAATCATTTTGTACCCTCATTCATCCTTGTACATTGATTCATCTTGAACACAAATTTGTCTATACACGGGTACATTGTTTGTGGTGTACATGTTATAGTGAATAAGATGGTGTACAAGATGTTCTTAGAGTTTAGGATCTAAGATTTAAATTAGTTTATTTTATTTTGGATCTATATAATGCCCAATATTTGTTAGTTGATATTAATATGAAATACATGATGGTGGTTACAGTGATGTACCTAGTCAATAAATTTGGAATGTACAAAATATGGTGTACATAATAATATATAATGAGTATACAAAAGTATGTAATATATGGTGTACATAGTATTGACGAAGATAGTGTACATAAGAATATTTTTTCTTATAGATTTATATAAAATGAGTATCATTAAATTCATAAAAAGATTTTAGAAAATAAAATTGTGTTTTTAACCTTTATTGATGAATTATTTGTCAGATAATAACAAAAGTTGAAAGAAAATAAAAAAAGAGAGAGAGAAGGAGAAAAAAAGAAACTAAAAAAGGAAATAATAATGGCATAACTGTAAATACAAGGAATAGCAATGTATTATTTGGTAAAATCAATTTCATCACAAATTCAAACACACATGTTTTACCAATTATGAATTGTAAACTTATTTTCACAATATCTTGTTAAAAAACTACCCTATCTACAAATAAACCCTTTTTTAATTATAAAATAAGTGTTGTTCTATGTTTTTTAAAATATAAATGGTCAATACTTTACAATTTTACCATTGTGTTATTAAAACCAATTTTGGTCAAAAAGCTCAAAACCCAAAATGATGAGGTTATAGTAAGTATTTTGTTTGTTTTCTTAAATAGTGTGCAAAATCCTAAAAGTACAAATAAAAATAAATAGAAGAAGTAATTACTAAAAGCTTTAAAAATATTTTAAATATAAAAAAAATTGAAACATCGTTGATACATACGAAATTTTTTAAAACAGAAAAAGCATCACTAATAAGTACAAGTAAAAACTAATAAGATGGCGCATTTGAACAAAAATAGTCCTTAAATAATAATACCATGATATTTTAGTATATAAGAGCATTCCAAAAGGGGTTAAAGGGTTCTTAACATTTATTGGATCAAAATTAAATAAAATATGAGTAATAATAAGTAGAACTGATTCTAAAGAGAGAGACTTAAGAACCTCTGACGTATCGGTTTGTGATTGGTCAAAAAATTTGGTATGAGAAAAAAATATTTATGTGTTTCTCTCGTCGACTTTGCACAGATCTGCTGCCATCGGCCCATTGTCAGCAAGTTCTTCTGTGAATATTTCGATTCTTCACACTCAATTTTCTAAAATTCTCATTCTTTGTCTCCTCAATTCGATGATTCTTCTTATTCTGTTATCAGGTTACACTGCAAACAGGTGAGAATTGGATCTCAACATCTGAATTTCCAATTCTATGATGAAATTAGTTTCTAACAATTTCCATGGTAGAGATCTGATTTTTTTTTGAACTATAGACATAGATTTATAGTTATGATCTTAAGAATTATTTTGTTTATAATTTTTTGTGGAGCTTGAGACTAACAATGGTTGAGATCTCTATATTTCTAGTTAATAATCTTGATATAGATTTGAGATATGATCTTAAAGATTCATGAGAGCCGGAGACTAATATTGTTGAGATATGTGGTGTTTTCTTTTTGGTTTTAAGAATGGCTTGAAGCTGGGAAATCCTTGTGAGATGGAATTTTTCGGATTGAGACTGATAATGAAGTTGTTGAGAAAGGATTAGTTTTTCTGAAAACTTTATACTTTGTATTTTCATATGTGTGTTTGCTTGACCCTAGTTTGGGTCTATTTGGTTTCCTAGTTTTAATTTGCATATGTTCTCATTGTTTTTGTTTTAGGTGTGTTTGATGTATTGGCATATACGGACACGGATGTGGCTATTCCATTCACCTGGATTGAGAATGACCCTAAGTTGATTGCTAATCCATATGGTTAAGTTACACGCTTTTGATACTAAGGTAAGAAGGAGAGGAAGAAACTTAAACCTCTATTCACTTGTAAATGGCTTAAGTGTATTCGTTTTTAACATTTTCAGATTCACAAGGTCGATACTCTTGTCTCATACAAGAACGACGAATGGGATGAAGAATTGTATGAGTGTAAGAGTGTTCCTTCGCGTGAAGCATTTTCAATCATCCATAGGCCTGTCAGAGACAGTTGTAGACTGAGGGAGAACCACAATGCAAGGCTACTTGAATCTCTTTCTAGGGAACTTGGACATTGTAAACTCCAAAGAGGTTTGAGTTCTTTTCACTTTTCTAGTTGTATTTTCTATGTTTCTTGCATCAAACTTAAAATATATTCTTAAGAACCCCACTTGGAAGATGATTCATCTCATCTTTATCGATTGAATCAAGGTTAGTTTTTCTTCTCTTCATTGATTTAATGTTCATCTTTGATTCTTGAAGTTTTGAAAGCTAAAATTAGGTGAAAATTGGAAATATGATGAGAAGATTTACGAATTTGCATGCGCAAATATATTGATTTTTTAAAAACATTGATGGTTAGTTATTGAAACTGGTTCTTGTTCTTCTTAGTTCTTCGATTTTTGTTCTTGATTCCTCCCATAAATTCTGCAGTTTATGATGTGAGTGCCTGATTTTTGATTATAATTGTATTATATGTTTAAAATTCTTTTCTGTTTTTGTTGTTGATTAGTTTATTGGTTTTGAATCTCCAATTTTGAATCAGAATTTGAAGACTTTATATCAAGGTTCATTTGGGTTTCTGGAAATTGTTGAGATTTTGGGAAGATGTTGGAAAATTGATATCTTGATTCTTGTTTGGTTGCAAGAGCTTTCTGGTCCAACTCTTTCATGTATGCAGAAGATGCATCTGAGAACAAATTCGCCAATGGAAAACGAGTGTTGGAGGTTTCTGGTGAGATTAGGCAAACCAACTCAGTTAAGCTTATGGGGTTTTCCATTAAATATGACACTGATTCTTCTTATAGTGGTGAGGAGGAGCAACCAAATGCTGATGGTTCATCTGATAATGGTGGTGATTCATCTTCTGATTCTCGGGCTCCTTCTCCTCAGAAGATGAATCACCAACATTATCATATGAACCATCAGCATTTGGTTGCTCATCCTCCTCACCACTATCAGAAGAATCAGTGTAATAGTTAATGGAAAATCCCATAAGCTTAACAAATTTGGTTTGCCTAATTTCACCAGAAACCTTTAATGCTCATTTACCATTTCCGAGCTTGTTCTCAGATGCATCTTCTGCATACATGAACGAGTTGGACCAGAAAACTCTTGAAACCAAACAAGAATCAAGAGGTCGACCTTCCAACATCTTCCCAAAATCTCAACAATTTCCATAAATCCAAATGAACCCATATATAAAGTCTTCAAATTCTGATTCAAAATTGGAAATTCAAAACCAATAACCTAACCAACAACAAAAACAGACGACATTTTTATACATATAATACAATTATAATCAAAAATCAGAAACTCACATCGCAAAAATTCACATCGTAATTTGCAGAATTTATGGAAGGAATCAAGAACGAAAATCGAAGAACTAAGAAGAACAAGAACCGATTTCAATAACTAACCGTCGATTTAAAAAAAAATCAATACATTTGCACATGCAAATTCGTAAATCTTCAAATCAGAATTCTATTTTTCACCTAATTTCAGCTTTCAAAACTCCAAGAATCGAAGATGAACACTAAATCGATGAAGAGAAGAAAAACTAACCTTGATTCAATCGATAAAGACGAGATGAAGAGAGATTTTTGCTTGAGAGAGACATAGCTTCTTCAGTTTTGTAAAACTGAGAGAGGTTTTTTTCGCAAAATGAAGAAAGAAAAAAAAAGTTTCATTCCAGTTACATTGTAACATGTGTCGGGTCTTATGGTGTTTTCCATGTCTCTCTACACTATTCTATCATTTATTTTTAACTTTTTAACTTAAATACATTTTATTTGGGATGGAGATGCTTTTAGTGGCTGAATAATGTACATTTATTTACTTCATTATTTGTATGCTAGAATTGATATCCAATCAGAGCCTACGAGTTTGATCCAACCAATGTGATTGAACACCTAAGTTTCAATCATATCATAACAATATACTATACAAAATTATACACGTAGTTTCGTATACAAAGATAAAAAGGAGTATGTAATGAGAAAAATCAATATAATCATAAATATTAGCTTTAGACAAAATATTTGGAAATTTTAATTTGATCTGCTTATTGCTTCGAAAAAAATTGAGCATTCGTAATTTTATGAAGCAAAACAAATAATAAAAATTAGTATTCGTTAAAACTAAAATAAAGATCAAATATTAAAATTTTAAGATGAAAATATTTGCTTTGTTTTGATATATCTACATATATGTATAATAAATATAGATAACTATAAATATATTGCATATTGATTATATATATAGAAATTGTAAAATTTTATTCATCAACTTAATTATAGAAATATTAAAATTTAATAAATTAAGAAGAACATATGTAGGTTTAAACAAAATATTGGTATTTTACTATAAATTTCGATTTTTTCTGTATAATTTTTTTAATTAATTATTATGAGAAAAATCAAATATTTGCATATACTTATAATTTTAGCGAAGCAAATCACAAATAGTCTTAAAAATCCAAATATCCGTTTGTGCTCAGGCCTAATAAAGTCTACGCTTGATGAAGAACAAATTACTTTACACAAACAGCGAACCCTCTAAATGCATGAGAGGCTTTTGAATTTATCTTCTATAGCCAGCCATCTCCTCAATACATCAGATCGAATTTGGTAATGGGTTAACCGGATCAATCAAAAGAAATAGAAAGAGGTGTAGCCAGTTTTTAATCGACACGTCAGCATACCGGGGAAAGTTATCAAAAATGAAGATTAGGGAATAACCGGGTCAAGGATAAGATAAATTACGTCTCCAAACAGACCCCACAATGATGCGACCATCAAGTAAACGCTCGTTCTTTTGGGTATTTTGGCTTACGGTATAAAGTCCATTATTGAGAATAGTTTTCTTTCTCCTCCCCATTTTTTTAGCGTTTCATAGATCTCTGCCATTTTCCTCTGTCTCTCTCCGACGATCTTCTTCAACGCTTTTCTTCTTCTGGTAAGCTCATTTTCTCTCTCGATCGACGATGACGACGACGATCGTTGACGTGGTCGTACCTTTCCATCTTTCATTTTGTTTGAATCAGTTTGTTTTCCGATTCTGTTTCTGGTGTCTGTTGATTTTGTTCGATCTAGGTCTATCTGATAGCGCGATTCTGTGTTTGATCGATCTTTGATTTAGAGGCTAGATTACTACCATCTCTTTCGCTTCGTATCTCCGTTTGATTCCTTTATCCAATCATCTGTTGAGAAGTTCTTAAGAAACGTAGTATCGATGCCTTAGGGTTTGCGTTCGAAATCTGATTGTGTTGAAGATGCGCGTAGATTAGTTTTGACGACGAAGAACAAGAGAAGCTGATTTGTATTATCAGCGATTTTGTTGCATTTCTAATGATTATTATCTCTTCTGTGGCATCGATTTTTATATTCCGGTAATCTAATTCATAGATTAATCCCTGGAAGCAAACAAAGCTTGATTTAGATCATTCTTCTGGTTTGAATCATTTTTTGACAATTTGTGATGTGATTGTTACTGTAGATTTCGTAGCATATAACCCTTAAACTGATTTTGCTTTTCTTCTTTGGTTATTGCAAGTTGAAATTGTGGCACTATCTCACTTAGCGATGAAGCCAGGAGGAGGATCATCATTGAATCCAAACGCAGCAGCGTACGTGCCACTCTCCAAAAGACAGGCTTATTCGGGTGATGAAGAGTTGCGTTCTACAAAGCCTGCGACGCATCACGTGCAGCAGCAGTACCAACCTCATTATTTACCTCATGGTTATGGAGTCCAAGGAATGGGAAGTTACCCTGGCTCTCAAATGCCGATGCCTAAGAACATGGCATACAATCATCAGATGAAAGATGAGGATTTGGAGATGGACATGGACATTGAGTATCTTCTAGTCACGTTCTCTGATCTCTCACATGAGTCTATCAATGATGTTTACATGGCTAACAATGGTGATCTTGATGCAACTATAGAAATGCTGAACCAACTCGAGGTAACAAATTTACTTAGCAATAGATTTGTTGATTTTTAAGTTTACAATTCTAACAAAACTTTGGTGTTTCTTCTCTAAAGATTTACAGTACTGAAGCTCAGGAATACCTCCCAGATACATTGGACATTGGAGATGTACCTGAAACCATCACCGAGACTTCAACCTCGACAGCTTCGAAACTAAAGAACGAAGCAAGTGCATCATCGTCATCTTCGGGTACTCACAACGCCTCTGTACCACCACCTTCCTCCTGATTTGATCAGTCTTCAAAAATGTGAAGTTTTCTTTTTTGAATATGTCTTGCAATGGATGATGATTACTATTATCTTAGGAAGATTCTCGTTCCATATTTTGTTCCCCTTTTGTTTCTGGGAAAAGAGAGTACAATGTATAGTTCTTTCTAAAAAAATTTCAGTTTGATAATTGGGATTTGATTGTTCTATTGGGGGTGGAGAAAGTTATGAATCAGTTCTCTGCTCTTTTGGCTATTTTAGTCTTCAATATTTATATGAAATCTCTTCTCTTTTATTATAGTATCAATGATATGAATTGTTTCGTTTGCCATGGCACATTCCTATTTTAGTTATCCGTTAGTTATGTTAATCAACCGACATATTTGTGAATAAAGTTAATGTTAGATCTTTTTCTCCTCAGTAATTTCAGATTCGAAGCTCGGATATAGACAAAAGCATTTACTATATACTATAAAATATGTCAACTTTAATGTTTTTGATGTCAAAACTGGTACCAAATTAAACATTGTATCTTACCGTTTAACGGTATTGTATTATTATTTAACGTTTTATGGGTTTTGTATTGTCCTTTAATAGTTTCGCTGATTTCTCTTGAATAAACACATAACTATTTGGCTTGTGGGTGGGTCTGTAATGCCTTGAATGATTAATGTGCAGCTACTTTTGCGGTCCTTTGTCTCTCTCTCTCGGTACTACTATTATTAGAATCATCTAATTACGTCCTTTGCTTGTGAAAAAATAAAAAATTAATTAAAAAGAGAGAAAAATGGGGAAAATAGATTCCGTGAATTTCTGTATGCAAACGCTGTCATTTAATGAATGATTTAGAGAAATTAAGATCTTCTCTTCCGTTAGAAAGAAAGGAAAAAATCATATAGTCGGTGATCTTTTTTTGTTTTTCCTCCTTTCTAAAATGCTTCTTTCTTCTTTGATTTAGATACACAATTTTTTCCATCATTTTTATTGGGGATTTTGAAGATCTCTGTTTCTTTCTTTCTTTCTGGGTTTATTTTAGAGGAAGGTTACATTTAGATTAAAAAAGAAAAGAAAAGATGGGTTTGGATTATTACACCATATTGAAAGTGGACAAGAGCGCAACAGAGGATGATTTGAAGAAATCTTACAGGAGATTGGCTATGAAATGGCATCCAGACAAAAACCCTAACTCCAAAAAAGAAGCTGAAGCCAAGTTCAAACAGATCTCAGAAGCTTACGAGGCAAGTCTTTTTCACCATTTGCTAATCTTCATTCCTTTGATCTCGATAGATCCATTCCTTAACATAATGATTTAATATTATATAATTGAGTTTTCTTGGGTTATAAGCAAAATGTATATCCTCAATCATATGAGAAACAATGTTGCTGCATTGCTAAACCAAAACATTCCTACATTTTCATTCGTTTTCAGGTTCTAAGTGATCCGCAGAAGCGAGCCGTATATGATCAATACGGAGAAGAAGGATTAAGCGATATGCCACCTCCCGGTAGCACAGGAAACAACGGAAGAGAAAGCGGTTTTAACCCTAGAAACGCCGAAGACATATTCGCAGAGTTCTTTGGAAGCAGTCCATTTGGTTTTGGATCAGCTGGTGGTGGTCCTGGAAGATCAACGAGGTTTCAATCAGATGGAGGAGTAGGAGGAATGTTTGGTAACGGAAACAACGGTAGCGAAAACAATATATTCAGAACTTATAGTGAAGGCACTACTGCACCTAAGAAACCTCCACCTGTTGAAAGCAAATTGCCTTGTAGTCTTGAAGAGTTGTATTCTGGTTCCACTAGGAAAATGAAGATCTCTCGATCCATTGTTGACGCCAACGGGTAAAATATATCGGATTTTTTTAAAACGTTTTTTAGAAAGCTTCTTGGTTAAGTTCATAAGTTTTACCAAGTGTTGTTAGCTCCATTGGTGAAAACCCTAAGTGAAGTTTAGAGGTCGGCGGTTCTACTGACGCTTGGGACGAAACTAATATTACATGTTGTGGTTTGGTTTGGTTGCAGGAGACAGGCACAAGAGACTGAGATATTGACGATTGTTGTGAAACCAGGATGGAAGAAAGGTACAAAGATTAAGTTTCCGGATAAAGGAAACGAGCAAGTGAATCAGTTAGCAGCTGATTTGGTGTTTGTAATCGACGAGAAACCGCATGATTTGTTCAAAAGAGATGGGAATGATCTCATCACTAGCCGTAAAGTTACACTTGCTGAAGCTATAGGAGGAACAACTGTGAGTATTAGCACGCTCGACGGGCGGAATTTGCCCGTTGGTGTTACAGATATCGTTAGTCCCGGGTTTGAGCTTGTTGTTCCTGGTGAAGGTATGCCAATAGCTAAAGAACCAAGAAACAAAGGTGATCTCAAGATCAAATTCGAAGTTCAGTTTCCAACGAAATTGACAACGGAGCAGAAATCTGCACTTAAGAGAGTCTTAGTAGGTTGAGAGAACTGTGAAATCTGAAACATTCACATTGGTTTTGTTGTCGTTCCTTAGTTCTTCCTCCGTAGCATATTCTTGATGTTGTCTGAAAACAATCTGTACAAATCTTTGAGTTCAAAGTCTTATGCTTAAAGACTCTATTATTCAAAAGGTTTACAATTCCAAACACTACAAAACCAAAAGCAAAACAGAAGACATTACACCTAATAAACTATGATTACACAGAGATCAAAATCCTCTGTTCCTACGTCCACTGTACTCTTGTTGACTCGGTGCGTTTTGATTGGCCCTCCATGATCCACCCGGTGGTCTAGCCATTGTTCTGCTATGAAACTGAGAACCCAAATCAGGAGGTGGTGGTTGAATCTGGTGGCCTGAGACTTGAGGTTGCCATTCAGGAATGTCGTCGTCATCATCATCATCATGATTATTCCATGGTCGTTTATTACCATCACCAGCTGTGTTTCCATACTTGAGTATAAGCTCCCTTACTTGATCCATAGACCGGGACTGAGGTGGTGGCGGTGGCTTTGGAGAAGAAGTAACAGGTACATTAGACGAATTGAAGTTAAATTCTGGTAAATCATCGTCGTCATTAGTAGCTATAGGACCAAATCCAGGTGGCACATCTGCATCTTCATCCGCATCACCACCACCTAAACCATGACTCTTTATAGACGCAACTTTTACAATAGGCTGATGATTCATAACATTCACAGTTTTAGACTTTTTGTTTTCTGGTGCTACCAACACAGAGCTCTTAGTGCTTAAAGAAGAATGCTGACGTTTGAATCCCGGCTTGTGACGTGAGCTAGGAGATGCGACGACTGCACGCCTCCACACAACAACACCGATGAATCCTATATTGTCTGAAGACTTGACCTCATCGAGAATGTCCTTAGAGATGATTTTGCTGAGCAAATCTAAAGTTTCACCGAGTGGTGGACAGAGGTAAAGCTCAACGCCTGAGGTTGGTTCTGCGTAACCAACTCTTTGGTCAGCAACGTATGACTTAGCAACCTGACCCAATAATCAAAGGAGAAGGCAAAGACTTTTTAAGCCAAACTAATAAACGTTGTTAATGACAGAAAACAGATATAAAAATAAACACAGTAATAATAATCAGAATTAGAGGAATTAATACCTCAAAAAGGCTGTCACGTTGGCTCTGAGAGATACCATCCTTACAAACAACGTTCATTACCTGCAATCCCGAAAAAAAGGATTTAATGTACCAACTTAACTATTTACGCTGATTATACAAAAAATATGAATGTAAGAAACTATTTCCTCTATATGACAAAGATATAAGTTTCGAAAGATTCTATTTTGGGTCATGATCTGTATGCTATTTTATGGATCATGTTTTGGCTTTTATGGTCTCGTCACTT
Organism: Cardamine flexuosa; assembly: GCA_963555745.1. Taxonomy (NCBI): domain Eukaryota; kingdom Viridiplantae; phylum Streptophyta; class Magnoliopsida; order Brassicales; family Brassicaceae; genus Cardamine; species Cardamine flexuosa. The sequence continues at coordinate 9,295,094 of OY743216.1, read as the reverse complement.
TCTCTTGGTAATTACATTTTGATGATTCTATCTCCTACTAAGTTAACAATACATCTAAAAGTGAACTGGCATCCAAAAATTTATGAACTTTATACAAAATTTCAGGTTTAATCCAATCCAATCCACAGTTGATCCTCTGGTCAATCAGGGCTTTTTATTGACCTGGTCCTGTCTCACACATGTAGAACAACCGTGAGAGCTTTGCTTTCTGGGTTTCCATGTTTTAGCTAATGGGCTGCATTAAGAAACGACTTGCAATATTGAGATGATGAGATTGTGGATCTTTTAATGCTCGTACTACTGTAGTAGTAACAAAGAAGAGACTGATTCTAATGTTAATGCTCTACTACAAAGATAATGCAAGTAGTAAACTTTCAATACCATTAAAACACGGCTTCGAGACAATGGAAGCTCTTTTACAAACTTCCCAAACGCACTGAGTCTCACTCTACCCTTTACCTCCACCATTGTTGGCCATTCGTTTGTCTTTGCTTTCTCACCACTGCACGAGCAAAACCAGTCAGGGATCATGTTTAATGAACGATACCTAAAACATAACATGTCTGAGATCCTATTCATATTCTATCATTTCCTCAACAAATTAAACAAGCATTAGTGATGATTGAATCCTATAACATGTTCCCTTTTGTGAGCTTTTAGTCAATGAAAGTCTAAACTTGGATTCATGGTACTAAAATCCCTATTCAATAACGCGTTTGATTTTACTACGTTCCAAGATATATTTTCCAAATAGCAAACAAGATATAAAAGTTAAAAGTAATTTAGGAGACTTGCCTCTTGAAAATTCCGGTGACTGAGACAACTGAAGCGGCACTAAGCTGCAGTATACCATCCCATACTCGGTTCTCTTCAATGATATCAACCAAATGTTTTTCAGGTTTCAATACATCAGCATCCAGTTTCGGGGATGTTACATTAGTCTTTCCGAGTTCTGTTTCAGGAGAAATATTCTCACAAGGTTCCTTTGGAGATTGCTTAGGAGATTTTGAAGGTGACCCAACTTCTGAGTCACTCTTCTCAGATGCAGGCGCTTCCTCCTTGACACCATTCCCTTGTTGTGGGCTTCCAAATGGAGGCTCTGAGTTCAACGACTCCATGAACTCATCAAGCGATACAATTGGAGCAAGAAAACCCACATCCTTCATTTCATCATCCATTGACAGACCTTGCATTGGATCAATCTCCTCGGTTGAGGGTAGAGTCATAGCGCCTGTTGTTTCCTGGCTGGATTTTGTGTTCTTATCATTCGAGTCATTTTTCTTTGAAGTAGATTTAGTAGATGATTTTACGGATCTGGCTCTGGCTCGAGGTTTACTACGTGAGGTAATCTCAGCAGAGACATCCACTGCCCCACTGTCAACAGGATCAATTTCTACCTGGAACTCACCTTTATGCGTTTTCCTCACCAGATTTCTGACATCAATGTCTGTATCCCGCAGAACAACCATCTCAGCCATCTCTTCTGCTTTTGCTTGTCGCCACTGAGAAAGCTCCTTAGAAGCAAGTTCCTCGGCCGTCATAGAACACAATCTCTCAGGAGAGATCTTTCCTGACATGACACTTTCTCTGAGCTCAGGATTTTTCTTATCCTTCAAATTGAACAATAGAGACCTTCCCTTCTCTTTGTACTTCTTGTTCACACCTCCAAATAGCTTAAAAAGTTCCAACTCAATCTTAGATGCCAAGAGGTCTGGATCCTCGTACGATTTTTCTCCACCAGTTTCATTCTCCCCAAGATCTGAAACAGGTTCCAAAACCCATGAGAGGCCGTTACCCTGTAAAAGTTCATCGCTGGAAAAAATACTATTGCTAAAAGGAGCATCATCACAGGGGAAAACCTCGTCAAATTGAGTTTTCTGCACATCAGATTGATTAACATAATTCATCTTTGTGTCATTGGAAGTCTCTTGCGACAAAATGCTTCCATTGCCGTCCTTCTGCCCAGAACTTTCATCCCTTGTGGACAATGCCGGCGTGACGGCTTCAGCTACTGAAACATTGATACCAATGGCTGAGGTAGGCTCATTACTATCAGGTACTGCAACACTTGCTTCTTCAGTTTCAGAAATCTTTTTCTCTTTTGGAGATTCCTCATGCTCATGAACCAAAGCCAAAGCAGCTGCTAATGATTCCTTCATTTTAGATCTCAACGGCTCATTTCCTTCATTCCGTGATTTCGTTGACCCTTGTAACAGGCCTGTTTGCTTCTTGTTTATCATTTGCTTCCCAGATTCTTGGGAAGTAGGTTCCATATGCCTGAGTCTCTTGGCAGACGTTGGTGGGTGTTCCGTCTTCGGAGAAATCATACTAACAGGCCCATAATTTGCTGCAGAAAATTGTTCCAACCATGGTCTGTGATGCACCGGTTCTACTCGCTTGTTTGCTGCATCTAACTTCTCAGAAACAGAACCACCGAGAGTAGACACAGGTGATGATTTCCGCTTCCTTGCCAGCTGAAACGACCTTGCTGACCTCTCTACAGAATATGGATCTGCAACAGGAGGTTGCAACTGAGGCATCAAAGACTGAGAATCAACCAACATAGAGGATTGAAAAGAGACCCCTTCCGGCTCAAATTGGAATGACAAAGGTCCAGAGACAGATGTTTCCACTTCCGGAAACTCCAAATTGTTGCTTGTGGAAGCCATAGGCTCTTGATTCATGTCTGAAACTGAGTTATGCTGAACCGGAGGATGATCATTAGATCCCATTTCCATCAAATCTATTTCTCCAAAAGCTTCTGAATCCGTTTTTAGAGTCTCTAGTTGAGTAGAGATATGATCTGCTCCCATATTACTGGACATTATAAACCACAGCTATATGCAACATTCACTTCAATAGCTGTGAGATAAACAAAAATAAGATATTAAGAAATTACACAATTCACTGAATACTAAGAAAATTTCCAGAAAATTCGATCCAATCCTATAAAGTATTACGATTCACTAAGAACACAAATCTCAATTGTTAAAACCAATTCGCCATTTCAATTACACAATATAATCACCAAGCTCATGTAAGAATCAGAAACAACACAAAATAAACAGTGTGAAATTACATAAACCTAGAAAAATGAAAAATTGATAAGATATAGCTGGAAAAAATAAACATCGACCTAAGAAAATTGCTCAACCGAATCGAATTCTTCGATCTAGCGACTTAAAAACATGGCGATCAAGGAAAATTACCTTATAACGAGATCAACACAAGTTCACTACGAATCAATCGGAGCTAATTAGATGCGAAATGAAGAAAACCCTAAGCTTTCTGGATTGGGGATGAAGATAGATAAGAGTCTGTGTAAAAAAAATTCAGCTGTTCCGGTGACAGACCAAAAAAAAAAGAGCTTCTTCTAGAGATTGTCGACGTGGAAGGCAAATGTAAAAATTATATACAAGGACAAAATCCTATATGGGCTTTAATAATAGGCCCATTATTAATAATAATTGGGCCTTGACATATCAGTTACACTTAGGATTCCTTTTAAGTAAAATCCAACGGTTGGAATTACGTGTCAGCGTCTTATCAGACGAACGCTATAATTGCATGCGAGATGTTTTTTTTTTGTTGTTGTCGATAATTGCATGCGAGTGCGAGATGTTAATTTCCCATTTTTATAATATTATCAGAAAAACAGAAACAAAGACGCTGTCTTTTCGAGAAAACTAAATAAATTAAAATTAGGAAAGTAATATTTTCCTGCAATTTGCCGAGAAACAGAAAATTATCAATTTTTTTTGTTCTCAGCAATCGATAAAGGAAAAAAATCAATGAAGACACCGTTAACGATCACAACCTTCTCGATCTAAACTCTGTTTTTTTTGTTTTTGTTTTTTTTCAAATTTTCTCTAATCTTATCTTCTTTCACCACCAAATTCGTTTTAAAGATCCATTTTTTTTGTTTTCCCTAAAGTGTTTATGCTCTCTCTCTCTCTTTCCCTTTCTCTTTGGAATCATGAGATTAAGATTTGAGGAGAAAAAGCAGGTAATGATTAGGGTTTTCAAGGATTAGGGTTATAAAAGTTTCAACCTTTTGTTTCGGATCTATACCACATTACACGGAGATCTGTCAGATCCGTGTTGTTCTACCGTTTGAGGACAAAATTAGGGCTCTTTCGTTTTCATCAAATTTGATATGTGGATTTGAGCTTTTGCTTCGTTCTCTTTTGAATTCCCTCCCAGTTTCAATTTTTTTTTGTTGTTTGGTGAAAAAAATTTGAATTTGGGAATAATGTTTAAGCAATTTCTGAGTAAACTTCCTCGGAAGTCATCAAAATCTGACTCAGGAGAGCTGAATCGTTCAAGCCCCGGTCCAATTCCGTCTCCGGTTCATAGATCCGGAACCGGTGGTGGTGGTGGGTCTGCACCGGTTCGGTCTAACTCAGGGAAGCGTATGTCATCTGCTGTGTTCCCGGCTAGTGTGGTAGCTGGGATTGAACCTTTGGTACCATTCAAAGATGTACCAAACTCGGAGAAATTGAATCTCTTTGTGAGTAAAGTTAGTCTCTGCTGTGTAACCTTTGATTTCTCCGATCCAAGTAAAAACTCTATTGAGAAAGATGTGAAAAGACAGACATTGTTGGAGCTTTTGGATTTTGTAGCTTCAGGTTCTATTAAGTTCACTGAGCCAGCTATTCTAGCAATGTGTAGAATGTGTGCTGTGAATCTTTTTAGGGTTTTCCCTCCTAACTACCGGTCTAGCTCTAGCGGCGAAAACGATGATGACGAGCCAATGTTCGACCCTGCTTGGCCGCATTTGCAAATCGTCTATGATTTGCTCCTAAAGTTTATAACTTCACCGTGTCTTGATGCTAAATTGGCAAAGAAGTATCTAGATCATGCTTTCATTGTGAGGTTGCTTGACTTGTTTGATTCTGAGGATCCTAGAGAAAGAGAGTGTTTGAAGACGATTCTGCATCGTGTATATGGGAAATTCATGGTTCATAGACCTTTTGTTCGCAAGTCCATGAGCAATATATTCTACAGGTTTGTATTTGAGACTGAGAAGCATAGCGGAATCGCTGAGCTTTTGGAGATTTTCGGGAGTATAGTGAGTGGATTTGCGTTGCCTTTGAAAGAAGAGCATAAGATCTTCTTGTGGAGAGTGTTGATTCCACTGCATAAACCTAAATCTGTTGGAAACTATTTCCAGCAGCTGTCTTATTGCATCACTCAGTTCATAGATAAAGAGCCGAAACTAGGCAGTGTTGTGATCAAAGGTTTGTTGAAGTTCTGGCCTATCACTAACAGTCAAAAGGAAGTGATGTTTCTCGGTGAGGTCGAAGAGATTGTAGAAGCAATGAGCGTGATGGAGTTCCAAAAAATCATGGTTCCTTTGTTCTTGCGGATCGCTTGCTGTGTCAACAGTTCTCACTTTCAGGTAAGTTCCTATTTCTTAAGAGAGATTAGATTGATAGTTCTCTTGTGGAACCAATTAGGATTTTTTTGTTTCTTCAGGTTTCTGAAAGAGCTTTATTCTTATGGAACAATGATCAAATCGTGAACTTGATTGGACACAACCGGCAAGCCATCCTACCAATCATGTTCACCGCTTTGGAAAAGAATGCTCAAAACCATTGGAACCAGTCCGTGCTAAACTTAACGTTAAACGTAAGGAAGATGTTCTGCGAAATGGACGAGGCTTTGTTCATGTCTTGCCACACCCGCTTTAAGGAGGACGAAGCAAAGCAGTGTTCTGCAGCGGAAAAGAGGAAAGAAGTATGGGCAAGGCTAGAGAACGCAGCAAGTATGAAGCCGATAACCGGAAAAACAGCTGTTCTGGTAACTCCTTTAGCAACCTCCATTGCCTGCTAAAATAGCCACTTAAAAAAAAAACAATTCTCAGACAGTTTTATCAAAAAAAATGAAGCAGCGACGACATCAGGAGAAGAAGAAGATGATGATGGAGTGGATGTTGCTTAAGCTATGGTCTTGGGAAAGTTTCATCTTTGTAATGTTATATATAACTTTGATGTTGTTAGCTGTGTGGGTCTTTAATGCTAAATCTCTTGCTTCTTTTAAAAGCAATGAAACCATGCTGCAGATTTTTATATATCAAACTCTTTGTATCAATTAACTTAAAGTTTATATATATCTCTCTTCCTTTCAACAATAACTCTATGGATATGACTAACTTAAATTAAGATCACACAACAAAACATCATAAACTAAGGTCATGGAGGAAGAATGTTTTCCCACGGTACGTGATGGATCTTTCTTCAGCTCCAAGGCACCACAAGTGTCCTTGCAGGGTAAGAGTCTCTTTCATTCCTGCTGTTTCCCACACAAACCTAAAGAGCTCTAACGCTCTATCTAACTGCTTCATCCCTCTTTCCAACATTTTCTCATCCGTTGAAGTCAAGATCCTCCCCATGCTTAAGCACAAGTTCTCCTTGTAAAACCCTCCACAGAGATCAACTTCAATGTCACGCACACGGCCATAGAGGAAATACATAAGGAGAGTGAACAAACACGGCGAAGGATTGCCTAAAGTCTTTGAAAGCTTTTTCTGTACAAGATACTCTTGATGTCTAACCTCTCTGAATCCAATAGAGTTGTCCAAGAACACATCTTTGATCTGTAAAAGCCCTTCTTTCATCGACACAAGCTTTTCCAAATGGTAAAGTACTCCAATTTCTTCATCATGTTCAAGATACCTTCTCAGATCATTCACCATGTCAAGAACATCTTCCCATTTTGCAGAAGCATTTGCTTTCGCGTATCGAGCTGGTACAGGTCGCATCCAGGAAGTTGAGTTCTCGGCTTCAAATGAAACCGATGATTCAGATAAGAATCTAAAGCAAGATAATATCACTTGCTGACCTAACTCTCTACCTTGACTCATCTCATTATGTTCAACTAACCAATCAACTTCTTCTTTAAGACCATTCAGTAAATCTTCAAGAACACCTCTCCATATACGATACTGTGTAACCTGCGAACATACAGTGACCCTCACTAGCTTCCTTTGTTGGGCAGAGATGTTAAGAAAGTTACTAACTTTAGTCAAGGAATTCACCACCAATGGCTCTCTTTCGCTTTCACTACCAAAAATTGGGAACTTGAAACGTCCTTGTTGTTCTCTTAGCTTCTTCTGAATCGAAGGAGAACCAATGAAGATCCTAGCAAGAGATTTAAAAGCTTGCATTTTCTGTTTGATACTATCATCATATATGATAACACCACTGATGTCTTCGAGCTTCCCATCGACTAAATCAAAGTCTCTCAATGCACGAGTTAGTTTTTTCAGAACTGGGAATTTCGCTTCGTACCATTCCCTGGGTAATTCATCTTTATAGGAATCAACTGAAGAATGATACAAAACCTGGATTGAACGGAAGAAGAAAACTTGATTTGCTCTGAAATAGATCTCAGAGTTTAGATTTCTTCTTATGTGATGATGCCCACTACTCCACATTTGAATCAGCTCAGTGTAACAACAAAGAGCTAATAGACAGACATCAAAATCTCTCTTAGGAATTTCTACAAACAGTTGGTATGCAACTCTTGAGAAAGAAGAAACTTGACGAAAATTGGGTTTTAACTCATCCACGAGTATGATCACTCAGAGATTGTAATCTAACAGAATCTGTATCGTGAAAAGAAATGAAGCAATTTGGGAGAAGAGAAGGGAAGTTTCAGATGACAAGTGACTAAGTGAGGCTGTGACTGTGAGAGAGGAGAGAATAGCTGGTATTGCGTTTGGGTCATTAATGGGCTGAAAAACTCAAAAGGCCTCTTTGACTAGATTTTAAAACTATGTTTAGGGACTATAATATAATCACTGACTCTGGCTCAAAGCCTCAAACACCTTTGTTAATAATTTAGAGATGTTTCTATAACCGAAAGTCCGAAACATCTCTAACCTAAATCCATACTAAATTACTAATCTTTATTTTTGAATACTTTTGCCAATTTTTGATAATTTTGATATTGTCAGCCACTTAGGTAATATAGATAATTGCTCCAAAAAAAAAAAACATTTTAATATCTCAACTTCATAAATAAAATGCAAGGCAATTTAATTACAGGAAATAAAAGCCTTAATCACTCTTTAACTATAAGTCTATACCATTGACACCTCCATAGCCACCTCCTCTACCGCTTTGCCTCGCCATCAGCCTATGTTTCCTAACATAATGCATTTTGCGGCTAGAAACCCATTCCATGTAACTTTTGAAGATGATATTCTAAACTCGGCGATATGCTCTATAAACTCATGTAAATCTTGGTATGATTATGTATTATTCATGTATCATTATTTGAATTCAAACATGCATATTGCCTTTAATTGGAAAATAAAACTCGTGTGGAGGCTTCAATTTTTATAGTAGAATTCTACTATCATACCGTTCAAAGAAAAATGTGTTTTCATCAAAGCTATTGACAATACATTCTCAATTGTGTGCTTTGCACAAAGATAGAAATTATTAGGAGGGATGTGAAAAAGGTGAAACAACACAAAAACAAGAGAAAGAAGGGCTAAGGAAAAAAAAAAAGGGCTTAGAAAGATGAACATGCTTGCTTTTTTATGTGGGTTAAAGAGAAGTTTTAAAACTTTTTAAAAAGTTATTTCAATTTTTCCAAAATTACTAAAAACAAATTTAAGGGTGTTTTTGAAATTGATAAAAAGTTATCTTTGCCATAGCTTTTGTTTCAGAAATTGACTTTAACAGTAAGATTTATTGTTTATTTAACAAGTGATGTGCACTTAACTTAGATTGGTCATCGTCGGGTCTCTCTCATATGCTCATTAAAAGAAATACTAAGTCATATAAGAGTTTACTTTATATCACTTATTTACTCTCCTAATATGTTTTTAATTAACATGGATTGGCACTAAACTATGATGATTAAAGAGCTATAAAAGAAAAGTGCACACATCTATCATTAGTTCATGCCCCCTTGTAAATAGATAATGTAAAACAGTACTAAAATTTGGTGTAAAAAATAGATTGTTGACGGGGAATAAATCACTTAAGTTTTTAGAGTTTGGATCCTAAATTAAAAATACTACAATTTGGTTTTAAAAATGGGCTATATTATATAGTCACAACAACACTATATATCTTCTGTCCGACTGGTTTTTTTAAATTGTATTTACTTACTACAATCAAAGGGTTGAAGTATGGATGCATTGCGATAAATACTGAGTAGTATTCATCCAAATCGAATCTAATCATTGATGGTTTTGGAATTCAAAGGGTTGAACGATATATGATGCATGTACATCATCATACCTAAGACGTACTTTCACTTCACTAAAACCAAAGAAGAATAAAATGATGAATTTCACTAAAAACAAAAAAGAATAAAAATGATGAATTAACATAAAAGTGGGGAAAAAACGAAAGATTCTTTAGTAAAAGCCAATTGTTGCAACCCTTTAACGCAAAAATAAAAGCCAAGCAATGGATTATAGTAGCAGACATTAAAGACTGGTTTGTCTTCTTTTTTTGACCCGTTGATGATAATATTAACTAAACACTCCACAAGGTCAATGAATTGGGAATCCTATGCAGACTTCAACCTGTGTGTGGACACGTACGTAAAATTAATCGACCCAAATTCTTTTGAATGTTTAAGAAAAACAAAAAGTTGAACTTATGTGTAAACATGAAAATAATGCGTGCCAAATATTGCATAGGGGTTCATCATGAGATTTATTCTTAAAAAAATTTCGATGGAATTACATTTTTTTTTTAAAATCGAATCATGATGCTTATACGATTTAAAAGTTTCTAAACGATAGTATTAGAAGACGGTCATAACGTAAAAATAATTTTCAATATTAAGTCTCTGACTGGTAAACAATTAATTAGAATTTCGCATAATTTACATTACCATAGGGCTGCATAACTAGTATAGATGTTTAATCTTGATCCACCTTTAAAATTTTCAAATTTCATTATTATTCACGCCTTTTTTTGAGGAGGCATTGGATTGAACAAAAGGTTTTGCTGCATCCTGCATGTGGTCCATGCATCCATTTCAAACACTTACTATAGAGTTAATTTTATGTTTGCCTTCGCGTAAATCTCTATTCATACTCAAATTTATATAAGAAAGTTTCATAATAATTCATATTTGCATGCAATTTGGATCGGATTTACTTTAGTACGATTAATACAATTCATTAAGTGCTTAAAATCAGATATGAATCGTGATTGCGGAATAAGAAGGCAACAAATTAATTTATAAAATACATTATAAAAAAAAACGTACATGCAAGAGACCGACAGATATCAGAACAAAACCCTTCCGAAAATTCTCTTTGCTTACATTGTAACATAACCAGACAAAGGTCCTACGATATATGAAACGAGTCAAATCAAAGTAAACAGAAAAAAAGAAAAAAAAAATCACGACATAAAGGGTGAGGTGCTTCGGTACTTCACTAGTTGTCTCTCCTCTAATGCTTCCTGAATCCAATATGAAAATTTCAAAAACTATATTAAAGTACTGTTGTTAGTCTGTATCACACTAGCATACATATTTGGATATTATAGAGCTGCACAATATGTTGTGTGATAGGAGTTGGTACAAACCAAATTCACAAAGATATTGATGTTAACTCACCAAAAAAAGCTAGCTCAATGTTTTACTTCTTATAAGATTTTGATTTATTCTTCTTGTATTTGATGTGTGATATTTGCATATATACCCTTAATTATCATTGTAACTTTTGTGATTAAAATTGTTAAATGGCTAGAAATTTAAAACTGTTGTTGAAAGGAAATTTACTTGGATATGATGAAGAAAGGTAGGACTAATAGGGTGGTTCGGTGGCTGGTTCTTTTGGTGCGTTACACCTGAAGCACTCTGATCTGCTTGCGAAGTTATGTTCATTGCAGCCTGACCTATATATATACACACGTATACAACCCCAAATCAGTTTCTACACATATATATTCACACATCTATGCATGCATGTGTATATTAATAATAATCTAAACGCGTAGGCCTGCATGCATGAGTTATAAAAATCACGTGCATGGATACGTGATGAAGAAGCTCATGTACATATCATGAGCCATGCACATGAATAAAAAAAAAATTTATAACAAAAGAAAACAGAATAAAACATTTTAATTCATGTAGAGATTTGGTTTGGTTCTTTCTGTTGTATTAAAAAAGTATGTACCTTGAACAAAACCAATCCCCAGATTTCCAAGGAGAACGGCCCATGCCACCACCACCACCACCACCACTGCCACTGCTGCTGCCAAAACCAAAAAGACCGCGTCGTGGACCATCACTTATCTCTAGAAACCCGGTGGCAGCCGAGAGGGAAGACTCATTTTTGGCAGCACCACACTTGAAGCAACTGGACCTATTGGCAAAATTGTGGGTCCCGCAGTTCCCAAGGCTGCAGTACCAGTCACCTGGTCTCACATCGGGACCAGTGTTGAAGCCAAAGGAGCTACCAACTGCGCGGCCACCAAAACTGCTGAGTAAGTCAGTACTGATCATGCTGCCTGGTCTTGGTTCTCGGCAACGTTGGCAAGAATCTCTCCTTTGGAAGTTAAGGTGGCTACACGATCTGCAGTTCCAATCTCCTGGCCTATTCATCTTCTTCTACGCACCCCATAGAAAAAAAGTTAAGCATACATATTTACACAAATTTAATTAAAGAACTGTATACAAATGTAACGTATAGTATTTGTTATGATTTACCTTAATTGGGAACGAAAAAGGAGAGTGGAAGTGAGTATAGAAGATATAAGATTTGGCGTTAGAGCATATGAAGATGATGTTTGGACTCTCCACATATATTTATATGGGCAAAGCAAAAGGCTCTTCCTTTAACAACCGGGAACATTTTTTGAAGTTAAAATTTAGGGTTTCAATTGGTTTCCACTTTCTTATTTGCTTCAGCTTTAATGCATCTCCTTTAACGTTGGGGTTCTCCGTAAACTACGTTTTTCCCAAAAGAAAACAAATTTATCTATTTATATATATCGAGGACTTTAAATTTATTTTATCATTTTTAGACCAACTATTTTAAACAAAAAGAAATAAAGCACAAGGTTAAAGCTTTGGATATCAGCCGTTTTTGTTATGCTTCTGCTTCACAAAAGCTATTACATATTGTTAAGTTCAATATAGCAATTTCCTTCTCTTTTTTTTTCATATACTTGAAAGACATTTGCGTATGTATCAATGTACTCCCTTTTTAGACATGTAAATGTTTTAAAATTGATGACCGGGACGTGTAGCAAAAGAGTTTCTACTCATGGGATTCAAATCAGATAGTGTGTGTATGTGGAAAACGTATAAATTGAATATTATAATCAAAATTCTCCGATATTACGTATAGGGGGGAAGTAGAGTTCCAAAAACTAGTCCCATAGTCGAAGAGAAGTACCACAGACAAAATTTTAGGGGTTCTTACAAAAAAAATATTATTACAATCCATAGTTTACATAATTTGTCTGTTGTTGGAAATCTAAAGTTTTGGATAAACTCAAGATGAGAATAGATAGTAATATCTTGCTTTGCAATGTATACATAATAAACACATATCTAGAATTTTTAAACCCACTTGAATCGATAATGACGAACTAAACTAGAGGTACTATATAGTTTTTGACTAACAGGTGGAGGAGCATCACTATAAGACAAAACGAATATTTCACTAAAATTCACTGAATAAATTGGGAAAAAAAAGGATTCTCCGACCTTTTCGGGACCCCACCTCGTATATGCATAGATTGAACTAACGATAAGTCGATAAGACAGCTAAAGCTGAAGGATAGATAGTTATCATCTCATGATCTAATTCGAGCATATGACATGCATATAGGCTATATAACACTTTCAAATTGTTCATCAACCTCTCTACTTGGTGGTCTCTATGTTTGCTAAGATTTATACATCCTACTGTGTGATAATTTATACATATACATTTTATTTTTTGGTTAAACTAATTTGTTCATCCAAGCATTTATATTTATAAACACACATAGCTATTAATTTAGGTGTGTATGATATGCTCTCGTGCGTGTCAGAAGTTAAAAGGATGAAGCAAGAAGAAAAAAAACTCTCTGACACTGCTAAAGCAAAAGTTGCATGGCAACAGTTTCAAGGAACGTATCTGTTCCCCTTAACCGCGGAAATTAAACTTTAATATTCCAGTTCTATCAAAATGAAATATTCACGTATATCCAATTATCTATCAAAACTTATTCTTGATTCTCAAACAAAACTTAATTAAAACATTAAGAAATTCAATTAGAGAAAAAGAATCATTGAATGGGAAGGAAAAGTCTTTGAGGTTCGAATCTTGACCATCTTTGTGTCATTTTGATTTGCCTACTACAAGACAGTTTCGTTTCTTTAATAACAAAAAAGACAGCTTCATTTTACTTTATTTTTTTTCTTAATTACCAGTATATTAGGGGGACACATACAAGTTATAATTTGTCGCTTATGAGACACTGCAGTCGCTTTTTTACCGTCAAGTCACCCTTTCCCTTGTGGTATAAATGTCTCTTTAAAGTGGAGTCAGCTATGATAATGAGACGAAAAAACACAGTAAGAAGACATATGTGGAACAGGCGAATAGTATACTTTATTTATATAGATTCTGAAAATATTATAACTAAATTTAAATAAGTATTTGCAACGAAGGTTTCCGTAACTGTTACTGATGAGTGTCACAAACTAATCATTCGTTCACTAAAATATAGGTTATGGTAATAACATATGCACGCTCTGTCCAAGACTCCGTCCATGGCTCTGAGCCTATTATAACCTTATCCATAAGTCGCCGTGAAAGCTAACTCGAAATTGAAGAAACATAATGGGTAACTTAAAGAAGAATATATAAAAAGAATCATAGAAGAGAAAAAGGAAACATAAAATGGGAAGGAGAGAATATATAAGAATCATCATCACTAATAATTAATAAACCCACCATATTGTCTCGGGGAATGGTAAAGAAAAACTGACGAACACAAAAGAAAAAAAGAGAGAATCTAATTCCATTCTCTTTGGGAAATGCTTACATGCATCACTTATCTCCCATTCTCCAAATATATATATATATATATATATATGTCTATCATTTTTCTACGTAAGTTATTTATTCGAGTTTTCATTCATAAGATCAATCGCAAGGATTATTAATAATTCGTAGAGTTAATTAAACGTATTTTTTTAATTTGTTTTGCTAAGAGAGTAAATATCTTGTAATGAAGAAACGTATTACAAAAATATTGAAAGACCTAATTAGTTTTCCTTGCCAAAAAAAACAAGGAAACATGATACAAAAATGCATTATGAAGAATTGGGAACTAGAGGGTCCTTTAGCGGAGCCACAATTGCATGAGATTTTTTGAATTTCTTCAGCTTTCTTCGATTGAGTTGATGATTTGACGGTTAATATCTCTGGTTGACCTCGCAACATATAATCAATTTGATGGTTAATTAAGTTTGAACAATTTATTTGGTTATCTAGTAATTGGTACCATGATAGTGAATTAAAGCTGAGTGTTAAGTGTTAACAAATTATACTGTATTTACCTACTAACATGAAAACTGATCTATATCTACGGTGTTAAAACATGAGGCCATTCCACCGATATACGGTCTTACATTTTTGTAAATTGAGAGTTGTTTGCACTTTGCGGTTGGTTACTTTGAGTATTTCCTTACAAGATTTATTTACGTATGATTTATTTTTTATAAATGAAAACGACAAACAAGACAAGAAACTCATTTGCACAAGAAAAGAAAAACAAACAAAAATTCAAACTATGGTAAACCGAACAAAGGTGGTATGGTTCACTTCTTACTAGTAAACCAAATAAAAAAAAATTAAGTTTTAAATTACAAAAAAAATAAAAAAAATTTCCCAAAATTAACGGAAGAAGCAGAAAAAAAAAGAGCAGCGAAGAAGCCATGGCGGAAGAAGACTTACACAGAATCGATGAGAAGAAGAAGCCATGGCGAGTTCTCGAGTTCTACAGTGGAATCGGTGGAATGGTAACAACACTCTTCTTCTCCTCTAATTTTATACTTTTTGTGTAATCTAACCTCTTTCTGAATCCCTAATTCCTGTTTCTTTCTTTCCTTTGCTCTTAGAGATACTCTTTAATATCGTCCGGCGTCGTCGCAGAAGTAGTAGAAGCATTTGAAATCAATGATTCCGCCAATGATGTTTATCAGCATAATTTCAAACATCGTCCTTATCAGGTTTCTTCTCTTTTCTCAGCTCCTCTTAATTCCAGTCTCAATGTAGAAGAAGAACTAAAGATAAGCTATGCAATTCGATTAGAACCCTAGAAAAATCTCAGATTGAAATGATTTGTAATTCGCTTTGGTAGCTTAATGTTTATAGAAGATGATGACTTGTTCTAGTTTTTTTGCTAAATTTTTGTTATTGTTCTGTTTTGGTTACATAGGGAAATATTCAGAGCCTCACTGGTGCTGATTTAGATAAGTATAATGCAGATGCTTGGCTTCTTTCTCCTCCTTGTCAACCTTATACTCGACAAGGTGATTCATCGTTTTCGTTTACTACCACATGACTCCATTTTTCTGTAGCGGATCTGTTGAATTACTAATGGTTTGTTTTGATTAGGCCTTCAGAAACATTCTGGTGATGCTCGTGCATTTTCGTTTCTTAGGATTCTTGAACTTATACCGCATTTATCTAAGCCTCCACAGATGTTGTTGGTAGAGAATGTTGTTGGATTTGAGGTATGTGTTTGTCTGGATCAATCATTTGTACTTGTTCTCGATCATCTTTCTTTTGAGTTTTCTCGATGTTTTTGTTTTACTTATTGGTGGTGTTTGTTGGTGCAGACTTCGGATACACATATGGAAATGATTGATACATTAACGAAATCAGATTATGTCACTCAAGAATTTATTTTGAGTCCGTTGCAGTTTCGTGTGCCTTATTCAAGACCACGTTATTTTTGTCTGGTACTTCCTCTTTTCTATTGTGACTATGTAACGCATTTGATGCATCTCTGAGTCCCTTTTTTCTGCGTAACCACTTCTACTATATACTAGTAGTTGTTATACTATGAACCCAAAACTGTTTTCTAGTACTCCGAGAATGTATAAGTATATGCTGATTGCTGAACTATTTAGCTGCTTGAACTTTCTCTCCTTATTCACCTAGGGTTTTCAATTTCGTTTCTTATTTTCTGCTTTTATCTTTTTGTTTTGGCTAAAACATTTCTCAAACTTTGAAATCATTTGACTTATCTGGTTACTTTGTAGGCCAAAAGAAAGCCACTGTCTTTTCAGTCTCAACACAATAATAACAAACTACTCTGGTCTCCAGGCCCGTTATATGGGCGTGATGATCAAATGGAGTCTGGAAAATGTGAAGCAGAAGAGGGATTGGATAATTGCGAACCAGTAGAGAAGTTTCTCGAGTCAGAAGCACAAGTATATGACGAGCCAAGTAGTTTTCATGACTCTGAGAATTTGTCTAAGGATTGTTCTGGACAAGAAGACGATTCTGTCCCAGACTCTGTACACCAATATCTTGTACCAGTAAGTTTGATAGAGAGATGGGGAAACGCAATGGGTATCCTTTTATGATTTCATCTTCTTTCGTTTTCAAATATACCATTTACTATTTATATTTCCTGAGCTGTTACTAGACATTGTGTACCCTGATTCAAAGAGATGTTGTTGTTTCACAAAGAGTTATTATCGATACGTGAAGGGCACTGGTTCCCTCTTGGCAACTGTTCAGGTATGTTCTTCCACTGAGTATACTATATTATGTTCCTCTATTTGCAAAGTGCAGAGAAAATACTTATTGTGAATTTTTGATCTCGCAGCCAAAAGTCAAGGGGAAGGAATCTTGTTTGAAGGAGCAACAGCTTAGATACTTCACCCCAAGAGAGGTTAAGCACAGTCCTTTATTTTAACTACTAATGCCTCTCTGAAAAGATGGAATCAGCTTTATTTCAGTGAAAGATGATATTAAGTTTCTGTTTGTTTAGGTAGCGAACTTTCACTCATTCCCTGAAGATTTTGAGTTCCCCAAGCACATAAGCCTTCGACAGAGGTACACTCTTTCGTATTGTAAACACCATTAAATAGAAAAATGCTACTGTCTATATAGCCTATGTGCATCCAAGTATAACAGATGCACCGACTTTATTCTGATATAGAATTTATCCTTATTTCTCTCTATACCCCTTGTGTTTGACTTGTGAAAATATTTGAACACAAAAATATGAAAACTGTGCTTATAACAAACCAATGTTGTGGCCTATATAACTCATGAACTACTCTAATGTGCAGATATGCAATGCTTGGAAACAGTTTAAGTGTAGCAGTCGTGGCTCCTCTGCTTCGATATCTATTCGAATCTTGACTACAGAATAGAAAGCTACCAAATTATGGTCGAGTCTTTTGCCTTTAATCAGTTATTCTCCCGAAAAAGCCTCTACTTTTTGCGACCATGTTATTCAATGAATCGTAAGTTATATCATATGCAAATTTATATCATTACCTTTTGTAAACTCTTTTAAGTTTAGTGCATTTTTTTCAGTTTTCATTTTATGTTTTAGTTTTGATATCAATAAAAAAATTGATCAAAAAAAAAAAAAAGGTTCAGAATAAAACATGCATCCATAATTTATTTATGTCTGAATTAAAAAAAGGTTTCAGACTTGAGCCTTCATATCAATTAATATGGGTCAGTCTTTATAATGGGCCGTATCTGGCCCAGTGATAATCTCTTGAATTTACACGCCGGAGTTAAAAAGTCCGAATAGTTGAGAAATGACAACTGTAACTCTTATTACAGCAGAGAGATAAAAGATTGGGGATAACAAGCAGCGACAGCGACGGTTCGTGAACTTCACGCTCCGGTGGTTCAACCTTGTTCTTCAACGACGTGATAATACAAGGTAATTATTTGCTTTTGACGCATTGTCTCGTTATTTTTAATTTTCTCTGAGTTAAAATATTTTCCCATTTATCCGTACGAATTTGACTTGTTCTTCGCTGTCTCTCTCATTCGTCACCATTCTCGTCTTCTCTGCTTTGTAATATTATAGAAGCGAAGTCAAAACAAGGTGAAGTAACGCATTTTACTGATTGTTTTCTTCAGATTTTACCATCGTTCTGATTTTACTGTTCTTTGAAGAGAAGATGTTGCCTGAGAGTGTCACTGTCGCCGACAAGATTAAAGCAAATGTCATGAAGCCTAGCTTCTTCAAGTCTCTGTCTCCAGGAGAAACCTGGAAATCTCAATCCATGGTAGCTCAATTTTGCTTTTGTCTGTATTGTCTATTTGCTTGTTGTTTGTGAAATTTCCTGATTTTATTTATTTATTTTTGTTTGAAGAGAAAGATTCCTGAAGAGTTTGTGAGAAGCACGGATGGTGCTTTTGAGCACAGAGTGGTGTGTAGTGTTCGTTGGGGAAATTCTTGGCAATTTTGGCTTAAGAGAGAGGAGAATGGTTTGTTCATGATTGAAGAAGATTGGAATGAGTTTATGAATGACAACCCTTTAAGCCCAACTGATAGCTTGCTCTTCACACATGATGACGCAATGTTTCTTGAAGTGAGGATCTTTAAGAATAATGGTGGGGACGAGATCATGACTTTTCCTTTTGGAGTTCAACCTGAACCTGAACCTGAACCGGTTTCTCCTAATCCTCAAAACTTTGATGATCACCAAGCTGCAACTGCTGCCTCTACATCTGGTTCTGGTAAGGATGGAAAGATTCATCTTTATGCTTTTTAAACTCAGCAAAGTTTGATCCCTTTTTTTTTTCTATCTTGACAAAAGTTTCAGCAAAAGGAGGACCAAATGGGACTAGTGCAACTGTGGAAAACCCTGAGCGATACCTCTTGAATCCCCAAAACCCTTTCTTTGTGAAAACAGTGACGAAAAGAAATGATGTTCTGGTCAGTTTTGATTTTCTACTAGTCAATATACATTTTCAGAGTTCAAGTTTGTGCCTTTAAAAGCTAATTACTTGTTTTTGTTTCCCATTGTTTGTGCAAGTATAGTATGTGAGCCGAGTAGCGATATCCAAGTATGGCTTGAAGTTTGGTCCAGATTCTTCCACCATTTACTACCTTCTTCACGGAGAGGAAAAAGAGGAAGCCAAGCTTAAGTTCTATAGCAATCGTCCTGTTTTCAGAGGCTGGGACAAATTATGTCGAAGACACAATGTGAAAATTGGAGACAAAGTGGTTTGTGAGCTTGAACTCACAGGTGGTGTGGTTGCAGCTGTTAGAGTTCATTTTGTTAAATGAATGATGAGACTGAGTCCTCTCTACTCTAGTCTCCTTTCCTATGAGTTAGTTTCTTTAACTTGCTATTGTAATGCTAACGTTGGGTTTAACAAACTTGTTTACCGGATTTGGAGATTCCACATGAGTTTCCTTCTGGACCACCATAATTGAAAAAGAACCCAAGATGACTAACAAGTAATGGTGGTATCTTACCCATTCTTAGCCCATAACATTTTGTACTATCTAGCAACTGCTTTATAGGAAAGGAATTCATCTTACGTTGCACATAGTTGGAATCCAATACTTCAATATTTGAAATCAATGATGATCTCTTGCGGTCTCTATTCGGAAATTTACCATTTCCCATAGGAGGACTTGGACCTGAACGAGAAGCTTGAACCGCACCTCCAACTCCAACCAAATTTGCGCCATTATCCAGAAGGTTAAATAGCTCTTTTGGCCAATAACCGAAATCTATGTTAGGTGCATTTGATATCAGTTGTGTTAGCCACCAATTTTCTGTTTGTTTATCTTTTTTAGGTATAACAGACAAAACATATTCATTTTTAACTAAAAATCTTTGAAGTGAAAAATAAATAAATTACTTGAAGGGCTATGTGTTCGGACTAAGACCATCTTCAATGTTTTATTTTATTTTTTACTCCAAAATAGATTAATTCTAAAATAGAGTAACATTTCTCTCCAATATTATACTCTATTTTAGAATCACTCTATTTTAAAGTAATTGTAGTGTAAATTATAGAGGAAAAAATAGAGTTACTATATATATAGAGTAAATGATAATGTTACTCTATTTTAGAGTAAAATATAAAGATGAGTTGGAGCAAATATTACTCTAAACTCTATTATAGAAAAAAAATATAGTGTAATTGGAGATAATCTAAAGAGGTTATAGTGAAATACATTAATATCATCAAGGGCGGACCCACATCTAAGAATGTGGGGTCAGCTGACATCCCATTAATTTTGTTTTTTTCTCTTTTTTAGTTATAAATTTATTGATTTTTAGGTGATTTTATTGTTTTGAACCCACATAAAAACAAATTTTCTCAAGCCCATATTATAATGAACCCACAAACTAACACATTTTATGTGACTTTAGTTGAAAAAGCCCATTGTTGTTGGATGTTTTTTTATCAATAATATTGTTAAACATTTTATTTTTATATTAAAAAGTAGTTAATTATTTTTTGACCCCATTAAATTTTTTGTTTGGGTCCGCCACTGAATATCATTAAATAATCTTTCACTATTAAGTGAGAATAACATACTCCCTCCGTTTTTTATTTATTTATAGTTTTTAGGGTTTAAAATTTGTTTCAATATAAATATTGTTTTATATTTCCAATGCATTCTTTTATCAAATTTTTTATTATTATCCTTATTATTTTAGTTTACTAACCAATGAAATTTTGTTTACAACACATTAATGAGAGACAAAATAAATAAATGCATGTTTTTCTTAATTAGTGTACAAAAACCTTAAATTACAAATAAAAAATAAATGGAGGTAGTATGAGAAATAATTAATTCATCCTTTCGAATAATAGAAATAAAGAAAGAAAATTAACTGGCTACAAAACATCAGATAATTTTATTTTTTCACAAAAGTAAAAAAAAAAAGAAATAGAAACCTCTCACCTATCATATAAAAGGGAAAAACGGAAATGGAAAAAGATTTAAAATTCAGAAATACCGGATGGATGGAGCAACGCAACCCGCCTTCCCCTGGCTGGTCCACAGGTTCGGATATGGGATCCTCGTGTGATACTTGAACGAACCCCATACATGCTGTATTGTAACATCCTTTTCCATCTTTACCCTATCAAAACCATATTTTATTATTTACATGTTATTTGAGGTAAGGATTAGAATACACACACACACATATATATATATATATATATATAGTATACATAATTTATGGAAACTAGAAATAATTTATTTCATATGCACATTTTCCAAAATCCACATGACCAAGGACGTTCGTCACCAAATAAACTTTGATTTATCTATAAGAAAAAGTTGGTAAATGTTAGTTTAAGACTACCTAGAGAATTATTGACTGAATTAACAAAATAAAAACAAACCAATAAAATGTAAAACATACCATTCAACCCGCTTGGATAAATTTGACTTGGTTATTCAATCCACTACCTATATATATTTGACCATATGAAACTTGATCTCTTCCGATGTTGAGGTTATGAACACCAGACCAAGCTTCTACACCCCAATATGAATCACTACTTGATCTTACTCCAGCAATCTACCAAGAGCCGATTATAATAAGATATATATATAGTTACAAATATACATTAATAGAAAAAAGAATCAGATCTAAAGTATTACATATATATGTGTTCCGGGACTATCGCCTGTTAGCGGATAAAAATACTTCTCGACAAAAAGTCGTGTATTTGTGATATAGTCTTTTAAATTTCTCAATATAGGAATGGTTCCTTTTGGACATCTTATTTTCTTTTTATATGTAGTTTGATTCTTCAATTCGGGTCTTGAAATTGATGGTTTCATCTTTCCAAAAAATTAATTGTATAGTCAAACTCAAAAATATTTTTTTAATAAAAGTAAAATGTATGTAGGAGAAAGAAATTTTGAAAAGTCTAATCACCTGGATTTTATGGGTTTTCAGCATGGGATGATCAAGTCCTGGTTGCTTGTAAATGTCAATCCAATCATATGTTACATTTTCACTCAATGTAAAAAAAAATGATTGAGATTTTTATAACAAAAATATGCAAGACAGTGTCAAACGCAGTCCATGACATATCTTGTTATAGAAAAGCTGACGTTGAAAGATGTGAGAGGTCCCATTTTTTTATCCGACTGATTAAGGGGGTTTGAGAAAGAAAACAAAAAGAGTAAAAGATTCATTATAAGAGCCATCTTAATTCCAGTCGACATTTTATTTGTTATGTTTCATCAAGACTGAAAACACTGTTATTTATACACATATACTACGATGTCAAGAAGAGGAAAAAAAGGACAGAATTAACAGTACATATGATTATTTTGTTATTTTGGTAAGGTTTTAGATACTTTAACAAAAGAAATATAATTTGTTGACCAAAGTTAATATGGAAACTTATAGTATAAACACCATATGACTACATTCGATTTTTTTTTGTTGGTAATGTAATAGATATTATGACAAAGGAAAAATATATGTGTTTGGCTGAAGTTATTATGGAAATGTTATTTTATGAAGTTCATATACATATGTATTTTCTTATATAAATTTGAGTTACACTTATCAGAAGCTGACACATGTCAAAATTTCAACTCATGAGATCTTAACACGCATCATTAATCATGTAAATCTTGCCACGTATCAAATTATAAAACATATCTATTAAAAAAATAACAAAAAAACAAATTCAATAATTGTTAATATATCAAAAATATTAAAACCATATATTTATGAATAATTGAAACCAGGAAAAAAGAACAAATTAAAAAGGAAAAAAGAAACACTAAATTGTTAATTTAACCAATCAACAATTAAGATTAAGAAATACATTTAAAAAAAATACAAAAACAAAAATAAAACCATAACTAAAAAGGAAAAGGAAATGTAGTAAAACTAAAAATTAACTAAAAGCAATCCCCTAAAAAACTACCGTCAATGAAAAAATTAATCAATAACTAAAATTAATAAATACATTTAAAACAAAGAAAAAGAGAAACAGAAAATTGTTAATTTAACTAATCAATAATTAAGATTAAGAAATATATTAAAAAAATACAAAAGCAAAAATAAAACCATAACTAAAAGGGAAACATAAATACAGTATTTGAAAATTTATCATATCATTAAGTAAAATTCAGAATTAACTAAAACCAACCCCAACAAAAATGATAATGAATTAAGTTAAAAGTTTAGATAATATATATTTTTCAAAAATTATGTATATTTAATTAACTGTTTATCTCAATTATTTGTTTACTAGAAAATAACCCCCCAAAAATAGAGAATAAATAAATAATAAATAAGATGATTAAACTTTCTATTTTTCTCTAATATATATTTTATCTTATTATTTCTATTAAATCTTTTTCAAATTTAGATATTTAGATTATAATATTATTTAGAATCCAATAACAATTTATTTGCTTTAACCTAAATTTAGTTTATTTGCAATGTTAATTTCCAAGTTTCATGTTTTCTACTAAATTAGTAATATTTTTTTGTTTATTTTTAATTGTTTTATAATATTAATTATATATGCATATTTGTTTGATATAATGCATATTTGTTTGATATAAAAGTTTTGATTTCTATTAATTAATGTGGAGTATACATGAGGTTAAAGTAATATTTTAATATGATTGAAGATTGAGTTAAGTTGTATAGCAAAATCAAGTATGTAGAAAAAAGCTTATTTAAAGAAGAGTTCATAACCAAACAATTTTAGATATTTTGGTTATTTTTGGGTATTTTAGTTATTTGTTACTAAAATAATATACTATGTATGTATATATATATCTATACTATTAATTGGGAAGCACAAATATAAAAAAGACATTGATTTGTAAAAATTTACATGTAATGCCATTTAAAAAATAGAACAATATAAATTCTTATTAATAGCAAAAATGTCATTCTACATTACTCTAATTCATCTATCCAAACAACATTTACAATTAATTCTCTAGAATCTAAAAATATTAGTTATCTACTATCTTAACAACCAAACACGATGAATTTTAATATTAATTTTAAAATGAAAGTATTTACATATTATCTCATAATAAATTTCAAAAACAAATTAATTTAAAATCCGAAATTATGGAGTAGTATTCTCAAATTGAATTCAAAAACTTTCTAATATTTTTTACTAATCTTATAAAAAAATATTATTAAACAAAAATATCTAAACAAACAAATTTGATGTAAAATCCGAAATAAGAATCTATTAAGATATTAAATTCATTTTTCAAATTTGAATAAACCTTATTTTCTCATTAACTCCATCTCTCCCTATAAATATTTAAAAGAAACTCATTATCCACCTTCTTTAGAAATCGATTTATCAAATATATATATTAAAAAAAGCCTAAGTTCGTTTAGCTTTTTTGCTTAGAAAAGTTGGCTTTATGATTTTGTTGTTATATGATTGCTTCTAAGGATTTTACATATATTTTTTTATGTTTCTTTCTTCTTCTTTTTTTCCAGGTGAAATTTACTACATGGAATCCTTTCTCACGAGAAATTATAACAAGAATGATGGCATGAAACAATTGGACTTGGTGGCCAAGTAATAAGTATATCTTTTTCTTTGATTATATTTAAATATTATTTGGTTTATGTGGAAATCATTCATTCAACTTTAGTCCTTTTTAATTTTAAATCAGACTGAGTTCTGTGTGAGATTTGTTATTTTATCTGGGTTTATGACTTATCAAGAGACACATGAGTTATACAAAAAAAAGTCAACCTCGAAGAAGACATCAACCTTAACAAGTAACACACTCTTTCTTATATTTACCTTCTTCTTTGAGGTGTTATTTAGTTTTTTTTTACTGTGTTTAGTTTTATTTTATTTCATTACCCATTATTTTTTTCCCTTAAAGATTATCCTACAAACTATCTATTTTCAAAGGGAATGAATGACGGTTTCTTCTGTGTTGGTATATATAAAAATATTGACGGTACCAAAGTCTTACTTAAAATCATAAAATCATCTATACTAATAATTAAAAAAAAGTAAATATTATATTTAAAAACTTTTAATTTAGAAACTATACAAATGCCATAGCAATACAAAGTTTCTATGTGTAATTAAAATGAGAAAAAGTCAAAATTGTCCGTAAATAACAGCAAAGTACACGGATGACAAATCTATTTATGATCCAAGTTCTGGACATTCGGATCGTGAGCGAATCCTGACAAGCAATACTCAGACTTTGGTTGGGCATTAACGACAATATCCAGATCTAATTCAAAAAACTTCTTCACAGCAACATCCACAATAAATAACAATTATACACTAATACACATTATAAACAAATCATAATCCAATATATATCTCCTATATTTTAGTAACTAGATTTCAGATACAATATAACAAATTAAAATAGTAAATCAATTTTCCAAAAAAAAGAATTCATGTATAATCTATCGAATTATTTTAGGAGCATATTCTTAGAAGTAATCGTTTAAACATTCAACACATTCTCTAAATTAATTATCAGAAAATACATATTTTCACGCATATTCATAATTATGAATTTCATTAATACCAAAAATAATTGTAACACATTTGCATGCAAGAAAAATAACATTATAATTTATTTTGTACGTATGTTATTTTGTGTCCCTAAATTTTATCAGTTTTTTAATAATTCATGTTACTAAATATAGTTAATTTATGAAACCATAATATTGGTATTAGAATAAATCAATTTGACATTTTAAATATTTTATACATCAAAATAACTCAAACAAACCAAACACATATGGATTTAACACTCCTAATCAAACCGTTAGAAATATTTGAAAGTTAAAAAGTAGACGTAACACAACTTAACTTTTATAACCAAATTATGTCCTAATAGGATTGTCCATTTCGGGATGGAAACCCCGTTCCGTCCCATATTCGTTGGGAATATTCTGTCACATAACCATTTTCTTTTAAATAATTATTTTTGAATATTTTTAGTTAAATGGGTAAAAGCATCCACATTGGTGATACCCTAGTGAATGTTTTTAAACTTTAAAAACAATTAATAAGGGTTTTTAAACACTTGAATAGTGTTAAAAGTGTCCTTGGGAAAATATTTTAGGTACTCAAAATCAAAATGTCTTTAAGTTTTAGTATTAATTTATTGGTAAGACACTCATGTGAGGATGACCAATAATGGTGGTCTAGGAGTTTCAAAAGGGACCCCTGTTTTCGTATTTTATGTTTACCAAATTAGTGAAAATGACCAAAGTTTTAATCATATTTTTTAAAATACATTCAAAAATACAATAATATGTTAAATGAATTTAACTACTCAAATTTTGTATATTTTTAAAATATATGAAAATAAATTTTATAAACATTTTTCCGCATGTACGTGCGGGTTATAATCTACTGTATTATTATTAATACGAAAGGTACAAAGATCATTAAAGTGATAATATACTAGAATAACCTCAATTTGTAAAAATATTGTTAAGAGTAACCTCCTAAAAAAGAGCTAACTAGAATGACCTTAATCTTTTGTTAAAATACACATTAACCAAAGAAAATTCTGATAATAACAATAATTCTATCATAATCTGAAATTAGAGAAATTTAATTTAAATTTTAAATTTTGAAATCTTAAAAAATAAAACTGAAATATAAAAAATAAAACTAGGTCACAACCAAATTTTAAGCCCAAACTCATCTTCTTCCTCAACTCTATATATTATCAGGATTTCACACTCATAGCTTTCAGCCCTGCCGTGACTCGTCGCCGTCTTTGCAGTGTATTGCGTTTAGAATTATTTTTTATAACAGATGGAGGGGAAAGATCATGGGAAATTGATATGAGGTTTGAAAAATCATTTGATACCTGTTTAGTTACGTTAGTAAAGGTTGGAAATCTTTTTGTGGTGAAATCAGCAAAATGCAAAGAATCTATTCATGTTTGATTTAGAGAGAATTGAACATGAATAGAATTCCTGCCTTTTTAGCCGACATCATCACAAAAACATTTCAGACCTCTACTAATGTAAAAGGTACCATATGATTTTTTGGAACCTCATATCTATTTCACATTATCTTTCCTCTCAATCTGTTTTAAAAACTTTATTGCAGAAAATAAAATTGCATTTTCCCATGTTAGTTGCATTGAAGCTTGATTTGTTTTTGCTTTCTCAATAAAAAAAATTTGGTTCGGTTCAATTTTACTTCTGGAAATTTTCAGTAAAATAAAACATATCTCTAAACCCTAATATAAAAACATCACACGTTGAATAATTACAAAAAGAGATTATAGAAACACTTACTATTAGTTGGTCGAGGAGGATAAATAGATCTCATGGCAACACCATCAACTAGTGGTCGACAAACTGGATCTTCCTCTTCACCTGGATTATGAATCACAACTTCAGCAACATCACTCTCCGTTTGAAACGCCCAATCATACATATCCCAAACACTGCTACTATAAACCATATGTATCGGAATCACAACCAAGTCAGGTGCCACATATATGTTAAGCTTGTCTCACTGAAAAAATTCCGGCAGGGACAACAAGAAGCATGTCTCCTTGTTTATGTCCTGATTTAGCTTTCTTTGAAAAATGGAGGCTGCTCTCTTTAAATTTCATAAAGGTTTTCTGGAAAAAAAAATCGGCATAAACAACTGTTATACAAATGTTTAATAACTTGTTAAAAATGTTGATTGATTTACAGGAGTTAAAAATGAGTGATAAACATAATTTTCTGAATTATGTTTTGGTTAACGACAATTGATTTACAGTCCTCATAATTTGTTTGTTCCATCTTCTTATGTTTTTTGCGATATGAAAATCGCATAAACTTGGTGAAAAGGAACATAAAATCAAATGTGATCACAAATAAACAGTTAAGGAATAACATATGTACATTTGGAAAGAATTGTTCACCCTACAAACGAATAAATTTGTTCAAAAGTAGCAAAAGAAGCACCTCATAATCTGAAGCACCTCTTTTCATATAACACTAGGCAAACTTGAAAAAATAATCCACATAAGCACTTATAATTTTGATAATCATTCACTCAATCATAGCATAATAAATGATAGGTTGAACATATGTAAATCATAAATGACAGCACCCTACAATATGACGATATAAGGATAACAACAAGAATGAGAAAACTTATCTTCATAATTGTCTCTTTCATAGTCTGCTTTGTAATCCAATATTTTGAAGATACCTGGAAGAGTGAAGAATATATTTGTGCCAAAATAAATTTTTGAGTTCTAGTTATGATTCCAAAAATCTAGCTCCATGTTTGATAAAGAAAAAAACACTACTATTTGATCTATCATCAAAGTTAGAATCGATGAGGGAAAACAAACAAATTGTACCAAGAGGATCCAAGAAATTGGAAGTTTGATATTGTAGTAATTGACACTATAGAGGGTTATCCAACAATCTGACGAAAACCAATTTGACTTCAGAGTCGGTATGAGCTAACATCTCTCGCCAATTTTAGATCCTTGAGGATCTCATCAAACGTTTGAATTTATTAAAAAACAAAATTTTAAAAAGCCATAAAAATTACACAAAACATAGTTTTTACTAATCCGAATAAGAAAACCCAATGCTAATACTATCTCTCAAATAATGAAATCCACCAAAATAATTACCAGAAATTCAACATGCCAAACAATACTCTCCAACCACCAAAAAACACTACTTCTCACCAAAAACCATTAGAATGAACCCCAAAAACAAACAAATGTTCAAAACATTTACTTCATAGTCACTGCGGTCATCTACTATTATTTCATAACCATTGCGGCGATCTACTAATATTTATAAAAGATACACAACATAATCTAGGGTTTTGAAGACCGATATTACATAATGGGCCTCACGATCTTTTTTCTGACCCATAATTTGATTTCAATCTTTTTTTCTTTTAAACATAATTCTTCGGTTCAAAAACATCAATTTAAAATAAAATAAATTAAAAAATCATAAATTTTCATTAAGGTTATTTTGATAATTTGAAATTCCACTTTTCAAATAATTAATGATTCAAATAAGTTTCGTCAATTCACACAAGATGGGCCTTAGTAATATCTTCTCACTCTTCCCGTACTAGTCAAGTCAAAGTGATCGTACATTTTGGCAGACTCTTTTCTCTTCCTTTTCCTTGAAGAAGACAGAGAGAGAAGCTGCAGCGACCAGAAGATTCTTCTACTGCGACGGTGCTCCGGCGATACCTCCTAGGTTCGTCGTCTTCAGCATTGCTACTATAGCGTAATTACTTGCTTTTAACGCATTTTCTCTGGTTTTGTTTTTATTTCTGACCGTACAAATTTGTTTGTTTCTTCGTTTCTCTCTGTCTCTTTCTCATTGGTCACCATTTTAGAGTTTAGCAATTGAAAGAGACGAATTGTTATCTTAGGCAAAAGATTAAAGTTTTGTTTTCTTCTTCTTCTTCTTCTTCTTCTTCTTCTTCTTCTCTGTTTACACTGATTTTGTTATCTTAAACCCTGATTTCAGATTGTGATCCAGCTTCTGAAGAGAAAGAAAAATGTTGCCTGAGAGTGTGGTTGATAAGATCCAAGAAAATATGAGCAAGCCTTCCTTCTTCAAGACTCTGTCTCCAGGAGAAAACTGGAAATCAACATCCATGGTAACTCAAATCTTAAGTCTTTCTTACTTTTGAAAAGGAAGCTGCTTTGGTTTCTTTACTCACTGCTCTTCGATTCATTCCACTGAAATTACTGTGGGGTAGTTGTGTTCGAAAAAGCTCAAATCTTTCCATCATTTAAGAAAGTTTGGGTAGGATAATGATACAATGGCTCATGCATTGCAGGTGTAACTCGAGTTTAGCTCATGTTTCTGCTACTGTTTGCTTGTAGTTCTTTTCATACAGAATAAGATTTAAAGCTCGTATTTTGCTGATTTTGTTTTAGCTTTTAGTCTCATGTTTCCTTCTTCTAATGTCCATTGTTTGTCATGATTTTGAAGAGAAAGATTCCTGAAGAGTTTGTGAGAAGCACGGCTGGTGCTTTTGAGCACAGAGTGGTGTGTAGTGTTCGTTGGGGCAATTCTTGGCAATTTTGGCTTAAAAAAGAAGAGAATGGTTTGTTCATGATTGAAGAAGATTGGAATGAGTTTATGAATGACAACCCTTTAAGCCCAACTGATACCTTGCTCTTCACACATGATGACGCAATGTTTCTTGAAGTGAGGATCTTTAAGAATAATGGTGGGGACGAGATCATGACTTTTCCTTTTGGAGTTCAACCTGAACCTGAACCTGAACCGGTTCCTCCTATTCCTCAGAACTTTGATGATCACCAAGCTGCAACTGCTGCCTCTACATCTGGTAATTAAAGCTATTTTGATGCTCTTCTAACTCTATACACCAAAGTTTGATTCGTTTTTTTTATTCCCGGGAAGTCTCAGCAAATGGAGGAAACACTAACGGACAGGTTACTATCAACTACCCTGAGCGATACCTCTTGAACCCTACAAGCCCTTTCTTCGTGAAGACGCTAACGAAAAAGAATGACGTTCTGGTATTATAACAAAAGAACACTTTTGTTTTATGTCTATTCCTTATAATAAAGCTAAGACTTGTCTTGTTTTGTTTCTTTGTTATGTGCATGCAGTATGTTAAACAATTGGTGATTCAGACGTATAGCTTGAGGTTTGGTGCACATAATAGTCGCATGACTTACATCCTTCCCCAAGGAAACATAGAGCAAGGCTTGACTAAGATCTATGGTGGGGTCCCTTGTTTCAATGGCTGGACACCTCTCTGTCGCAAGTACAATCTGAATACCGGAGACAAGGTTGTTTGTGAACTCGAACGTTCTGCAGGTTTTGTGACGGCCGTTAGACTTCATTTCGTCAATGAATGAGCCTCTCTATTCCCTCCTTCATATGAGTTAGCTTTATGTTGACTGTGGTTTATCATTTTACTATTGTAGCTTTATGTTGAGTTTATGCCAACTTGTATATTGCATTTCTTATTGCTTTTATACAATTTGGAGAATTTTTAATTAATCTTGGGATATTTGCTACTAATGTTTCTTTAGAAAAAGTCTATTAGTTATATCTTGTGGAACATTTGATCTAAAAAAAAGGTAAATATATAACATGAGAAAAAAGTGTGGAAATCTCTCAAGAACACGATAAGGTATCAAGTCTGTTGTAGAAACCATTGAGCATCTTTGAGTTTTAAGTTGGAGAGCTCGGGGAAGCGTTTGAGAGTCTTTGTCGCAAGGTTGAACACACAGATGTCTAGGTCTGAATCATTGCGAGTGAAATAGATGGAGTTCGGCTCGATACTATCAACATGCACAGTGATACCCAAATCAAGAAGCAAAGCCTCATCATCTACAGAATCTACCTCAACAATTATTTTTATAAAAAAATCGAAATTAAATCTTAACCAAACCGGAAAACTCCCCCCCCCCCCCCCATGTTGTTGCATTCAAGCTTGATTTGGTTTTTGCTTCCTCACTATCACAAATTCAGTTCAGTTTCACTTTTGAAAATTTCAGTAAAACCATACCCATAATCATATAAAAACATCACCCATTGAATAATTATACTAGACTATAAAAGATCAATTCCCTTCTTTCACTGTTTGAAATGTGTCTTTTATTTTTTGTAGGAAAAAAAAACTTAAACTATTTTAGTTTATGTTTTTTTTACCAAATACTCTGTTTCTTTCCAATGGATACATCTCTTCCGAATTAAGTTAGTTATCAATATGTTTATCAGCATTTAAGTGATTTCAAAAATTTATTTATTTATGAATCATGGATTTATTACAAAATAATTAGATAGATTTCCTATTCAAATTGTAAACATTTAGATTATATAAAAAAGTCAATGTCAATGATAAATTTCATGAAACACTTTGCACCGATATATAAATCTGCAGATGTATATGCATTATAAAAGTTGGGTTTCATGCTATTGTATGATTGACAAATGTCCTCTTTTTCATTAAAAGAACAAAATTTATGTAGACTTGGATAATTCTTTGGTTTGGTAAATAAAATTCATAGAGAAATGCAATTCACCGTCAAAATTTGGTTCAATGTATATACAATTGTATAAACTCAATAACATTATAACTTCTCAATTTCCAAATGTATGCTTCTATGGCTATGAAAGGATTCCACCCCACATATTACAATCACATGAAAGGTTACAACTTACAATCACATGGTAACACTTTCATCTCTTTTGGCAACCAATGCATCTATTCATGGTTTTAAAGATGTTCTAAATCTTTCTCAAACATTATTCTGTAATACATAGCCAACTGATAGTAAAAGAAATGTTTATTTAATTTTATAGGTGATCAACCAGATTGTCTTTCACCAGTTGGGCGTAGATATGAATCTTCTGATGAACTCTTATCACCAATGGTGAAAATTTCTATCACTTTTTTTAAAGATTAATCGTTTTTCCTTGAGCATTCTCCATTAATAAAATAAATAGGTAAACGAACGACATATACTAACGGTTATGTGGCTACAACAAGAAAATGGTTTCCAAAAAAGTATAAAAACACATAGACTTTTGTAGCACCCAAGGAAGGGGTGATACCACATTTTCAAGAAATATGATGCTTTCCCTTCTCTCTTCCAACTTGGTGTGATTATGTCGGTCATAGTATCCACCTTCTCTATTTTATGTAGACTCTCTTTCATATACGGTTGTGCTGCTATGTTCCGTCTCTGAACGGTTCTATGTTACTCTCAATAAAAAACATCCCAGCCGTCATGTTTATCTCCAAACCCATTAATAAAAGTGACTGGGGGCGGTGGCGAATGAAGAATTTTAACTACAAGAGCAATTTAAAAGGCTTTGAATCAAAGTCATATTCTTCTTGGTCAGTTCTTATTCCTGTAGTTTTACAAAATTATGTACACAATTGAAGTTTAGGAATGAAGTATCAATCAAAACTAGATCTTGAACATGTCAGGCTTACTTTGGATGCTTAATTTGAAGATATCTTTAAGGACGATTTTGATAATTTTAATTTTTAGAAAGAGCATGTTGTTACAGTTTTATATATCATTTTAGATGCAATAATAATAAAATAATTCGTTAAATTATTATTATACATTTTTTTTTTTGAAAATGGTATATCAAATTTGCAATAACCCAAAAATGCGCGGGTTAAAAATCTAGTTACAAAAACAGTGTAAAGAAACTGAGTAACTGCAAGAATTCTTTTTATAACATATTGAGGGGAAAGATAATGGGAAATGAATCTGAGGTTCGAAAACCATCTGATACTTTTTACTTTAGTAGAGGTTGTAAATGTTTTTATGGTGAAATTGTCAAAAAGCAGGAAGTCTATTCATGTTCAATTTAGAGAGAATCGAGGAGATGCCTTTGCTCGTTTTTGCTCTCACAGACTCTATCGATGATAGAGTACATATTGGTGACAAGGAAAATGATAACCTATTTGTAACTTTAAACTTGTCAAAGGACAGCTTGAACCACAATAGAGTGGTAAGTTTATAAAAAAAATAACTCTTGTTACTTTTATCGCAAAATGATAG
Source organism: Cardamine flexuosa (assembly GCA_963555745.1). Lineage (NCBI taxonomy): Eukaryota > Viridiplantae > Streptophyta > Magnoliopsida > Brassicales > Brassicaceae > Cardamine > Cardamine flexuosa. The sequence continues at coordinate 9,261,570 of OY743216.1, read as the reverse complement.
TGTCTGTTTTGTTTAGTTCTTCATTCTAATATTTTTCAGTATCTTCCATTGCAATTCTTGAAAGCAAATGGAATGGAAGAATACCGTAAATTATTTGAATGAAGAATTTTGTTTTTTTTAAGTAGACACTCTCATTTTACGAATACAAGTAACAATATTAATTTTTGATAAACTTACCAGTTTGTTTCATGCTGTCATTTGAGAGGTTTACAGTTACAAATCAGTTCCATTCTCCTTGTGGCCAATATGTGCTCAATCATCCATAGAGTCTGTAGGAGTGAAAACAAGCAAAAACGTCTCCTCGAGTCTCTCTTAATCAAACTTGAATAGACTTTCTGACTTTTTGTTCGAGTTTAGAGGTATAGCACTTGTTTGGATAGTCTACAGCTTTGGGTCGGGTATCTTTGGGTTTGGATCGGGTTTGGGTACCCAAATTATTAATGAAAAATACAAAATTGGTTAAATTTGAATAACTGTTTTTATATATTTTCACAAATCTAAGTAAAACTTTTAGGATATTTTATTTATTTTGGATATTTGTTTGTCTTAAAATTCTGCTATGTTTACATGAATCTACCAAAAAACAAGTGAAATACCCAAAAATATCTAAAATACCTGAATATTTTAAGCATTTGGATTATTATAACTATAGATATTACTAATATATTATTATTATGTACTTATAGTTTGAGATGTTTGTGTATCTATTCGGGTTCAGGTTTGGATCGGATTCAGGATTAGGTGTCCGGTTTTCGAAGTTTAGGATCTATTCGAGTATTTATAAACTTTGGTCGGGTTCGGTTTGATTTTTTTCAAGTCGGATTAGGGTTCGGGTTTTTTTCCCAGCGCTATTCCCCAGTAAAAAAGTTGGCTCGGTTCAATTTTACATTGGAAAATTCCAGTAAAATAAAACCTATCCCTAAACCCTAATTATATAAAAACATCAAACATTGAATAATTACAAAAGCATAGTAAGAAACAGAGTAGGGTAACACTTACTAATAGTTGGTCGAGGATGGTAAATAGATCTCATGGAAACACCATCAATAAGTGGTCCACAAGCTGGATCTTCCTCTTCACCTGGATTATGAATCACCACTTCAGCAACATCACTCTCCGCTTGAAACGCCCTAGCATACAGATCCCAACCAATGCTACTACAAACCTGCCACATATATGTTAAGCCTCTCGTCTTGAGCACAAGTTCCTGTGACACTAAAAGTTAGCAAGTAATACATTCCTTTAAGGCTTTAACCACTTAAATTATTTGCTTGATCAATGCTTCATTTCCAAGTCTCACTGCAAATTTTTCTGGCGGGGACAACGAGAATCATGTCTCCTTGTTTATGTCCTGATTTATTTCTTTGAGAAATGGAGGCTTCTCTATTTAAATTTCATAAAGGTTTTCTGAAAAACAAAAATATATTTGTTGGCATAAATAACTATTATAAAAATGTTAAATAACTTGTAAAAAATGTTGATTGATTTACAAGAGTAAACAAAGAGTGATAAACATAATTTCTGAATTTTTCTTTGATTAACGACAGTTGATATACAGTCCTCATACTTAGTTTCTTCCATCTTCTTATGTATTTGGTGATATGAAAACCACATAAATTCGGTGAAAATGAGCAGAAATTCAATGGTGATCACAAATAAACAACTAAGTAATAACCTATGTACATTTGGGAAGAAGTGTTCACCCAAGAAACAAATTAATTTGTTCAAAGTAGTTAAAAAGCACCTCTTTTCACATAAACACTTATTATTTTGATAATAATTCACTCAATCATAGCATAGTAGATGACAGGTTGAAAAATATGTAAATCATAAATGATAGCACCTTACAATATGACAATATAAGCATAACAACAAGAATGAGAAAAACTTATCTTTATAATTAATTGCCTCCTTCATAATAAATTATATTACTATGTTTACCTAATTAATTAATTCATGAATTTATTTGGTTGAAATTAAAACTAAATATATATATGTAATAATACTTTTGTTGAAGCCGATAATACCTTTACACAAATTGGAGAAACAACCAATGACAACACTCAATGAGTTGTGTCAGAAGCATCAGTTGAGATTGACGTCCAAAGACACTTGGAAAAAAACTAAAGACTATTATTTCTTTATTGAAGATAAATTGGTTGGACATGGACGTCATCCTGTGAAGAAAGAAACTGCGAGATATCTCTTGCAGCACGATATTCGACATTTGGATTCCCATAACAAGCCTTTGACCTCTTGATGAAGCGTAGGATAGAGCTGATGCGTGGATTGTGCATCAATTATACACAAATTGTTACCTCATTAAATGGGTCTACAAGAGTGATTGAAACCTTTTTTCTGACAAGTGTTTTTTTCTGTGAAGTTTGTATTTCCAATGACTTGATATTGTGATGCTAGGGTGAAGACATCAATGGTGGTGGGAAGAGAGAAAAGTATGGGTTTAAGTTGATATGATATTCAATTCTCAATCTCAATTAGGGTTTTTGTCTTCTTGCTGATTTAGATCTTCAATTTTGATGTAAATTACCAAATCAGGTGTTGTTGGTTGTTCTTGAAATTTTGGCGTTGATTTCCCAAAATTTTCATCAAATTGATTTTAATTTTAATTACAGAATTTACGATATTAAAAACATAATTTTCCCTAATTAATTTTCTTTCAATTCTAGATATTCAATTCATGAAAACAAGTTTTTTTGTTCAGTAAAAACTAAAACATCATGTAGTTTTTTGTTTGGACCCAAAACAATATCATTTTGTTAATTCCGTCAATTTTCTAACAGACATGGATGGTGTCACATCGACGATACACGTTGCGGTTATATAGCGGTGCCACGTCAACTTCACTAGGTTTAATTGCACAGTTTATAGTTGGGTGTCATTCTTACAAATTTCAATAAGTTTGATTTTTTTTTGGAGAAAACCTATAAACAACATATGACTAAAATTAAAAGCAGCATGATTAGCACTTCATTTGATTGTTTTGGTAATGTAATAGATATAAGGGTTAAATACCAAAAATGGATCCTTTTGAAAATTAGTTTTCAAACGGGGACCTTCACTGCTTTAAAAATATTTCTTATGGGATGCCATTTAAAAATAAATTTTCAAAGGGTTCATTTCAAAGTGTATGACTGAAGTTATTATGGAAATCTTATTTATGAAGCTCATATATATGTATTAAGGAAAGTTACTAGAATAATACTACATTTTGATTTAATGACTAGTTTAACATAGAAAATATTAGTATTAGATTAGTTCTTTTTTAATCACAAAAATACCCTTAACATCATGTGTTAGAAAAAAAATAATTACTAAAATGTCAATACTAATTAATACCACAACAATACTTTTCTGGTTTTCTTAAATACAAATATTAAGGACTTTTTCATTGATGTCAAATATTTGTGCCAAAAATCTGTGGTTCTACATTATGGCAGATTTCGATGTATGGCAGATTTTTTGGGTAGATTTGTTTTTTTACCATAGATTTGTTAGTCTTAATGGTAGTAGATTTTTAAATTCATCCCAGATAATTTTTCCCTCTGTAGATTTTATTTTGAAGTTCATTATAGTGGCTGTAGATTTTACCATTCACCAGATTTTTAAGAATTTAGACGGCATATTTTTTGTTTCTCCAGAGATTTTTTTTGTAGACTTTCTTTTCTATCGTAGATTTTTAATTTTTAGTTATAGCACACTTTGAATTTACATCTTATTGACCATAGATTTTTGCCAAAACTTTAATTACTAGACTAATAATTTAGTTACCGCAGACTTTGTTTTAGTTATCGCAGATTTATAAACTTTTTTTATATAAAAGATTATGCGTAATTCCCTTCACTGCAAATATAAAATTTAATAAAATAATATTTTAGTGTCCGCACACTTGTTGTGGTAGGCTTATTGATGCTATGTTACTGCAGATTTTTTGCCTTTAATGAATTTGTCTAAAAAAATTGTAATTAATGACAAAAAGTAGAATATTTTTTTATAAAAATTGTAACTAATATGTTTTAATTAGGGGTTTTACGGACCTCATTCTTCTTCTTCCCCAAAATTGTTTTATGTACGTCATCTCCAAGTTATTCATTTTCATGATATCTCATTTGATTATTTATCTATTTGCTTATCATAGAGCGAATCCTTGTATCCGGAAAGTGAATGTTTGCAAATAATAGATGGTTGTTTATTATTGATAGCAAGAATGGTTCTAGAATTCTGCAAGGTAATACAAAAACCACTTATGATGAATGCATTGATATGGTATATGAGGATTATGGGTTGGATAAGAGAGTTTGCAATTTTGAGTTGAGTTTTAAATCCCTGAGATTTCTCCGATCCCAACATTTGTTTAATTAATTTTATTTCATCTTTTTATTTTTGATTTATATCCGGATTTTGTGACACCATTTTTATATTTTTCATTCTAACTCTGTTTAGATCTATAAGATCTATAGTGCATTCTATTCTATGTGGATTCGATCCCACCACTATACTACCGCGCACACCTATGCAGTTGCGGTTGTTGATGGTTTGGATTAAAACCTGACTCACATCACAATACATAGCCGGTTGATAGTAAAAAAATGTTTATTTAATTTTATAGGTGATCAACCAGATTGTCTTGCACCAGTTGGATGTAGATATGAATCTCCTGATGAACTCTTGTCACCAATGGTGAAAAATTCCATCAATTTTTCAAGATCAATCATTTCTCCTTGAGCATTCTCCATTAGTGAAATAAATAGGTAAACAAGCAACATATATCAACGGTTATGTGGCTACAACAAGAAAATGCTTTCCAAAAAAGTATTAAAAAACATAGACTCATGTAGCACCCAACGAATGGGTGATACCACATTTGAAGGAAATATGATGCTTTCCTCTCCCTCTTCTAACTTGGTGTGATCATGTCGGTCATAGTATCCACCTTCTCTATTTTTTGTAGACTTTCTTTCATATATGATTGTACTGCTATCTTCCATCTCTGAACGTTTCTATGTTACTCTCAATAAACAACATCCCAGCCGTCATGTTTATCACCAAACCCATGAATAAAAGTGACTGGGAACGATGGCGAATGGATAATTTTAACTGCAAGAGAAATTTCAAAGGCTTTGAATCAAAGTCATCTACTTTTTGGAAACAACATTGATTTTGATGGGAAGGTAGAATTTCATTTTCTCGTTAATTCTAGATAAGAGAGAACTAAATAAGTGAGAAGAGGATGCAAGTAGAGATAATCATATAAAATGAAGAAGTATCCAAAGAAGAAGAAAGTCAAAGGGAGGAGTATTTGCAATTAAATCACAAACCTAAAAAAAGGAAAGATATTAGTAAAATTAAGCCTAAGCATAAATGGTTTTGGTTTCATTTTATAGGTGAAGGAAGAGACAATAATTATGATGGTGTTTTAAGTTATTACAAAAGGGAAAATTGATGTATTTCCTTAGAGACCAATTTTTCCAATATATATTTATAGTAAAGACTAATGAATGAAAACTAGAAGATGATGTTTTGTAAAAGCTCATTTGTATTCCTTCTTCTAAGACCTTAGAGAAAATACAAGAGAAACAAGAAGAAGAAACCCATATAATCGAAGATAAGATTACGTTTTGTGACACATAGAAGAAGCCCAGGAGCAAGTTTATTCCATATGAGCAAAAGTTTCAGTTCTGGAAGAAGATCTTACAAATATTGTTTGAAATAATTTTAAATTACTAATGCTACTCACAAAAAATCATTATTAAATTATTATTTATTAATAATGAAAATAAATAATATTCACTTGGATATTAATTGTTTGGCACTAATATATGATATACCATACACATTTATTCTCACTTTATACAGCATGAGCAATGTTTGATATGTTCTTATTCCTATAATTTTAAAAAATTATTTAGGATTAAAGTATCAATAAAAACTAGATCTTAAACATGTCAGGCTTACTTTGAATGCTTAATTTGAAGATAATTTCTTCATGGTCAGTTTTGATAATTTAAAGTTTTAGAAAAGAGCATGTTGTTACAGATTTATATATCGTTTTTAAATGCCAAAATAATAAAAGAATGTGTTTAAATTATTTTTAGTCAATTTGTTTCCTGAAAATTGTATATCAAATTTGTAATAACCGGCGAATGCGCGGGTTAAAAATCTAATTACAAAAACAGAGTAACTGCAAGAATTTTTTTTTATAACAGATGGAGGGGAAAGATCATGGGAAATGAATCTGAGGTTCAAAAAATCATCTCATACCTTTTACATTAGTAGAAGTTGGAAATGTTTTTGTGGTGAAATCGGCAAAAAGTCAGAAAGTATATTCATGTTCAATTTAGAGAGAATCGAAGAGACGCATTTACTCGTTTTTGCTCTCACAGACTCTATTGATGATAGAGTACATATTGGTGACAAGGAAAATGAGAACCTATTTATAACTTTAAACCTCTCAAATGAAAGCATGAACAAAAACAGACTGGTAAGTTTATAAAAAATAACTTTGTTACTTTTATCACAAAACAATAGTGTCTGTTTGTTTTAATTCTTCATTCAAACAAATTTCAGTATCTTCCATTGAAATTCTTGAAAGCAAATGGAATGGAAACAATCTCAGAATGGAATGGAAGAGTGCTGTAAATTATTTGAATGAAGAATTTTGTTTTTTTTTTTAAATAGACACTCTCATTTTGCGAATACAAGTAACAAAAATTATTTTTGATAAACTTAACAGTTTGCTGCTGTTCATGCTGTCATTTGAGAGGTTTACATTTACAAATCAGTTTGCCTTGTCACCAATATGTGCTAAAATCATTCATAGATTCTGTATGAGTGAAACCGGGATTTTCAAGTCGAATTAGGGTTCAGATTTCGGGTGTGGGTGTTTTGCCCAGCCCTATTCCTCAGTAACAAAAATTCTATTTGGTTCATTTTCACTTTGGAAAATTTCAGTAAAATAAAATCTATCCCTAAGCCCTAATCATATTAAAAACATCACACATTGAATAATTACAAAAACATAGTAAGAAACAGGGTAAGAGACAGAGTATGGTAACACTTACTATTAGTTGGTCCAGGAAGGTAAATAGATCTCATGGAAACACCATCAATAAGTGGTCCATAAGCTGGATCTTCCTCTTCACCTGGATTAGGATCACCACTTCAGCAACATCACTATCCGCTTGAAACGCCCAAACATACAGATCCCCACCAATGCTACTATAAACCTGCCACATATATGTTAGGCCTCTCGTCTCGAGCACAAGTTCTTGCGACACTAACAGTGAGCGAGTAATGCATTCCTTTAACCACTTAAAGTCTTTTCATGATCGATGCTTCGTTTCCAGGCCTCACTGCAAATTTTCCGGCGGGGACAACGAGAATCATGTTTCTCCTTGTTTATGTCCTGATTTAATTTTCTTTGAGAAATGGAGGCTGCTCTCTTTAAATTTCATAAGGTTTTCTGAAAAACAAAAATATATTTTGTTGGCAAAAACAACTCTTATACAAATGTTGAATAACTTGTAAAAATGTTGATTGATTTACAAGAGTAAACAAAAAGTGATAAACATAATTTCTGAATTATGCTTTGATTAACGACAATTGATATACAGTCCTCATACTTAGCTTCTTCAATCTTATTATGTATTTTGTGATATGAAAACCACATATACTCGGTGAAAATGAACAGAAATTCAATGGTGATCAAAAGTAAACAATTATATAAGGAATAACCTATATAAGTTTGGGAAGAATTTTTCACCCTAGAAACAAATCCATTTGTTCAAGTAGCGAAAGAAGCACCTCATAATCTGAAGCACCTCTTTTCATATAACATTAAGCAAACTTGCAAAAATTATCCACATATGCACTTATTATATTGATAATCATTCATTCAATCATAATATAGTAGATGATAGATTGAAAAATATGTAAATCATAAATGATATCACCTTACAGTATGACAATATAAGGATAACAACAACGATGAGAACCACTTATCTTCATATTTGCCTCCTTCATATTCCTCTTTATAATCTGATGTTTTGAAGATACCTGGAAGAGTGAAAAATATATTTGTGCTAATATCAATTTCCGAGTTCTAGTTATAATTCCAAAAATCTAGCTCCATGTTTGATAAAGAAAAACACTACTATTTATGAGTTCTAGTTATGATTCTTAAACTCCATGTCCATGTTTGACAAAGAAAAACACTACTATTTAATCCATCATCAAAGTTATAATCGATGAATAAAAAAGAAGCAAATTATACGAAGATGATCCAAGAAATTGGAAGTTTGATATTGTAGTAATCACCACTATAGAGGGTTATCCAACAATCTGATGAAATCCAATTTGAGTTCAAAGTCGGTATGAGTTAGCATCTCTCTCCGATTTCAGAACTTTGAGGATCTCAGCAAACGTTTGAATTTATAAAAAACCATATCTAAAAAAAGTCATTAAAATAATATCCATGAAACATATTTTTTACTAATCCTAATAAGAAAACCCAATACATATCACTTCACTAATACTAATCTCTCAAATAATAAAATCCACCAAAATAATTATCAGAAACTCAACATGCCAAACAATACTCTCCAACCTCCAAAAACATCACTTCTCACCAAAAACCATTAGAATGAACTAAAAAAAAAACATTTATTTCATAATTGCTACTATCGTTGAGTGACACAAAAAAATCGCCACCACCATCGTCTAGGTGTCAACTATTCTTTCATAATCATTGCGGCCGTATACTATTTAGGGTTTATTTTCGTATTTAAAAACAATTAAACCCAATATTTATAAAAGATACACAGCATAATCTAGAGTTTTGAAGACCGACATTACATAATTGGCCTCACTATCTTTTTTCTAACCAACTCTCAATAAAATGTAAAAGGCCTACATACATAAGAAAACGACAATGTTTTATTTGCCTTCTCATACAAGAAAATAATAATAAGCAAACACTCATCTGTCTATATATGATTATAACCCTACCGTAAACCTCTGTTTTTTCACGATCTCTTTTGAAATAAAAAACACATACCAAAGACCTTTTTTTATATAAAAAAAGCTCACATTTCATATCTTGTAATAGGATTTTGATTCATCTATGGCTTACGAACACTTATAAGCTTGACATCATCGATCACAGGCCCACACAAAGATGAGAAATCATCACTCCTCATGGAATAGAAAGTGCTGTAAAACATAACTCTAGATCGGTTCGAAACCGCCACAAACCGAATATAAGCTCGTTTAAACCCTCCCGTGCCACTTGACTCGTAAGGAACCTTAAGTGTTTCTTTTCCTGCAAAAGCCTCAACCACCATTGATCCTTTGCAAGCATTGTTAGCATCTCCAACCGCAAAAGATAGAACGTAAGTCTTCCCAATCACGGTTCGAGCCAGTTGAACTATAGCACTCTCTTTCCCCGCTACAAGCTCAATGGCGCGGCGACCTTGTGGGACTGAGAAGTGTTCGACGTCAACGTACTTGACTGCTTTGAGTGACTCAACCATCCAACCGGGTAAAGGAGAGTGGTCATCTTCTATGAACGGTGGGATTAGAACTCCTGTGGTCGAGCCCGGTAGTAATAGTGGACCTTCTTCAAATCCTCCGTTTTTCAAAATATTCTCTATCAAAGTAAACATTAGAAATATCATCAATATTACATTGTTCCATTGACTTTTGGAATTATTTAAAATAGAAACTAAAAGTTATGCTTGTAAAGTTTCGGTAAATTTTAAACCCATCCTCAATTATATCATAACACCACATGTTATGCCCACTGACTCCTAACTAAAACCAAAACATTAAAAACTTGTTTGAGTTATTTTAGTAAAAAATAGAAACTAAATCTTAACCAAACCCGAAACAAAATTGCTTCTTTTTTTCCGGTTAGCTGTTTTTTTGTTTGCTTCCTCAGTAACAAAAATATCAGTTCGGTTCAGTTTCACTTTAGCAAATTTCAGTAAAACAGAACCCATAATCATATAAAAAATATCACAGGTTGAATAATTACAAAAATAGAGTAAAGAAAGAGTTAGTAATTACTTACTATTAGTTGGTCGAGGAGGGTAAAGAGATCTCATGGCAACACCATCAATAAGAGGTCCACAAGCTGGATCTTCCTCTTCACCTGGATTATGAATCACAACTTCAGCAACATCACTGTCCGCTTGAAAGGCCCAAGCGTATAGATCCCAACCACTGCTACTATACACAGTTTGTATCGGAATCACACCCGAGTCAGGTGCCACAGAGATGTTAAGCCTCTCGTCTTGAGCACAAGTTCTTGCGGCACTAAAAGTGAGGGAGTAATACATTCCTTTAACCACTTTAAGTCTTTGTTTGATCGATGCTTCGTTTCCGAGCCTGACTGCGAATTTTCCGGCAGGGACAACGAGAAGCATGTCTCCTTGTTTATGTCCTGATTTAATGTATTCGACGAATCCTGTGACTTCCCAGTTTGGTATTGCCATTTTGTTTAATACTTCTGTTCCTTTCATGTCTGATGGCTTTGGTCCGAGTTCGAAGTCGCCGTTTGGTAATATCCCTGTGGAAATTTACAAATTTGCCCTTTTTAATATTAGGAATTTTAGAGGAAAAAAAATAGAAAAGAAATAGCCACGTGAGATGTGTCCGAAGACAGCCTAACTGGGGCCTGTGGAACATGAACTAGCTTTTGTGATAGACCCACTAAACTTCATTTATTGGAAATGTCCAAAAGCTTTAATACTGTAAAACTTTAGAATCGAGGCAAAACTGTAAATTTCACATGGTCTTCTAAAAAATCAAAATTCTAAAGCGTAACAAAAAATTCTTTTTCATTTTTATTTGCTTTGAAGTACTACTATCTATAGCACTAGCAGAGGCAGGTACGAACATTAATGAGTTTTTAGCTACCAACATTTTACTGTTTACTACGATCAGTTTTACTATAAAAATAATCATAATTTTAATTTGCCTTTCAGATTTTTTAATTCTTTTCTTTTGTTAATTTGCATAATTTCTTAGTGAAAATGTTTTTTTGCCCCCAAAAATTTGGAAAAAATAAATAAAGATGTTCATAATTAAGTTTCAAAATATTTTAACTTTCTGTAATACTTAAATTGGAATTGGGAAAATGAAAAAAATGCATTATAGAAAGAAAGCTTACCGTCACGGAAGGAAATGACGGAATTGGCAGCCGCAGCGGCGGTGCCGATGAGAAGAAGGGAGAGAAACACGACGGTGACACCTCCCATTTTGATGGACTCCGAGAGAGAAAAATTGATCGAGTATACAATGTAGTTAACAAAGAGAGTTGGGCCATGCTTAAAAGGAGCTGGAACTAATAAAGTCCCCTTGGAGTTTGCAATAAATTACGAGTGTGTGCCACTTCTGTAGTTTGCGTATCCCACGTGGGGTTGTGACCTCACTTCTTTCCAGAGATTTGGAACCTTATTTACCACTGGGGGTAATTTCGGAACTACAATCATTAAAAAACAAAACTGTTTTATATAGTCAAGTTTATGTGAGGCGGTGACTGGTGCAGACATAGTCAGTCACCTAGGTGTCTAATAGGGACGGGTAATAACGTAAACAGATAAGCGGCGGGAATATTTAAATGCAACTATAGTATACTATACCAAATCAAAAAAAATTATTGGATTAAGAAAATTTTGGTACCTAAATTATATAATCCTTATTAATCCAGGTAGAAATCATATGTTACGCCGGCCGGGTAAATAGAGAATTCAGAATTGGTTTTAAGAAGCTTCAAAAAGTAAAATAAAATATTTAAATTTCTGTTGTATATTAAACGATCCCCCTACAGATATGAGTATGAGATAAAAATATAAATCAGAAACGGATATAAGATACATTTTAGTAATATTACATCTGAAACTACATAACAAATGTACATATTTGTATATGAAGAAAAAACTACATGACATGTCACATGTACATATCTGATGTATTATGATAACTATGAAATGACAATTTTGTTGTTTTGATAAGAATTCGGTGAAGATACTAAGAGGAGAATCATTTATCGTGGCATGTGTTACACCAAAAAGAGAAAAAGAAAGCTCAAGTTAAAGATTAAAAAAAAAATCCCATCGTTTTGAACTTTTTATCAAGTCTTTTGTCTTCAATGATTTGTCTTTTCTTGCGCCAATTTTTTTTTGTTTATTTGGCTGTATTTTTAATAATAGAAATGAGAATGTGTATGCAATGAAGAGCGCCGTTCACTGGCTGAGAGTGCGGTTGCCGAAGTCGGCCAGGCCAGAAAAATGGTCTCAGAAAATCAGAATTGTGTCTTCTTCTCATTCTATTAATCAGCCCAAGAAAGGGGAACTGATTTACATTCCAATGACTGTTCCCAATTTCTAGAGGAATTTACTTTTCTAAATTATCCAAAATAGTCTTACATTATTATCACATGTTTGTGATAATGTTGTTTCTTGCGATGTTTGTTTACTAACTAACTTTTTTGAGAGGTTTTAAAGTTGTTTTTTTACTATCGTCGCACAACTGAAAATTTTGAGGTGACCGATTTTGCTTGCAATTTTCTCGTATAATTATTACGTTAATTGATTTTTAAATTAGAAGCTTATAAAATTGAATTGTTTTATCATATATATTAAGCAGAAAAAAAAGTAATATAGTTCCAAATTCCTGTATAACATGGTCTAAAAATAACTTTTTTAAAAATTTATTTTTAAACGGAATCTACTAGAAATTTTTTTTAAGGCAGTAAATAGTTTTTTCATATAACATAATTGATATTGATGGATCTAACAGAAGTATTGTCTCGGGCAGTATCAATAATAGAGGAGCCAAAAATGATGATTAGGACAGCAAGACAAATTTCGAACAAACTATGATCACTATTTTAAATGTTGAATCTAAAAAATGAGCAAAAAATTGGAAAGAAGAGCAAAAAAAACGAGAAACCGTCGCAAACGTAGGTGGGGTCTTGGGGGTAACGAACGGCGTGGAGCCCTTAAATCAAAAGAAGAGGGGGAGAAGAGAGTCGGTTAAGGTAGGATCATGGCTTTGTCTCCTCTTCATTGTACATTTCTTTTACTCTTTTACGGGTCCATGGCTAGATGACTCGATATCTGCATTCATATAGTAGACCTAAAACTATCGATAACCTTTTTATATCAGTAGGTCCGTTACATTCATGTAATTTATATGATTAAAGACAAAATACTATTTGAGGTTTGTTATTATATTCATAAATTTTTTTGTAGTATTAGCTAGGAGTGAATCCAAGTTTTGGTGCGACTTAAATCCCTTTTTCCGTTTTTTTTTCCGGGTTTCCTAAGAATTTCCAATTTATAAATAATGGGATCCGAAATAAAAAATAATTACAATATGAATTTCCAATATGACTTTTGATTTTCTTAACAGCCAAATTTATCATTTTTTGAATCATGCGTAAACTAAATTTGAACTTAGAAGCACCAAGATCCGCTCAAAACCCATCTAAGATGTTCATATAAAAAAAATGCTAGAAAGGCTGGAGTGCTTTACAATATTAGCTGCAAAATTAGGCTCTAGAAAATAAGCTATAATTTTCAAGAAAAAAAGGCCGTAGAAATTTAAAGAGTGAATCTACACAAAACAACAAAATGAAAAACTATACAATAATCAACAATAATACATAGTTGGCATTTTGGCAAGTGAGCGACAAAGAAGAGGAGGAAGTTTAGTCACATTTAATTCAACATTTTTTGTTGTTTTTGGTTAAAGTAATTTCATTAATGATTTAGGCCAGGTCCCTTCTGTGCTAATGTGACTCACATGGAAATGTCTTCAAATACAAATCCATATCGTTTTCTACTGACACCACTCTCTATTTAATATACTACCTTATCTTACTCTTATCCTACCTCAGACTTATTCACCAGACTCGTGCAAAGCATCGCTGTATATATGATTCATGTAAAAAATGTTTTAAGTTGGCATCTTTGAGGAACTTTGTAAACATAAAAATTTACCTTTTTTTTTTTTTTGTTAAATCAAGACTGTCCTTCCTACAATCTTATTATACATTAAGTACAATGTTTGCATGAACCGTACTTAACCATCCAAAGCAAATTGTGTGGCAGATTAAAGCCTAAAGAGTAATATAACAGAGAAAAGATTAGAACCTGTTTTTTTAAATGGGCTTTACTTATAGTAAACAAGAGAGACTAACATGCTTAAGGAATGTTCTTTTGGTAGAGATTTAACGCTCCCAAAGCCTCTCGCTCACACAGTCACACGAAGCCCCCCGTGTTAGAACTTTACTATATAAATAGAAAATACGAAAGTTATGATAGAAGTTCACATAAGAATTATATAAGTAGTGGATGGAGATAACATTTTCAATTTTTATCATCAGCACAAGCTATTAACATGAATGCTTTTTGTAGGTCAAATCAACATTTGGTAGTTTTCAGCTACTGGAAAAAAGATTATTAGGCTTAATCCTGTTTTTTTTCGTTTTTACGAAAAATTACATGGGACTTACAAGAGCCAGCATTTCATGGAGGTAGCTCCCCAATGGTGTCTGCACTGGCTGCGAAATTACAGAAACAAATAAAGAAAAAGGTTTATATAAGCCTCTGTATCAAGAATGTCATATGTTGCAACCTGTGGCATACATTAACAACAATCATGATACAATATCTTACACAGCTTATCAGGTTACACTTATGCTATAAAGACTATATTCTAAGGAACCAAAAAGGTTATCATGGAAGCTTGTTCACAAAAAGAAGCTCTTTCAAAAACAGATGATTTCTTGATCCTAATCTTGAAAGATGTACTTTACCAACAAATTAACTTAACTACTTTATGGGAAATTATCAAATTCTTCAATACTTGAAATGATCTAAAATTCTCTGCTTTAGAACTTAACCAAGAAAACATTCATAGATTAAGACTTAAGTAGGCATGGAACATTGTGACACATTTAAATTATAAAATCGCATATGCACTCAAAACAAAAATTTCTACAAGCACTAATTTTTAACACATGTAATCTAATTGTTAATATGTTATATGCTCAAAATCATAATTGTAGGTTTCCTTAGAGTTTCTACGACATAACTCTAATCCATGCTGGGTGAAGCCCATTGGCTACAGTTCGGAAGATAATGAATTGTTCATCGTTACTGAATACTTTCCAAATGGAAGCTTAGAGCATCATATTGGTAGAGGTAAGAGAGCGTTGAAAGGTTTGCATTTTAGATAAGTATTAGTAATTAAACATTTAACCTGAAATTTATAAATTTAACTCATAAACTTAAATTAAGTTTATTATCAGTTTCATTTAAATTGATTCACTTATTTTTTTAGTTAATTTTGAAAATACAGACATCCCCATCTTATTATTACCATTAACCATGATAATTGTTTATTCCTATATTTCTCTGTTTTTTTTCCTCTTCATTCCTGAAATATTTTATATTCATTTTTCTGTGTGTTCATATTGTTCCACTAGTGGTAAACCCTGGTAATATGTTTACTAAAAAGAAAGTTTAGGTTAAGATTCTATATGTTTTGAAACCATGTTTTTATATCTTTTAACAGAGAATCGTCCAAATTCATTGCCGTGGGAAACACGGCTTAAGATATCCATAGGAGCAGGTCAGGGTCTGGCGTTCCTGCACTCGAGGATAAACACCGGTCTCTAGTGATAAACAGATTTTGCAATCTAAAAAAGTTATCAAATAACTTTAATGTTATTAAGCATAAAATAGTATCGATTCACGAGGAAATTAGAATAACATACTGTAATTAAAAATTATGATTTTAATCTAAGTAAACAAGTTACTCATTGATTTGTATATCTAATTCTAAAGCAAAATAGTAACAAAAAGCTTAAAAACGTTTTTGATAAATTAAAATGATAAAAAGTGAACTTTAGGGTTGAGTAGGAATTCAAAACAAGAGATAAATAATTATAGAATATTAGTTATTTCATTGCCACATTGTCGTTAGGCTTAAGAACCTTAATTGAATACTATCCACTCTCATGATATAACACCTTTTCTAATCACTTGATAATCAGCAACTATCGTTGGTTTCAAGTGATCAACGAGCATTAATAACAAGTCTAAACAATAATTTAACAACTTAATCAACTATCATCATAGGTTAAGTGAGCTAAACACTTAATAAATCTGATCCATCATTTCATCAAACACTTGGTCGCATTGATGAGCCTAAGTCTAAATCAGCATGATCAAGGTTAATCTAGCAAGCATAACATCCATTAAGTATGTAACATAATCTATTCCTAAACTCCATAAATCATTCATCAATCATCTTAATCTACTCAACCCATGAGCTCTAATAGACTACTCACAAATAGACATGAAACCACAAAGTAAAGCTTGGTTAATCATGATAGAATGTGAATAGGGAAAATATTTAAATAGATATCAAAAGATTCAAAATTAAAAGAGATAGATTCATACAATGATTTTAAGAAAAACTCAAGGAGGCTACTTAGTTCTCCTAAAAAAAAACTTAACCCATCATTCAGGTTTTTGAGACTATTTATACATCCCAAGAAACTAAAGAAAAAGTCAACATGAAATAGAAAAAGTCAACAAAAAGCTAAGACTCGGGGCCATAATCGACCACCTCGGTCGATTGGATTAGGTTGAGAAGCCCGATCGGTCGTCTGGTCGAGTGCCAAGTCGGTAGGATTCTCCGGGTTGATTTTCGGCAAGCTCTCGACCATGTTGGTCGGTAGAGGATGGTCGATTGGTCTGATCGACTACCTTGGTCAGTAAAGTGAGGTCGAGAGGCTAAATCGGTCGCCTGGTCGATCGCATGGTCGGTAAAAATCCTCGAGTCCCTTTTTTGCTTTGTCTCGACCACCCAGGTCGGTAGAGGGTGGTCGATTGGTCCATGTCCGCAACAAAACTCCATTCTTTGCCTTTTTAAGCTCCATTCGACCTCCAATGCCTACAAAACTAACGCAATCTCCAATCATGCTATGCAATGCAACTAAACCTCTAAATGACATGCAGATGTTGTGAAAACTATGTGAAAAAAATGCATGGAAACCAATGAAAACACAACATATCAATTCCCCTAAACTTGCTTTTTTCTTGTCCTCAAGCAAGTAACAAATCAAAACGGGAGAAAAGTTTGAAGGCGGGGATTCATATCCAAGAGAAAACTCAAGAAGCTACCAACATCATATAACCAAGATAATATTTAAGCCAAAGCACCAAGCAACACATGTTCGAACCTCTAGTAAACCGTCCTCTTTACTCTTCTCGTAACTCCTAATTTTTTACTCTAAGATAGAACTCAAAGATCTCCATAAGAAATTATGCAATCAACTCTTTAACATTCAATTAAGTATAAGCATATAGTCTCGCCTAGGGATTTTCAATCGCTTTCAGTCAGTTTAGGTTTAAGCCATTTAGAGGTAGTTTGCATCACAAGTGTAGGGTTTCTCTCATGAAAACAAAGAATGTTGACATTAGACAAAAGCTATCTTAGAAAGGAAACAATTTATGCATACAAGTTCAACCTCTATTGTTCTACCCATTATTAGATTTAACATATTAAACTCTAATCTCAACCTCTTTTCGTTCTCTCTTTTGGAGTCATAGCTCTACTACTTTTCTTTTCTCATTTGACTTACCTCAAACTCTTTTTCAAAATCTTCTAAAGAGATCATTTTTTTATAACAACATGACTCTATTAATCTTCTTTTCATCATCTTTGGCTTCCTCATTCTTTTCTCTTTTTTTTCTTTTTTTTATACATACATTATTTATGAGGAAGCTTCAAGGTTCATTATATTTCTTAGAGCTTAAACTATTTCTCAACATTTGGATTCCCTTAGAATTTTACTTCTTTCCTTAACCTTCACTTTCTTTTCATCTCTCCACTATCAAGCATGTAAACCACTCAACACTTTACTCATTTATCAATTACACACTTAGATGCTAGCCATTAATGTTCTAGCTCCTAATAATAGAGGTCAAGCCTTGTCGTCTCCAATATTATCAAGATTTTGCCCATGTAAACATTATCAATAAATGGCCTCACACACACAAAGAAATTATCAATGGTCGGAACAAAAGGTTGGGTTTTGGGTGTGGTACTATCTTAATGATGAAGATAGCTAATTGAGTTAACAAAGGGTGATAAAGGGAATAAGATAACTCAATTATTTTAAGTGACCATGAAACCGCATTTCGGGCCCCTAAGCGAGATAATTAAGTTCAATTTAAGTTTCACTTAGATAGAATTGAAAGCAAGCTAGCAAGTTTTAATCAAGAGACTATCATTCAAGTTAAAGAGACCAAAGAGTAAAAGATTCAAGCTTTTCAAGATCATTCAAGTGTTGCAAGGGAATTATCAAGGTGATCATGTCTTAAACTAAGAATTTCTCAAGGTGATTTAATCATTATCTCCTATGCAAATGTAAATGCAAACTATATGATTCTAGACTCAATCCTAATGGCAAAATGAGATGCAAAACTACATGAAGTTGTGTAGCAAGAAGTTGTGCAACCAAAATTTTCATGGCATACAAAAGTCTAGGTGTGTCCAAAACAAGGTGGTATTTGGACAGTGGTTGTTCTAATAATATGACAGGCATCAAGTCATTGTTTAAAGAGATTGATGAGTCACACAAGCTGAAGGTTAAGCTTGGAGATGATAAAAAAGTTCAAGTTGAAGGAAGAGGAGTTGTGGCCGTCCAGAATGGTGATGATAATGTCAAACTCATATATGATGTGCATTACATTCCTGATCTTGCACAAAATCTGTTAAGTGTTGGACATATAGTGAAAAATAATTGTTCTGTTTTCTTTGATGAGAATGCGTGTGTTATCAAGGATAACAAATCTGGTCTCACACTAGCAGTGGTGAGGAAGACTTCAAACAATCTGTACCCGTTACAGATGTGTTATGTTGAAGCGAATGCTTTGGTTGCTAAAGTCTCACAGGATTCAAAACTGTGGCACTTACGGTATGGGCATTTACATAAGAGTGCATTGAAGGTGCTCAATCAAAAGGATATTGTAGTTGGTTTACCAAAGATCGATGATCTTGATTTTACATGAGAGTGCATGGGAAAACAAACAAGGAGGTTGTTTCCAGTGCGTAAAGCAAGGAGAGCAACTCAATGTCTTGAGATTGTTCATGTAGATTTATGTGGTCCGATGCAAACTGCATCTCTTGGTGGCAGCAAATATTTGCTGTTGCTCACAAATGACTACAACAGGATGAGCTGGGTTTATTTTTTAGAGATTAAAGGAGAATTCTTTGAAATGTTTAAGAAGTTCAAGGCGCTTGTGGAGAAACAAAATGAACACCAAGTCAAAGTGTTGACAGAGGTGGAGAATTTACATCCACTGAGTTCAACAACTTCTGTGAAACATAAGGGATTCATCATGAGCTTACGACAACTTACACACCAAAGCAAAATGGTGTGGCAAGGAGGAAAAACATAACTGTCGTAAAGATGGCTAGCAGCATTTTGGAGCAGCAAAGAGGTTGTTGAGGTACATTGCTGGTACAACACCTCTGTTTAACAACACATGAGCCTGGAAATGATTTTGAACAGAATCCAGAAACGGAACCAATATAGGGAAGAGAAGACACGAAACCACCACTCTGAGTCTGGTTCACAAAATTCACATGGATCTAATGTGTTGGGGGCAGGAAATAGAACAGGGATCGAAGTACAGCACCACCACAAGAAAAGGGAGCTTTTGGGATTCCTCGTCTTACCAAATCACAGGTTATAACCCGTCCGCTAGGCGAGTTTCTTAATAATTAATAAATTTAATTTAAATAAAATTATTAAAGTAAATATGTGTGCTTAATAATATATTTTAAAATAAATTTAAGGGAAAAAGTATAAATCATGTTCCGTTAGAGTAAAGAGTTTGGTCATTAACATACTTTTCATAAATAAACTAATTTCTATATTTTAATTTTATTATTAACATATTTAAAATATATACCACATCCATTAGTTTGGTCTATCTTGTCATTTGTTTTTTCAATCGCCGTGTTAGATATGTATTGTAAAAATATAAGAAACCAAAACACCAAACCGAATCTAATCTGACAAAAACTCGAAAAGATCATAAACTTTTCTATCCAAAGAATTAAACCCAGATTAAACCGAGAAGTAAATGAATATCTGAAATATTCAAAATACAACTATATATATGAAACCATTAATCTTATTATATAAACTTGGGTTACATTCATCAGAAGCCGACATATGACAAAATTCTAACTCACGAGATCTGTCACAAATCATTCACATCTTGCCACATGTAGAATTAAAAAAAAAATTACCAAAAAAAGGAAACTAGGTAATTGTTAATATATCAAATCATCAATTCAAATTCATAAATCCCAAAAAAAAAAACAGAAAAAGTGAAGTGTTCTAAAAAAGGAAAAAAAAGAATCACAAAAATATTAAATTATATAATTAAATTTAGAAAATACATTTAAAGTATATTCAAAAAAAGGGAACACATGTAGTTTTTTAAAAAAGAAAAAAAAAGGAAATCATAAATATTTTAATTTAACTAATCAATAATTAAAACAAAGAAAAATATTTAAAACAAATACGAAAATGAAAATTTTAACCTAATTTTAGTTTATTTTTAACGTTAGTTTTCCAATTTTCATGATTTTCTACTAAATTACTAATACTTTGTTATTTTTTAATTATACTAATATTAATTATATATGAATAATTTTATGATACAGTACATATTATTTTGATATAAAAACTTTTGACTTCTATTAATTTATATAAAGTATATATGAGGTTAGAGTAAAATTTTAATATGATTGAAAATTTAGTTAAATTGTATAGCAAATCAAGTGTTTATGAAGAAAAGATTATTTAACAAAGAGTTAATAACCTAGATCTTTCATATATTTTGGTTAATTTTAGGTATTTTAGTTATTTAATATAAAAACAATTGATATTTTTGGGTTTATAATTGTTGGGTAATTGAGTTATATCAAGTATAAATATTTTATTATATAAACTTGGGTTGCAGTCACCAGAAGCCGACATGTGTCAAAGTTATAACTCATAAGATCTTGACATGTGTCAATTGATCGATTACATTCTGACACGTGCAAAAATAATATTTCAGTAAACCAAAAAGAAAACTAAAAAAGAGGAAAAAATAAATAATAACATAAATAATATTTACTTTTCATATTTTACATATTATTTCTTTAGTTAAAAAAGAGGAAAATAACTAAATAATCAAATAGATAACATTTTGTTTCCATTTTTACATTTATAATTTTGAACATGTTTTAAAACAAATTTAAATGTTTAATAATTAACCTCAAAGAAATATTTCAATTTTATTCATTTAAATATATAATGAAATAGGTTTAATTTATAGATAATATATATTTTTATAACCTTATGTATATTCCCAAGAACTTTAAGATATTTTGTTATTTTTTTGGTATTTTAGTTATTTTATATTTTTTGGTTTTATAATTTTAGAATAATTAAGTTATATCAAGTCTAAAGTATTATAATTATTTTTGGATATATAATTATATTTCGGGTATACATTTTGTTTAGGGTTTAGTTATTTGATATTTTTTGGTTTTATAATTTTAGAATAATTAAGTTCTATCATGTCTAAGTATTATAAATATTTTTGGATATATAATTGTATTTTGGGTATACATTTTGTTTAGGGTTTGGTTCAGGTCAGATTTGCTCTTACGAATATAAGAGTTTTAGGTTTTAGATTATACCTTATTTATAAAGGATTTTTTTGAAAAATTCTCACTATATATATATATATATATATGTTTAAATTATAAATTTGAAAAATACCTTTATTTATGTTTGTAAATTTGAAAAGTACCCTATATATATATATTTTTTTTTTTATTTTTTAAACAAAAATTGGTAGCTATTTTGTGTCCTCTTATTTAAGTTTATATCTTTATAAATTATAACTAACATTAAACTTTACAAAGAAAGTATTATCATTAATTTATTACAATCTGAAAAAAATAAAACTTAAAAAAATTGATCTATGAAATGAAATTGTTCACAATTTTAGGAGAAGACATCACAAGTGAACTTTTTTAAGACTTTAAAAATATCTTATTAGTTTTCTATGAGATTGTTATCGGTTTGGTCGTAATTAATTTAGTTTAATGGAAATGATGGTTAACGATGGTCATTAGAAATCCACATAATGTTTATAGTTTCAAACAACTTTTTTTTTGTTTTAGCCATAATCTAATTCTGATTGGTTCAATAATAAAAAATATACTACATTTTAAAATGTATTTGAATATGAAATATTTTTAAAAACATTATTTAGAATAACGATCAGCACTAAAAGTTTGTATAAATAAAATATTTACTTTACACTAATATTTTAATTGATTTTATTTTGTAAATATTTTATTTTTATAATTTAGTATTAATTTTCCATGACAGTGTTTTAAAGAAAAAAATTAAATTTTAACAAGGTAACTTTTTAGCGAAAGGGTATTTAGTTTGGGCCTATCGAGTAATCGAATAATTGGATTTAAAAATCAGAGATTAATCCAGAATTATTTTGGTATATATATATATATATATAGTTAAAAGCTGAGAAATATATATATATATATATATATATATGTATATATATCAATATATAATAAAAAATATGAGATATAACATTTAGTAAAACTTAGCCTAGTGGTTACGATGAAGAGTTATAAGGCCCAATGCCCTCTTAAGCCCATCAATAGATAAAATATAATAGGCTTTTTCGACCCTAAACAATAGCTTTTTTGAACCTAGAAGGCAATTAGATTTAACAATTTCATTTACCTTCTTCTTATTTTTCTCTCAGTTTTTCGTGTTAGTTTTTCGCCGCTTTTCATTGTTTCATCATTTCTACATCCGGATTGACCAATAAATCAATATTTCACATGTGTGTGTATTTTTGATTGCATGTATTTGATGAAAGTTCTATTAAATTGTCTACTTACGATTCAATCTTTTTACTTTCCCCTTAAATAAGATTTTGTGAGTTATAATTTTGACATGTGTCAGTTTCTGGTGAGTGCAACCCAAATTTATATAATAAGATAAGATATGTATGTTTTTTTTTTTGATAAAGAATAAGACATAGTATGTTTGGATCTCATATTAAAAACAACTCAATAATACATTCTATTTCTCTATTATATTCTATTTATTCAACTTCCTTGATGATTTATCTGTTTCTACATGCTGAATCTATGCAAATTTGTTTTCTTGCTATTATTTGTTTGCTTGCTTATTTAGTTTCATTCTTGGCTTAATTGTAGAAAATCAACACAGAAAAAGCACTTTTTTGTCTTAGCTATTTTCAAATCTCAAAGATCGTTTTTCTGTGAAGTTTGGTCTTTATAGATTCAATACGGCATTACTCCCGACCACTTCACCATGCACTTATCAGGTTAGAACTCAGCTACCATGTAGCTCTCAGATTTCAGGAAAAACTAAGTGTTATTAATGCTGAAACAGTTTAACAAAGTCTGATGTAGATACATTTGTGTACAACATCAAACAAAAATCGCAATGAATTGTAATTTTTAGTGTGGTTCAAAGGTTACATGCTTCTCCTCAGGTTCCGGGCGCACCTGAAACATAATTTGTTTTCTTGGATTAGGTTAACCAAAAATTGTGAGGAATAGATATAAAAAAAAAAAGATTTTTGATTACCTCCTTAAAGCTTATGGTTCGGATCCTGATTTCGCCTCTGCTAGTAGTCATCTCATCCAATATCTCCGCGTCATAGAATTCATCTTCACCTTCTGATAAATGACGAGAAGATCCCAGTTTCTGCTCAAGAAATGGTTTTAAGATAATCACACTTGTGTGTTGAGACTCATCTCATTAAGACACCAGAAAGTACAAAGACAAAGCCTTACCCGGTATGCGAAACTTGAGTGTTGTTGTAAAGGTGCTGCTACAATTTCTTCATAGTCAGAAGCATCTAGTACTTGAAGGTACTGTGGATCAAATAACTTGGGAAGCAAGTGTTCTCTTATACTTATGAGTAAAAAGAAGAGCGCCGGGAAAAATATCCCGGCCATAGGAATCCATGTCATGCCATAACATAAGAGAAAATAAACCAACTGGAATAGTGTGAATGTCACAATGACTCTGTATGGTACTAACTCCACAAATGAAGCATGTACTCCTTCCAAGACTCTGCATTAGGTTAAACCTAGTGATTGAGAAAAAAATCTCTCTCTCTCTTTGCTAATAGACTTAAAGAAAGGTTTTAAAGTTAACTTACTTGAAAAGCCGGCTTGGAGGAATGAAGAGAAGTAACAATCTCTCCCAGAATTGGTTTCCCGGGAGACTATCTATCGCCATATAAGCAAAGTAACCCCAAAGTATTGAACTTGGGATCATTTTGATGATTGGCACTGCAAGTAATGTTAACCCCACAAGAACTGATTGCAACAAATTGCTCACTCTTTGTTCATTTACTCTAACGGGTAAGTGAGCTTCTATATGCACATCAGGATCGAATTTTCCTTTCGTATCTCCTCCTTCGTCTGGTCTCATCACAACTTCTTTCAACTCTTTCAAATCTTTTGCTACTGAATTATCCTGAAAAAAAAATTATTTTTATTTTTCATACTTCAAACCTTTTCTTTCATATATATAGAAATAGGAGAGGACATTATTAATATTAACCTGAGGTGGACATGTCTCCATCTCTATAAATACTGATTGCATTCTCCCATATATTTCTGATTTGCTTGCTTTCATTTTCATGCACTCCTTTGCTTTCTTCACCATTTTCTTACGTGTAAGCTGCAAAAAAAAAAAAAAAAAAAAAGTTGTAAGACTTCTGTCTCAAGTCTTCTTCTTCTCATGTTATATTTGATCTTACCTGATGATTGAGAACCGCAAGACTCTTTGTATGCATTGGAGCTTGAGGAAGAACACCATTTGAAGGAGGAAGTCCAAGTAGTCCACATATCAAAGTCTATTATAATAACCATGACAACAAGATTCAATAATTGATTTCTTCATGAACAAGTTATCTTCAAAAATAAGTTTTAAAAACGTCAAAACACACCATAATTCCCAACAAGAAGATGTCATAGTGGTAAGCAGAAGGGTTCTTTAGATTAAACTCTTTCTGTTGTGCCATTTGTGCAGCTACACTATGGTCGAAGAAGTAAAGTCCAGCTATCATCACACCAGGTATAAAGGCAGCAAATATATACATTACTGGTACCTTCCCCATGTCCTGTATAAAATAAAATTTTCATAATTCTTTAAGTACATTTTAGCATTTGGATTGAGTATAGTAACATGATTGCATTGCATCTTAGTTTTTACCTTGACTACAGTCCAATGGTATAATGAAGCTGGCTCCCATGGAAGAGGACAGAAGAGTCTTCTAGGAACACTTGAAGGGACATTGCTAGGAATTATGTAAGACAATGCAGTCCAAAACAAGACCATTAAAGGAACACCGTAATCTCCAATGAAACTCCTAAGCCACCCTGTTGTTGTTTTTTATTAGTCTAAGTGAATACATCTATGTACATTTTAAAGAACTAATGTAACTAGACAATGACATACCAAATCCATATTTCCAAGATTTTGCTCTCCTGCTTTTTAGCGCGGTGATTAGAAGGCCCAGGGAGAAAATTACCGAAAGCAACCCGTTTGCATATAGCCAGAGGAAATGAGACTCCCCTGAGTCATGATCTTCACTCTTAGGGGCGTGGAACTCACTAATCAATCCCTGCTTATGTTATAACTTAATCATGTTAAATTGTACTAACATATATGGCTTAACCTAGAAAATGAATGAATTGGTTTGTACCTTAATAGCTTCTTGTAAAAATAAAACAGCAATTAACATGCCAAAGAGCTCTCCAGCGATTCTAGTAAACCTCGTAATGATTGTACACGCGTTAAATATCGAAAGAAGGATAAGCAAAGCTGCTGTCCAAACACAAACCCTACAGAAACAAATAAGTACTCTCAGAAAACATATTCTCACTCATTTCTTATTTAAGTAAGAAATATTTATTTATTTGTTGTTATCATTACCATGCAACCCAAGCTAGGTAAAGTTCTCGACCGATATCGGGTCTACTATTGCAGAAACTGTAAAGATAAGTATACATTATAATAGTTGGCTCTGCAACTCCAAGTATCAACAATGGTTGTCCACCAAAAATCGCGTGGATGATTCCACAAATCGAAGTAGAAGCTAATGTTTCCACTGCACTTAGAGCTCCACCTTTTGAATAAAAATCGTCAGAGATAAATCCTTTAAGAGGATTCATAAATAAACAAAATGAAAAAAGAAGAAATATTTAGTTACCTGTATGTTTACTTAATTGTTCACCAAAGGCAACTATAGGAAGAGACGACGCAAAGAAAATATAGCAAGTTGGAGCCAAAATTCTAGAAAAACAGAAAAATCAAGAATTCAATGTTTAGCATCAAATATACATTACAAAATTAGAATGGTATTTTAAAATATCATTAACTTTACCTTATACCGGTTTTTATGCCACGAATCCAATCTTGTTTGTAACATTTTCGTCTACCTTCGATATCTCGGAATATTCCTTGAAATGGACCTCCTCCTTCACACTCCATTGTTGTAACAATCCAGAGATACCGAAGCGTGTTATATTAATATACACATTCACAGTTACGACTTCTTTTTCAGGAACCCTAAGTAGAAGAAAATGATCAGGTGAATGTAATAATAAACCATTAAACCCTTCTCTAGATTTCGGACATTACTGAAAATCTAAACCAACATAATCTCTGTAACAAACAGAGAAACGTGGGAAATATAGCTTCTGAATATACATTGAATCGATTTTGACATACCTGGAGAGATCGAGATTTAGAGAGCTAGAGGGAAGAAATCTGAGGTAATTCAAAAAAACAATACAGAGAAACGTTGGGAGAAAAGAAGAACGAATGGGAAGGACTTGTATAGCTG
Organism: Cardamine flexuosa; assembly: GCA_963555745.1. NCBI lineage: Eukaryota > Viridiplantae > Streptophyta > Magnoliopsida > Brassicales > Brassicaceae > Cardamine > Cardamine flexuosa. The sequence continues at coordinate 9,234,526 of OY743216.1, read as the reverse complement.
AGGTGGCAGAATTTTATTGGCTGGACCATGGTAGAAAAACTAAAAGGCAGAATCTGTTTGGTCGTAAAATAGCTGATTAGACATAACTAATAGTAAACCGCGTAATTCTCCACCTACGATTCTAGCTGTTTAACAAAAGTTCGTGTTATAGAAGCTAATTAAACTCTATGACATGTCAGCCTGTTAGTTTTGATGATGTACATGGTTTTTTTACCTTTATTTGGTTGAAAAACAAAATTTGTATGTATTAGTATTTTCTAAATATGCGTTATTAGGTTTTTTTTTTTTTTTGGTAAACAATTAGCGTTATTAGTTAAAACGTTCACTCAATGGTCAAATACATACGACGTTTTGAGTTATAAGCTAAACACTTTCTTCCATTAAGAGAGAAAATACAAAGATAGATTTTATTAGAAATGTCGATGAGTAATTATGAGAAGCTTTGAGGAATTATTTGTTCTTAATCGTCGATGTATTTAACTTTGAGAAGTATTCACTTGGGGATACATATATTAGACCATAACATATATATATATATATATATATATGTACTAATAATTAAATTTTAATTAATAATTTACAAAATAACATATAACTAAAAGCAGTTTGTCTATAAATACATATACAAATTAAAAACGGTTTATTTAGTAGATTAGCAAAGTTTTGTACTAGATTATTCATAACATATGAGTTTAAGATATTGTAATAACGAAAAGGTTTACTTGTTTTAAAGATTTCTTCATACTAAAAATTGCAATATTTTGATCATATTATAGAGTACTTATAGATGATAGATATTTAGTAAACACATGTCAATGACATTAGATATACTAATTGTTTTACAGATTAAAGATTGTTTTCAGTTTTTTATTTAAATTAATATATAGAAGAGGTTTCTGATGAAAACAAATTTCGAGTCTTTGTCAATGTTGCATTCTTGAATTTTGTTTAATGACAAAAATTTAAATCAATGGTCTAAGCACAACTATTTGGATTTTGAAATCAATTGAAATATCAAATCTAAGAATCTTCCCTAAAAAAAGAATTCTAATAAATACAAATTAATCCGATCGTAACCGATAGTAAACCTAACCAACCGAAACCACACCCTGTTCTTCCAAGATTCCGGCTACCGCTTGAATGTTTAGCGTGGTGGTACGATACCCAAAAAAATGGATATCCACCTAGCCCGCCGCGGTGTTGCCTTAGACGGTCGTGTCCTCCTCTTCCTCCTCTTCCCTTGAGGCCACCGCCTCCTCCTCCCCTACCGCCTTTTCTTATAAAAACTGCTAATTTCGGTGTCTTCCCATCAATAGTACCTTCTGCCTTGGATATGGAAGAAGCATGGCTCGTGTCAACGGAGGCTAGACGTGAGGATATTGAGTCTACGGAAACAAAGTTGTGATGCAAATAAATAAATAATAGAAAACAGAGAAGCAACGATGTTTTTGTGAAACCCATTTTGTTCTTGTGCCTTCTAAGCATATATATATATATATATGGTTTCTTACGCTTCCGATCTTGATATTAACAAAAGTAAAATATAGAAATCTTTAAAAACAAAAGAAAATAAATGGAAATCGGGAGAAATAGGTCGCAGTAGATCTTTCAGCAAATGTATATATACGGTTTAAGTTCTTAATCCTATTTGAGGAAAAATAGAGTTGCCAGCTTTCTTTCTTAGTTTTGATTTTGTTGTTAACTCATTTTTACAACTAATATGAATTAGCCAATTCTTACTTGTCCTTTTATTTTTTAGTCCATATTTTCTTATAGTCTTGTTTATCTATTCTGTCTCTTACTAATAATAACCAAGAAGTGTGGTAAAAATTAAAAAAAAACATACCAAAATTACATCTTTTGGTAGACAATCTCATCAATGTTCTTCATGGATTGGTGTCTTGGCATATCATAACTATTTAAAAAAAAATTAAAACCTAACAAAATTGTCAATTACGAGAAACACAAGTTAAAGCAGCCGCAAGCTTCGAACTTCCCATCCATCTCTCCCCAACGTGATTCTTCACCTTGTTTTCGTCGTTTTCGAATACATTGCACAACGCCTTTATGTAATGAGATAGGAACTTGTCTTTCAACCTCACATGGAACATGATGGAACGGCTTACGTCTCTACAAAATTGGTCCACAAGAATGTCTAACTTTGATCTCATGGGTTCGGCTGAAGAAATGGTGACTGCAACCGGACAATGTTTCTTCTTATGCAAGCTTCTTCGGGGTTTATTGTTCCGGCCATGGAGGCAACAGAGATTGCAAAGAAGGTGACAAAGAAGAGAATGATGATGCTCATAGAGGTCTTCATTGGCTTCTCAACCTTGGTGTTCTTGAGAGGAAAGAATATGCAAATATTTATACGTATATATTTTGTGAGTTTAGCTGAAACTGTAGTTTGGTAGAGTTTTGAAATATGTTTTGACATTTATTTCTTCAGTTTTTATTACGAAGTTCTATATATTTAATTTTTTAGATAACATAAACTAAATTTGGGGTTTAAGTGTTCCGGTCAGTTTTCACTTAGTAGTTCAGTTTTGACTTTAGCTAAGCTAATTGTAAAAGATTTCTTCCATTAATAAACAGATAAAATAATATTTAACATTTTCGTTGATTGATGTATTATTTAGATAGGAGGATCATTTTATCAGTATCAAAAGAGAAGATACACTCCAAAGAGGATCACACTGAGAAACAGAGCATTTTAGTTAAGCAGTTTCCAATCATGACTTGTTCATCAAGGAACACTTGTTCTATACCTTCTATGTCAATTAGGCATTTATATATAAATGATTTATGCTATGCATTGTAGATAACTAAGCTGTGTATTTCAACAGTAAATCCCCTGATCATTTAGTTCTCTATAGCGGATGATCCTTTAAATTCCTTGCTAGAAATAACTATACCAAATGGTCCAATCGTAGCCTCATCGAACCCATCAGAGCTCTTACTCGTTACTAACCAACCCTAAACCCTCAGCCACGGCATCTCCTTTGTCAACTCCATTCAGGTTCTGCCATTCTCAAGTAGAAGATGGATTGGTCAATGTATTCAAGGATTATTGTCTTTTGGAATGCCGAGTTGAGTGCTATCATACAAAGAATTTGACCATCGACGCCAATATTTTATTACACTGCTAATCAGGAAAAAAAAAAAATTCAATTATTCAATACATTCATTTTGATTTCAAATATTTATATTTATTTAAATCGCAATAACTTGTTTTTTTTTTTAACTTTCAGATCAAAAATATTTTTGATCTAGGGTCAGTTAAACATCAAAAGATTTATATTTCAAATTTCATATATAAAAAAAACTGACGTTGGTAAGACTTTTATTACTGCATTAATTGTATAAAATGTCATTTAATCATTTCAAATCATTCAATAATTTTTCAAAAGGTTACCGACCTATAACTCCAGTTTTAAGTCCATTTGAATTCTAATTCCTCAATTGCCTCATTCCTTTCTTTCAAAAGTCTCTCACAACCTCTCAGTTATTTTTTGCCGAACGAAGCATCTTTGATCTTTCTAGTGTAGGTGACGTTCCAGTCTTTTAAAAGTAAGTTTTGTTTTCTATATATATTCTCTTTTGTGTGTCATTTGGTTAAGCCTCTTAGGAGAATTATATAATGAAAATTAAAGATTAATAAACTTGTTTTATTAATGTAGATAAAATAGTTTGACCAAAAGATAATAAATAATTCTCCTATGATTCATTTGTTGATTGGTGTATTTGAATAAAAGGAGAAAAAATATATCAAAGTCCATGGCAAATGATGGCAGTTGCAATGGTGGTGGGGGAAATCCGACGAATCAGGAGATACAGCCTCACCCGGTGAAAGAACAACTACCCGGCATTCAATACTGCGTCAACAGTCCTCCTCCTTGGCGTATGTTTATTTATTATTTTATTTTTATCAATTTTGGTTATTATTTGATTTATATAGCTAATTTGTGTTTTTCTAAATGTATTACTTTGGTGTTGCAGTTGAAGCGGTAGTGTTGGGTTTCCAACATTATTTGTTGAGTCTTGGTACCACAGTTCTCATTCCAAGTCTATTAGTTCCACTTATGGGAGGTGGTTTTGTAAGTATATATATATGATCTAAGTTTTTGGGTCAACATATATGGTATAACTCAACTACGTTTAGTTTTGATGTGTTACTTGATTATTTGTTTTTTCCTTTTCAAATAATATCTTAAGCAATATGTTGTTTAAGAAAGTTTGAAATTCTAAACCCACCTTGTATAATTATTCGCAAAATCATGATTTTGAACAAAAGCAGTTTATTTACTTAACTTACGTTTTTTTTTGTTTGAGTTTCTTTCAAATTTTGGGTTGTCATCTTCTTTTGGTTAAACGTTATAGAGTCAAGTAACTTTTTTTTTTTAAATGAACTTATCATGGATACATACTGATATTTAGGTAAAAATCTTACAATTATAGAAATATTTAAATAACACAAAATTCCTTTTTAACATATATTTTAATATTTTCTAAATATTGGGTTTTGACATTTTTCAGGTTGAAAAAGCTAGAGTTATACAAACATTACTATTTGTGTCTGGATTAACAACGTTGTTCCAGTCTTTCTTTGGAACTCGATTGCCAGTGATAGCTTCTTCTTCTTATGCCTATATCATACCTATCATTTCCATAATTTCCTCAACTCGTTTCACTTACTACACTGATCCTTTTGAAGTAAGTCTTAACATTTGTTTCATCTGAATTTTACAAACTAAATTTATTAATAAAAAATTGGACCACATAATTAATCAGAGATTTGTGAGAACGATGAGAAGCATACAAGGAGCTCTGATTATCACCGGTTGTTTTCAAGTTCTTATATGTTTCCTAGGCATATGGAGAAATATTGTCAGGTAAATAATCAATATTATTTTCCTAAAATGGTTAGGTACTCTCCCATTAAACATGAATTGTATTTTTGTTTTGTGATCATTAGATTTCTAAGCCCACTCTCCATTGCTCCTTTGACAACATTTACCGGGCTAGGACTCTACCATATCGGCTTCCCTTTGGTATGTGTTTGTATAGTAAATTTGGCCATTTACACTGTAAATATTTTATTTGTTATTGAATTCATATATTATATAGATTTATATAATTAATTCTTTATGGTGTAAAAATTTTCGTTTCTAGTTGGTGAGATGTGTTGAAGTGGGACTTCCCGGGTTGATCCTGTTTATTTTTATCATCCAGGTAAAAAGTCTAACCATTGCTTCTTTACGGTATACACACATGATTATTTAAAATATAACACAGATAATTACTCAAATAAATAAATCACCTAAAAATTTAAAGGTTTCCAACGCAAATTTCTGCTGTTTGCGTTCACATTTACATTGAAATTTTCCTAAAACGATAGTCCACTTTCTATTTCTTTTTATATAAAATTTGGAACATAAATATTTCTGTATAAAAAATAATTTCTCTTTGTGTTTTCAGTAAATAAAGAATTTTTATTTTTAAGTTTAAAAGTTTTGGTATTTATTTGGATTTCAAAACGTCCTAGTACATAATATGGAGAAACGGAACATTAAAATTGCTAATGCGAATTCTTGCGGTAGTCTTTACATTTTCATGTACATATATTTAGAACAATAAGTCAACTTTAAAAAAATTTCATACAACATCTCTATAACGAGTCAAAAAGAAAAAAAAGAAAAAACATCTTTATAATGAGTTTTTTTTCTCCGTCTTTGGCTTTTGCTTTTACAATTAACAAATGATTTTCTTCTATATGGGTTGCAGTATTTACCGCGTTGTCTGAAAATGAAGCAAAGTGTAATGATTTTGGATGGATCAAGATGTGAACGTTATGGGATGATGATATGTATTCCAGTTATATGGTTGTTCGCTCTGTTACTTACATCAAGTGGTGTTTATAACCACAAGCCTCAGGCTACTCAAACCAGCTGTCGTACAGATCGAACTGGTCTCATCACCCACACTCCTTGGTCAGTTCTTTTATTTGATTTTTTATTTAGTTTTTCGTTAATTCAAAATATTTATTCTGTTGTTTATGTGAACGACAGGATATACATACCATATCCTTTCCAATGGGGAAGCCCAACTTTTGATATCACTGATTCTTTCGCGATGATGGCTGCATCTTTCGTCACTCTTTTTGAGGTTAAACTTTCGTTTTACTTACATGAAATTGATATTAAAATGCAAGGAAATAAAACATTAGCTTACTTAAATTATATTTTAAGAATATGAGTGTTATACTATTGTAGTCGACGGGTTTGTTCTATGCATCCGCAAGATATGGAAGTGCTACACCGATTCCACCATCAGTTATTAGCCGTGGTGCTGGCTGGATGGTTAGTCTAACAACAATTTAACTAGTCATTTTTTGCTTGACATATTTAACCATTTATCCAACTATATTTTTCATTATCTTGTAAAATATTTAAATGAATATTTTGTAGGGAGTTGGAGTATTACTTAATGGCATGCTTGGAGGCATCTCAGGGATCACAACATCAACGTAAATAAAACTCTTCTCTAAACTAGATTTTTATTTCTTTAGCAATTTTCTTATAACTATCATTTCTAATTTATAAACTCTAGTAGATATAATTTATTTAAAGGCTTATGATATGTTCAACGTCAATGTTCAGAGAAAATGTTGGACTTTTGGCAATGACAAAGATTGGAAGTCGAAGAGTGATACAAATATCAGCTGCCTTCATGATTTTTTTCTCCATTTTCGGTATTATATTTTTCTTGTAACTTTTATCTTCCTATGTGCTGGAAATTTTTTCCCGGGTTTAGTATCCTATTTGTTTTGATCATAATGCAGGAAAGTTTGGAGCTTTTTTCGCTTCCATACCATTACCAATCATGGCATCTGTTTATTGCATCGTCTTGTGTTTTGTGTGTAAGTTTCATCACATCATGTAATGCATGTATACCAAGTTTTAAATTACACTTTCGTATAATATATACTTAAAAGAAAATCAAATTCATTGTAATGCAGCTTCGGCAGGACTTAGCTTTCTACAGTTTTGCAACCTCAACAGCTTCAACACCAAATTCATTTTGGGACTTTCTTTTTTCATGGCTATTTCAATCCCTCAATACTTTAGAGAATATTTCAATGGAGGCTGGCGGTCTAGTCATCGCTCAAATTGGGTTAGTACATCTTCTTTTGTACTTTGAGACACATTTATAAATCGCAAATGTTCATTTGCAACTTATCAGTTTGAGTTCTCTTTCTATGTGAATACAAAATAGTTGGAAGATGTGATAAGAGTGATATTTATGTCGCACACAACGGTTGCGGCAATGATAGCCGTATTGCTTGATTGCACATTGTCTCGTGATAGTGATGAAGCGAAGAAAGATTGTGGGTTGAAATGGTGGGAGAAGTTTCGACTATACAATCTTGATGTCCGAAACGATGAGTTTTATGGTCTACCTTGCTGCCTCAACAAATTCTTCCCTTCTCATTAAAACTTTCAAATATAATTTCTTCTATTAATTTATGAATGGTTTCATTCTTGTTTCTTCATGTCTCTACTTATAAAGTTTTATAGAGCTTACTATACTTTCTTACATTTTATTTATCTAGTTACATATTTATCGTCAATATTTTTAAAAGCTTTAGTAGTTTGTTCTATTATTGCTAAAAATGTTCCAAAAACTGTTAGATCAGGATTAGAAGCCGTTGTGTTCTAAAGAGTTAAGAATCTGCAGAAGGGTACTTGACCAAAACGAATATCAAAGAATTCTTTAAACATTTATAAAAGAAAGAACGGAAGGGGTCCTTTCCCCTGACTGGTCCAAGGGTTGGGGGCTATGGGAATCTCCTCTAATATATAAACAAACCCTGACAGTATTGTAAAATTCTTTTTCATCTTTACCCTATAAAAATTGTATTAAATATTTTACATATATTTGATATAGGGATTACAACGTATATAGAAACTACAATGACGACAAAAAAAAAAGGAAAAAAAAAAAGAAACTACAAATAATTTATTTCACAGCATATCTTCCAAAATCCATAAGACCAAATGATAAATGGGATAAATGTCAAATAAACATGAATTTTCAAAAAGTGGAAGAAAAAAACATGAACTTTTAAAATGTCATTTAAATCATAAAGTTTGGTTTGATTTTTAAATTAAATGGTGAAATTTCATTAATTGAACCATTTTGGACATGTCGTTAAGTTGTCCGTTAACTCTCTTAACGGTTATGTTAGTAATCTTCGTTAAATCAAAACGACGTCATTTCATAAAGAAAAAAAGAAAGAAAAATTGAGTTTTGGAAGATTCAATCCGCTGACCTGTGGAACAAATAACAGCCATGCAACCACTGAGCTACGATAACATTTTAATTTATAACCACCATAACTATATATATATATATGTATGTAACTAATTAAAACTAGTGAGGATTTTTTATTTTGGTGGTGATTTTATTTATATATATATATATATATATATATATGACAAAATAATATGGATTAATTATAAAGGTTAAATATATATTCTCATTTCATTTTGTTATTTTTAACTAATTGTGTATATATGTGTGTATATATATATATATGAGAATATATTGAACATTTATAATTAATCCATATTGTTTTGTCATATATATATATATATATATAAATAAAATCACAACCAAAATAAAAAATCCTCACTAGTTTTAATTAGCTACATACATATATATATAAAAGTTATGGTAGTTATAATATTAAAATGTTATTGTGCCTTAGTGGTTACATCCTGTTTTTTGTTCCACAAGTCAGCTGTTCGAATCTTCCAAAACTCAATTTTTCTTTCTTTTCTTTCTTTTTTTGCTTTATGAAACGATGTTGTTTTAGATTTAACAGAGATTACTAACGGACCGCTAAGAGAGTTAACGGAAACTTAACGACATGTCCAAAATAGCTCAGTCAACGAAACTTCACCATTTTATCTAAAATTCAAACAAAACTTTATGATTTAAATGACATTTTGAAAATTCATGTTTTTTTCGTCCATTTTTTGAAAGTTCATGCTTTTTTGATATTTTTCCGGATATAGGTTTTTAATGCCTTAGGTCTATCAAAATAATCACAATGTATGTTGTAGTACAAAGGGTATTGAATCCACGGAGACTAAGGACTACGCACTGGAGATGCGAGATTCTAAATTAATTTAGAGCAAATAAAACAATTGGTTTTTAACAAAATAAAATGAAAATGAGATGAAATCAAAAGAAAAATAGAGAATCATGGACTCTATTATCAAATGAATGAACTAACAATCAAATAATCAATGATGAATTAAACACCAACTTAGATCATGGAATTCACAATTATGACTAATCTACTCTCATGGCATTAATCACTTCATATCATTATCAATAATTTTCGTTAGCAATTAACATAATCAATGAGCATTATATAAACAACTCTAATTAGATCACTAAACACCCTAATCAACTACTCTCATAGGCTAGGATTGTAAAGCTCATAAAAAGACTCATTCAAACATTTCATCAAACACCTTGTGGGGAATGAAAATGCTTAAGCTCGAAATCACCAATCTCTTGGCTAATCTAGCATTAAGAACATCCTAATATGAAAGATTTAACAACAATCAACCTAAAAATCAACATCTAACCATCTATAAAACCATGATCCAATATGGGAAAGAAATAAGAAAAAAGGGAAAGAGATAAACATGAATTTACAAAGATAGAAGTGAATAAATCTTTATTAGAGTAGCATATAAGATGAAGATCAATCCAAATCAACAATAAGAGAGTTTTGAAATCACTCAACTCTAAGCAAAATAAAGTTTACGGTTTTGAAAGAGTTAAGACAAGTATTTATAAGAGAAAGAGAAAATCGGATCCGTCATTGGTGTGTCTTGGCCGCTGGGACTGACCGGAACGCACGACATACTTCCATCGGTCAGTCTTGGCTATTAGACATAATGTCTCATATCGGAGATTGGACAAGAATCTTAAATCTATGCCACTGGGTTTGACCATGCAATTCGCCGGGTGGAATTTGTCGAAGCTCCAATGGTGTGTCTTGGCCCCTGCCTCTGATCTCTGTGTACTAATTCAGTCATATCTCTCGAACCATAGCTCAGATTGGCTTCAAATTGCCTCCAGTAGAAAGCTAGCTCAATTTTCTATAAGATTAAGAAGATCTCAGGAGCTAAATCGCAACAGAATGCCTTCATATGTCTTGATCTTTATGACACTTCGGAATAGTTCTAAAACAGCATTTCTTCCTTTTGATCTATTTGATTTCTCATCCAACCTTCAACTCCCAAAACACCTAAAAGTTTCAAAAGACTATGTAAATGCAATAAATAAACCTATATGATCCTAACATCTGAAATATGTAAACTAAAGATTAAAATGCTTATTTATATTTTAAAGTGATGTGAAATGGAACAAAATGTGATAGAACTGAATGTTAAAATCATGCAAAAACCATATATATCATCAAACACCTCTGTCGTCATATAGACCTGGATTTATCTGTAAAATAAAACTTGTTATACTTTAAGACTACCTAGAGGGATTAATGAATGGATTAAGAGAAAGAAACCAATAAAGTGTAAAGCCTGCCATCCAACTGCCTATATATATTTGATCATATGAGGATTGATCCATTCCCATATCTTCTTTTCATCGGAATGAATCTCTCCGAACTCCAAACTAAGAGTAAACCTAGATACTAAATGGATTATTTATGCGAAAACCAAATATATCAAGATATGCAAATGATGTCTATTGGGTTTCCGGTTAACTCAATTAAAAAATATCAAAGAGCGAATTAGTACTATTAAATTTGAAATTTGAAAATCATTATAAGAAAGGTATAGATAGCTACATATGATACTTCGAATTAATATCCGGCATAATAAACTTCGAACTCGGGGTTTCGTTTATCTTGGATAAAAGTTTTGTTTTAGCGTTATGAATACGCATATATATATATATATATATGTTTGTACTTCGATTAAAAACCTTTCATCATAATCCTAATATATGTTTGTTGTTTATTATCCCTGAGGTCATGTGTTCTAACAAAATCCAGGTGCTTAATTTAGATTAATAGGAGATCTTGAGTTCTATACTATTTTTCAACTTTTCTTATCAAGGTTGCTAGCACTCAAATTAGATGGTAACCTTAAGAACAACAAAAAACCAACCTTAATTGTTTAAATTTCATATTACTAATTTAGATTACGTTTACTAAATGACAAATAAACTACACTCGAATATGTTAAATTCCACAAGACTTTCCTCCCAGACCACCGTAATTGAAAAAAACCCGAGATAACTACGATGGAATAGTTTTACCTTACCCATTTCTAGCCCAAAACAATTTGGACTATCTACCAACTTCTCTCTACAGGAAAGGAATCCATTTTACGTTGCTCATAATTGAAATCCAATACTTCAATATTTGTAACAAATGCTGATCCCAAGGGCTTTCCATTTGGAAAGTTACCATTACCCATAGGAGGGCTTGGGCCGAAATGAGAAGCTTGAACTGCACCTCCAACTCCAACCATATTTGCTCCATTACTTATAAGGTTATAAGGTTAAGGGGCCGGTTGGTTATCATTATTATTTTAGACTTTTGTTGTAAGCTTTTGGATGTATAAACTTTGACTGTAGACATTTTAGCTGTATAAATTGTTGTTGTATAATATAGTCTGATTACAATAGTTGTAGAAACTGTGACTTTTAAATATTTTCAAAATTTGATTTTTAACTAATAATATTAATTTATTGACAATTAATGTGCTAGTTAGTCATAATTTTATTATTTATCTTGAGTAGTAAATAATAAATTATAGTGAATAAATAAATAATAAATTAATTTGAATAGTAAATAATAAACAACTTGATTCAAACCCGCGGTACACCGCAAATTGATTGTTTTCAAATAAAATTATAGTATTTTATTAATTTATTTACTACTTATAAATATTGGTATTTTAAACTAATTATAAATTTTTATGTATAAATTTAACTTATTAATTTTTTTCTTTATTGTTTATGAATATTTTTATTTTGTTTGTTTAATATACTTTTATTTATTTAATATAGGTTTGTCATCAAACTGTAGTATTTTCATGTAATTTTAATATTTATAAGTTTAATTTTAAAATTTTAAAAATGTTAAGCTTGTTCAACTAAAAAACTGAACAAAACTGAGTAAAATAAAATATTCAAAATTGAATGCATTATAAGTCAAGTTTCATTCTTATTTGTATTTGGAATTATTTTGGTCATTTATTAATTTATATATATATATATATATATATGTAATTTTAGTTTTATTAAAATTTGGTAATTTATGCTGATCCACCAATTAGCGGACAAAATTTGATATATCCGCGGTCCACTATGGGCTTGTTCATGATGCCCAGTTTTTTCATGTACATAAATTTTATGTCTATATCCACTTTATGTCGGATTTACTTGTACATATCTCGTATGTCACTGATCCGATTTACTTCTCTACCAATATGAGATATTGAACATACAATTTTTCATTATTGATAGAGTTAATATATATGCATTTATAAAAACTTGAATCACAATATATGCATAAAAAATCTAAAATTTTATTAATCATATGTATTATATAACAAATTAAAATAATATGAAAATAATATCAAACAAAGATAATAAGAGAATCATAATTCAAACTATTAAAATCACAATATTAGATAAGTAAAAAATTATAGAGAAATATTATATATAAAAAAATTATTGTAGAAAATTAATTAGTTAAGAGATGTTTGTATGTAAGATTAAGATACTGAGTGTTTGGTAACATGATTTCCCAAATTTGTACTTCAGTTTTAATAGTATAATAAAATATCAGATTAATTGGTCCACAGAGATAAATAAGTTTCTGCAGAGAAAACAATATCAGTTTCTTCTGTAAGTATATTTGTCAAAATTAGCATTCTACAGTTTCAGTATATATTTGGAAATGGCTTTAGAGATGTTCTTAAATCTTAAAGAAAGACTAATAAAATACCCAGTTGAGAAGAATAAAATTAAGCATAAAATTTTTAGAAAGTATAAGATATCAAAAAAAAAAACCATGCAAGCATATGTATGAAAGCAACTATGATCATAACAAGAAATTTAACGTACAAATGAAAAATCAGTCTGCGCATTGTCTCGTTGGCGATACCGAACAATGCACTGGTAGATGATGAGCAATTGAGCATCCCGAGAGGCGAGACTAGTTGGAACTGCCATATGTGATCTATTTCAGGGAAGTATTGGCATATTCCAGTTAAGATTGGTTTTGAAGCTTATTAATTATTTTATTTTCGTTTTGTTGCCCTAACTGGATCCAATTGGAATTTTCGGTTGGTATTTCTTCATTTTAAATGTAATTTTTCTTTTCATTTAACTAATTTAAGAAAACCTTTAACAAAAACAAATAGAAAAGGCTAGACAAAAATAAGCAAATCAAAAAAACAAATTAAGCAAAACATAAGCTAAAATAAATAAAAATACATGATCAAAGACATAAAGTAAAAGTTCTTAAATAAGGGTTCATAACATTACTATTAGTTAGATACCCATAGATTAAAACTAGAGTTCCATTAGTGATTAGACCAGCTCCATTGAAAGGTTTTAAATCAAGTTTTTAACATTTAAATGATATTAAATCGTTTAAAAGTAGGAGAGAGAAGAGTTTTAAAATAAGAATCGCTTCTTAAAGTACTAAAACAAGAATCACTTCTAAATATTTTAAGTATCTCATTACACTTGTAATTATATGATTGGTTCAGTTTTTTTTAATAACTTAATTTAGTTAAATAAATAAAATAATAAAATATTAATTAAATAATAAGAAGATGCTATATTTAACATCTCCACCAACGGAGATGCTCTTAGTGAGATACTCTAGAAATTTCTCATTAATATTTTAATACATATCAAATTATATATTTAAATTTTATATCAAAACATAAATAATTACATATCAAATTATGTATTACTTTTAATCATGCTAAAATTTGTATATTAAATATGATATCTCATATTTATTAAACAGAAAATAATATCTCATTTTTTCTAATATTAATATAATTATATTAACTAAAATAATATTAATCTAGTTTTTTATATTGTCCTTAACTAATATCAACTAATATACAATTTACACTTATAGATATTGGAGTTTGATATAAAAATAAATTTTATGAATTTGAAAAACAATAAAAATTAATAACATATCAACTATTTAAGTAATATTTTAAATTGTGGGATATTTGAATTGTCAATAAAAATGTTAAAACTAATATTAGCATGACATGTGTAAGACAGAGATTTCTCATGGGTCTCTCATTTGGAAACTGTTTCTCACCATTTCTAATTTAAATATATTATTTTTTAATTTTGAATTATTTTCAGAAAGTGTGATGTTAAACATATTTTACATAAATTAAGAAAACAATCATTGCATTTTTAAAATATATTATTTTCTCTCACCAAAAATCATTTTTCATTATAAACCAGTAGTAATATAGTAAATATAATTATTTTCAATCATAACATCTTGATATTTACAATTTATCAATAAAAATAAAATAAAATAAAATAAAATAAAACTAAAAATCAATCTTTACGAAACAAAATAAAGGAGGAAGAACATCAAGCTTTCTGAAACAGAGGGGCTATAATTTTGGAAATTTATAATTCAAATGATTTTTTTTCTAATGATGACAACATGAGTTTTATAGAGAGGAAGTAAGAAAGTGATAAAGAGGTTTCTGAGGCCTCGGGTCTATTAAATAAACTCTTTTGCATGTTGTAATACAAAAGGTATCGAATCCACGAAAACTAAGGATTACGCACTAGAGATGCGAGGTTCTAAACTAATCTAGAGCAAATAAACAAATTGGTTTTTAACAAAAGGAAATGGAAATGAGATGAAATCAAAAGGAAAACAAAAGATCATGGATTCTACTATCAAATGAATTGATTAATAATCAAACAATGATGAAGTAGGTTGCATTAAGCACCATCTTAGATCATGAAATTCACAATTATGACTAATCCACTCTCATGGCATTAATCATTTTACTAATCATGTAATTATCAGTAACTCTCGTTAGCAATTAACATATCAATGAGCATTATAGAAACAGCTCCAATTAGATCACTAAACACCCTAATCAACTACCATCGTAGGCTATGAGTGTAAAGCTCATAAAAAGATTCATTCAAACATTTCATCAAACACCTTATGAGCATGAAAATGCTTAAACTCTAAATCAACATGATCAAGGCTAATCTAGCATTAATAACATCTTAATATGAAAGATCTAACAACAATCAACCTAAACAATCAACATCTAACCATCAATTCATCCTAATCTAGCAAACCCATGATCCAATTAAAAGACTAACAACCTAAGAGAATAAATAAGAAAAAGGGAAAGAGATAAGCATGAATTTACAAAGATAGAAATGAAGAAATCTTTATTAGAGTGGCATATATTATGAAGATCAATCCAAATCAACCATAAGAGAGTTTGGATATCAACCCAAATCTAAGCAAAATAAAACTTAGAGTTTTTAGAGAGTTAAGACAAGTATTTATAGGAGAATGAGAAAATTGGATCCGTCATCGGTCATGCTTGGTCGATGGAGTTGTCCATGTAATCTCCCAAGAAATTCCTATTGGTCTGTCGTGGTCGATGAGAATGATCGATAAGCACTGAGACTTTCATCGGTCATGCTTGGTCAATGGAGTTGTCCATGTAATCTCCCAGATGAAGTTTTCGAAGTTCCATCGGTGTGTCTTGGCTGATGGTTATGACCGATGTGCACTAATTCAGTCATAACTCTTTCACGGATCATCCAAATGACTCGAAACCACCTCCATTGGGAAGCTAACTCAAATTCATATAAGTTTCATCAAGGGTTATGGAGCTGAAACGCAAATGAAAATCTTCATTTAGCCAATCTTTGAGACACCTTGGAATGGTTCTTGATCATCGACTTCTCTTCTTGATTCTTTCTCATCTCATTTTTTGATCCCTCATCCAAGCTCCAAGCTTCCATATACCTAAAATTACTCAAACTACTATGCAAATGCATGAAAATAAAGCTATATGATCCTAAAATATAAAACATGACAAAGAAATAACTAAAATGCATATTTACAACTCTAATGATGCAAACAATGTATGAAACTATAACTAAAATTATGCTTTAAAAGACCTAAAATTAGTAGATATCAGTTCCCCCAAACTTGCTTCTTGCTTGTCCACAAGCAAGTAACAAATCAAAACGGGAGAAAGGTTTGAAGGCGGGGATTCATAGCCAAGAGAAAGTTCAACAAGCTACCAACACCATACAACCAAGATAATAGTTTAAGCATAAGCATCAAGCAGCACAAGTTTGAACCTCTAATCAACCATCCTCTTTACACTTATCGCAACTCCTAATTTTTTTACTCTAAGATAGAACTCAAAGATCTCCACAAGCAATTATGCAAATAACTCTTTAAGGTTCAATTAATGGTAATAGTGTGTAGTTTCGCTTAGGGATTGTCAATCGTTCTTAATCGGTTTAGGGTCAAGCCATTTAGAGGTGGTTTTCATCACAAGTGTAGGGTTTCTCTCATGAAAATAAGGAATGTTGACATTAGGCAAAAGCTATCTAAGAAAGGAAACAATTTATGCATACAAGTTCAACCTCTATTGTTGTACCCAATCTTAGAATTCACACACTAAACTTTAATTTCAACCTCATTTCATTTTCTCTTTTTGAGGCATAACTCTACTAATTATCTTTTCTCATTTGACTTATCTCAAACTTTTTTTTCACAATCCTCTAAAGGAATCCTTATCTTATAACACCATGATTCTATTCATCTTCTTTTCATTTTCCTTGGCTTCCTCATTCTTTTTTCTTTTTATTTTATACACATTCTTTTTTTTTTAGAGGAAGCTTCAAAGTTCATTACATTTCTTAGAGCCTAGACTATTTTTCAACATTTGAATTCCCTCAGAGTTTTACTTTTTTCCTTAACTTTCACATTCTTTTCATCTCTCAATCACCAAGTATAAACAACTCAACACTATATTTATTTATCAATTCCGCACCTAAATGCTAGCTATTAATGTTCTACCTCCTAATAATAGAGGTTAAGCATTGTCGTCTCCAATACTCACACACACAAAGAGAGTAACAATGGTCGGAACAAAAGCTTTGGGTTTTTTGGTGTGGTATTATCCTAGTGATGATGATAGCTACTTGAGTTAACAAAGGGTGATAAAGTGAATAAGATAACTCAAGTATTTTAAAGTGACCATGAAAACGCATTTCAAGCCCCTAAGCGAGATAATTAAGTCCAAATTATGTTTCACTTAGATAGAGTTGAAAGCAAGCTAGCAAGCTTTAATCAAGAGACTATCATTCAAGTTGAAGAGCCTTTCAAGATCAATCAAGCACTACAAGAGAATTATCAAGGTGATCATATCTTAAGCTAAAACCTTCTCATGGTGAATTTAATCATTATCTCCTATGCAAATGTAAATGCAATCCTATATATTTTTAGACTCAATCCTAATGGAAAAATGATATGCAAAACTATATTGAAATGTTTTTGGTTTTACAAATTTTCAATTTTTTTTTATTTTTCAATGCACATAAATGAATGCATGAGACTCAAGTATGCAAAAAGAAAGATAAGAAAATAAAACACAATGTCAAAAGACATAAGGCCCTTCAGTGCACATAAATGAATGGATGAGACTCAAGTATGCAAAAAGAAAGATAAGAAAATCAGACACAGTTTCAAAAGACATAAAGCCCTCTTCCAAACTTGAATCACACCGTCTCGGTGGGACAAAAATCTTAAGAGAAGGTGAAACACAAAACAAACATCAAGAAATGGTACCTTGGAGCTTCGGAATGGAGGAGTTCGGAGTGTGCAATTTCTTACTCTATCTCCCTTTATTGAGTAGCTTGTTTTGTGTCACTAGCTTGAAAATGGATAAACTCGGGGGAGTCCCCAAGGGTGGCGCGTTTAACGTCACTAGCTTGACGGTTGCTTCCTCTTGTTCACTTCTTCCTTGAATGTCTCTTTCACTCATAGTTGTACACCTAAAAGATCAAGATTACAAGAGAAAATAAACAAGAGTAACAACAAAAGAAAAAGAAAACACTCTAGTCGTAATTCGAATCCTAACTCTAATGGCAACCGCTTAGTCCCCGGCAACGGCACCAATTTGATAAAGAGGTTTTTGAGGCCTCGTGTCTATCAAATAAACCCTTTTACACGTTATAATACAAAGGGTATCGAATCAACGGAGACTAAGGATTACGCACTAGAGATGTGAAATTCTAAACTAATCTAGAGCAAATAAACGAACTAGTTTTTAACAAATGGAAATGAGATGAAATAAAAAAGAAAACAAAGAATCATGGATCCTACTATCAAATGAATGGATTAATAATCAAACAATGATGAAGTAGGTGCATTAAGCATCATCTTAGATCATAGAATTCACAATTATGACTAATCCACTATCATGACATTAATTACTTCACTAATCATGCAATTATCAATAACTCTCTTTAGCAATTAACATATCAATAAGCATTATAGAAACAACTCCAATTAGATCACTAAACACCCTAATCAACTACTATCGTAGGCTAGGAGTGTAAAGCTCATAAAAAGATTCATTCAAGCATTTCATCAAACATCTTATGAGCATGGAAATGCTTAAGCTCTAAATCAACATGATCAAGGCTGATCTAGCATTACGAACATCCTAATATGAAAGATCTAACAACAATCAACCTAAATAATCAACATCTAACCATCAATTTATCATAATCTAGCAAACCCATGATCCAATTAAAAGACTAACAACCTAAGAGAATAAATAAGAAAAAGGGAAAGAGATAAGCATGGATTTACAAAGATAGAAATGAAGAAATCTTTATTAGAGTGACATATATTATGAAGATCAATCCAAATCAACCATATGAGAGTTTGGATATGAATCCAAATCTAAGCAAAAGAAAACTTAGAGTTTATAGAGAGTTAAGACAAGTATTTATAGGAGAAGGAGAAAATCGGATCCGTCATCGGTCATGCTTGGTCGATGGAGTTGTCCATGTAATCTCCCAGGAAATTCCTATCGGTCTGTCGTGGTCGATGAAAATGATCGATACGCACAGAGACTTCATCAGTCATGAATGGTAGATGAAGTTGTCCATGTAATCTCCTAGGTGAAGTTTTTGAAGTTCCATCGGTGTGTCTTGGCCGATGGTTATGACCAATGTGCACTAATTCAATCATAACTCTTTCATGGATCATCCAAATGACTCGAAACCACCTCCATTGGGAAGCTAACTAAAATGCCTATACGTTCCATCAAGGGTTCTGGAGCTGAAATGCAAATTAAAGTCTTCATTTTAGCCGATCTTTGAGACACCTTTAAATGGTTCTTGATCATCAACTTCTCTTCTTGATCATTTATCACCTCATTGATCCCTCATCTAAGCTCCAAGCTTCAATATACTTAAAATTACTCAAAATACTATGCAAATGTATGAAAATAAAGTTATATGATCCTAAAATACAAAACATGACAAAGAATGACTAAAATACACTCTAATGATGCAAACAATGTATGAAACTATAACTAAAATGATACTATAAAAGACCTAAAAAATTAGTAGATATCAAAAAGTTAGGTCGGAACGGTCGATGGCTGCTTAAACTTATCTGGGTATAAGCTTCTAAACAATTTCATCAACCCAAAAACTTTTCTTAACTCTAAAACTTTGAAATTTTTTTGAATAATGATGTGGTGTACGAACCGTACAAATCAGTTGACGCATCGCCAAAGTTCTATATTCTTTGTACTTTTGAATAATGGTGTGGTCGTACGAAATTTTCTTTTATTCTGCGTCATTAATTGAACCAAGACCAGACATAAAGGTTATAAAATACACCCAACATGCAATCAAACTTGTACAAAACATAATCAAATTTGTACAAAGTCTACAATGACTCTCTAAAAATATGTGTAATAGGAATCTCTAACATGAGTCTCTTATGATTTAATAAAAATATATAATCAAAGAAGAAGAATATAATAGAATGAAATTTTTAAATGAAAACTTTTGAAAATTTTATAATATTTGTCTATAATTAATTGGTTTAGTTCTTTTAATATTTTAAATTTTATCATATAATTAATTCAAATTAAAATATTAACATTTTTTTAGAGAATAAGTGACTCTCTCACTACGGCACATGTTATCCCGTTGAAAGTTCCTCTTGAAAACTATCCCGTTGCTCATATCACATACGAGTTGAATGTTTTAGGCTCCCGGTAATGATTTGTTTACTATTCAAACTGTTATTTTCTTGGAAATTTTTCTTCTACATCTCTTTGGTCTCTGATGAATTTAGTCATGGTTTGAATAATCAAAATAAGAGAATTCTTGACAATAGTTGCTGAAAATGGTCAAGAATTTTCAATTTTTTTATGCAATATAGAAACCAATATATCATTCGGTTTGGTTTTGATGTGGTTGCATGCAGTTCATATTCTGTTTAGTGTAATATATCTTTGGCGTGGAATGTTTTTCAAAGAAAGTAAGGTCTTAATTGCTTTAATTAAATATATGTTACAATGTTTGTTTCTTACCTTGACTTGCTTCTCCACCTTATACAACGCCTTCTATGTCTAGAACTGAAATCTGATTCAAGATCTTTTATCATTTATATTTTATATTTTCTTATGTTTTATTTATTTTTAACATATATTTTGCTCTTTTAAAAAAATATATTTGATTGTCTTTATCAAACTTGCTTTTCTTTTTCTTATTTTATGTGGGATGAGAGAGTTTGACGTTTTGGTGCTCTAAAATAAAAGAAGTAAGATACAGAGGTTATAAAAATAAAAACTATCGAATGTGAGAGAAATATTTAAAGTTTTTTATAACCTCTGTGTACAGAGCCGTGCCTATAATTTTAAAGGCCTAAGACGAATCAAACAAATTGTTTTATATGTTTTTTTACTAAATATATATTGGAACTAAAATTTCACATACATTTTTAACAAATTAGAGATAATAAATTTTTAAAATACCATATTTAGGTTTCATTAATTTTGTATCATTTTCTTAATTTACAAATTAATTTTATCTCATTGTAAATCTATTTTTACTTAACATAAGTTTAATCGATAAAAGTAAAAGTAATAAATTAATGATTATTCTATAAACAAAATAATATGAGTTTTACTATTAATAACATAAATTAATAATCATGCAAATTTTCATGATAAAATAATTTTGTTTTTATAAATTTATTTTAGAACTCATATTGTGTTGTATTTTAAATATTATATTATATTTTAAATTATCTTATTGTTGTAATATAAATAGATTTTTGTCATAAAATAAATTAAACTTTTTTATAAGTTTTTTAAATTCTAGATACACATATTTTTATTTCAATAGTCGTATAGGTTGTTTAAATATAAAAATTGAGGTTACTGATCATAAATTTAAATTTATATAAATTTTATATGAGTGAACTAATCTATAATATTTATTATTTATTATCAAAATAATTTTTTTTTTTGAATTTAACATTTCAAATCCAAAACTATTAAAATTTATAACTTTCAATACATTAGTTTTATTTAGATCAAATCTTTTTAGTTTATTTACTTTTAATTTTTAACAAAAGTCTCAATAAATTAATAAATATTATTTTATACTATAAATTAATAAAATATTATAATTTTAATATTATTAATTTATAAAAGTTTTACTATATGTTTCTTATGGCTTGTATCAAACAACAACTCAATAAACTATTATTCTATATTATATTTATCAGAACAGAGAAATCAATCACGTCTGCTCCATCGTCGACTACTTTCTGGATAGTGCCCACTTGCTCCATTGTGAGTTATAAAATCAACGCAGGTCCTGTTTTGGGGAGCAAAGCAAGCTGCAAGAACACAGACATGTATATGAGAAGCGTAGATAGCAAGACATGTGGGGCGTTAGCTTCTTCATATTAATCATTAATCAAATACCTCAAGATACATATATATGAGAAGCGTAGATAGCAAGTCATCGTACTTTGTGATGCTGTTGGCGGGAAATCGGTGATGATGCCATCAACAGAGAATTTTCCGTTAGTCCACAAACTGGAGATACTCAGTAGCTGTAGTTGAAGCTGGTGCGCATGTCGTTGGAAACCTCTAGATCGGCTTTGTGCGCATCAGCGACAAAGGTGGTGGCAGGTTTTAGGTATTTAGCCGAGTCAATGGGAAAAATGTAGTCTTTGGTGACAACAACGCCTGAAGCAAAGGCCTTGGTTGCTGCGAGATTCTTCAAGGGGATTCTTTAAAAGTTGATCAATCTGCTCTTTAAGCCTCAAAAAATAACTTCAAAATATAAATCTTCTTTCCTCAAATGTTTTTACAGTTTGGGTTCATCCTCATTGCTCTATTCATGGTTTCGATCATTGCTATATTAAACTAAGGACTTTATACGGTCTTCATAATCAGAATCGGTTAACGTTTAAACTGATAAAAGGTGGCAGAGCAAAGATGGAATCGCTTTCTTGTGACTCAAGTCTCAAGCTAACATTAGGGTTTGTTTGTGTGTTGTTTGCTTTATAGGCTTAGGTGCACACAGTTTGTTTTAAGCTTTAAGTGTCGACATTATTGCTATTGAATTCTATGTTATATTCTCTCTGTTCCAAATTATAAAAATGTTTAATTAAAAATACATTATTAAGAAAATTACTTTTCAAAACCAAAGTCACCATTAATTACTTTTTAGCTTTAATTTATTACAACAAACATTCTCTTTCCTCTTTTCAACATAAAAAGCAACACATATAACTATTTAAAAGGTTTTACTAATTATATTAAATTAAAATTTAATGAAAAGGTACATTGATATTTAAAAATATTCTTATAAAATGAAACAACAAAATTTAGCTATCTTATATTATTAAAAAGGAAGTAGAAAATTGGAGACTCCGGTTACCAAACATTATTTATTTTATACTTACATTCAAACAAATTTAAACTAATTATTTTTTATTATTAATTAAATAATTTTGTTCTTTCTAGATAATAATCAATTAATTCTCTATAAATTTGTTTTTTTAATATTTTTTTACAATCATTTCCTTATCTAATATTGTGATTTTAATAGTATGAATTATGATTCTCCTATCATTTATATTTAATATTATTTTTCAAATTATTTTAAATTATTATATAATATACACAATAATAAAATTATAGATTTATTAATATATATGCTGTCATTTGAATTTTTATAAACGGACATATATTAACTCAATCAATAAAGAAAAAGTGTGTATTCAATATCTCACATCAGTAGAGATTTCAATCAGATCGGTGACTTGCGGAATAAGTACAAGTAATTTCGACATAGGACAGATATAGACATAAAACTTTTATGCATATTATTCGGACCTTGCTAACCTGCTGGACAGTGAGGACAATGACATGACCGTTTTTGACGGGAAAATGATGGGACCGTTTTTGGTGGGAAAATAACGAGATCATTTTTGGTGAGAAAATGAGGGGACCGTTTTTGACGGGAAATGACAAACGTTTTTGGCAGAAAAAATACGCTGCCGTTTTTGACGGAAAAATGACCAAACCATTTTTGGTGGGATAAATAACGGGATTGTTTTTGGCGGAAAAATGACAATATCATTTTTAACGGGTAAATTACGAGACCATTTTTGGCAGAAAAAATAACGAGATCGTCTTTGGCAGGAAAATTGTCAATCCCCTCTTTGGCAGAAATTATGCTCTAAGATTCATGTATTTTCTAATGATAAGATATATGCATTTTGGCGGGAAAATTTAAAAATTTTGAGAATCGGTTAAGTTGGTTTAGTACAACTGAAATTAATTTAGTTAAATTAGTTTGATTAATATTGGTTAAGTTAGTTAATTGATTAAGATAAATGGATAACCCATCAACTTATCATAACCAACTCATTAAACTTATTTAACTATTTAACCATGAACTCATTGGAACCATGAACCCATTAAAATTAAAAGTTCTAACTCATTAGAGTAAATCTTATACTATTAAAATTAAAATACAAATTGGTGTTATTCATGTTTCCAAACACCTTATTCCTATTCTTACATCCAAACAATCACCTATATATTAATATTATGGAAACTAACACTAATTTCAAATTTCTTAAAAATTCTATCTAATTTAGACCTATATATTGAAAATTATGATTTCTCTTTCACTTTTATTTTATTTTATTTCTAAATTATTATATAATACATAAATTAATAATTATAAAAGTTTGATCACAATAATAAATAAATAAATAAAAATATTATAATTTTATATGAAAATAATTGACTCGCGATGTACCGCGAGTTCGAATCTAGTAAACTCTTATAATTTAGAACGGAAAGAATTTTTTTAAATTTTAGCTTTAAGTGTCCACCACTTTCTGCTCCCTATAAATTTTTTTTAATCTTCTCTTCAATTATTTACAGTAATATTTCTTACAAAGCTAATCTCAATCGACATATAGTTTTCTTGATCAGAGTAAATTAACTGATTAATAAAGAAATGTGACACACTCAGTGCAAATAGGGGGAAACTCAACTGATTACTTATATAATGTTTCTGTAACCTATGAAATTGAGATTCATCACCATCTTACACTTGTCAAAAAGATCCAACAACCAGAGGTGAAGAAAACAAATAGTATAATGAATCTCTGTTATGCCACAAACATCTTTGTATATGGTTTGTGATAGCCAGAATGTGACATCTTTAATAAGTTACTTCTCGCAACCATCCTTAAGAGTAGATAAAATGGTTTTGGACAAGCAAATCTTGTCCAGCACCTTAAGAGTAGATCAAATTAGCGTTCAAAATGTGGAATTAAACAGGATACAGAAAAGTCATTTCAACGACATAATTCGATACACAACCTGAAACTTAATGTAATCCTTCCGTAAATCAGAGTAGATAATCTCAAACCATGTAAACTGGATTAACACAAGATCAAGCAGGCTAGAATATTTAGCCAATGCGTTACAAACCTAAATCCAAAAATAAATTGAACCACAAAGTAAACAATGACTAATACCAAATGGCTCTAGACGAAAATTACAGTCCAACTCGAAATTAGAGGAGAAAATATAGAGAAAAACACATCGTAGCTATTTTATTAAGGAGACCTCAAAAAGCTTTTGTACGAAAACTAAATATTACAAGATTCGAAATACTGTAAATAGCAAAAGGAAATGGTAAAATTAGTAAAAGAAGGTTTGAAAGAGTAAATCACAAGAAACGCGGGCTGACCCTAACTTCCTCAACAAGGAATCTTGGCAATAACAACAAAACAAAAGAAGCGTAAAAAACTCCCATCAACACCAAATGCTGTCGTCTGATTCGAACCCCCATACGAATCAGACAATACCCGAGATCACTCCTTTGAATATACCAAACTTCATCCTTTGATTCGAATCCTAATTTAATAAACCCTAAAAATTCATTTGAATCTCTTCTTCCTAGTCATATCAATCTTGAAACCTTGATTCCATGGTTTCTAGATTTTCATTGATCTTGTGTTAAGGTAATGGGAAGCTTTCATCGCCGGACATTTTCTTACGATAAACTTCCTAGCGAACCCATTAGGCTCTCCGTTCTCAAACTAGATGGCTCTTCCTTCGGTAAATGCATCATAATACTATATTTTATTCGTTTTGGTCACTACTTATCAAACTCTCGTTCGTTAGCTTCAATTTTTTTTAATTCCTTTATATAATTTACTATGTGAAGATGTTTACGTGACGAGCTCAGCGACCGTTAGGGATCTCAAGCTTGCCATAGAGACTGCCTTTAGCCACATCCCCAAGAAGGGACCCTCCAAGATCTCATGGTACATTTTTTTATTACTTTTGTTACATTTTCCTCTCCCATTATATTATGGCTGATGAAAATTTTAAGTATAAATTTGTAATGGTGAAGGTCACATGTGTGGGGGCATTTTTATTTGTGTTACGGTGGTCAGAAGTTATTTACGGATACGGATTGCATTGGAAGTTATGGGATGAAGGACGGTGATGAGGTTTTTATAGCCAATTTAATTTCATCTCATTTCATGATAAATTAAGTAATAGAAACGATTAGGCAGGAACATAACAATATGTTTTACGTAAATGTTTCAGTTAAGGTTCAAGAACCATGTATCGGGCAATGCGGTAATGAGCAAGGAATATTCTAGGAAATCTAAACAAAAGAATTTGTAAGTTTTTTGTTGTTTTCTTTCTTCATATTGATTCAAGAACCATGTAATATTTGGCAATTCCACATGACTTTTGAGTCATAATTAACAGATAATATAATAAAATTTACAGAGAGAGGTTAGGACCAAAGGATGAAAATGAGCAAGTGACAAGAATGGAGGAGGATGATGATGATGATGATGATCAATACTCTTGGGATGATGATCTCGAGAAGGGAAGCTTTGTGAGGTACAAAGACGATAATGACGTAGTAGACACTTCTTCTTCCGGTGAAACCAAGTCTTGTCTATCTGTTGTTCGAGTTTGCTGCTTTGCGTTGGGTTTTAAGGAGCTTTTTGGGTTTAGTAATGACAAAGCTTATTACTCTTTAAGAGATACTTGGAGAGACGATTGAAGGTTTTCCTTCTTTTCTCAAATTTTATTTTCTATTCGTAAGTTTTGTAACCACAACAACAATATGATCCAATTAAGGATCAAGACAAGTTCTATTACAAAAGGTAGTAGTAGTATATTCAGATGAAAGCTTATAGAGTACCAAGTTACAATGATCAGTAAGTACAAGATAATGCCTTAACAAAAAAAAGTGGAAAAAACAGAGCTTTTGGCAGAAACAAAAAAACAACTCCGAAAAGTTGTAATGGCGACTAAGAAGTTACACCGCCATTGCCAAAAACTCTACAGTGGGAAGATTAAAGGCCCTATCTTTACAAACTAAACCAGAGAACAAAGACTCATAGGAAACTTGACTGACCATCTCCAAAAAGACGGTCAAGACTAAAACCCTAACTAGATTACACAAAACTCAGTGACATGATTCACAGGAACACTAACAGTTGTAGAAACAGGCTCCTTTGTTTAGAAAGAACCTGTCAAAAATTTGGAAAAAACAACTGCTGCGTCCTGGGGAAAGAAACTGAGTTCTATGTGAGATCCTATGGGGGTTTTAGCTTGACCCAAAACCTAGAAAAAGACTCGACTGATGATAGAAAAAGTGGGATTTTAGTAAAGTATATCACACCTCCATAGACTTTCGAGAAGGGAATCCACAGTGCTGCTGCTGATTCTACCACAACGTTGGATGTTTAAACCCAAAAGCGTGCGGCCGAGTTTCTGTATGCATGACTTGCTTTTGTCTGTAATCGCTGAGCAGCCACCAACAGATAGCACTTGAAGATTCAGATGGTTGGGAGAAGATGCCAAGGCCTTGATTCCCTGATCTGAGACCAAAGTACTTGACACGTCGAGGTCATTGACAGAGTAGCAGTTCTTGGAAACTGCGAAGAGGCTTGAGTCGGTGATGTTCTTGCAGCCTTCGAGATTAAGAGACTCCAATGTACGTCCGTGGCAAATGGATACTGCAGAGACTATGTTGTCTGAAACATTGATACATCCGCTCAGGTTCATCTTCACTAGACCAACGTTGTTGTTCTGAAGTAACTCGTGCACACCTGCGTCTGTCACTCCATTCAATCCACAGAGTTCAACATCCTGAAGCTGATGACAGAACTTCCCCAAGAAAGCGAGACTTGCATCGCCGAAACCAGGGCAGCAACGGATGGACAGAGATCGTAAAGAGCTGCAACTGGTTGATGGAAGAGGTGATTCTGGGTTGAAGTCACTGATTCCTAAACAGTTTGACAAAGAGAAAGCCTTCAACTTCAAGCCAGAGTTCATGAGAAAACCCAAAAGACCAAATTGGTTAATCCTGTGGCATTCTTCAAGTTTCAAACTTTCCAGCGACAATGCAGATTTGGCCAAAGCGACAAGTCCTTTGCCGGAGATAAGCAAGCATTTGTTCAGAGAGACGTGCTTCAGATCAGGGCAACCATTTCCAACAGCTTCAAGACCAATATCAGTCATGCCTCTGCACGACATTACTGAGAGAGACTTCAATTTCTTCATCCCTTTTGCATTTCCCATGACCCAGAAGCCTTTCTCGTTCACACCTTGAAGGCCATGAAGCACAAGATCAGTAACTGACGATCCGTAGTGGCCAAGAACAGCAATAGACAGACCAGTAATGTTCAGCAACTGGAGTTTCACTTTCATCAAGTAAGAACCAGCTTGAGCCAATAGGAAAGCAACTCCTTGATCTCCAATGCGTGGGCAGCTCCTGATAGAGATAGATCTCAGATTAGTACATCGTCTTGCAATAGCCCTCAAGCCATCGTTGCCAACACCAGAACACGAGTCAATCGTCAGATCACTCAGATTCACGCAGTTCTCAGCAATTGCAGCCAAACCGCTATCAGTTATTCCAGGGCATCGTGAAAGGTCAAGCTTTTCAATCATAGGACATGACTTTGCGATCTCTGACAGACCCATATCACCAACAGCAGGCAAGTTCCACAGAGAAAGAACCTTAAGAGATGGACAACCATGAGCAATCGCACCAAGACCAACGTCTGTCACTTTGCTATCAAACCCACTCCCACGGATTTGAAGCTTCCCCAAACCTCCTCGCGTTGATGTCCCAACTGCAATCGCTGCAAGCCTCAAATCAGTCGCCTTCTTGCCTTCCAAACTTCTTGACAAAAATCCTTCACCTTCAACATCTTGAACTGACTCATTCACTTCGTTTCTAGTGATGCTGCTCAAAAGGTTAAGCCAATGCTTGGATACACAAGCGCAGGCACTCCTCTCTTGTCCAGAAGGTAATCGCCTGAGAATCTCAAATAAGCACTCATCTGGTAATACATCGATCGAAGTTTGCTTTTGCTCAAATCCACTGAAAACTGATGGTGCAGAGATACGTAATCTCTTGCGTGCTGGTAAATATGCGCCGGCACAGCTCCCTGGTGATAGATGCATCGATCCACCAAGAAAATGATCTTCATCACCTATAAATCAAAAACATGTAAAATCCAATTACTCTCAATTGAAATCTAATGTACAGAGCAAATCCATAAAAAAATGGAGACTAATCAGATCAAACCCTAGAAATCTTAGTAGAAGTTCCTTAAAACTCGAATTTAAGATTCATCAAACCTAATATACAGAGAAAATCCACGAAATGGAACCACAGAGAAAATACTAAATCAAATAAAACCTAGAAACCTAACCAGGAAGTTACTTATCAACTCAAATTTCAAAAATTTATCAAAATTAAGCGAAGGATCCACGAATCTAAGCTTGATGATGATCAAACCACTACGCCAAATCCAAAAATTCGACTAAGATAGTAAAGGATTTTCAAGAAGCATACCACTGAATCTGAAGATCCCAGACATAATTCAAACACCGATTGAAGAACGAAGAGGAAGATTAACAAAGCAGAGATGGTGTTGAACAGAAATCGAAGACTAAGATTCATAAAATCTGAAACCCTAGAGATAGGGCAAAAAGAGAAAGATTTACAGAAGAAAAAAGATAGAATTTTTTTGAGAGATGATAACAGAAAGCAAAAACTGAGAAACGTCTTTAATGGTGGGAGAGATGAAATGTAACGTACGGTGGACGTTAATGTAGGGAATGAAAACCCAAGTTCAATGTATACACGCGAAAAAGTCGGATTTCTTCTCCACCTTCTTTGTTTCCAGACCCACCGAACCCAATTGTAAATTTTGTAATCATATTATTTTAAATGTTTTCTGACAAAGAGAAAAAAAAAAAACATTATTATAAAAAGCAGAAAGAGAAACAAATATTATAATGGAATAAAGTTTTGAATGCACTGAAGGTGAGAGCTAAAGGTTGACAAAAAAGGCTGAATACATTGAAGGAAATGAAAAGAATTTGTCGAATGCATGCATTGTTGACAAGTCGATTTCTTTGAATTTTTTATAGAGAAAACATTAGTGTAACAATTGGTAATAGTTTATTTGAAATATAATAGCAAGTGTTGGAAATATCGTAACATGTTTTTTAATGATGTATGGGGTGAGGATAACATAGTCCAAATCCATGTTAACTAATCCTATATACTACGTTGAGAAGTCTTCTAAAAGTTAATGTCTTTGATTTGCAGATTAACTCACTTTTTTGCGTTCAAATCTTGTAAAGTAAATTTTTATAAAGAATAACAGAGCAAATAGATTTCTAATTAAAATCAGTTTGTCCATTTTTTACATTTTTGAATATGCGAGAATAGAAATAGAAAACGCAACAACAATTACAAGAAAAAAAATAAAAATAAAAGTTAAGTAAATGAAAGAAATGACAACTTACACATAGAAAAACTTCCCTAGCAAAATAAAACAATACATTCAAAACTTTATTATATCAAACGCAAATAAATAAATAAAAAATTACTGTATATTTGAATTAATGCATTTTGCTGTTCTAAGAAGAAAAACCATCGACTCAAACTCGAAAATATCAATCTCCGTTTTACACTAAATTTAAAATACACGAAAAATACACTAAATTTAAAATCAAGAATCTCAAATAATCACTAATTCAATAGAATTTTGTCTCCAGATTATCTATCCACTTGCAGATACAAAAGTATGGGCAGATGTACATATGATGTGGTGTGTGGTGCAAGTGGATTCATCAAAAACTGAAACTTTAGTTTTCCTATGAGTGATCACTGAAATAAATTGGTTATGTTAATTAATCGTTTTGTCCCCAATCAAACATGTATATAGATCCACTATACTGGATCTAAAAGCATAAACACACATGCCAAATTTCAATTAAATCAGAAAAACATCTACCTATAAATAATATCTTAAAGACTTAAAACTACTAAAACTAAGAAACTTGAAATCTCAAATTATCATTTTCGTAAATATCCCTGCTAAAAATCTTATCTGAAAATTGTAGCCACTTGGTGCATGGATGAAACTCAAGTCATCGAATTATGAACCAAACCGGGCGGACTATGTTTTTGCTCTTCACACAAAACTTTCACTTTCATTTTCCTTCTCAACCATGACTCTCCGACTAGGCCCTAGAGTGGTTAAGAGCCTAAGAGGGGCCTAAGCTATATTACAAGGACAGTATATATATCTAACGTAACAAGGACATGGCTAATTTCAAAGTATTTCTCAAACAAAATGTAAAAAAAAAAAAAAAAACTATATTACAATTTACAAGGACTCTATATATCTAACCCTAACAAAACCAATACTGATTTACCCTAAGAAACTGAACCGGTTTAGTTACATTTAATACGTTAGGTTACTTGAGTGGTTTGTTATATACTCAAGATATATTGAGATGCATGTATACTGTCAGTTGCTACATCATTATTTACAAAAAAAAAAAAAGAACTAAAAAGCAAATTAATGGTGAGGTTTCGAAAGAAGAAATTATTGTTTAAATGCAATGAAACTGATTGTTAAAGGTTGACAAAAAAAGGTTGAATACATTGAAGGGAAGCAAAAGAGTGCGAATACATGCATTTTTGACAAACCATTCGTTTTGTTTGATAAAATTTGTTGACAAAACATTAGGAGGTTGAGTTCTTTGAATTTATATTGATTTTTAGATTGATGGAAAATTAACATGATTGTGACGACATGAATTAATTATTTTTTGTTTGAAAAAATTAAACCCAATTGTTGGGTATGTACGCTACATAAGTACATAGTCTTTTAAATATATAAATACAATTAATAAATATTAAGGAAAAATAAGAAGTATATATCACTAAAAAATGATGGTATTAGCCTATATACGTTGCTTGTGGTTTTATTTGATTCTTAGTATTTCTTATTTGATACTTTGTTTGTTGGGTTGGGTTTATGTTACGTGATTATTCCAAAGAGAAATCGTACCTGTGAATATTACTGCATGGATACGTTTAATGTTTATCTTATTAAATCCAAAAAGCGAAGAAACCCAAGGATGAAGTTGAAAATGACATTGAATACAATACATGAATTTATAAAGTCAATTTGATAATACTCAAGACGTCTACAATTCCAAAAAGAATTTACTTTGTTGCCAATAATTGATTTTAGTCGAATTTGTCTTAGAAGTTGGAAATATACATAGCACACCATTAATCATTTTAAGGTACAATGTACCGTACATAAAATGGACTTTTTTTATCAGAACAATGAAATTGAAAATAATCCAAAAGTTTATCAAAACATTTCTCACCAACCTGCTCAGAAAAGAGTAGAACCACTTGGTCGATAATAATACAATTCTGAGTGTTACACAAATCGACTAAACAAGTGACTATAATTGAACACAAAGACCAAGAAAAAAAGAAGTAAATCTAAATCGGTATTTTTTTACTTTCCAGGAAACCAAGGCAAAAAAATTCCAAGTGCCAGAAATATTTTTTCTTTTGATTACACACATAACAAAAAAAAAAGGAAGAAACTTAGTTTCAAGAGTTATACAAATCAATCATACAAGCCCTCTTGCTCCCATACATCTACCAGAAAATCCACCATTTCCTGTCACAAATAATCAACAAATCCTAAATCACATTTACATAAACTAGAAATTTGCAGAATGTTTCTTTCAACTGAGAAAAATTGCTTACAGGGAGAGGTATTGGACGCGAAAACCGCTTGTTCACACCCAACAAGGTCTCATATGTTGCATTCCAGCTGCAGAAAACAAAATACTAACTCAGGCAGATTCAAAAAAATGTTCGAGCTCGCGAGAACTTTGATGGCTTTCTGATTTCATTATCTGTTAACCTATGAGTCTAAAGGACTAAAGAGAAGAAGAATCAATCACGAAACACCATTCTTGTAAAAGCTTTTCGAACGCCAAGTTCTTGCCAATGTTCGGATGACATTGGACATATATAGCTTTGTAAGTAGCAAAAGATTTTGAAAAGAAGAATTTACAATTTTAACTATCTCAAGATAATTTTGTTCATCTCTGGAAGCACACTAGTGAATATCGCAATCAAATTCTTTTCAATATTTTTTATTCTTGTTCTTGATATAAAAGATTCATGCAGATACGAATAGAAAAAAAGAAAGATAACTTTTTACCAACC
This sequence comes from Cardamine flexuosa, assembly GCA_963555745.1. Classification (NCBI taxonomy): domain Eukaryota; kingdom Viridiplantae; phylum Streptophyta; class Magnoliopsida; order Brassicales; family Brassicaceae; genus Cardamine; species Cardamine flexuosa. The sequence goes on along the minus strand of OY743216.1, from coordinate 9,201,232 downwards.
TTATAGTAGGTTCTCGAAGTTTGGCCTTAGTTTGAGAAGTTCCATTCGCAAGCCACTGTTGCCTAGTTTGGTTCCATAGGATCAATCCTGGACAGGAAGAAAGAACAGAAACAAAAATTCTTTAGGGAAAATCACAGCACTGAAGAAACAAGAATTGAGGATAAACAGAGCAAAGAAACAAGAATTCATAAAATAAAAGCAATCCAAAAGTTAAAAGAAACAATATTTCAATTTTTTTTTTGTGAAAGCTTATTACGCAAAGCTCAGGTTTAATTCAATGAAGGTTTGATATTGAATATTCATCAGCAGCCAACATATACGCATCATGAGACGAAAGTTTCCATATTGAAACAACAAGTACATAGTATATTCAAGAGATATGTGGCTCCAAAATGTATTATGGATCTTACAATGATTGAGAAGTAATAAATATAAACAATAATGTAAGCCAACACTCACCAACATATATTAAAACTATGTTGACCATCAAAATGAGTAAGCTAATACCATAAAAGCAGATAGTTTCAAAGTTGAATTATTCAGACCATATTAAAGCATTCAATGGCCTTTCACTTATAAGAACCATCAGAAATGAGTAAAGCTAATACCATAAGTAGATAGTTTCAAAGTTGAATAAATCAGACAATATTAGAATAATGAAGCAAAGCAAATAGAATAATGTGTAGAAAACTTCAACTCACCATGGTTTACAAACTCTGTGGGGTTGCTTGAACTTGCAGAAGAAGAAGTGTTGTTAGTGAAGCTTATAGAAGAGATGCTTCTCTGTGACTGAAGTGTACTGTTATCCATCTCGCAGGTGCTTGTGCTCCAGAAATCGTCTGACACGCTTGGCTTCTTCACTAAACGACCTTGAATCCTTAACCCTTTAGATGGCTCATCCACTGCAACTATAAGCGGTGGTTTATTACAGCATCCAAAACAACCTCTGTACTGTTTCAAAACCAACAAAATATACCCAAAAAAAATGCCAGTGAGAAGGATTGGATAGTGAAATACCACAAAAACAGAAAATGCAAAGAAGTAAAGGACTTTTATTTGAAAGGTTCATTGCAGCCATAACCATAGATTCCTTTGAGAACAAAGGGATTAACTTTTATCTAACAAACTAAAGAAAGCAAACAACTTCAATCATGAGGTTTAATTCCATTTTTGCTTAAAATGCAAGCAACAACTATATTATATCTACATAAGTCATAAGGAGAGATACTAGCAAACCTAACCTAGAAAGTTAAGAAACAATATACCCACAAATGCTTAAAAAGATGATAGGTCAAAATTAGATTTTAAAAGTCAAACTTTTTACACTCCATTTTTCATAAGAATAAGTTTCATCTTCGTTTCTCAGTCATACAGATAACACAACACAGACAAAGGATTGGATTCAAAAACAAAAGATTGAAACTTCCAATTCCAAAAAAAGAAGAATTGAATTGAAGAGAAAGATCCTCACTCACCCCATGCAACCAAATAATTGGTAGATCCAAGAGGGAATATATTCACGGATATGCATCTACAGAAACCAAATTAGAGATCTTCTAATCAAGACCCTGATCCCAGGTAGGAGAAGTCTCACAATCCTGCAATTTTCAATTAAAAATAATTCATAAATTCAATTCCATTTTGCCTTAAAATCAAATCACTGATGAGAAGAAGAAAAAAAACTGAAACTTTACCTCAAAAATGGCATATTCGGGGGAAATTGGGATTAGGGTTTTGTTCAGCCACCTCCCTTGTAGCTAAATCTAAAGCCTGATTGAGGTGTTTCTTCTTCTTCTTCTTCGTCTTCTTCTTTATTCTTCTTTTTTATTCTTCTTTGTTATGCGTGTGTGGTGGTTCTGCAACTCCCCAAAAGAAAGGAATAGAAAAATTCTGTTTTTTTTAAACAAAAGAAAATTGTCAGTTAATATTCTTATTGATAAAATAAAACTTTAAAGTTTAAAGTTAGAGACAATAAATAAATAAATGGGTAATAAATAAACTTTAAAGTTAGGGACAGGACAGTATTTTTTTAAAAAAATTATACCACATTTAATAATTTTATTAAAATATGTTTTCTTATCAGAATTATAATTTCTTTAGATTAAAAGAAATTAAATAGTGGTATATCTATAACTAAAATTAGGGTTGTTTGAAAATATGATTTATAAGCATTATTGTTGTTTATTTTTTTCCACGCATTATTGTTGTTTTAATTTGAAAATTATAAGCATTATTATTGTTGTAAAAGTATTCCCCAAAAAGATTTCCTTTTATATTTTCTTTAATAAATACAAAAAAAAAAGAGAAAGATATTCGTGCATGTGGCAGCCATTGTGATGACTGATGAGGCACACTTTATATCTGTTTCTGTCAACGCACATTTTGTTTCTTTTTGTTATTGTAACGATTTTATAAAGGAGAGATCTTTATTAAAAAAACATATACTAGAATTTCTAAGCTAAGTAATCCTCTCGAGTGAAAGATAGGACGTTGTTTAGTTCTTTATTGGGTTTTTTTCTTTCTTTCTTCCTTCTTTTATTAAAATCTTTATTGGTTGGTTAGTTTTTGAATAGTTATTGGTTCCTTAATAACTATTCTAAAAAATTAATCAGTCGACTAATCAAACGAGTAGATAAAATCAAGACGGAAGGATGGTATGGCCAAATTTTATAACCCATAGATATAAAAAGAACAATAAACATTAATGAGTGAATTATGGTATTTTGTGTCGGCAACGTAATTAAATAGGTTGAGTTGTGTCACCATCTCCATTATTGATAATACTAATATGTGTGAAGAGTTTCCGTTAACTGTTTTTATCAAAAATGTCAATGAGCAGGTAGCTTCAAACGATAGCCAATTTGAAACATAAATCACTATTACAGAGATGATCTAAACTTTGAAATATTTGAACTGAATTTAATAATTTATAAGATAAGACATGTGTTTGATTTGTCATTTATGAGGGTATTTGGAACATAACAAAAGAGAATATTAATTAAGAAATCTTATTACTAATTGTATGAATAGCGCAACTATATTAACTCAAATTACACACTCCAAGAGTATATTATATACATATAATGAAAGTAATTACTTCACCTAAGTGGTGAGGATAGGAGGAATCAAGTTAGATTTTTGGCCTAGGACCTTTGCGTTAGTATCAGGAAATAACTCAGTCCCAGCAAGATTTGTTACTTCTCCATTGCTACCGATGCTAATAGGATAACTAAGTAAATGCCCCGGTAAATCGTCAGTTCGAGGGTACACTTGCGCTGAGTAAAGTCCCCATAGTTCATCTCCTTTTGCATTTACCTTTTGTATACACTCTTCGCTTTCGGGAAATGTGAATGCATTGGTTATAAATCGTAAGTGCTCAAACCATAGAGATATCCTAAAAGCAAAAACTTGCCCTATCGGTCTCATTTGATTGGTAGATAGAAGATGGTTAGGTTGGTATGCTCCCATTGCAATCTCCGAATCTCGAGCTCCATCCATAGACCTTTGGTTAATATTGGCTGATCCTAATATTATGTACTCATCATCAACTGCATAGAGATAAGAAACAACATATAAATAGTGATGGGCTTAGAGGCCCACTATAAAGCCCAAGTTCTGTTTTCTTGTTATGCAAGCTAGGTTTTTTTTTACTTACCAATCATCATTTTAGAGTGGACATAGACCATGAACCGACGAGATTGTTGAGATCTTGCGTAATCAGAACTAGCATCTGGTTTCAACGGAGGCAAGTATTCGCCCGCATGGCTAACTTCCCGGTTCCCGAGGCAGAAAAACGTTAGGTAGTCTCTAGGGTTTGCATCTAAACCTTTCTTCCGAAGCGCAATGACAATATCAGTATACATCATCTCCATTGTTCTCCTTTGCCAGTCTAGTATTGCTTGAACCTTTTGAGATTCAGGTATTTCTTCAGGCCACATCGGAATCACCACATACACCGAGAACCTCTCACCTGCCTCGATTTTGCTCACAATCTTTAAGGAAATCTCTTTTGGAATGAGGTGTAATGCATTGATCTCGTTTAAGTCAATGTCTCTAGAGCTCCATCCAAAGGAGCTTCCTATGAAATATTGGTTCTCAATATAGATGAAGTGTTTGGCTCTCCTTATAGCGTTAATGTAAGCGTCTTGTATGCTTTTTTCGATTACGTTGTTTTTTCCGGTTATTAGTCCTACACTTGAAGCTTCACGTGGATCCTCGGGGAATCCTTCAACCGCACCTCCATCTATTGATCGGAAAACTTGAACTGTCCAACCTTCTGTGTTGTCTGATTGTATGATTGGTAATGGTGGAACTGTGATCTCTCCGAGTCTTGCCATTGATATAAGGTACCTTCTACCACTACCTGAAAAGATACAAAATTAGTTTCTAATGAATTAGTGATTTAATACTTTGATATTCTAGAATGGATTCTTTTTAATGTTACTATAGTTTTAAACACTAATTTATTTGTTGCATTTACATGTGGTTTTTACATTTTTTCAAAAATTCATAAGATATTCGGGCTTATAAATGTAAATGTGGATGAAAACAGAGAATAGTTTCCTTCCGTTACTATTTTAAAAAAAAATACAGGTTGTGGTTTTATGACATAAATACAAAAATAAGTTATTTGCACTTAGACAGTCGAAAATGTATTTAAATTCACCAACAGTCATAAAAAATATAAGTCTAGTTATTTCATTATTTGTGTTAGTACAGTAATAAAAGCCTAGTAGATTAATATTTTTATGTCAAAAAAAGAAGAGATTAAAAACAAAAATTAGCCTATTAGACTATTAATTACTTCATTAGGTTATTCGAAACTTGACACCAAATTGAAACGTATAATTTTTCTTCTTCCGTTACTATTTTAATTTTTTTAAAAGGTTGTGGTTTTATTGAAATATAAACGCAAAAATAAGTTTAGAAATTGTGTTTAAATCTACTAAAAATTTTGGAATAGTCTAAAAATATTAGTCGGATGGTAAAAGCTCGGATCATAAAATAAACAAAAGTCAAGTTATTTGTGTTTAGTACCTTGTTTCATCCATCTCTGCTCAAAGTTGTACAAAACATCCCACGCCGCAGGACCATCGAGCCTACAATGAATATCATGCCACGGCTGACGTGGACCACCCTTTTGTATCGATGCACCATCAAAGTTGGGCTGGTAAAAATCATCCGAATGAACATTATTCAAAGTACTAAACAAAGGATGTTCCTCAGTATCATACCTCCCTCTACAAAGATCAAGACCTCCAAGAAAACTCACTATCGTTCTCTTAGCTCCTGACGACCCTTCCACTTCCCCATCCACCACAATTGTTTTCTGATGATGAGAAAACATCGTAGCAATCTCTATCCCTTGAACAAAGCTATTACCACTACCTGATTGCCGCGGACACAAAACGCAACGCACTTTCGTGTTCTTGAAGTAATCGTAAGTTTCTTGATCATGAGTCATCATCAAACCGTTTTTCTTAAACACATCGTTAGAAGTTCTATCGTCCCACACAAGCATCAACACGGTCACGTTTTCGTTGGCTTTCTTCTTTAGCAATTCACCAAGCTTTAAGTCACCTCCTGGTCTCGGCCGGTTAGGATCCCTAATCAATGTTATATTGGCACTTACCGACCAACCAGATATATAAATAAAATGTTTTGCATTCCATATCACGTCAAAAATCTCTTCCCATAGCCTATGATGCTTGTAAAACGTGTGTCCTCCTGCTTGAGGAATATCATCGAAATCGCCAAGAACATGAGCGTCTTGGTATAGTGTAACTTTGCAACCTTCTCTTTGGTTGAAATATGTGTTAGGAACTCCATTAAAAGAAGGTAACATGATTCCTTTGTTCCAGTTCACGTCTTGTGACACGTGGTTGAACTTCACACGGACATGGATCTTTGAACCTCCTTGGACCGGAGTCTTTTTCTCGTCTAAGATATCGAGCCATTGGTCTATTGGTTGTCCGCGCGCTCGGATTACTTCGGTGACAGGTAAATAAGCTCGGCCGATCAAACTAGCACTGACCGGTTCATCTTTTTTTACTGTGAATACTATCTTGGAGATTGAATGTGCGGTGTAGACAAGAAAGGTTTGTAACCATCTACCGTGACGTGTCATCATAGTTCGAGCCACTCTTGTCCTGTCTAGATCAATGGTTGCGTAGAAATTTCCTCCAAACATATTTGTGCATGAGTCCGTTAGTCTTTTGATTTGGGATTGACTCTTCTTTCCCGAAGGCTCATTGTTCCCCTATGTTAATTCAATGATACAAGTTAATTAATAACATTGTTCTAATATTCTTTTCGTTAAAACTCTTGGTTGATCGAATCTTTTATATTGGAAAGTTACTAAGAAACTATACAAATTAATAGATATTTTTTTAAAAAAAATATAGCCTATTAGATTAATTTTTTTAACGTCAAAAAAAAAAGATTTTTAAAAAGTAGTCTATAAGAATAGCCGAATAGGACTATTAATTACTTAATTATGTTATTCGAAACTTAACAGTTTTTGAAAATATCCAATCCTCTAAATAAAATCACTAAACTGATAATGTTTTCAGGATTTTTAAGTTCTATATAATTAGTCATTTTTTAGAGTGAGTAACTATACTAAATATCGGAGTATTTTACGAGTTACCTTGCAGCATAAATTAAATATTCCTCGTTGATGAACCTTATCAATCCTATAAATCTTCACTTCAAGCGTTCCATGAAGTAGCAACTGTTCCGCCATTTTTCTTTTCACCTGCAAATAATTACAGTTTCAGTTGAAAAATATAGATTGAATTATATATTTTTCGTGGAAAGTGGATAACAATTTATTTTATTTTTTGTAGATGCTCTATATAGTCATACAAAAGAAAAAAAAATTACAAATCACAATGGATCGAGAAATTTTTCCCTTTTAAGGATCTTTTTGAAAAGGCTCCAAATGGCTTAGCGAGTTTGTAAACATAAAGTTAGAGAATATAAGGAGACACAATAGAATTTGATAATGAAACGTTTGGATTAGGTTGTTGATTACTTGGGGAGACTGCTTATGATTACTAGAAAGAAAGAGATGAAGTCTATTGATGGGTTTTGAGACCGTATGTCTCCTTAAGTAAACCTATTCTAGAATGCCAAACCGAAGACAAGGGGGAGTCCAAAACGGAATATTCTTATGGCATTAATCTGATGATTCACGATTTCACGTCTACACTTTTCTTGATGTGTTAGGGATACCCTTTATTCCATTTCATTCCGTTATTATATTTAGCTTGATATGTATCCTACCCCTCTTGTAGTTTTTAAAAAAAATTTCTCTACCCGAAATATAGTAGAAAGAAGATATATAATAAGTTTTTATGGCTGTTGGAAATTCTATCAAGTATAACGCATAGTTCAGATGATAAAAAGAAAAGAAAAATAAAATAAAGAAGGAAACAAATAAAATAACAACTGATGTATTTTATTCTTGTTGGTTAAAAGGGTTTCATGTTTAAATAACATCAAAGGTAGTTAAAATATAGTTTTTCACTACCAGATAATTACAATTTTTCTAGCACAAAATAAGGCAACCAAAAAAAGAGAGGAGAAAATCATTCAATAAACACAATGATTATGCAGAATAAAATCGAAAAAACGTTTTAAAAAAAATTCAAAATATCCATTACACAGAAGCTTTAGCCTATTACATATTTCTTACTCAAGAAGAACTTTCGTCCACGGTATCAAGTGATTAACAACATAAGATTGCAATTATCATAAATTTCCAAACAATATATCAATTCTATTAAAAAGGAGCATTATAGTTTATCATCCTTTTTTAGGTTCATCGCTTTTCATAACCTGGTAAAACTTCGAAATCATTTTTCATCCTTAAGCTAACCATTTTATGTATTTTATGATTAAAATACTTATAGCAATTGAATGATTTTAATGACTATAGAACTACCGGTTAAACCAAAAATTTTACTACTCCACTGTTAAAACGATTATTTTTTGTTATTTTTCTCTTAACATACCCATTAATAAGTCATTCACCAACAACCTAAATACCAATTATCAATTTCACCAATTAGACGCCAATATGTTTTCTACAAAACAATGTACAATCAATTTTGAGTACTTGGACACATGTGTTTGGAGAATTTTAAAATTAATGGCATTGTGTTTGGAGAATTTTAAATTCAAAATTCTCAAAATTGATGTGTCCAAATACTCAAAATTGATTGTAACATTTAAAATTTTAATATGATATAATGGCATTGTGTTTGGAGAATTTTAAAATTAATCCTGAAATATGCACAACATAATGGCATTAACATTGCCATTTAATCCTTCTAAATAATTGTTTGTCCTCTCCATTGGTCTGGGATCTACCCATGAGTTATAAACTATAAAAAAAAAAAAATGTCCCCTTCGTTTTGAAAATTAGCTGTCTAATGTACACATATTTTTAAAACCTACAAAAATATACCTTTATGATAAAATTAACATTATTTTTACTATTGATATTATTTTAACTTTAACTACTATATATATAATATTTTAAATGTTTTTTTTTTCTAAAAACTATAATATTTTAAATGTTATAAACATAAAAAATACAAATAAAACTGCTACATAATAATTACTTCTGTGTTATTTTATGTGGTTGTCACACTCACATCCTTATATCTCAACTTATTTATTTAAGTGTTTGTACATTTGCATATGTTGGTGAATTCATTTATTTAAGCTTAAGGTTTTAAATCGTTCTTGTCTCCTTTAGGTTCATAAACATTGAATGCACAACTACTATTACAAATATCCGTCGACTTTACCACGATGCACCGACAATTCATTAGATTTTTCATTAACTAATTAGTAAATACAATTTATTTAGTTATCCTCAGAAATTTATTTACAAAATGGCAAGGTTTACTTTCTTTCTTTTTGTTTCCAAACCAAACAAAATAAAAACTTTCTTTTTAAGGATGCTAAAATATAAATGTAGATGATAGAGAAAAAAACATATAGGTGAGTGTGTGTGTGTGTATAGTTGATGTCTGTTTTGCGTAGAAATTGTTAATCAATAAGTAATCAGACAATCGGATTTAAATTTTAAAAAAACGAAACTATTATCAAAGACTGAAATTTTTTTATAAAGAAAAATTCTAGACTAGATTGTAGAAATTAAAAAAAAAAAAACAAAGCTATTATCAATAATTAAGCCATATAGGATTTATAAATAGAAAGACATGAATGAATAAAATGAGACTATGAAGAAGGACTGTAGTACTCGATCAGTGGATGTTAGAGAAATTAAGTAGACGAATTGATCTATAATATCTGCAATATTTGTTTACAACCCTTTTAATTTCGATACTTAATAATTAAAGCCTTTGATTAACCGTAAAATTGCACTCTATTTTTTTTATTTTGATTTTTTAAATTATTATTGGAAAAAAAAATATTCGTAACAATATTCACATAAATGAAGAAAAAGACGAATTGATAAGAGTTTTACGTTTCGTAGGTATAGTAAGGTACCATTCATGGTTTGTCCACCAAACGGAAAAAAGATTAATTACATATATATGTTGTATATATAAAAAGAAAGTATTTATTTTATACTTGGATTGTAACTCTGGTAAGGTATTTAAGCATTATTGAAATCTAACTTTCCATAATTATTCTTCTTTTGTTCCTCTTATTTATTATTTAAAACAATCTAGTCTACAGAAAAAACTGAACAGTTTTTATTTTGGAAATCATGTACTACAAAGATAACTCCACCTCTTTAAATGCAAATAAACGAACACCCAACATCCTACATACTCCATATGCAAACAGACCTAAAGAAATAACTTGAACGAAAATTTTATAATAAAAACTTCTGAATGAATGATATTTGTAAGACATTAGAAATTGGAATAGCAAACATATAGTATTATTTAAATAATAGAATTAACATATATACCCCCCGTGACACGAGAGAGAGAGGACAATAAATATTAAATACCATGAAAATAATAGAGAGGACATGCGAAAAGCAGAGAGTTAAGTAAGTAGTTGGAGGTAGAGAGATCAGAGAAGAAGAATCTACCTCTCTCTATTTGTCTCCTCTTCTAAGTTAGTGTCAGAAACACACAGAGAAATTAAGAACCCTAAATTTTAAACAGAAGAAATGGTACATTCGAAGAAGTTCCGAGGTGTCCGCCAGCGTCAGTGGGGTTCTTGGGTCTCTGAGATACGCCATCCTCTCCTGTTAGTTCTCTCTGTCTCTCCCTAAGAGATATCTTAACACATACAATATATATATATATATATATATATATCAGTATATGTATATGATGTATCCAAATACTGGTATACGAGTCAATCACAAAGTGTGTATATATATATATATATATTTTTTTTCATACAATTTTGCTTGACCGTGAAGGGCAATTTTTGTTATCTTTTTCAAACAACTAAAACTGATTATACACTTTCAAAGATTCATGCAATTTCCTCATTTTCGTTCCATTAGAAAGGCAACATTTATCAACGTATAATAAACAAATGTTAGTATGTAAATAGTGAGTGAAGTCTCTCTTCTTCTTCTTTTTTTTTTGGTGCGAGAAACGTGTTTTGTATTTGTAGTTTGGAGTGTACATAAATAAGTAATGCTTTGTGATAAAACTGAAATGTATGAATTTTCTATGTCTTACGTATATATGTATGTGTATATATTAGAGATGACTGAGGATACAATTTTCTGAAATTTTGTGGTATCTGTAATCCATTCGATATTTATCTGATTTTTTTTAATTAACCAAATATTAAACTTAATTAGATGCAAAAACAGATTTTAACAACTGCAATATTAATTTACAGTTTTTTTCTTCTAAAAATTTTCAAAATTTATAATTGATACATATACATATTCATACAGACATAGAGAAAAACATATACATATATAACGAATTCTCTCTAGAAATATATCTGAACACATAGAAAGAAATAGATGTCCCATGTGTTTTTGTTTTTTTTTAATACTTTCATTATGTAATCAATGTGTGTATTTATTTTCTAATACTCTATCAGGAAAAGAAGAGTGTGGCTAGGAACATTCGACACGGCGGAAGCAGCGGCTAGAGCCTACGACCAAGCCGCTGTTCTAATGAACGGCCACAACGCAAAGACCAACTTCCCCGTCATCAAATCCAACGGCTCAGATTCACTAGACGTCAACTCTCTACTAAGGTCACCGAAATCTTTATCTGAACTCTTGAACGCTAAGCTAAGGAAGAACTGTAAAGACCAGACACCATTCCTAACGTGTCTTCGGCTCGACAACGTCAGCTCACACATTGACGTCTGGCAGAAACGCACCGGGTCTAAAACGAGTCAGAACTGGGTCAAGCTTGTTGAACTCGGTGACAGTGTAAACGCACGTGTTGGTGATATTAATGGGATTAATAAGATGAAGAAACGAAACGACGACGTTGAGGAAGAAGATCATATGGCTATGCAGATGATCGAGGAGTTGCTTAACTGGACATGTCCTGCTTCTGTATCCATTGCATAGGTCTAACGGAAAATAATCATGATTAATATACGTATAGATCGAAATAAGTACGTATATAATATATATATATACTTAAAATATAAGATATGTTGCGATATGACTTTTCTAAGAGTTTGATATTTTATGTTGAGTTTGTTAGATATCCATGATATAAATTACACCGAGGAGACTAGACATGATAAGAAGGTACAAGTAGTGGTAGGGATGGTTTAATGAAGAATAGTAAACATTTAATGTGAAAGAGATTTGCCACTCTTTTCAAACCAATCTACGAATTTAGATTCTTGTGATTCGAATGTTGTTAAGTCCTACCTCGACCAATAAAACTTTTACTCCTCTTAACATGGTTTTACCCGGATGTGTAAGATTCATGTCTTGTCCTTATCTCGGCTTGTCCCAATTATATAGTAGTATGTTTTGGAATATCTTATTATATAAGAATACATTTGCATGTGGAACCGAAGTTTAATTTCCATTTAGAAATTACGGAGATATGATATAGAATATAGGAGTAAGGATTCTCAAATGCACATTTAACAAAAACAACTATTAAGAATTTTTTTTAATAGTTTTAATTTTAGTATTTAGTAGATTAAAATAGTGTTACTTTAAAGAAAATAGATTACAACAATAGTAGAAGATTGATGTTTATCGTTTGTTTATAATTGAAAGTATTTTTTATTATTTTTTAATCATACTAATTTTAGGACACCTTTTTAATTAATTGTAGGAGTTCTCATTCCATCCTGTTATGTCCGCCTTGAGAAACATACCATTTTATATGGGACAGAGATTCTCATTTTCGAATTCTTGTTCCTGACTTGTTCCGTAAAAGTTTTTCCCATCGTGTAATTGTTTAGCTTTAATTTTAAAAATTACATATGACCCATTTTTTTAGTAGAGAACTGAAAGGGGTAATTATGTGAGAAAGTGCCTTTTGGTAATCTGTCTCACTTGGGCAAAGAGGTTGTACGCGGCCGCGGGTAATTTAGAGAAAACAGTATATTATATACAAACACAAAATATTTTTCTTCGTTTTAAACAAATTCATAATTTTGATTGAATCACAAAATAAAACAAATAAAAAATTTCAAAATTTAAGAGAATTTGAAAACATGAAAAAGCTCTCTATTTGAACTAATTCCGATATGGTGTCAGGAAATTTGTACTCGAGCGAAGCTTAAGTAAATAGGTCGTTATGATTATATACAGGGATTTGTGGTTACTTAAGCCACCTAAAGAAAGGCAGGAGAATATTGGAAGGCACGTAACATGAGAAAAAAAAAAGATGAGAACAAGAAGATACTAATTGTCCAAAAAAAAACAAGAAGATACTTATAAATGGAATTAGAGCACTCAAGAGAAGAATCTTTATTTGTGTTGTTTATTGCTTCTATAACATGAATCTTGATTCGTTATCTGCTAATTCTCTTGTACCTCACAGAAGTCAAGAGGCTGGTAAGTTTTAGGTTTTAATTAGTTGTAACTTGTAACCGTCCGGTTTAATAAACGTCTCAGATAATTTGAATGGGCTTTGTCAGGTTAAATTTTGATTACATTAGTTAATTTACGTTTTTTTTATGTAATTAGTTTCGTTACGTTTATAAAAAAAATCTAGATTTATATATATTGTTCTTTTTTGGCAACATTTCTGGATTTATCTAATTATAATTGTATATATCATTATCAATTTATCACTATGAATATTGTCAGATTTTTTTTTCAATTACGAATATTATTTCTTATGACATTACTTCCTATTAAATTTCGTTCTATGTATGTTTATGTTTATCTCCAAACTAAAAATTTATAAATTGCTCATGCCAGATTTTTTTAAAATATAAATTGGTGAATCACTTCCGTTACGTGTGGGAATCTCTGTCTTTAGGACAAAGTCTAGAAACGTTTATTCAGGATCTCACAAAAACTGACAAACTTCGGAAAAAAAAACCACCAAACACAACCACCGTCGTAAAAGAGTGAAAAAAATATCACGAACTATGGGAAAAGGCGGAGCACTAAGCGAAGGCGTGATTAAGAACATCATCCTCTCTTACACATACGTAGCGATATGGATCTTCCTAAGCTTCACCGTCATCGTCTACAACAAATACATCCTCGACAAGAAGATGTACGATTGGCCTTTCCCGATCACTCTCACAATGATCCACATGTCCTTTTGCTCAACCCTAGCTTTTCTCCTAATCAAGGTCTTCAAATTCGTTGAACCGGTCTCAATGTCACGTGACACTTATCTCAGATCCGTTGTTCCCATTGGAGCCTTGTATTCACTCTCTCTTTGGCTCTCTAACTCAGCCTACATTTACCTCTCGGTCTCCTTCATACAGATGCTCAAAGCCCTAATGCCAGTCGCGGTTTATTCCATTGGCGTGCTCTTCAAGAAAGAGGGTTTCAAATCTGAGACTATGGTTAATATGCTTTCGATCTCATTCGGTGTAGCCATTGCTGCTTATGGTGAAGCTAGATTCGATGTTTGGGGTGTGATTCTCCAGCTTGGTGCTGTTGCTTTCGAGGCTACACGTTTGGTAATGATTCAGATCTTGCTTACTTCTAAAGGAATCACTTTGAATCCCATCACTTCTCTTTATTATGTTGCTCCTTGTTGCTTGGCTTTCTTGTTTATCCCATGGATCGTTGTGGAGTTTCCCATATTGAGAGATACCTCTAGCTTCCATTTCGATTACCTCATTTTCGGGACGAACTCGTTTTGTGCGTTTGCGCTTAATCTTGCTGTGTTTCTTCTGGTTGGGAAAACGTCTGCTTTGACCATGAATGTTGCTGGTGTGGTTAAAGATTGGCTCTTGATAGCCTTTTCATGGTCTGTGATTAAAGACACTGTGACTCCTATCAATCTTTTTGGTTATGGGATTGCTTTCTTGGGTGTTGCTTACTATAATCATGCCAAGTTACAAGCATTAAAGGCTAAAGATGCTCAGAAGACTGCTCAGCAAGTTGATGAAGAGACTGGTCGGCTTTTGGAAGAGAGGGAAGGAAATGAAGGTGGGAGGAAGAACGAGCCAAATGATTAAAAAAGGTGAGAATTGGATTTTGGTAAAATTTAAGATATTGTTTTTTTTTGTTTTTTTTTTCATACATTAGTTGGAATAAGATGTTGAAGGTTATATATAAAAGCCAAATTTTGGTAATGAAAATGAGCCCTAAGAATAACATTGGTCTTGTTTAGTATTTTTGGTATTGCTTTGGTTTCATGGTCTTGTTTAGTTCTTCCTATCCTTGGTTGGTAAATTCGGGTAAAACTTTTGATGTATCAATACCCGTCTGAGAGTATCTAGGTAATGAAGTGTCTTCATTTTCTTCTTTTTTTAGTTATTTATGATTGATTTCTGACCGGTGCTATTTACTAAATTTTCATCAATGGAGTTTGAGGGTTAATATACGAGTTATTTCTTTCTAGTTTGGTTACCATGGATGACAAAGACAAGCAAGCAATAACATTTGCTCCAACCACACTCTATTTTGGTTGCTCTAGTTTGGTTACCCTTAAAGGAAATATTTTTTTGCAAAACTAAAGAAAATCGGAAAAGACATAAATATTTCTACATTTTTCAGTTTTCGTGTTTTCTCCGTTATGCAAAATGTAAAGTATTTTCAGATTGTAAAAACGATTAGAGATACTTGAAAATTTTAAAATCAAAGAGAGAGGTAAGGAAAGCACACTACTGGTCTGTGATACAAACCACCTAAACTATCGTTTAATTATGGCCACTGTTATAAGTTTTAATTATGACCACTGTTATGAGTTTTAATTATGGCCACTGCTAAAGTTTTAGTTATTGGTTTAAATTTCTTAAGAACCTATAATTATTATTTTTTTGTCATTTTTTCCCCTTATGTTTTGCTTATTTTTTTCAAATTGTTTGCTTAGTTTTGTCAAAATTTATTTTATTGTACTAGCTATAGTGTATTGATAGTGGTAATAGTTTAAATTAGTTTATCACTGAATTTTTATCACGAAATTCAGGTTCACTTTTTGGTAATAGACCATCCAGACATGAGTTGTAGTGATTTTCACAATAGCTCTTGAACATTTGCTTTATTAACGAGGCTACAAAATTCTAGAACATTTACTCAAGGTAAATGACTATCTTAATGTGCAAAGTTATGTTTAGTTTTAACAGTTTTCCATGAGATGTCACTGCTTAGAAGTACCAGGAAGTGACACTAACAACAATGACAACACTTATTGGCAAAACAAACATGTTAGTTTATAATTGATTTTGTTCATATATTATAATTAATATATAAGTTAGTGTGTATTTCAAGTGAAGAGATATGGTGTAACATCGTGACTTACTGACTTTAAGAAAAGATATAACCGTGTTTCTTTCTCTCTTATAATAATAACCCTACAAAGAAAACAACAATTACTATTACCGTGATCAAACCTGGAAGTTTATGATCAGACGATGAATAAGATTGCTCATCAGCCATTGCAGAAAGTGAGAAGAAATATACACTACAAGAAAACAACATTTTAGCAACTGTCACTGTAGTCGCAAAGTAGTTGCTAATTGGTTGGTTACTACTAAATAACGACTAAATCATGTAATCGGTAATAATTAGTCGCTAAAAGTTTTAGTTGTTATTTAGTCGCTAAATGACGACTATTTGGGGGCACATGACGACTTAAATGACGACTTACATAGCAACAAGCTTCTTACCAGCATTCTGAGTAAGCACATAGCAACAAGCTTTCTATCAGCATTAAGCATAAGCACGTCTCTACCATATACTCGTATTACCTGATTAGTTTTAATTTAGTAGTTGATCAGATAATTAAACCTTCATGCCTCAAGAACATAGCTTTCATCTCTCCTTGCGACCTAGTGAGATCAAAGAAATAAACTAAAGATTTGAGTGATGAAGGTGAAGTAAACATATCACGTCTAGGTCGTCCAAGTTTACAAGTGAATTTACCAGAAATGTACAGCAAACGAAATTGTGTCCATGGTATATGCATGACCTCTTATGAAAAATCCTCCAAAAAATATTCGCTTCAACCCAAAGCAAAGGGGATTCAAATACGATATACACAGCAACAAACAAATCAGAAACTCAAAATATTCTCATGTATGGTTTTAGTCAGTCCGGTCCTCAAAATTTTCCATGCCTAAAGCGACAGAATTTTATTTAAGACACAACCGTTGGTAATGGTCATGACTCATGAGCCGTTATGTAAATTACTATATAGTATGTGTTAGTATGTTGTAAATGTACAGTTCTCTAGATAAAGAGAAGTTTTCCAGATTTTAAACTCTGTTTTCTTTTCTCTCCAATTCTATTTTACTTTTGTTTATTACATGTTTATGTCTTGTACAAGAAGCAATGGCTTCTAAAATGATACAAGAGCATTAAACAATAAAACATACAGCTTACATAGAAACTATTCCATAGACTGAAGAGACCAAAAACTGGTGTCTGAAACTTAGGATTGGTCCACCTGATGCAAAATGCTGAAGCCAGAGAGATGTGCTGACTTAGTCATATCAGGAGAATCCAAAGAGTCCATAGTTTCATCTTTAAAAGAGTGTTGTGACACGTTCAGGAGATGTTAGTGTTGCCACTCTTTTAAACTGCCAAAAAATTTCATATAAATGAGAGACCAAATTCAATATCAGCTTTGCCACATTCTTAGATTAAATTCAAATGTTACCTTTTGTTGGCTGTATTTGGTTCGTATAGCAATGAGAGTACTTGCACTAGTGTTGAGTTGCAAATCCTCCATTGCAAGTACTGTGATTTTTAGAGCGGACGCTTCATATCTTGTATAGTGCTGTAAAGTTGGGTTCTATAAGCAAAAGCATTCACATCAGCAAAATGTTTTTTCCCTCTAAAGAATTAAGTAAAAACATTCAAAATAAAGAAGTGTATTAAGCTTACTCACCCAAGGATAGTTAGATTGGTCAAGCGTCCATCTTGCTAAGAAAACCGCTGAAGCGGCAATTAGGGACGGGAGAAACCTTAGGAAAGTATATTCCACAAGAGTTAGTTCAGCAATATAGTTTGCTAAGAACTCCATCTCAATGTGAGGAACCTATGTACAAAAAAAATCAGTTTTTCAGATGGTTAGAATTGTATCTTTATAGAATACTTAAGACATATTAGTAAAATGGATCAATGTTATCCACCTTATCAGACGCTTGAGCAGCTTGAATGAACCGCCTAAAACGGATAACAAGAAAATGACTATAATGTTTTGAAAACGTTAGGAGAAAATGTAGTAGTGTTGCATTGTCATTGCCTTTAGTGTTTTACCTGAGAAACGTTTTGGTGGTGGGAACTGATAACCGAAAGTGTAGAAAGTTCAAAACTTGTATCTCCATACTCAGTACCTGTAACAAAGGTTATGTTTTATTTCTTTATTAATCAAGAATCAATACTGTTTAGTCTTTACTATAAAAAAAAAAGAAAAAAAGAATCAATACTCTTGGAGATACATATATATATATATATATATATATATATAGTTTTAATGGTCACTTACTTCTACTCTTGTGTATGTATTGTCTGTGATGAAGCAAAACTCCTCCAACCTCGGTGCATAAATCTCTTCGTATTTTCTTCAACATGGTACAAGGAAAAATACTTTAGTTAATTTATTTTTACACTCATTGCAATGTGAATGCTTACTCAAAAAGAATAGTACTTCTATAGCTTAAAATTAAAGAAATAGTAAAAATGGTAACTCACGAGGCTATTAGCATACAAGTGACACCAAGTAGCTGAAGCCTCTGCTTTTCAATGTAATTATGGGACATAAACCGATCAATTAGATTCACGGTTAGGTAAAGTGTATCTGAAGCCAGCTTGTACTCTTCAGAAACCTGGAAAAATATAAAATTAATAGAGATTCTTACTTTAACAAATGCTTTGAAGTAAAAAGTACACTCGATTTAATGTAAAGGGTCCTAACCTCAACAAGCCAATCTATTAGAATCCCACGCATGTTTGGCTCGATATCTCGCTGCACTTGTACCATATAACTACATGAAGGTCTTTGTTCAAGCTGTACAAAAAAAATAGTGGTTAACACAAAAAAATAACTCAGAATCTCAATATCTCATCTTCTTGAAAAATAACACAAGAAAAAATATTTTGATTATGTTTAGTCAAACCTCTGCAACATGAATGCTGTCATATATACTTGCAGCATAAAGGCTACAAAACTGAGGATCTTGGACATTGGAATCTATGTCTATAACCTGAAGACAATCTGTGACATCAGATTTGTCTTCTTCTGCACAATCCAGTGAATCTTGATCAGTAAATTTTAAGAAACATAATTTTTGGTATATGCTTTAATATAACAAGATTCTCTAGGAGTATATTTCAAGCATTTTAAATTATATTAGGAGTTCAGTTTCTTACTTTGCTCAGTAACTTCTCCATCTCTGGAGTTTGAAGCAGAGGCATCTAAAGATTCAACCATTCTAATCTTTGACAAATCTTCTGCTAATTTTAATTTTTCTTCATCAACATTTACCAAACCTTCTTTAGCTATTTGCTTAGTCTCTTTTCCACCTCGCTTACTAGCCTGTTACATTGTATCAAGTAAGTAAGAAATGATTCTAAATGAAAATACCAATCCAAGAAAATGCAAATACCTTAACACAAATTATACTTTCAGCCAAAGTATTAGTCACATCCTTGAGCACCACTCGTCTCTTATGATTACAAACTTTGGTATAATCTGACGCTATTCGTTTATTATTCGGTCTAGGAACACGATTTGGTTCTTGTTTAAAAGCAGGTCTTGATGGAGAACTTAACACTCCTAAGGCTTTAGCTCGTGATCTTGTAACTCTCACATTATTATCTCGCATTTTTGTAGTAGAGATTGTTTCTTTCTTCACATTAGGGTGCTTACAAGAATCTCTATTCATAATTCTAAATTATAAAAAAAAAAACTCCACTGATTCGCCAAGCCAAAACCTGCAGAGTAAATAGATTCTAATATTCAATTTTTTTTGAACTAAAATGGCATAACAAGATCGATTTTCAGAAAAAATTAATTCCATGCTCACATTGAGAGATCAATTTTCAACTTCATAAAACAAGTACATCAAATTTTCATGATGTTCATCTTTGGATTGGATTGAAAATAAATCTTTACAAAAAGTCACATCCCCTGTCATATGTAATCAAAAATATTTAATCATTTTTTATCTTAAAGATTTGGTGACAATAACAAGAAACAAAAAAAAAAACGTAACAGATCGATCATTGTCTCAATTCAGTAAAACATTACATATAAACAAAACGAGAAGCACCATCGAGACAGAAAAATAAAAGAGAAGAGAAAAAAAAACGAGCTTGATTATAGATAGAACAGTCTCCAAATAGATCTAGGTACAAAATAAAATAATTGAAAAATTATGAAAATAAAAATATCATCGATCCAAACGAAGAACAAACCAGAGAGGTAAAATGATGTGATACCTTAGATTAGAGAAAAAATAGAAATTGGGAGCTTGAGAAACGATCTCTAATGGCAAAGAGAGAGAGTGGTGTTGAATGAAATAGGAGGAGGAGAGGAGCGTGAGCGGGATTTTTTGGTTGGTCTCGTTTCGAAATTTTCTGAAACTAAAAGAAAAAAAAATACTTTTGAAGTTGGAAAAAAATAAAAGAAAAAGGAACTTGGGGATTCGGACAAATGCGATTTTTTGGAATTTAATGGGAGTAAGTGACACAGAGTGGTCTCTGACACTTTGACGTCTGGTCTTGTTGTGGTTAAATTAGTAAATTCTCTTTTTAATTCGAGATTTAATCAGCCGTTACGCGCCTATTCTATTTCATCTGCTCCTTACTACTCGAGAGGCCCATTGGAATAAGCCCAAAACTCTTCCCTGTAATATTCACACCATTTCTACGCCTTCTGGGGTTGGAGAAATCCGTAGTAATTTATTTCCTCCTCGGTATGTCGCCGTACAACAATAGACTATCACCAGTATAATCACTATGATCATGACGATAAGAAGCACTATGTAGACAAGCCTACAATCTAGGTCAGCCCCGTATGGTCCAGTATTACCTGATCATCTGCACATCAAAAAAATCAACAATAGATTAAATTTAATCTAACAACATTAAAAAAAAAAAAATAAGGTTTCCTAATTTATTTTTATCAAAAAAAAAAAAACATTAAAATAAGAAAAAAGTAGTTACAAACTCAGTCGAGAAGCCTCCTATATAAGTTAAAAATCCATGCTATTTAAACTTTTATTTCATATATTTAAAAAATAGTGTTAATTATTTTTAATGTTTTACAATTATTTTGGTATTTTATAGATTAATATAATGTTAATTAAGAAACTAGGTTAAGAAAATATTAAAAACGTTATCCCAAAATGGGCCCGAACTAGGCCTAACTAAAACAAACTGGGCACAAAAAGTGACTGCGCCGCCGACGATCACATGCTTCCGATCAGCCACCATCGTTTGAGCTGGAGACTGAGTCTCCCAAGGAAGTCCTTAGAGTGGGAGGAGAGATCTACCACGCCTCCGTCGGAACCGCCGTTGCGTCTTAATTGAAGTGATGCACACCGGACTGAATACGTGAGATCAATAAATTGAAGAGAAAATTCAGATCCAGCATAGTGAGTGGGAGGCGAGTTCTACCACGCCTCTCCTCGTCGACCTTGACCACCGCCGGAATCACCTTATAGATAAGATACGGCGATACTAACTAAGAGAGACCCATTTTACCAACAAACAAAAAAGAAACTAAGAGAGACCCTCTCACGACGATATCAAGAGATGACCACCGGAGAGGCAACGAATAAAAAGGTTGATGTCAGCTAGGGTTACTGTTTCAGAGCAAAGGAAGGAACGATTGTCCGATTATCAAATGTTTATTTTTCACCTTGAGTAAATTTGTTTGGTCGAAAATCTTTACTACATACCTTTGAGTGCCGATTTGATGTGCGTTGTTGTTGTTTTTCTATAGACTATTTGGATGTCTCTCTGGTGTGCTTATAAAATAAACCTTTATTCATAGGATCAAACTGATTTACGACATTGGAACATATCAACCGGTGTTGTAGGGAAGAGACGATAGAGAATAGGAGGAAGGCTAAAACTTGTCACGCAAGGCACGCGAGTTGTCGGATCCTTATCACTTATCAGTGGCAAAGGGGGAAGTGGGTGTAGTTGTGGGGGTGGTGATCGACTCGAGAGAGGTTTCGGAGAGAGATGAGAGGTTTTAAACAAACTTGAGAAAAAGGGTGGTATTTTTGTTAGATGTTATAGGTGAAAAATTACATCAAAATTCTTTTTCAAGTAAAATGCTAAGACCTAAGTCTAACTACAAAGAAAGTAATGTTGGGAGACATTTTGTAACATTTAGAGAGACGTTGCATGCATTTCAATCCCACATGGCACGTCACACTTCCTAAAACTAATAAAGGCATTACATTGTGTACGTAGCCTAATATAAGTCTACATGCATTAACATAATTTGTGAACAAAAAATATATATAATACAAGTCTACCATTGAAATTTTGGATGGAAAGGTTTTGAAGTGGGATATATATTTTAAATGGTACGTACGACCATATCCCAATGTTTTTGAGGATAGCCAGATCCAGAAAACAATTACAGAAAATATCTAGCATTAGTTACATGTTTATTTCATAGCTATATGACAAATTCTATAGCAAAATTTCTTTTGCCTTCTAACTTGGTGCCAAAATTTTGTTAGCTTTGACTGTTGTGAAATATAATATCTACAAAACTGATCATTGTCTAATCCCATACAAGAGATTTGTATTTGCAAAAAGCATGGTAAGAAAAACATAAGAAAAACCATGGAATAAAACATAATTGCAAAATCGTAAAAAATATGTAACAAATTGCTACGTGAAACAACGAATATATATATTACAAACGATAATCAATTCAACTGAGCTAAAGACAACCGATAATAAGCAAATCATGGAAAAAAAACAAAGTGATTGTCTAAAGAAAATCCAAACAAAGTGAGTTACGATGACGATTTCAGATATAAATACCTAATCATGACATGTTTACACCCAAACCAGCAGAAAACAGAAGCAAATAGACCACACATAGAACCAAGAATAAGCATAACCATAATAAGCAAAAGCACAATAGTAGGGAATTGAAAGAATTACCGTTGGGTTCTTGAGGGAAACTGAAAGAAATTGATTCGACCCAATACCTAACACTTGAGAAATTTACAAACCAAATTAAGGGAACATGAATCAGAGAAATAGAGTTCTAGAGACATGATTGAGAGACAATACATATTGTACATACCAGTGAGATAAAGAAATAGAGAGAGCGAGCAATGAAGCTTAGACGGCGGTGATCTACGATGAGATGCGTAGAGGAGCTGCTGGAGGCGAAGCTGGTTGTGAAGGAAGAAGATCGTATGAGGAAGTAGAGTCAGACTGTCGAGAGACTTGAAGAAATTTTCCTTACCAAAATTGTTCCTTGGTTAACTTAAACTTAATTAGTTTTAGTGGTCTTTTTTTCTTTTTTTTTTGACTAAGAATTAATTTTAGTAGTTAGTTTGTTTAATTTGAAAGTTACAAGTTACAAACCAATCAACCAACTTTAATTAATTAGTTGCAATATAAATGGTAGCTATTTGTTACGACTCTCCATCAACTATTTGTAGGAAATTAGACATACATATAGAAGAAAAAATATTCATGGCAACCACAGATCTGTGTTGTTTGAAACAAAACAAAAAAAAACAAAAAACAAAAGGTGTACACACATATCACAAAACATAGCAAATCATTATAGATATCAAAATTTATAATTGCTTAATTTCCAAAATTCTAAACAAAAAGTGTGTACACCACCATACATCTAGTTTCCAAACTTCTAATCTGGATAGTTGGCTTTGTCGCCTTTTGCAAGGCTCGAGAGAGTTGAATTTCCAAAAAAATAATAGTTAAACATACCCGACCAATTAAGGGGAAATTGCCTAATAAGGGATTCAGTAATCAGCAATATTGATTTGTTATCAAGTGTCGTTAGTTCAACTAGTATCGATTTTAGGCCAAGCTTAGAGTTTGCCGCTTCGCTAATTCCAGTGATGCTTAAGACGAAACTAATATTACATGTTGTGATTTTAGATCAGGGGTGATTACGAGTTTCGGTCCAGAACCTCCTGATATTTTAAAAAGAAAATTAATTATTACCTCAATTAAAATAATAATTTGACACATTTAGATACCAAATGAGTGAAATAACCCTCACACACTTCTTCTTAATTATATAACAGTTACATTGAACTGGTACTAATCCGATAT
The DNA here is from genome assembly GCA_963555745.1 of Cardamine flexuosa. Taxonomy (NCBI): domain Eukaryota; kingdom Viridiplantae; phylum Streptophyta; class Magnoliopsida; order Brassicales; family Brassicaceae; genus Cardamine; species Cardamine flexuosa. Next base: position 9,177,354 of record OY743216.1, on the reverse strand, counting down.
TAAAACTAGACATTGTGCAATCCTAACCAATATTAAATACTTTCCTTTCTCATAAATTTTCGTCTTCCCCGCTGATTCTCTTATTCTATCGCAAACATCACAATCGTTGCCTTAAAATTCCTACAAAAGAAAAAAAAAATAATTGTTATATACATTAGAGATTCAATAAATGTAAAGATACATATAATACTTTACTTAACAAGTTACAAGTTGAAAATATTTATCATGCTAAAATATACATGTATATATAATTAAAGAATATGTTCTATAGTTTTGTATAAAACATGTTTTCAAAATATTTGATAAATTACAGTCTTTATAGTGCAGTAAATCTTCATAATATAAATTAACACTCTACTTTAAAATATAAATGTCTAAAATAATAAATATTCCAACAGTTTTCATAGATAATGGTAAATATATATATATATATATATACATATAGTTAAATAACAAGTTATATGTTTTCTTTTTTTTCAAAAAAAAAAGTTATATGTTTTAATAACATGTTAAACTTTTTTAATATAATCATATAAATATAAAAATATATTGCTACATATTTTTATTAACGTGGTAGCTAAATAATTACATGTTAAATACCATATTAATGCATCTATGTTTAAGGCGTTACAATTAAAAAACGCAATCCGTTCTCTAAATTTTTGGTATGCTAAAAGCCAAATGACAATGATACAAATGTCTTACAATAAAATAAAAGATTTACCATGTAAAAATAATAAGTAGTAGGAGTAGAAGCAAAAGATAATTGATTTGGATCGATCTAGTTTGTGTTTGGAAAGAGTGATGAGCTTGGTTTAAAAATATGACCAAATTTTAGTGTTATTGAACTCCATAATCTTGTTTATGGAGATTTACTTTAAGACAACTTCCTCCTTTATGAAGTATTCGCTATTGTCTCCGGTTTAACCAAGATACTCTCCTTCTTTCCTGGAATGCAGATCTGATTCAATGATATGGATCTCATTAATACTCTCTTCAGGGAGACCATCCGTAGCTATCCGATTCATGTGGCTTCTCTGGAACAATTGGACTGATGGAGGTCATTCTATATTTGAAAGCAGGAGTTCCTCAAAGAAGGAATTAACTTTAGTGGCTTTTGAAAAAGTAAGAAGAAGACAAGGATCGAAGCTACATCAACATTCGACACATTTTCTGTACTGCAAAATATAATGAAACTTTCATATGGTTCTTTCATGAAGCTAGGAAAGTTCACTCACTTTGAGGTAGAGTCCTCAAATTCTATGCATTTTTCCCCTCAACGTTGGCGTCAAAGACCAAGATAATTAAAGGCCCTTCTTGGAATTTTTTTTGGGGTATCCATGGAATAGTCTTCAAAAATACCTTTAGTTTTGGATTTGATCAATTGCTTCCATCACTCACTTCATGTCGCTTCCTCCATCTCCCTGCCACTGGCGCCTCCTCCTGAGGCTCAAAATCTGGATTTTTCTCTTTCAATCTCGTCCTATGATTCCGGTTCTTTGATGGATATTATTGTGTCTTCAATTTAGTACGACCTCTTAGTACTGCAGTATGCAGTCTATTTCATGAATCCATGTTTTTTTTTTTGTGCCAGTTTGAAGAGAAAATGGTTGATATCAAAATAAAAGAATGCTTGATATTTTCTTTTGTTCAGTGGATTTTAGTGTAATTGGGTATCTATAGCCATGTTTTCTCATTCATGGAGTTTATTATTAGCCCAAATTTTCACTTGACTTGAGTGATTTCATGGCTCAAGACTCGCCGGTATTGCAAAAATATCTCTTTCAACATTATAAAATTTTATTTTGTTTCAAATTCTTTATCCTTTTTGTCTGCAACAGATCGTTCTCCTTACTTTGGGAGAAATTATGAAAAGAGTTCAATAAATTTTATTTGATATATTTGGTTCTTTTTAGAGTCTTTTGTTTAGTAGTTATTACCATTTGTATGGATTTTGATTTAGTATTTGTTAAGTTACTATGTAATCAATCCCTCGTCCTTTTATGGAACTTGAAGTTTTTTATTAAGATATGTAAATGTTTCACCAAAAAAAAATGTCCTTGTTGTAGATACTGATCCAACACACAAAATACGAATATTGTTTTGTATATAAGTATAAAGTTTGTTTTTGATGATATGCTTGTAAGCTTTTTGTGAAAGATTTGCAGTGTCAAAAGTATATTGAAACAAAAATAATCAATCTCCCCTAAAAGATCTCCCTTACAAAGCTTAGAGGCCTTATATTTATACATTACAAAATGTTAATGTTGGTACTTAATTCTATAATTTTCTTTTAATGTGTCGGTTTTGATCATGTCTTTAATGATTTAACATATTAGGTTTGAATCCGACTGGATCTTAGTTGGGGTTTGTTCTGCTGGGCTTGTTCGCGAGCTTAGGGGTCAATAATCCTCCACCTCGTGCTTTCCAGTTGATGATAGATTTGCTGGTTTTGATATCTTCGTGATGGGTCCCTTACTACCCTAGTTTTGATGTGGCGCCACGTGGATTCCTGGTTTTAATCTTAGATCTTTTATGCGAAATCTGATATCAACACTTGCTAGTAAGTGAATAAATTGCCACAAAGACATTGATGTCAGTAAATTAAAAATATTTAGTTAGAAGATAATTTTAATTAGCATAAAATTAAATAAATTTGAAGTTATTATATCATTTCTGCATTTTAATTAGGGTATTTTAATTAAAATAATAAATAAAACGATAATTAAAATTAGAGTATGCAGGATACCAAAATATTTGAAAACATTGACGTTATACGAAACTATATTGCAGCGTTGTAAAACAAGAGAGAAAGAAATATTTCTCTGACCATTTTCCATCATAATGATTTATGTTTTTCCAGTTGCTATTCAACACAAAATGACAAAATGATCAAAACATTCATATTTTTCTTGTTTGAAAAAACACAACTTTGCCATCTTTCTCCCACTTAAATTCTTAAAAATATTTGATATTTCTTATTTTCTGGTCAAACTACTGCCTTTAACCCATTTATTGATTTTGTACTTTTAGCTTCATAAAATAACATTCCATAATACATTTGGTCAAACACATATATTTCATTTGTCAGAATATCTATTTCCTTACCAAAACAATCAAATGTAGTGCTAGTCATGTTGCTTTAAATTTTAACCATTTGTTATTCATACTATAAGTTTCCATATTAATTTCGGTCAAACATTTATATAATTTACTTGGTGAGAGTATCTATCACCTTTCTAAAAAAAATCAAATGTGGTGCTAATTCTTTTTTTTTTTTTTTTCTTCTTGACATCTTCATATATATATATAACAGTGCTTTCAATTTTGAGGAAACAAAACTAATAAAATGGCTAGTGGGATTAAGATGGCTCTTGTTATAAATCTTTTACTTCTGTTGTTCTCAAACGCCCTAAATCAGTCGAATAAAAATAAAAGACTTCTCAGATCTTTCAAGGTTAGCTTTTTCGTAACAAGATATGTCACGGACTGAGTTTGACATCATCTTGCATATTTTTGTTATGAAAATGTCAACCTTTTTTGTCATTGGCAGGTAAGTGAAAATGTAACATATGATTGCATTGACATTTATAAGCAACCAGGACTTGAGCATCCCTTGCTCAAAAACCACACAATCCAGGTAATTGGACGTTTCAGAAATTTGTCTCCTATATACATTTTACTTTTATAAAAAAAAAAAAAAAAAAACTGATTTTGAGTTTGATTATACAACTTTTTCTTTTAAATATGAAACCATCTGTTTCAAGATATGAATTGAAGAATCAAACTGGCAGCAATACAGCATATAAGAAGAATATAAGATGTCCAAACGGAACATTTCCAATATTGAGAAATTCAAAAGAATATGTTGCCAACGCACAACTTTTTGTCGAGAAGTATTTCCATCCGCTAACAGACGATAGTCCTGGGACACATGTATATCTAATACCTTAGATCTATTTTTTTAATTAATGTATATTTTATTATATATCATTTATAACTAGCTCTTGGTGGATTGCTAGAGTAAGATCAAGTAGTGGTTCATTTCGTGGCATAGGAGCTTGGTTTAGTATACATGACCTTAACATTGGAATAGATCAAGCTTCATATGGCCAAATATATATAGGCAGTGGATTAAATAACGAAGTCAATTTTATCCACGCGGGTTGGATGGTACGTTCACATTTTATAGGTTTTTTTTATGGTTAAATCTATTTATTAATTCTTTTGGTAGCCTTAAACTAAAGTATACCAAAAATTTCTTATAAATAAATCTAAGTCTATTTGGCGATGAGCGCACTTGGTCATATGGATTTTGGAAGGTGTGCAGATGAAAAATATTGTTTCTATATTCCAAAATATATATATCCTTAACTCAAATAACATGTAAATATATACTAAAATATGATTTTGATAGGGTAAAGATGGAAAAGGATGTTATAATACAGCATGCCCGGGATTCGTTCAAATATCACATGAAGTTCCCCTATCCGAACCCATGGGCCAGCCAGGGGAAGGCTGGTTGCGTTGCGCCATCCATCAGGTTTTCTTAATATAAATGCTTCCTCAAATCTTTGTTTTTAATGATAGTTTAGAGATTTTTTTAGTTTATTGTCTTTGAGTTTTTAAAATTCTTTTGCAAAAAAAAAAATTTATTTGATGTTATGTAATCATTTAGTTAAAAAAAAAAATTCAATGGATGAAGTATTTATGTCTCATATGTTATTCCTACTTAATAGTGAATGATGTACGAATGATTTGACTATAACCTCTTTAGTTCGATCTCATCTTCAAGTATTTAGCACTTTTTTCAATGCAAATTTTTTTAATTAATAAATAAGTTTATTTTCTTTGTTATACGCAAAAAGGATAAACAAACAGGAAACTGGTGGATTACACAACTGATACCAAATGCACCTAACGTAGATATAGGCTATTGGCCAAAAGAACTATTCAACCTTCTGGATAATGGTGCAAATATGATTGGAGTTGGAGGTGTGGGTCAAGCTTCTCGTTCGGGTTCAAGCCCTCCAATGGGTAATGGTAAATTTCCAGTTGGAGAACGCAAAGAATCAGCAATGTTTGCAAATATTGAAGTATTGAATTCCAAATACGATCAACGTAAAATTGATTATAATCCAATAGATAATTTGCTTGATAGTCCACAATGTTATAGTCTAAGAATTGGTACAGTAAAACGATTTCATGCTACTCAACTCGGCTTCTTTTTCAACTATGGGGGTCCGGGAGGAAACTCATGTGGAATTTGATACTTATTGGTGTAATCTATAGACCTGTCATTTGAGAAAATTATTATAGATTAATAATATACATATACGTTTTTCTTCTGTTTTCAAGATTAATATCTAATTTGACTGATAGCAACCATAATAAAAATTAGTGGAAATAGTTTAAAGTTATTAAAAAACTAAAATCATGAGTACATCGTACTCATCATCAGATACATTATTGGAATAATTCTTACTAGTTCCAAATCTATACTCGTGTAATATACTTTAGCTTTGTATGAATTAAATTACATTTACCATTTAACCTAAATAAAATAAAACCTACTAGAAAAAGTATCTTTTAACAAGTTTCTTTATCTTCTTCTCCCCCTCCTACTTTCTTCTTTTGCACTTTTCTGTTTTTCATAATGTAAAAATTAGAGGTGGACAAACAAAAATTTGGGACAAAATTTCACGGGACGGGAACGGAACATGAATTTGGGAATAAAAATCTAGTCTTATATAGAATATGGGACCGGATCTTCCATGTCATCAATTTTTTTTTCTTTTGTGATTTGAAATATGTTCCTCTTTTATCTCCTGCCGTCAATGAACACAACATCGAAAGCTAGAAAGCTTATCCAAGACCAGAAAAATGGCGATCATAAGGTTAGGTTGTACAATTGACCCCAAAAAAAAAAAGAGTGAGATATTCACCGTTATTTTCACATAAATTTTGATATATATTTAGGCGTTAGAAATTTAAATTCGATTTGGGTTCGATTTGCCTTATTTATGATAAGTTAAAACACAAAATAAATAAAAATAAAAATACAGTATCATATAACACAAGTTTAAATTAATTTTCATGAATATTTTAGGATTTTTTTATTTGGAGAACTATGGAAAGTGAAAAAGTAATAGCAAAAAGTAACCCAAATCTAGATTATGTTTTGGGTAAATGACTAAGAGTTACAATATTGTGTTAGGGAGCCAATTGAAATGACATTTGAATCTTTCGTCATATCTCATGTCATTTAACTTATTTCATGTTGTTTAATTTTCAAAAACTGTTGTTATTTCTATTTTTTTCTGTTTCAGATATATATTGGATCTTTTAGTTATCGGCAAGTAAAAACGATTTCACAATATATCATGCTAATAATTTTTTAAACATGTTATTTTCAAAAAGTACAATAATGTTTTTTAAAATTTCATGTCATTTAGCTATATTTCATGTTATTTTGCAAAAAACCGTTGTTATTTCTATTTTTATTGTATTTTAGATATATGTTGGATCTTTTATTTGTCGGCAGTTGGATATTTTATTTGTCGGCAGACAAACACGATTTCTCAGTATCTCATGCTATTAATTTTTTAAAACATTTTATTTGTAAAAAGTACAATAAATTTTCTTTAACTTCAAAGTTTTGTTTTCTAAATAATGCGCTATTTTAATATATTACATGTTATTTTTTCAAATAACCCGATCTACCTATTTCTCCTTACCAATTGCCCAGTGTATTTTTTATTTTTCACTTTCTAAAAAACTTTATTTACTAACTTTTTCTAACACAAGGCTATTTTCGTAAGTGGATTTTGGGTCAAAGGTCATCTAGCAAATTGACCCAAAGTGAAAACTACTCCATATTTATAATAAACTATTTTTGGTGTTATCTTCATTTTAAACACATACACAGCAACACAAATTGTCCATATATCTTAGTTTTTAAATATTGAACTGGATCTGGTCATAGTCACATCTATCTTGATTAGATTTCAAAATGTCTAGCCACTTCTCTAGATCTGAGAAAGAAAAGCTCCCAGCTAGGGATACTTTTACCTTCATTGAGGAGAACAACCTAAGTAAAAATATTTTGAGAGTAGTCCGCGATGAGATGCACAATTTGATGCTCTTCATGAAAAGGGGTGCCATTGTCATCCTCAAGGACGGAGATGCAGTTTTGAGTACCACCCTGGTTTGTTTTTGGGATGGAAGAGACAAGTGTCTTGTTAGTTGCACAAGGAGAATTATATGAGCATGACCATTATGTCATTTTTTTTTATCTATATGTGAAGATTGTTTCCATCTCAAAACTAGTTAGCTATGAAGGGAGAGTGGCCCTTTAAGATAGGTCCAATCTCTTGATTTCTTGGTGGATGCTTTGCATGTTAAATTGTTAATATGATTTATGTGACTAACTGTGTATATATAACTTATTGTAAGTACTAATTACACGTTTTCTCACCATTACACGTTTGCATTTTTGGTGATAGTTTTGAGACCGTTTCAAAGCCTATTCATATGGGTAGAGAGATCACACGTTTTTAACTTATGTGGTTTCTAAATTATTCACATGGAGTTAATGCCTCTCACTTCTACTAAACTTAAAAAAAAAAATTATAGTATTAATACAACAAAAACAGAGATTTTCCAAATATAATTTTTCCAAGAACTTAGGAAAACATGTGGAGGTTTACAAAATAAGAAGAGAAGGAGAAGCAAGAAAACAAGGAACACCTTAATTTTCACTTGAGTCTCTTACCATTTCTTGTATTTGACTTTGACAAAGTTATTCACCTATACTTCTACTCTACACTATATTTTAAATCGATTCTACATATGATTTTCTCATTATCGTTGTATTTATACATAGTTTCTATAAGTTCTTGATAAAATTTTATCTCTTTTTCTAACTAACTTCTGCCACACGTTATGACACACTAATTCCCTTAGCTAAACTTAGTAAATAACTATCTTGTTAAATCCTCTGTATTAGAAGGTGGAAATCTCTTCTTCATCTATCCCCTTCTCTGTCTTAAACTCCATCTTCTTCTTTCCTTCACACTTTTTGCCTAAACGGTTTCTAATATGAACAAAACAAAACAAACAAAAAAAACTAAAATCTGTGGTGAATCTTTTGCTATTGTATCTCTCTTGTCGTAAATCTAATACAGATCTTGCGGTAGAGACAATGCAAAAAGTTTGCTGGCCTTACTATGATCCTGATTTCGACAATCTTGGTGAACGTATCTATGGTCCACCGTAAGCTCTTTTGTTATAAATCTTATGAACAACAATGTATCCATATGAGTGCATTTGTATACATCTTTCACCATCATCTTCTTTATTTTTGTTTGTGTTTGTAATTTTGCAGATGCAGGGTCTACATTGACAATGAAAGTATTCAAGATTGTACCGTCGTGAAGGTAATGCAGACAAGATAGGAAAATTTTTTGGATCCAATGGTGTTCTTGTATGCAAAAACACGAATCGTTTTTGTGTTTCCATTGTGCACATAATCTGATTTGTGTGTGTGTGTCCTCTAAATTTTGAAACGGTTAATAATGAAGGTGAATAGTGAGAATAAACAAGGACTTCTTCTAGAAGTTGTGCAAATCTTGACGGACATGAATCTTATTATCACCAAGGGTTACATCTCTTCCGATGGTGGATGGTTCATGGATGGTACGTACGTTAACCTAACCCTAATTTCTTAAGGCATGTGAATTGCTAGTCTGTCAACGAATCTCTAAACAAATATAAAATAATCAATATTAATAAAATATTATGAATTTTTTGGAAAATGTAAGAACTCCATAGATGAGTCTCTCAATTCTCACCATTTTTGAGAGACTTATAATATTTGATAGACTACCAATGCACATGCTCTTATTTCTATATAATTCAGATTTAACTCAAGAGCTTCACTATGGAAACTTTGTATGCAGTTTTTCATGTTAAAGACGAGCATGGGAATAAACTTACTGATAAAAGCGTCATCAACCACATCAAACATGTTTGTCCTAAACTTGAATTCTTGAATAAAAAACCATATATTATCTGTTTGATTTAAATGTAGCAATGACTAGATGAAGTTTATAATGTAGTCCATTGGTACGAGTAGGCGAGAATCCGATTTTATAAAGGCTACCGAAGCAAGTAACAACCTAGACAAAAATTCCTTAGAACCTCCATTGATTGATCATGGTGAACACACAGCAATAGAGATGACCGGAACAGACCGGCCTGGCCTCTTCTCAGAGATATTCGCTGCTTTTGCTGACTTACATTGCAATGTTTTAGAAGCTCATGCTTGGAGTCACAACGCTCGTTTAGCTTGCATTGCCTATGTCTCTGACGACAACACTCACGCTCCCATCGATGACCCGAGCCGCATAGCTTCCATTGAGGACCACCTCAGTACTGTGATCCGCGCTACAGCTGATCCCGCCTCCAACTCTACACACGTGGGTCACAAGGAAAATGAAGCTGATGGGTTTCTTGCGGGACAAGGCAAAGGGTGTATGAATAGTAACGTGGAGAGACGGTTGCATCAGCTAATGTTATCTGTGAGAGACTTTGACGAACCATTTTGTGGGCCTTCGTCATTGTCGTTATTGTCGTCTAAGTTAGAGTATTGTGATCAGAAGGAGAAGAAGACAACGATAGTTTCGATTGGGAACTGTGAAGAGAGAGGATACTCTATTGTGACTGTAAAATCTAAAGATCGAAGAAGGCTTATGTTTGATACAATCTGTACTTTGGTTGATATGCAATACGTTATCTTCCACGCCGCGTTACGGTCTGATGGAGCTGATGCTTTTCAGGTAAACCCAAGAATATAGGTTTCTTGAAATTATTAGATTTTTAGGGTTTGATGTTTTATGTTTTGGTTTGAAACTTGTAGGAGTACTTCATAAGACACATAGATGGAAGAGCACTGAACACAGAAGGTGAGAAAGAACGAGTGATTAAATGCTTGGAAGCTGCTATTGAACGCCGAGTTTGCGAGGTATGTTAGCATTTCCATATCTGTTAACCAGAGGAGATCACATCCATAAATGTCTAAGTTAAGTTGTGGCTTAATGCAGGGAGTGAAGTTGGAGTTATGCGCAGAGAACAGATTAGGGTTAGTCTCTGACATATCACGTGTCCTTCGTGAGAACGGCTTGACCGTTGTCCGTGCTGACGTGGAGACTCAAGGTCAGAAGTCACTCAATGCTTTTTACGTTAGAGATATTTCCGGCAACAAAATCGATATGGAGTTTGTGGAATCAGTGAAGAAAGAAATGAGACCAATTCACCTCGAAGTCAAGAATGAAGACACAACAACAGAGACCGTTGGCTCGCATGAACCACCGGTGGCCTCGGCTGCACCGCAGCCACAACCACAACCTCAGGGTTTCTCACTCGGTGACATCCTTAGGTCACAAATTGAACGTCTTTCTCTCAACGTCGTCCCAACCAAATGATTCATAGTAAGTATAGTATAAAGAGTTTTAGATCGTTTATACTACTTAGAAAAATTGGCAACTAATAAATTCATTAACATCAAATATATGTAATCCATTAAAGGTTTGCTACATTTCTGAAATATGAGTTTGAAAAAATCTAATAGAAAATGTTTTATTATATATAACCTATGAAATAATCATTCGTCTTCCGTTACGTAAGCCTCAAGTTAAGCCTACGTAACCAAATAGAGTGAAGAGTCAAATGAAACGCATCAAACCTCTTAGGTGGATCATTAAGCTCGAAATGTCTCCTCACGTCTCGCAAATTACGTTTAAGCCATTCGTATTTCTCATCAGAGATCGACATGAGAATCTCCTTCAACCTCGGAATCTCCGAAACATCGACCAATACAGCAAAAGTCTGCCAACGAAGAACATCAGTGAACGGCAACACAAAGTTAACCGATAGAATCACAGGGATACACTCAGAGTAGATAGCTTCAGTAACTCTAGGGCTAGCCACTTCATAGCCACTAGGACAGAAACAGAACTTTGAACTTCTCATGAAATCGTAGTAGTTTAAGTGTTTAGGAAGGTATTCATAAATCGGCATTTCCGGGTCACGTTGTTTCCAATGGTTTAAAAGAATCGGTCGAACCGGACCGTGAACTCCACCGGCGAAGAATCCGAGATAAGGCCGTGGAGAATCGGTTAAGGATTTAGAAAACCGGAGTTTAGGATCGACTTCACCGCCGTAGAGTTTAATCTCAGGTAGAGTCACGTCTTTTGTTGGATTAAACCCTTCTGATGAATTAGCATTACACATAACACGAATCGATGTGTTGAATAAATCTTTATTAGCTTTTGAAGTGAGTGGCCCCTACAAATTAGAAAAACCACAATTAAATTAATTAAGCTAGCATAAACGTTACAAAAATTTAACGAAATGTTAAATTAATAATTAATTAATTACCCAATCATGACAAGCAAGCATGAAGTGATCAGCACCATTGGTTCGATTCCAAAAAGGATGATTAGTGGAGACTAATCTGATATAATCAGAAACGAATTTTCTCAAAGGCTTAGCGTTATAATTGCCTTCGTATAAGTAACGTACCAGCCACGTCACACTAAATGGTAAAAAGTAAACATGAGCTTGGTCTGAATCATACGTACGAAACTTGTTATTTCTTTTCTCCATCTCCGTTATAAATCTGCCTTCAACGGCGTAAACGCTTTTACACGGACCGTCGTGAGCTAACGGTGGCTCACCTTCTTCGTATACATACACTTTAAACCTCTTCTCCATTTCTAAGTAACTCCTACATTAATTAGTAAACAATTAATTCATTGTATAATGATGATATATATATCTACTTGACGTACACTTGGTAAGTAACTTTTTAAAAAGTGATTATGGGACCATATTATAAAAAAACAAAAATATAATAGTGTAAACTGCAGTAGGGTAATATAGATTAAGCCGTAATTTGATAAATGCCAAATGTTGTAAGAAAGTGAAAATGACATTTAACTAACCTTAATTACCAGACTTAATTACCTTTTTAATTACATGCACAGCTATATGTTTTCATGTAGACTGTTTTATTAATTAGAATAGCATAATCCTAAAATCTAAATGAATACATTGCTTGAGAAAACATTTTCTTCCATAAATCATACCTTGATTTAGTAAAATAAAAGTGAAAGCAGTGTTTCTCATCATGAATAATAATTGAAAAATTGGTATTTGCTTTTTCAGAAACTATGATACAAGAACTAGTGGTGTAAATGTGTATGAAAATTTTATTAAAATTTTTTTATTTAAATGCATGGATTCATTAGCGTCAATGAGAAGAATCTTTATAATTTATTTAAATAATCTACTAAAATCCACGCAAATTAGCCGTGTGCAGTGACTTTTAAGCTAAGCAGTTTTTTAAAAAGTTTGGAATCTAAGAATGTTATTTTGTCTTGAATCTAATTTTATTCTAATTAAAAAAAAATTAATGAACGTACCGATGCAAAGCAGAGGGATTACGGTAGATTTCTGGGTTGGGAAGATCAATGTTGAACAATGTAGCGTTACGATTAGAAGCTGCTTCCAAAATCGAAGCTCTTGCTTTAACTAATCCGTCTTCTACCAATTTTCTCCGGTTTAGTTTTCCCGGTTTACTCTGTAACTGATTCAAAAAAACAAATTTCAGATCATCATTATCCAAAACTCAAAATTTATTATGAAGATCTCTGGGAAAATTGAATGAGTAAATGATGATGATGATCAGAAATTCTCAGATTCAAGTTTTGAAAAATCATCGAATAATTAAAGCGAATTTTAACTTCCGCGATTGATTTTTCAAATTTTGAAAAAATCGAGTTTGTTAGAAAAATTTGAATCGGAAACGATACTTACAGTGGAATTAGTAGATCTGACGGAGAGGATCTGTTGAGAGGAGACATGTCGAGAATCAACGACGGCTCTGTTTTCTTCCCCGGCGGTGTACACGTTTCTCCGAAGCTCATTTTCTTCTGGAAACGAGAATTCAAATTTCTTCTGAAGAGAGTAATCGAAGAAAGAAGTTGAACAACGAGAGATCAACAATACAAACGCGATCGATCCGATACAAATCCACATGAATCCGCAACGCGTCACTCTGTTCTGAAACTTATCCATTTTGATTTTTTTTTTCTCCGAGAAAATGCTTTCCCGGGAAAATTGAGAGAGAAAGAGAACAAAAAAAGAGAGAAGAGTCTCTCTGTTCAGTGAGGAAATGAAAAGGCGCCGAGAGAGGGAACGTTCACAAGGTTTGTTTGTTTTATTGTTTACTGGAGATTTTGAAATTGAGATTTATGTTGTGGAATTTTTGTAATTATTAACAATTTGCACCGTTCCATCTATGGTTCATCTAATTTGTACTGTATTTTTTTTATATAATTTATATTCATTGTATAAAGACTTTTTTTTATAGTCAAACTTACTGTATCAAGACTAAAAGATAATAAATCAATAATTAATAATTATATATACCTTTTCCTACCGATTTTTTACCATTGATCTCTTTAGTTATATATGTGTAGAAATTAAATTTTTCGAGGAAAAGAAATCCATTAATTCAACTGTTTATTCTTTTAAAGAAAAGCAATGGAAATTTTTTAACTTATATGAAAAAAATTGGAAATTTTCCATATTACTAATATAGTTTTTTTTAATGATTTAATCTTGGTAAACCTTGTGACAACATATGGGCTGCAGTTATGCGGGCTTGGAGAGCATCTCTAATAAAAGGTTTTAAGATGAGGTTTTTATATTATTTTAAAATTAAAATATTAATAAATTAATATGAGATTTGTATATTATTTATTAAATTATTTTTAAAAACTCTTAACTAAGAAACTTTTGTTAGGATTTTAATAAAATTTTGTTACACTATTCAGTTATTTATTAATATTTTAATTTTTTTTTTGTTTTTAGAACCCTATCTTAAACTTCTTTATTGGAGATGGTCTTAGGCTTCTGTAAAACATTTTCTATTCTGCTACATTTTTTTTGTTAATATTTTATAACTTTGTACGTCGAGTGTCGATGTCACCAGTTTATAAAAGGAAGGCATTAGGAGGAAGTTTGGACAAGAATAATGAAATCATAAATATTCATTTACATGCACACATTGTTTTCCTATAAATTGGACACAAAAGGATAAACAATCAATATATGATTTTTTTTTAGCAACTTGTTATAGTCTAACAAAATGGTGTTTCGTCTTTTTAACGAAATAACAAAATGGTGTTACAGATCATGAAAAAAAGATTGCTAAGTCTATACAAATCAAAGCCTATAAAATGATTAAATCCAAAAAATGTTTTCACAGCCAATAATGCACCAAAAAGAAAAAGCGACTAGACATAGGAATAAAATCAAGAACATCAAATTGCTGAAAAGAAACAGAATCAAGACGGTAGAAGAAACCATCGAGCATCTCTAAGCTTTAAGTTGGAGAGCTCAGGGAAGCGTTTCAGGTTTTTTGTTCCAAGGTTGAACACACAGATGTCTAGGTATGAATCATAGAGAGTGAAATAGATGGAGTTTGGTTCGATACCAACGGTACTGTGATCAGCATGCAAGGTGATACCCAAATCATGAAGCATAGCCTCGTCACCTAGAGAATCTACCTTAACATGCGGGTTCATGTTGAACAATATATCATTCGGTTTTGGATTAGGATCCTTCTTGTAGATCATATGGTTTGTCGACGTACCGTAAACGATGCTCTCAACCAACAAAACCTCTCCTGATGTTGTAACAGCAATTTTACTGTTAAACCTATATGGGAGAGCTACTACGCTTACAAACTCCCTCGGAGGACCTATCAAACGAAATGGTGATTTATCACTGGTGGAAACATCCTTGAAACCTTCTTGTCCAGACAAATCCACGAGTCGAATGTATTGACTTGATGTATAGATGTAAAGAGTGTCACGGCCCCATAGTACTATATCTCTTAATCCTTTTAACTCTATGGCAACATCGTCAAATGTTGGAATGGTACGGTAATGACGTTCCCCGTTCGAGAAACCACGCAACAGTGTATTCTTCTTTCTTCTCGTCTATCCACAATCGACCTCTCAGATATCTAATGTGGAGCTCCTTATCCCCTACTTGCTTATGACTAAAATGGCCACCTCTGATTGAGTCTAGAGGTGGTGGAAGATTGAATGTTTTCTCGCTAAAGGCATCTATGATATATAGATTGGATTTAGAATCTAACACCAAGAACCAGTTTCTTGAATTTGCCAAGAATCGAATCCCTGAAAAGTCTCTTTTTGTTCTGTAAACCCTAGCTTCGTCCGGGTTGTACAAAGCACAACCATCATCCTCTGGAAATAGCATCAGCCAAGGCGATATGGTTTTTCTAGGCAATGTTTGTTTCGAACACAAATACCAATTCGGACATACGATCTTAGCGCGGTGGAAATCAACAAAACTTAAACGTTCGAATACAGATCTCAAGATGTCCATAGGGAGCTCCGACCAGCCACCAGAATTAGGAGTCTCTATTTTTGTTTGTTGGGATTGAAAATCCATTCTGCAAAATCAAAACAAGCAAATTCAAAAAAGTTATAAACCAAATCATGAAACAAGATCATCATTAAATTTTAACATATTTTCCATTATTTGAATCATTAGTTTTATAGAGCTATGTTTTTAAGTTTTATTCGTAATCGTTAAGTATAAGCTTCTAACATGTAATTTCAGAACCAAAACACACAAATTTGAGTGAAACAAGCAAAACCCATAACCCTAGGTAATTCCATAAATAGAAACCAATAAGAACTAACATCGCATTTCTTTGGAACCTTGATATTGAAGATATATAAGTAGATATCAAGTGAAGAACGAAAACCTTTGAAACTGCATCTGCTTGTTAAAGAAAGATGCCCAAGGACGTCGTATGGCAAAAGTAAAGCCCTAAAATTTTAAATATTTTCGGCAAAATCCAAAACAACAAAAAAAAAGAAAAAAGGCCAGCCGGCCCAGACCGCTAATCCACGTTTTAACCCATTAATTTAAGGTTATGAATAGTGTGTGCATTGTGGAAACAGACCAAATATTTATCAATTAGCAAGGAGTTTGGAAGCTGTTGTTTATTTTAAAGTCAAATATTTATCAATTAGATTTTAAATTCCTTAATTTTATCTACAGTTTTTAAAGTTTACTTTTTAAATTCCCAATTTTTCTGAATTAACACAAATGAGGCTTTTAAAGCTTTAAAATTATTATTTTTATTTATTGGTAAATTAAGTATAGTTAAAATCTCTCGGTACACAAATCATTTTCATGTTATAAATTTACAATAAATATATAAATTTCAGTACAATTTTACCAAATAATATTTCACTATTTATGTATAACTATATAAAATATCAACAACTAAAATAAATAAAAATATTCAAATTGAAATATTCAACACAGTAAAAACAATATAGGTGACCAATTTATATTAGAAAACTTCTAATGATTTTTTTTTTGAAATATATTATTTAGAGGTATTATATATATATATATATATATATATAAGATGAAAAAGTATTATACATATATGTATATTCACTAGTACTAGTGCATGTGAAAATTCTATAATTGCAGTATTTTTGATATTTAATACTGATAATAATCAAAATATATATTTAGTGATTTATTTTCATACATTTACTAATTATTCTTGCCAAAAAAATATTTTAAGTTTATTTAATTTGTAGTTTATTTATAGAGCAAATGTTATTTTTATTTGTTAGTGAAAGTAAATAAATTAAATTATGTATTTTAAAAAATAAATTTATATGAAAAATTTAGTAAAATAGCATATTCAATGGTGACATCCACTATGAGTGTCTATAACATTTTTTCTAATTAAATTTATTGTTTTTTTAATTTGAGTGTCTTAAAAATGAGGTATTAATGTATATGGAAAGACACTATAAAAAAGGATAGATGTCTTAAGTTTTACTTTATTCTTATTTTTTGCTTTTTTAAAAACATTTATCCCTTCAAAATTTCACCGATGGAGATACTCTTAAAAAGTAAAAAATTGCAGTCTTTATAGTAATAGTTTCTATGGTAAAAGTTTTTACAGCAAAAATTTTGCATGGTTACATGTTACAACTCTCTATATCTACATGCCCGTTTTAGGCTTTATGGCAACATAGGCATTTGTTATGGCCCAAGCAACAAAAAATTCCTTAAAAAATTAAAAAAAAATTGATAAAGAGTCCTTACAAATTAAATTTATTAAAGGTTCAAAAATCTTATGAAACAGGCATGTATATCTATAAAGCTTGGCAGAAAAGAAACCCAATTTGTATTGTTTTCTAGTTTTTGGCTATAAGGTGGTTAATTTTCAAGAACAAAAACGGAAAAACAAAAAAAATAAATTGGGTGACTAAGTAATTGAATGTGTTCATATATACGTTGTGCTGAACATGAAAAAAACAATAGAAATTATATGATTGTGTTTTACAAATCAAATTTATTTTTACCAGACAAAGTGTTTTGTGTGTTTATCAAGAAATGACTTTGATTTACGATGTTTCATTCACCATGTCAAGATTGCTAGCAAAGAAAAGAAAAAAAAAATATGACGAGATTTTTTAAAAAATAGCAGAAATCTATCAAGAACACCAAAAGGTATACAGAAAGAAACAAATCAAGACGGGAAAAACCATCGAACATCCTTCAAGCTAGAGAGCTCATGAAAACATTTTAGTGTCTTTGTTTCAAGATTGAAGACACAAATGTCGGACATGAAGGTTTCCGTTATACGGTTACAGAGACAGTCATGACGAGTGATTTTATAGAGTTTGGTTCAATACCAAGATTACAGATTTAAAGTCCTCAGGCACAGTGATAGCCAAATCCAGAAGCAATGCCTCATCTCTTTAAGAATCTACCTCAGCTGCAAGCGTGATGTAGTCAATCACATTCCGATCTGGATTAGTTTTTTTTCTTGTAGAGACGGAATTAAGATTTTATGGTTTGTTTGTCGTCTCGTTAAAGATACAATGAACCAACAAAATATCTCATGTCTTTATATATCTCATTGGAAATAATATATATAATAATCATGGATTGTTTTTTGTAACCTTCTTTTCCATAAAAATTCAGTTTTCCAATGAATTTATCAGAGCACCTCCAATGAAAGATTTTTAAGAATTTCTTAATTAAGAATTTCTTAAGAATTTAAAACATTAAAATTAAATCAAAACTCACAAATTAGATAAGGATGGGTTCTTATTGAAGAATTTTAAGAAAAGTTAACAAGCTCATATATGTCAATTTCTTATTGATTCAAGAAAAAAAACAAAAAAAAACAACTCACGTCTTTGTATTTTTTTGTTTTTTCCTCTCTGTGGTTTTTTTTCTTGTCTTGTTCATTTCCAAATTTTCTTCATTTGGCTTGATATGTTGAATTGAGAGAGAATATAAGTTGGAATTATGTTTGGATAAGGAGATTTTCCATGTCGGCTTGAATTGGGAATTCATGTTAGGATAATTACGGTTCTCTGATTTTTGGAATTTATATTAGCAAAATTAAGGTTTTTTCAATTGGCAATTGATGTTAGCAAAATTAGGGTTTAGACTTATTACCAGATTAAGAATTGGAAATGAATATGTTTCTTTCTATATGTTTGATGCGTTGATTTATTTCTTGTTTCATTCGTCTGATTGATTTTAATATGTTTATTTATTTTTGTGTTTTTGTTCAGGTTTATAGACTCAGGTCGAGTCATCTTGTAAACAATTCAAAATCTTTGTAAACAATTCGAAATGGAGATCGTAGTAAAACTTCATACAAAGTAATTCATCATCATTATTCAAAAACCTTTTGATATTGCCATCTTGGCTCTTCAAAACTTTTTGATATTAATTAGCATAGAACACAACTTCAAATGTTTTTTGTTGAACACGTTGTAGATACCAAAATGTTTTTTTTTTTTGAGGTTCTACTATTAAACAAAAAATTTATAAAGTTTTTAATAAAAATTCTTTAACTTTCGCTTTTGTAATATTTATATTATAAATAATGGTAAAAACCTAAATCGTTGAATTATAAAAACAGTCAATACCTAAGAGAACCATATCAGAAAAGTCTGGTAACTTCTAGGAATTTCACGTTCACAAGTTTGTTCTATAGGTTAATGGAGATTTTGAAAATGTGATTATGCTTTGGAATTTTTACAATTATTATAACACTAATTTTCTGTTTGCACCGTTCCGTTAATTCCATCCATGGTTCATCTAAAATATAATAAAGCAGTACGTGATTATATACCTTTTTCAACCAATTTTTTACCATTCACCTCTTTAATCATCTATATGTAAATATTAAATTTTCAGAGGAAAAAATATCTATAAATTCACTGTTTGTTCTTTTAAAGGAAAGCAATGAGAACAATTTTTAAATTGTATGAAATTTTCCTTATTACTAATATAGTTGATTATGATTTTATCTTCGTAACAACCTTGTGAGAACATGTGGGCTGCTTTTTCGGCGTGGCATGGTTTAACTGTGTTTCCAAGTGGTAGTCAGGTTGAACCATTCTTGGTCTCTACGCTGAACCCTTTCATTCACTTCTATATGTTTTAATCAATCAAATTGTTATCTAATATTTCATTTATGTCATATAATATTATCAATAATCACTTTTTAAAAATCTAACTAGTTATACTAAATCACTAATCATTTTTTCTAAATTTTTAAAAATAAAAATATGTCAACTAAGATTATATTTAAACAGAAACAATAAACTAAAATATAATTAAACAAAAAAACAAATATACAAAAATAAAATAAATTAAGAAAATTAAATGTTTTAATATCTTGAGATCACGACACAATTTAAAATATTATATGTTTATGTTTGAGCCACCTGTTCTGTTATTTCTCTTGGGTTTGTTGAATTGTATTATTTAGGGTTGATTTTTATATGTTTTCATATATTTCTGTAATTTTATTTTCATAAAAATATACTCTAATGATACAATTCAGTGAACTTAAATGAAACATCGAAATGAGTGACTAAAACACAACCTAAACTTTTTTGTTATTTTGTGATCTAGAGATATTAGTAGATTTAATTTTCTAAATTTATTATTCATGTTTATTTTATTTTTCTAAATTTATTTTGTTTGTTTAGTTATAATTTTAATTTATTATTCATGTTTAAATATAATCTTAATTGTTCTATTTTTATTGATTAGATTTAGAAAAAATAATGAATAATTTAATCTAATTATTTTATTATGAAAGAGTGATTATTGATAATATTATATAAAATTAATAAGATATTATGTGGCAATTTAATTGGTTAAAACATAAAGAAATAAATAAAAGGGTTTATTCTCAAGGATGAACTCAAGAGTTTAGACTTACCGGAAACATTTTTTAGCTTTTCACTCATTGTTTTTCTTTTAAAATATTTTATTAATTTCCATTGTCAATCTCAATTATTACAAAAGGCATTAGGAAGTTTGGACAAAAAAAATGAACCAACAAAATATCTCATGTCGTTATATCATTCATTGGAAATAATATATATAATAATCATGGATTGTTTTTTGTAACCTTCTTTTCCATAAAAATTCAGTTTTCAATGAATTTATAAGAGCACCTCTAATGGAAGATTTTGAAGAGTTTCTTAATTAAGAATTTTTTAAGGATTTAAAATATTAAATTAAATCAAAACTCACAAATTAGGTAAGGATGGGTTCTTATTGAAGAGTTTTAAGAAAAGTTAATAAGCTCATATGTGTCAATTTCTTATTGGTTTAGGAAGAAAAACAAAAAAAAACAATTCATGTCTTTGTATTTTTTTGTTTCTTCCTTTCTGCTTCTTCTTTGTGGTTTTTTTTCTTTGTCTTGTTCATTTCCAATTCTTCTTCATTTGACTTGATATGTTGAATTGAGAGAAGATATGAGTTGGAATTATGTTTGGATAAGGAGATTTTTCATGTCAGCTTGAATTGGGAATTCATATTAGGATAATTACGGTTCTCTGATTTTTGGAATTCATATTAGCAAAATTAAGGTTTTTTCAATTAGCAATTGATGTTAGCAAAATTAGGGTTTAGACTTGTTACCAGAATGAGAATTGGAAATGAATATGTTTCTTTTCATATGTATGATGCGTTGATTTATTTCTTGTTTCATTTGTCTGGTTGATTTTGATATGTTTACTTATTTTTGTGTTTTTGTTCAGGTTTATAAACTTAGATCGAGTCACCTTCTAAACAATTCAAAATGCTTGTAAACAATTCAAAATGGAGACCGTAGTAAAACCTCGTACAAGGTAATTCAGCATCATTTCTCAGAAACCTTTTGATATTGCCATCTTGGCTCTTCAAAACTTTTTGATATTAGTTAGCATAGAATACAACTTTGAATGTTTTTTGTTGAACAAGTTGTAGATATTAAAATGTTATTTTTTTATTGAGGTTCTACTATTAGACAAAAAAATTATAAAGTTTTTAATAAAAGTTCTTAACTTTCGCTTTTGTAATATTTATATTCTAAATAACGATAAAAACCTAATCGTTGAAATGTAAAAATAGTCAATATCTAAAAGAACCATATCAGAAAAGTCTGGTAACTTCTAGGAATTTCACGTTCGCAAGTTTGTTCTATAGGTTAATGGAGATTTTGAAAATGTGATTATGTTTTGGAATTTTTACAATTATTATAACACTAATTTTCTGTTTGCACCGTTCCGTTAATTCCATCCATGGTTCATCTAAAATATAATAAAACAGTATGTGATTATGGCTGCAAATGGTGTACTTAAATTAACAAATTGAAAGAGTTGAATGAATATTCATCTAATATTTTATCATTTGAGATCAATAAGTTGAAAAGATGGTTCAACCTATTCAGCTAAAAAAATTGAACAAATACACAAATTACAAAAGAAAAGTGTTCAACTCATTCATGTAC
This sequence comes from Cardamine flexuosa, assembly GCA_963555745.1. Taxonomy (NCBI): domain Eukaryota; kingdom Viridiplantae; phylum Streptophyta; class Magnoliopsida; order Brassicales; family Brassicaceae; genus Cardamine; species Cardamine flexuosa. The sequence goes on along the minus strand of OY743216.1, from coordinate 9,155,402 downwards.
TATTTTGGAGTTGAAAGAGTTGAATCTCATTCAACTCAAAAAGTTTTCAATTATTTTTTTCAACTCATTCATTTTATTGCTACCATTTGCAGCTTATATATACCTTTTTCAATCGATTTTTTACCATTCACCTTTTTAATCATCTATATGTAAAAATTAATTTTCAGAGAAAAATAAATCTATAAACTCATTGTTTGTTCTTTTAAGGGAAAGCAATGAGAACAACTTTTAAATTGTATGAAATTTTCCTTATTACTAATATAGTTGATTATGATTTTATCTTCATAACAACCTTGTGAGAACATATGGGCTGCTTTTTTCGGGCGTGGCATGGTTTAACTGTGTTTCCAAGTGGTATTCAGGCTGAACCATTCTTGGTATCTAGGCTGAATTTAACCAATTAAATTATCATCTAATATTTCATTTATGTCATGTAATATTATCAATAATCACATTTTTAAAATTTAATTAATTACACTAAATCACTAATCATTTTTCTAAATTTAAAAAAATAAAAATATGTCAACTAAAATTATGTTTAAACAGAAATAGTAAACTAAAATATAATTAAACAAATAAAATAAATTTACGAAAATAAATAAATTAAGAAAATTAAATGTTTTAATATCTCGAGATCACAAAACAACCTAAAGTATTATATGTTATGTTTGAGCCACCCGTTCTGTTGTTTATATTGGATTTGCCGAATTATATCATTTAGGGTTGATTTTTATATGTTTTTCATATATTTTCGTAATTTATTTTTTATGAAAATATACTCTAATGATACAATTCAGTAAACTTAAATGAAATATCGAAACGAGTGGCTGAAACACAACCTAAACTCTTTTGTTATTATGTGATTTAGAGATATTAGTAGATTTATTTTTCTAAATTTATTTTGTTTGTTTAGTTATAATTTTAATTTATTATTCATGTTTAAATATAATCTTAATTATCATATTTTTATTGATTAGATTTAGAAAAAATAATTAATAATTTAATTTAATTATTTTATTATGAAAAAATGATTAATGATTTATTGATTGAATTTAGAAAAAGTAATTACTGATAATATTACATAAAATTAATAAAATATTATGTGATAATTTAATTAGTTAAAATATAAGAAAGTGAATGAAAAAGTTTATTTTTCATAGATAAACTCAAGAGTTTAGACTTATCGAAAACATTTTTTTTAGCTTTTCACTCATTCTTTTTCTTTTAAAATATTTTATTAATTTCCATTGTCAATCTCAATAATTACAAAAGGCATTAGGAAGTTTGGACAAGAACAATGACATGCTAATGATTATGAAAACACTTTAATTGAATTATTTACACCTGTTGGACATGCACACAATGGTTTCTACAAATTGGACACAAAGGATGAACAATCGATATATGATATTTCACCAACATGTTGCTACTAAAAATTATTAAATTCTATAAACGATTAAATTAAAAATGTTTTCAAAGTCGGTAATGCACCAAAATAAAAAGAAAAAGAAAAGCGACTAGACATAGGAACAAAATTAAGAACATCAAATCAAGAAAGGTATAAACCATCGAGCATCTTTAAGCTTTAAGTTGGTGAGCTCGGGGAAGCGTTTGAGAGTTTTTGTTCCAAGGTTAAACACACAGATCATGTCTAGGTATGAATCTTCCAGGGGATAGCCGACACAATCATGGTGACGGTGACTGAAATAGATGGAGTTTGGTTCGATACCAAGGCTACTGTCAGCAGGCAAGGTGATACCTAAATCAAGAAGCAAAGCCTCGTCACCTAGAGAATCTACCTCAACAAAAGGATCCTTCTTGTAGATGTGGAAGATCATTTTGTTTGTCGTACCGTAAATGATGCTCTCAACCAACAAAACCTCTCCTGATGTTGTAACAGCAATTTTACTGTTACGGGTAAATCTTCCTTTTGCTTCATATGGGAGAGCTAGATAGTTTGCAATCTCCCTCGGAAGAACTATCAAACTAAATGGTGACATATTACTGGTGGTCACATCCTTGAAACCTGCTTGTCCAGACAAATCCATGACTCGAATGTATAGATTTGATGTATAGATGTAAAGAGTGTTATTACCCCATAGTAACCCTATGCGGACATCGATATATGTTGGAATGGTACGGTAATGATGTTCCCCATTCTTGCAAAAGGCTATAAATTTGGTATTACTGTCGAAAAACCATGCAACGGTGTAGTCCTCCTTCTTCTCGTCTACCCACAAAATACCTCTAAGATCTACCGCATTGTTATGGGTTAAATTTCCGCAAGCACCACCATATAGAGTTACTCCAGTTTTGAATTCCGTATCCCTTACTTGCTTAAGACTATAATGGCCACTTTTGATTGACTCTAGAGGTGGAAGATTGAATGTTTTCTCGCTAAAGGCATCTATGATATATAGATTGGATTTAGAATCTAACACCAAGAAACAGTTTCTTGAAAATGCCAAGAATCGAATCCCTGAAAAGTCTCTTTTTGTTCTGTAAACCCTAGCTTCGTCCGGGTTGTACAAAGCACAACCATCATCCTCTGGAAACAGCATCAGCCAAGGCGATATGGTTTTTTTAGGCAATGTTTGTTTCGAACACAAATACCAATTCGGACATACGATCTTAGCGCGGTGGAAATCAACAAAACTCAAACGTTCGAACACAGATCTCAAGATGTCCATAGGGAGCTCCGACCAGCCACCAGAATTAGGAGTCTCCATATTTGTTTGTTGGGATTTAAAATCCATTCTGCAAAATCAAAACACGCAAAAATTCAAAAATAAATTAGAAAATCAAATCATGAAACAAGGAAGATACATTGCTCAAAAATTTCATTAGTATTTTATAAGCTCTTTATCAAAAAAAAAAAAGTATTTTATAGGTAACCATTAAAAATCAAAGATCATCACTAAACTTAACATATTCTCCATTATTTGAATCATAAGTTTTATACAGTTATGGCAGTATATACTTTAAATTTTATTAAATAATCTAATGCCATCGTTAAGTATAAGCTTTTAACATGTTATTTCAGAACCAAACCAAACCCTAATATCAAATACACGAATTTGAGTAAAACAAGTAAAATCCAGAACCCTAATTCCATCAATCGAAACCGAGAAACACAAGCTGAGATAAGAACTAACATCGGAACTCTTTGGAACCTCGACATATATAGAAGATCTAACCGTCGATGACTCGATATCACCGAGTTTCGTGCGCAAAAATTACAGACTCAAGGACGTCGTCGTATGTCAAATGTAAAAACCTATAAATTAAAAACAATATATATACAGTATATGTTTATACAAAAAACACAGACAGGCCAGCCGGCCCAGACATCTTATTCACTTTCAAACCCATTAAACTAAGGTTATGAATAGTAGTTTTGTGCATTGTGGAAACTGGAAACTGACCAAGAAGCCATGGTTACAACTCTCTATATCTCTATGAAGCTTGGCACAAAAGAAACTCAATTTGTATTGTATTTTACAAATCAAATATATATTTACCAGAAAAAGTGTTCAGTGTCTTATCAAGATATGACTTTGATTTATGATGTTTCATTCACCATGTCAAGATTGCTAGCAAAAAAGAAAGAAAAAAAAAAGACGAGTAGACATTTAAAACAAAAAAAGAGAGCAGAAATCTGTCAAGAACAGCACAAGGTATATAGAAAGAAACAAATCAAGACTGGGAGAAACCATCTAGCATCCTTGAGCCTCAAGCTAGAGCGCTCAAGGAAACGTTTTAATGTCTTTGTTTCAAGATTGAACACACAAATGTCCGGACATGAAGGTTTCCTTCTTTTCCAGAAAGTTTCAGTTTTCGAATGAATTTATAAGTCGTTGAAATGTAAAGACCGTTACTACCCATGAAAACCATATCAGAGGGAGATTGTGTAGGAATTTCACGGTAATTATTATCTTGTTCGTTCTTGTAAAAGGATATCATACGCTTGGAAGTGATTTCAAAGTACCGTACACTAATGTAATCTTCATTGTGCTCATCTACCCACAAATCATTCCTTTTTCTTGTCCATGTATCCATTCCCCACATATCAGCTCTTGCTTTGACTGTATCACCAAGAGGATCACGGAAATATTTCAAAATATTTTTCTTTAAACGATATAGCTAAAGTTAATTAACTGCATATTGGATAACTTAACTAATAGTATGTGAAAAAAAAACTTAAAACCTTATCATGTATGTATGTGGGTCATACCTGTGAAAGAATTCAAAACTTATAAGGATTTTTTTTCTTCTAAGGATAAAACCTTAAAATGATGAACCTCCAAGTATGAAAATCGTATAAACATCAAAAGGATTTGACATTTGGTGATGCAAATTGATAAACCCAAAACAACACAAAGACAAATAGCCTTATCTCTTTGTGGCCTCACCAGACATCACATGTGGTGTCATAAAACTGTTGTGGCTTTGTGGGTCATGACTCCTTTCACATCTCAACGCCTATTTTCTTCGTCACAAAAACCTAATATATTGTTTTTTTCTTTTACTTTGCTTTTTGTTTGGATAAATCATAAAGTGCATGAATGTAATGTGAAGCCTGATGTTATAATCAAAGACATTATCCGATCATCTATTATTCGGTTGCTTTTATTTCCTAGAGTATACACACCCTTTGTTTTAAATTTAAATCCGGATAATAACAAGTTGACAAAATCTGATAGTAACATCAACATAAAAAAATAAGCCAAAAACCTTAGCATTTTGGACACTTTTTGTTTATAAGATTTATTTTAAATAATTTAGTGGGACAAAATAGTAGTTGCTTAGTTTGTGATGAGCTGTTATCGAGTAGATGGGAAATTGATAGCCCCCATTATACATCATGAATCTATCTTTTGTAACTGAAAATTCCATTTTATTTTTTGATTAGACAAAACTCTATTAAATTAAAAGAAGGTTTTGAAAGAGAATAACCAAAGTGTTGGCAATTTTTTGAATAAAAGAAAATGAATTCTAGTTAGAAGCTGAAAATAGGATCTGATGTTATCAAAGACGTCTTAGAGTTCCTTGCTTGATGAGGTTGAAGAAGACACGCAAGTCTGCTTCCACGAAGATGTGAAAAAACCTCAATTGAAAACAAGTGTGTGTGGATGGGTTAATTTAGCAGTTAACCTCAAAATGTGTCATTTACATTTAGCAGTTAATATTGTGCAAACCTCAACGAAACTAAACAAAAGCTTGCAGTTTAATACAGTTCACATATATATAATCGGCTGGAGGAGGATTTCATTTGAAGAAGACTCATACATTTGCTTTAATTTCTCTCTAAACAATAAAAGATTCAGCAGAGTAACTAAACAAATTATTTCATTTTAGTTTACTTATTAAATCTTCAATTTCATTTGCTTTCATAAATGTTCCAATCAGGACCCGGCCCTGGAAAATATGGCCCCAAGCAAAAAAAAAAAAATTAGTGTTTTAGAGATAAAATTTTATAATGGATACCAAATTTTACATTTTCAGAAACATGGGCCGTATTTCTGAAATAAAGATATTAGGTTTTATAGATAAATTTTAAATTTTGAGAACAAATCTTATAATTTCAGAAAATTGGAGTCCATTTCTGTAATACAATGTTTCTAGGAGATCTAATTTGGCAACAAAAATTTGGAAGTCCTAAACTCATATTTCAAATGTATGGATTTAGGGCCGGGTTTAGTTCTAATTATGTTTGTTAATTTATTGTTTGGTGAATGTATTTTGGAACTATTTATTTATAAGAGAGCAACAAATCAATATTCAGAAGATATATTTGTTTTATTTGTGTATATATAATATTTTTATTTTTACTAAAAGCAATATAAATTATTTTAAATAATATAGAATGTAACTTTCCCCCAAATACTAGAGATGTATATACTCTGAGAATAAGTAATGGTGCAACTAAGTGTAATTATTTATGTATATAATATAATATTTTTACATCATGTAATTATAAATTTCATACACTAAACAAATTTGATTTTTTTTCTAACTATTGCTTTGTTAGGACTGGACCTTACAAATATCTCATCTTGCAAACCACTCACATATTGATAATGATTACATCATACGTAAAACAAAAGAAACAATAAAACAAAAATGAGTACATCATTATAATCCTAAACTAAAGTTCTCTTTTTAATATATTTGTTAAAATATTATTCCCATTAATTAAAATACTAATGATAGTTTTGTCTAAAATTTGCGTTTATCCACTATGATATATATAACAATTTAATAATTACACTAATTAGTCTAATTATATGTTTAGAAAATAAAAATCCCGATATGTTAGGCTAACTCTAAACTTAGCGTCTAACAGCTTATGATTAAAAAATTTACTTGTAAATGTTACCGTTAGTTTTGGTACTATTTGATTGAAAGTTGAAACCAACCAATGCTTTCCAAGTGAAAACCAAGCGAAACGTACTCCCCTTTATCCTGTTTTATACCACAAATATCACTATCAAGAAGTGAGAAAACAATAATTAAGATCATGGCTTTTGTGTATGATTTAAGGATTGTCATTTGGATATTAATCATATTATACAATATGTTTTATCGTATAACCACTTAATCATCCACAACACTGAACCACACCATAACTAAAACTTTTGGCATCTAAAATACGACCCATATTATTGAGTAAGGACAACAATAGATGTGAACCATACCTAAAGAAAAACTAACACTTGACCAAACTCTATCCCGTAGAACCTCAAACCGAAATCGATACAAAGTTTTATATTCAAAATTCCAAATTTATATTGTAAACAAGAATATCAATTTTAGATCATATCAAACTAGATCTGAAAATATCCAAGCAAAATCCACAGTTTTGATATCAAGTAAATAAATAATAATCAGCATTATTGCGCCTATACTTTTGGTGGTGGTCCTAGCCATTTACAAGAAAATTGTGATATTTTCCCCAAATTTTGAGCAAACAGATTACGACATAAATATACTTTAAATTTCTTAAATTAAATTGAGATCAAAATCGAATATAGAACTCGTATCTTTTTATAGTTTTCAAAAAATACTGTACAACACCGTATAAATATGAAAATGTGGAATCAAACAGTTTAACTATATTTAAAAGTGCATCATCACCTACCGTGGAGAAAAAAAAAAGGTTAGAATCTAGTACGTGAAGATAATATGATATTATCAAATAGGTAAACAAATCTAAGCTAACAAAAGTTAATTAACTAAAATCACTTAATCAGGGGTTCTATAAATCGACCGATGCATAAAAATACTCCCTCCAGATAAGGAAGACGTGTCTCTGCCAATTCTTTGATACTGACCACTTTGCCTTTTTTATTAGTTGAACCTCCAAAATATTCTTTTTCTCGATTTGTTTCCTTATTTAATATTTGATGCTGTGCTGTCCACCATTCATCCTCCAGCTGTCATTTTCTCAAATACTATACTCCTCAATAATCTTTTACTTCCCAAAATCACCCTCAATAATTTCATCATTTACCATATTGTCTCCTTCTTGAAACTGTTCATGAAATTTGTGATTCCTTTGAATCTTTCACATTCATTTTCAATCTCCAAATTTAACCTTAATTTCAGGATTCTAAGACTCTGATTCAAATTTAACATTTATTTAGTTCAATTCTCTATCAACTTCTCCTCCACCTTTTAACGTTTTTGGTCAAAATGTTTGATTTTTCTTAAAGAGTCCAATTTCATTTTTCCAAAGTCCGAATGTAACGGTTAGTCTAAGTAACGTTCTTCTCCTCATTGTACGAAACCTGAAAAAGACGGAAAAAACAAATCAAACGGGAAACGGAATTAACACACACAATAAAAAAAAACGGAAAATAGTAACATACCTCACACGACGAACAACACATACCTGGAGAAAAATAACGGAACACACATAACGGGAAACTCAACGACGGTTAACGGCAAACAGAACGGATCAACGGGAAGTGGAAAACGTTGACGGAACACAAAACGGTGAAGGCAAACGATGGAGAGAATTGGAGGAAATTGGATCCAATATAATTACTAAGTCCTTTTTTCCAGATTTTAATTACCCAAATTATAACTACTAATTCCGATTATAAATATCTAAATATTTTCGACTTGAGAAATTTTTCGTATGCTTCAATAAGCAAATGAGACTTATGTACAAATGCATCATCTCTCATCTTCATCCCACAAAACAAAACTTTCGTTTTCCGTTTCTCCGTTTACAAAACTCGCTCCGGTATGACTCCGTTAACTCTCCTTTTGATTCCACCAGATCTGAGTATCTTCTTCATCATCATCGTCACAGCTCAACGAGAAACGACTTTTTCCTCCTGTGGCAGATTTTCAAAAACAAACCTGAAAACAAACCAAAATCAAGCTTTCGACATAGACGAGAGCCTACTAGGACGAGGCTCATACGCAGCTCGTCTTTTCAAATGATGCGACGAAGGTCGAATCAACGTAGTCAAAGCTCTTCTCACCCATTCACCTTCAACACCACCAATTCTCACCAGAGAATTAGTCATCGCTGATCTACGCATATTCAAACTATTCGTCGGATACGTTCCCGTGCCTTGACCGTGTGGATTCGCGACGTTCTTGTGTAGACTACATCGGAAAGATCCAGGATGCGTCGTCGGCGAACACATACATCTCCTCCTCGAATCAGGAATCTTATGGCTATTAGGCTTAGACGAAACGGCGGCGATGGATCGATTCGGCGATATAGATCTGTTATCGATCGAATAACGAAACGATTGAGTTAACGGAGATGATGTGAACAGATTCACACGCGTCGGTGATGCAGATCTGTTGTGGTGGTGGTGTTGTTGATTGTGGTTGCTGAAAAACGTTGACGACGGCGATGAGAAACTTGAGCTTGTTGATGAAGCGAAACCTGACGACGACGGTGACGATACTCCGTTTGAGTAAACGCCGCAGAAACGACCTGACGGTGACTTGGATCGGAGCATCGGCCCGCTTGATTTGGTTCTAGAAGATGTAATCGCCATTTCGATTTTTTTTTTTTTGGGAAATTTGAAAACTTCGAGAAGAAGATTAAGGAAAAAGAGATTTTAGAAGTTTTTTGTATTTTTTTTCTCTTATGTGTCCCCTAAGGGTAGTTGGTTCGGCAAACCTAGCGAGTCTCAGAAGGGGAATTTATAGCTAAAGATCTGAATGGCATTTTATGTAATTACTGAGAAAGTTCGTGACCTTTTTCGTGTTTGTAGGAAAGTTCTGTGTTATGGTTAATTTTAACTTAACCACGGTTAAGTAAAGATGGGTTTGTGATTTCTTTTTTCTCTTTGATGTCAACTTGCTGAGTTTATGCCGTCTCGAAAAGAATCGGATTCTGATCCAACGGCTGAGAGGGAGAATTCGGCGGAGTGTTTCTGTGGGCATGTGTGATGGCTGCCACGTAATCGGATTCGAGAAACGGTCAGCTTCGAAATTACGAAACTATCCCGACGAAGATTCGAGTAATTACATGGATTGCCATTGTTCTTTTGTTTTCATTTTCATTTTCATTTTCATTGACCCCGGGGGTCCCCCAGTGGAACACTTTTCTAAATGGAAAGATATTAATTGATGTAATGGTTTTGAACTAGTTTTGATTGAGAATCTATAATATGGTTTTACGATTCTGTAAGATCTTACCGGTTACATAACTTTATTTGTTATTTTACGATCCCTTTTGTTTAATGGAAAATCAAATGGTAATAATGTAATTGATTAAAAATTTTACTCGACAATAAAAACTATAATCATAAATGGAAATATATGACCCAAAAAAAGGAAATATATAATTATATATATCTAAACTTCAATTTGGAATCAAACTGAAAACAGAGAATATTTTTTCAATAAAAAAACGTTGAATTAAGATTCATTTTAGAGTTAACAAATTCTCAGCAAACTTCGAGAAGCAAATCAAATTTAGCATAAAGAAACTAAAACCAAAACGTAACAACTTGGAAGAAGAATAAATATAGTTTTATATGCAATTTGTTTAGGTTGATCACAAAATTAGGGATTTTAATTATGCATGTACTTTTAATTCAATAAGGTCTATAGTAGTTTAGATCATTTGGAATATGTCTTAGCTTCCTAAAATCGTCCATAGTTTTTGAACATAAAAACTTAGAAAAGTTGCTAATTGTCGGTCTATATAACAAAAAGTTTTTTTTTCTTGTTGTCATTTTCATTATCTACTGTAAAATTTAGATGAACCATTTGCAAATGGGTGGTCTCCAACTATATAGACACAAAGATTTAATAATAACTAGGCATCCCTTGCCCAACAAGGACAAAAATAAAGAAAGGACTCCAAAACGATGCTAATTAAGTGATTATTGACAATTTGTGACTGCGATTAACGCATTTAAAATATTTCAAACCAAGTACGACGTAGGCTGTCTATTACTAATTTAAAGAGACCGGCTTTTTAGAATTGAAACTCTATTCAAACTTTACGAATCGGTCTTCAAAACATCGCCATGTTCCTTGGACTTTAGCTATTCCGAACGACTACATTTGAAATTTTTTTTTGTCAAAATGTTTATAAATTGTTTATGGCCGAGTGTATATATACAATTGTTATGGTTAAGCGTATATAAAAATGTTTAGTTGTCAACCGGTTACGTAGACTAATGACACACACACACAAACTACTAGGATCAGACAATAGCAAACATGTAACTTACTCATTTGTACGTAATATATATATATATATATATATGCATACAAGTATATTTTGGTAACAATTGTAATAATATTATTGTTGTTCTTTGTCGATTCCATGATTCTGTCTAAGAAAGCTGATTTCGAACGAAACTAAGAAAACAATCTATAACCAATATAATCACTTTCAATTCTTGTTCTACAAATGGAATAGTAATTTTATAAATATATATATACAGTTCCTTAAGAAAGAATCTTCCATATTATTTAGTAACCTCTAAAAAGTAAACTTATTCCTTGTGTCAGTCTTCTCGCCAAAATCTATGGGAATAGAATCTCCTTTACACTCTTTTTCTAGCTTTCTAACCGCCATGTCTGTTGGCTTTTCTTAATTTCGAAACTTGTTCTCACTTATGTAGAAGGGTTGTTTTCGGTTAGTCATCATTTGCATTACAATTATTTTACATAACCACAAATCCATGATAGTATAATTAAGTGAAAGACATAGAAGTGAATGACAATGATTCACTATTAGAATTTAGAAGTTTTATACATAAAACATGTATTAGCAAATATCCTTTTGTTGAAATGAAATAACAATGTGTTCTTTATAAGATGGCTACTGTTTTGACATAAGGCTTACCAGTATTTAAAAGCTGTATAACACTTTGAATTTATGTAAATATGTGCATATTTGTAGTCAAATGAGAATATTTAGATGTACTATAAATCATGGAATTTCAGCCATCCACTTTGGGAATTTATTATGTCCCAACTCCCAACTAGATAGATTCCAAACAAAAAAATTAATCTATTGAGTACATTATTACATACCAATATATAAATTCGTATTAGATGCACTAACTTAGACTTGTAAATATTTCTCCCGTTAAATAAGAAGAATACATTACGAAGAGGTTGCGAGCTTCAATACTTAATTACCAACTGATTGGTCTTAAAGGAAGTCTTCTGGGATCGGAGTCAAGTCCATATGCATTTAGGCTTTTCATTATAAAACGATTTTTATGTAAGATTTGTCTTCGAGCAATAAATTTTGTTATTGACTAGATTTGCCATATGAGAAAAAGCAACACTAAAAATATATTTTTAGTACTGTTACTGTAACACAAATATCTTTTTTTTGTAGTATGAAAAAATATCTGTAGTAAACGATAAAGATAAAGGTGATAATAATTTTAGAAGACAGGGACAATTTGTTAGATGACCAAAAAAAGTTCAAAAAATAAAGAAAATGACATTATAGACTATTATCAAATGACATATTAATTGATGAACAATAGTAATATAGATAGTTTAAAAACAAAGTAAAATAAGAACTACGAATATATAAATTTAAAAACATCTACAGTACATAAAATATTTAAAAAGTTATTAAGTTTTTTTTTCTGTCAGCAACATATATTATTTTGGATTTAAATATGACACACTAATGATACAAACACAAAATATATTAATTACTATATATTGTGATAATTTTGTACTTTTTCTGTTTTTTTTTTGTAGTTTTAAGTTTTAAATTTGTTTTATTTTATTTGTTATTTTGAATTTTCAATGCAAATGTTTGGTGAAGTTCTATGTTTACTTATTTTATTTTAATGTCATGATTAATAAAATACAACCAATTATATATTAATTAAAAATAAAATATACAAATTAAATATATTTTTAATATGTGTAAAAAAACCTAAAATTACAAATAAAAAGATACGAAGAAAATATCAATTATTTTATCATATTTTTACTATCATCATTACGTTCCACATGCATATCAAAACCATTACGTTCAACTGGCTTCTACTACGATGATATTATGAACAAACAAAACGAATGGTAAACGAATTCTTCTATAACAAAACAAGATTATCTCCCAAAGTCACAAATCAGGAATCTTAAGCTTCATATCCCGATAAAAATGTTCTATGGAACGGAAATGACCAAAAGCAGAACTTCCCAAAAACAGCTACATTTATTTGCAGCAATTTGAAAACATTTCGAGAAAAAATTAGAAGTGTCCACATTATAAAATTAAATTATAATGAACGCACTTATTATATTTGTGGTTCATTGGACCCGTTGTAAGTTTGTAACGGTTCATTCCAACGAATCAACAAAACTTAATTAAGTTATAAAATAGGAAAATAAATAATGATATAATGATAGTAGTCACAAAGCACAACACAATGTTGTCATGTTGTGTAAAGTTAAGAGACAAGTAAATCTTTAAAGCAATGGCCTAACCTATTACACGGGTTGACACGTATGAAACCCATCAAGACACACACACGTATCCCACACATATCTCATTAGCCTCACGACAAGTTAAAAAGATATTTTTTTTTTCTCACAAGCGATAAATTCGACAATTTAGTCGACTGATAACATGGGTCATGTGATTATCATCATTAACAATAATTTAAAAGTTCTAATGTTTAGGAAGTGTTGTTGTCGCCACATGAACAAGCGTCTAAATTATGATCATAAAACCTTATTATATTTTTTTGTAACTATTGGAATATATATGTATTGATGATTAATTAAGAATACGAATAATCAATGATATGGTAGAGAGTGGACAGTAGACACCAGCTAAGCGATAAAGCCAATTAGGTGCGCCTAATTACTATATGATTAGTGAGAAACCCAAAGCCTCCGTTCTCGGGAGTCTAATCATTATCCCTTTACTTAATTCATCGAAACTCGCGTTCCCCCAATAATATAAACACTACTCCTATTTATAACTTGCAAACTACTTTAGGACTTTATCTTAAATAGTGTTTAGTTTGATTTAGTCGTATGTCGTATTCCTTGGCATATAGCCACTATACCGTCCACACCCCCCTCCTAAAATCTTACTATAAAAATTCATCACTACTTTCTAAACCTTTGGCTTTGATGACTTAATAACTGTTCTGCTGGCCAGTTTTTAGTTATATTAAAAAGTGATAACTTATAACCTTATAGAATAGATACAAACTTGCTAAGTTCTTTAGGCAAAAAGAAAAGAAAAGAGTTGTAGTATTTTTGATTGGAGTAATTATTAGTAGAAAGTGTTTGAGAAAGCGAGTATTCTTAAATGTGACTAATAAATGTATGGTTTATATATTGGCGATCTCTCAGTGTCCGAGTTGCTCTGAGTGTATGTTACATTACCTTTCACTTTTAAGCATATTTTAAGAGCCATCGTTGAGAATTTGTCCCATTCGATGGAACATTTTGGGTTGACCATTTACTAGTTGAAGCATATATATAGATATCTTTTTTGGGTTTCTTAGAGTTGAAGTCCTTTGTGAATTCGATTTTGGATGGATAATTTTGCTGTCCCAAATTCCTCATTTTATTATACCAAAGGTTTTACTTTGAGCCAAATGTTTAAGAGAAGGACCTAATTATATTTAAATTGGACCCATTAGTGTTTAGGCCTTTGTCCGCAAAACCCAAACCATTTTATTTGGGTCAACTGGTCAAGTATTGATTAAACCATATGCACATGAATGGAATTTTTGTTTGGTTTTCAATGATATGAAATTTTTATTAAACTTTAAATTGCAAAAGTATACTATAAATCAACGAATATTTAAACTTTCAGTTATACCTATTTTTAATCTCCTCACACATTTATTATTTTCTGTTAACAAGATCCTTCCATTTTCACTCTTTTTGTTACTCTTGATTATTCTAAAAGATTTATATCAGTTAGTCAGAAATTGCTTAAGGCATAACGCTAGAAGTAATAGGTGATAAGTACATATCATCTTATAGCAAATGAGGATCCAATATCAAATATGGCTGAGTCCATTTTACTAAAAATGAATTCGATGAATGGACATATTCCATAAGCTTAGCCTTGCACGTGACATATCGATCAAATTATTTGGAAAAAAATAGGTAGAGTAGCAAGATTGAGTTTGTGTTAACTCCCTTATTTTTTGTAACAAACCGAATAAGACTCAAAGCTTATAAACTGGAGAGATTCGTCAAGTTGCCATGAGCAAAACGAGAGATAGGACAAGCCAAACCTAGAAACATACTTTTACCTACAGCTTCCCAATAAATCTCCAAGCAAGAATGAAGAACTAAACAAAGGTATCAAGACGAAAAAATCTCGAGATAGCATCCATCCCTTCGAAATGTTCCTTAGACAAAGGCAAGAAACGATTGCGCATAAAAAACGAGGGTACATAACCGAAAAGCAAACTGGACTACACTTGGGCCACACTACCACCCAAGCCCAAGTCCAATTCTTTAGACACAATTTGCTTGATCTATGGAAATCTTTAACACAATCGAGAAACCTCAAAAGAGATTAATGATCGTTTTCAGAAGAAAACAAAACTCAAATCCAAGTGATCAAGACATAACTTGCAAAATATTGGTAAGATGATATAAGTATCATAAATAGTTTGACAATATATATATAATAATAAATATTTTTGCCTTAGGTTTTATTTTTCTTAATAATTTACTACAATGTTATTTCCTAATTTTTCTTTCAAGGAAAAAATACCATTGACTGTAGTTTTCTTTGTTTATCTTTGTAATCACTGTACTGATGTTACAAAAAGAAAAAAAAAACCAGAAATTCATTGTATTATGATTGAAAACTCAATTAAATTGATATTAAAAAGCCAACAAATGTTGATATTTCTTTTTAAAAGTTCGGAGTATTTTCCGATTATAAAGTAATTGTTGTTTTGTACATATTAGGTATGAATCAGTTACAATTCTAGAATACCTTCATTTCATGAATTACCGTGTTGAGTGTTATCGAAATTATTTATTGCGTCACGGAAATCATCATCATAAAATCGTCTCGATACAAGGTAACCGAGAAAAATAAATGAAAAGGTAAAAGATTTTTGGATTGTCGGTTGCTATCGATGTTACTTTACACCGAATAAAACTGTTAAATTTTTAACTTTAGAAAAATCTCAGAGTTTTATTTATGATATAAAAACATATAGATTTTATTTATATGATAAAATATTTTAAAAGCATACAAAATCTGTAAAAAATAATAGCTTATTTACCAATATACACAAAAAAGTCAAGGTAATTTAAAACCTCTCCAATTGTGCAAAAAAATCAAAATTACTAATATGTAAAGAAAATTACTTTTAAAAAATGTTACTCACGTGATCTAATATATAAAGAGGAAGAAAGGCTAATTAGCAGAGAGACAAGACAACCCAATTTTAAGACTCTCTCTCACTCGAATCGTCTCTCGACCCCTCCAAGAGACTCTCTTTAGGGTTCTCAAATCTCAATTTCCATCTTCGATTCTCTCCTCTACTCCGATCAATTCTCTAGGTTTTCGATTCCTCTCTGTTCCTAATTTCATATTTGCTCTTCTTCTTTTAACGCCTTGTTCTTGCTGCTATTTCATTTTCTAGGGTTTTTAGATCGATTATTCTGTGTTTTTGTTCTGTAGTCATCGAAAAGCTTTGAACTTTACTTGTGTGTTGATTCAATTTCGTAGTGAAGAACGAATTAGATATATTGTTTATAGCTGGGTTAGCTCAGCTGATTGTGATCAGACCTTTCTTTTGAGCTTGAGTAATTAAAGATTTGATTTTTATGTTTTCTATTGAATATCCTCTTTGGTAAAAGCTATTGTGGTTTGTTTTGGTTTGGTTAGTTTAAAGAAAAGAGATGAATTTTACAAAATGTTTGAGAAAGTGTTGATCTTTCTTCTCTCAGTTTGATCAAAAGGTTATGTTTTTGCATGCAGCTGAGCTGATACTTTTCTGTTTTCAGGTGTTCTGAAAGGATGGGACATAATGGCAAAGATGAAATTATGGTTGAGGCATCTCAAGCTATGGTTGAGATAAAGATTAAGACATTGGATTCTCAAACATACTCCTTGCTTGTTGATAAATGTGTAAGATTAACACCTTGCGTGTTGATAAATCGTGTGTTGCATTATGAAGATTCTAATTTGCAATATCAATGCTTTTGACTAAAATCGTGGAACTGATATGCCTTAATTTTAGTTCTTACTTGCTTATCTTGTGTCATATATAGTGTTTCTTATATTTGCTTTATGGTTTTCTTGTTTTATTTTCAGGTCCCAGTTCCGGCATTGAAAGAGCAAATTGCTTCTGTTACTGGTGTCGTTACAGAAGAACAACGCTTGATATGTCGTGGAAAAGTTATGATGGATGATCAACTCCTATCAGCCTATCGTATCCTTTGTGTTCTTTCTACCATATAGCCTTTGGTTTTGACGACCTTGTGTATTTCTTTTTCTTTTTCTGGTTAAATTTCTTTAACTGGTCCAATCTTAGATGTTGAAGATGGCCACACTCTGCATCTGGTTGTCAGACAACCCATTCCACCATTATCAGAGAGTTCAACAAGTAATGCAGGTTTGTCTCAATTGTTTGTTTAGCATATGTCAAATGTTTTTTGTGAGATTTTATAACAACATGCTAATTCGAGAACTTTTTTTTTTCTAGCGGCTGATCCTGCTTTGAGTGCTGGTGACAGCCAGGGGACTCAACGATCACGAGTTGTAGTAGGATCCTTCAACCTTGCTGAGCAAGATGGAATCTATTCAGATCTTAGTCAGGTAGGCCCTCTTTTATCTGTTGGATTAGATTTGATCCTTTTTCATGAACTATGTTTCGTGTCTGGCAGATTGTTTCAGCTGTTCTTGGTTCACTTGGAATCTCTAGTACAGACACTGGTCTTGAAGGGGTTGAAGCTATGGTAATTGCATATAATTTCCTGCTGGGTTTCTATTAGTTGATTTTGGATGTAAGCAACTTCTCTTTATTTTCCAGGGTCCTAGCACTGCGAGAGATTCTTCTGCAGGGAGATCTGTCTCACCAAATGCAGCGGACCAGACGTCCACTTCATTGCCATCTTCACAACCAGCAGTAAGTGTTCCCTTGTTTCCATGATTTCTCATATACACAATCGTTGCAAGTAAGGTGCATCAATATTTATACTTTTGTCACTGCAGGTGATTCCAGATTCATTGACAACGTTATCTGAGTATCTGAATCATCTGAGACAGGAATTTGCTACTAATGGTTAGACAAAACTTTTAAATTTTTGGTCCTTTATTGAGAACAAATCTCAATAGTCTGACGGTGCTACTGTGATTTTTGCAGTTAGCAATGCTAATAACTTGCAAGGTTCTGAAGATGCTATTACTGGAGATAATTGGCACCCAAGACTGTCTCATTTGTCAGAAGTGCTGCAATCGACAAGGCAATTGTTGACCGGTGAAGTAGCAGATTGCTTATCTGTATGTTCTTTTACTTTTGTCTCATGCAGTCTTTTCAGAAAGCCACTTATGTCTTTGCTTACTTTGACCAGTCTTAACCATTGTTAGTAAAAACTTATTGCTAACCACTTTTAGGCACAACCATTTCCTTTTCGTGAATTTTGCAATGTGAGAGATATTAAAGCTAGTTAGGGTAGTTCAACATTAGTGGCATACAGTGTTTTTGCTATCTTGTTGGTGGAATTGGCATTGGTTACTTAAAACTCAGGGAAACAAGAATAACTGTTTTGTATTCTGCAGAATCTCTCAAGGCTGCTTGGCGGTCATGTAAATGTCACCGGTCCGTCAACTCGAAGTTTGTGCCAGTCAAACATGCTTCAATCAGGATCCCTCTTGGAGAACTTAGGAATTTCACTTCTGGAGATTGGCCGAGCCACCATGATGCTTCGTTTGGGACAAACACCGGTGTGTATACTAATATTATGGATCTTAATTTACAGTCTTTGTTCACAGAATAAAATACTCCCATACATCTATAAGACACTTGTTATGTTATATGTCAGGAGGATGCTATTATAAATGCTGGACCTTCAGTGTTCATATCCCCTCCAGGGCGAACTCCTTATCAGGTCTGTCTTTTCTCTTTTTTTTACCAGTGTGTCCACTTGTCCTTTTCACCCTTACCATTGTGTCTACTGATCTAATTCTTCTTATAGGCGAACTCTTCTTGGATGGGGACAAATATTGGAGGCTTACATGCAGGAACCGCAAACTCTAACACTTTAGCTGCACAATCGGTTCCCTCTGTTACCCCGAGAAACATTGAGATAAGAATACGCACAGGTGCTATTCTCACACACTCAGTTTCTATGTATAACAACAGTTCATTACTTGCTATACTGAAAATCTTCAGATTTAGTTCTTATCTCTGAAGATTCATCTTGGTGTGGTATGTTATATTAGGATCTTGGGTGCCTGCCACTGGAACCAACCAGAGAGAAGAAAGTAGCCCACAACAAACCCCTGCGCAGTCAGTCCCTTCTGCACCAAGCAGCACTACTGATTCTGTCCCCTCAACGAGAGGCTCATCTGAAACTCCTCGAAACCCTGTGGCCTTGGTTATACCTGTTGTTACTAGATATCAGCAGATACTATCTTCTGGTGAACGTATTAGCGCTACTGGATTCGATGGTCTACATCAGAATGTTACTGTATCTTCTACGCAGCCACAGAGCGCTGGTACCCCAGGAAGAGAAGGTAGTTTTAACATGACTTCCGTAGATTTATTTGTTGAATTGTTAATGAGGAACCTTTATCTTTACTGGGTTAGCTATTGTGTTACTTAGCAATGTCATAAATCTTTTTGCTTGTCTGACTTTGAACATTGTAGGTGATAGCAGTTCTTCTCCAAGCGGTAGAGGTTTTTCTGAGTTGAGGAACAGAATCCATCAGTTTTTGAGGCCCTCATCCCGTCGAGACAATGCCCAAGCTGGGAGCTCGGAGCCTCAGGTTGCAACTAATCCCTCTGCTACAGTATCAGCAGAAACAAACGAAGCAGTTGCAAATGCACAAGTAGAGCAGCCGGCAACCACAACAGACGATGGTAATTTCGTATCGAGCATTCTT
This sequence comes from Cardamine flexuosa, assembly GCA_963555745.1. Taxonomy (NCBI): domain Eukaryota; kingdom Viridiplantae; phylum Streptophyta; class Magnoliopsida; order Brassicales; family Brassicaceae; genus Cardamine; species Cardamine flexuosa. The sequence goes on along the minus strand of OY743216.1, from coordinate 9,135,829 downwards.
CAGCAAATCATGCCCTTTATAGCTCAAAACGTGGCTTCATCAAGCTCAGATGAAGCTGCAGGCAGAGGCAGCAGTAGCAGTAGACAAGCCTCTTCAAGAGAGGTACTTGTTATCTCTCTATTGTTTCACTTCTTATCTATTTCCTTAGAAGCCTAAGCAACGTTTCACCATTGACTTGTGGTTTCGGATAAACTTGAGATGCAGGAAGAGCAAGGTTCAGAGCGAGGGGAGTCATCAAGTCAGAGACGAGAACCAAGGTCGCCTCCAGATTCAAAACGTCAAAAGGTAAAAATATGAATCAATCAAGTAGTCACTTAAAGAGAGAGTAAGAGATTAAGTTGGTTTTGAGTTATAGTTGTGATATGATGTTTAATGCAGAGACAGAGAGAGTAAGAGTGATGGCGCAGAAGCAAAGAGTGGAAGCAGACTCTTTTTGAAGAATGATAGTTTTTTTGTGGTAATTTATTATGATCTTTTTGAATGGTATTTTGGTAGTGTTAACCAAAAACAATCTCCATTTATTTTTATTATATGATATTTTGCCATCACAGCCCCCAACATTTTCAGATTTTTTGCACATGATTATAAAACATAAGTGCATTTATACCGTATTGGCCCATCACTTGAAACCGAATTATATAGGAGGGTGGGTGAAGCCTATGTAATAGTTTTTTAGGGTCTGAGGTGAGGACCACATAATTATTAAATGAGAACTACAAGTCTACAAACGGACAGGTCAAGTTTCTGAAAATTGGAACTTTTTAGTTTCTAGCCTTGATAATTGGGTGATAGCAGCATATGAAATCTTTTGTTTGGAGACTTTTTCGAATTAGGAGAAAAGTTATGGGGTTTATTGAAATTGTTTATAATAAAAGTCGTACAAATTAGGCGTGGCTGTTTTGGCCTCTTCTCTTAGGAGTCAGAGATACTAAATGTAGCAAAAGGTCAACATGGAATCAATTTCTCAGGCCAATGTATGAGTGTATTGGTTATTCCTAGTTGGTGAGTTTAGTGGGACTAACAAAGCATTATTATGATTATAGACAATCTCGACACTAGACATTACTACGAATTCTTGTTTTATAAACGGACGAACACACATAAAAAAAAAGTTCAATTCTAAAAAATAATGCCATATCAAATTTTTGTTTCATAAATAGCACCTTTTTTTAGAGACAAAAATAACATTTTTATTAAAAATTTATTTTTTTATATAGCACAAAATCTTCTAACCTTATAATGTAAAGTTTAGAAATTAGAGTTTAGAGTTTTAAAACCCTAAACTTTAAGGCCTAAACCCTAAACCATACATTCCACCTCAAACAAACTATATCTTAAATTATACAATAATTAATCTAAACAAAAAATTTAAAATTTTGTCTTTTATAAAAATGATATTTTTGTCCAAAATGAAAATGGAGTGGTATTTGTAAAATAAAAACATCATTTGGTGCTATTTAGAGAATTTGTCAAAAAAAAAAAGCAAAATTGAACCATTTTTACTCGGTAGATTGACACTTGCTTAACATGTTTAACTATGCATTAATTAGATACTGTAAAATTATCCTAGACCTAGTCAAGATATGCATTTGCAATTCTTATAAATTCTCCAATTTCACAAGAGTGTTACAAGATTTTGTACAGAAGATTCAAAAAATAAATTTGCTTATGTAAATCATGGACATTAATTAATATCTTCAATTTATAGCCTCAAACTTGTTTTACATTAGTTAATATCTTCAGATTTTTTTTTTTGATAAAATTAAGTTCCCTTAAAGCAAAGTTATATAGTCTAAAGTCTTAACATTAAAACCTTTGACCCCAAAAAAAACATTAAAAAAAAACAAATCACTAAAAGTCTAAAACCAAAATAATAAAGGTGATCCATTTTTTAGTTTCTTCTTCAACATATCAACAAACCAAATAAGTAGAAGAAGAAGAAGAAGAAGACAAAGACGACGACTTTGAACAATCCAAACTCTGCCCTCGATTGATCTCTCTCTCAAATGGGTTGCGGTGGTGGAGGAACTCTGTTCTACCCACTTCTGATAACTCTCTCCGTTGCTCTCATCACTTACAACATCATCATCTCCGCTAATTCTCCTCTCAAACAAGATTTCCCCGGATCCTCTTCTTCCTCCTCCGATATCTCCATTGACCCAGTCATCGAATTACCTCGTGACGGCGGATCCAGAATCCGCGGCAAACGAACAAGGCTCTTCCACATAGCAGTCACAGCCTCTGACTCTACTTACAACACATGGCAATGCAGAGTCATGTACTATTGGTTCAAAAAGGTCCGAGCTTCCGCTGGACCCGGATCCGAAATGGGTGGTTTTACTCGGATCTTACATTCCGGTAAACCTGATAAGCTTATGGATGAGATTCCTACTTTTGTTGCTCAACCTTTACCTTCTGGGATGGATCAGGTACTAACAATCAAAAAATTCAATCTTTAGAGCTAGGTTTTGTTTGTAAAGTTTATTACTTTTATTGGTGATTTTTGTTTTCAGGGTTATATAGTATTGAATAGGCCATGGGCATTTGTACAATGGCTTCAACAAACTGATATTAAAGAAGAGTTAAGTTTGTGATTTTGTGGATATGTTTTGGTTGATATATTGTTGTATTGATATGTTGTGTGTTTTTGGTTTGTATGATGATGATGCAGTTATATATTGATGTCTGAGCCTGATCATATCATTGTTAAACCTATACCAAACTTAGCTAGAGATGGGTTTGGAGCTGCGTTTCCCTTTTTTTACATTGAACCGAAGAAGTATGAGAAAGTGTTGAGGAAGTACTATCCAGAAGAGAAAGGACCTGTTACTAATATTGATCCTATTGGAAACTCTCCTGTCATTGTTGGGAAGGTTTGTTTTTTTTACTCTTCTGATCTGAACTTGTTTTTGTTACATAGAAAGAACAATTTTGGGATCAGGTTTTTGAAGGGTATGGTTTTCTTAGGCAGCTTTGGAAAAGATTGCTCCAACTTGGATGAATATTTCTTTGGCTATGAAGAAGGATCCTGAAGCTGACAAGGCTTTTGGTTGGGTTCTTGAAATGTAATTATCTTTTGATTAGAAGAATGTGTTGTTTTAGATTGTCTATTGAGTAGATTTGACAACAAACTTTCTGTTAATCTGTTGTGGAAAGTGTAGGTATGCTTATGCTGTGTCATCTGCATTGCATGGTGTTAGCAATGTTCTACACAAAGACTTCATGATTCAGCCTCCATGGGATACAGAGGTTGGTGACAAGTACATCATACACTACACTTATGGATGTGACTATGATATGAAGGTAAGATTTTTCAGATTTTGATTATTGCAATTAAGGTTAAGACTTGAGATTTTGATAAGAGAAGGAGGTGTAAAAGAATGAGTGTGGTGATTTTTTCAGGGTAAATTAACATATGGGAAAATAGGAGAATGGAGATTTGATAAAAGATCGTATGATAGCTCACCACCACCAAAGAACCTTACATTGCCTCCACCTGGTGTTGCACAGAGTGTGGTATGTCTTCATTTTCTGAAAACACATTATATATGACTAGATTACAAACATAGCTTATTTTGCTCCATTGATGTATTGGCAGGTAACATTGGTGAAGATGATAAACGAAGCCACAGCTAACATTCCAAACTGGGGATCATAGAGGAGAAGAGTGAAGCCATAATTTATATGTACCAGTGATTTGCTCATTTCTCTTCAAACCTCGTTGTTTCGGTTGGTTTGTCTTCTTGCTCTGTAGTTTCTTCTTGTTTATTATTGGCTAGGTTTTGTAATATATATATATATATATAGCTTTTCACACAAGTCTTTTTCTACCATTTTACTTTTTCAATTTAGTCTGGTCTCTACTAGACTTGATGTCCTTTGAGCATCCCAAAGGGTAAAATTACAATAAACCTTAGGCTTAAACAAGTTGATACTCACTGAACTGGACTTAGTTTGATAAATAAGCAAAATCTTAGTTTCACAATTTATTTTTACTAATACACTCAATTATAGTGTTTACAATTAAACAAAGTGTTGAATAACCTCTTATATTTCTCTTATCTTTATTTATTTTTTAACATATACATAAATAAAAAACAAAAATACACACTTCAAACACTTAAGAATCAAACAAATTCAACGGGGTAAAATAAAAAAATTACATTTTCAAGGTTGTACCTTCAGTCACAAGTAAACTTCTTAGCTATTGAAGCGATGTCACTTGCTAAGAGTACCGATCCAAGCCGGTGGCTGCATCCCAGTCTGTTCATAAACCGTATCGAGAACCGGAGGCAACATCTTGTACAGACTAGCTATATCCTTCATACCATTCCCACTTCCACTACCACCACCAATCCCTTGATCTCCACCTTGGTTCCAAACACTAATCTTGGGCTGCAAGTCTTTAATCGCAATCGCATTAATCTTAGCAATCTCCTGATAAGTACCATTGTTAATCATCAAGAAGTCTCTAAGGCAAGAATAGTCATTCTCAACAGCGCCTAAGAGGGTTTTGAGATAAGTCCCTTGAGCACTAGCTAAAGCAACAAGTCCCTCAGCTTCTTTCTGCTTCGCATAGAACGTTGCGTCCGCTTCAGCTTTTTGTGCCTCGGCTTGCTTTTGCTTCTCGTAAAGAACCGCCTCTGCTTGCTTCTGCTTCTTGTATAGTTCCCAATTCGCTTCTTGAACTTTGGTTTCATACTCAACACTAGCTTTACTAAGAAACTCAGCCTTAAGCTTCTCGGTTCGAGTCAAAGCATTCATTTTCTCAACCTGAGTCTGAAGCTCAGCTTCTCTTAAAGCCACTGCTTTGGTTGCTTCAACTTCAGCCACTTGAGCATCTTTAGTCCAAGCAGCTTTCTTCATCGCAAGCTCAGCGTTAGCCCTAGCTACATCAGCCTCCTTTTGATTCTCAAACACTTTAACTTCACTCTTCACTTTGATCTCTTCTTTAGTCCCTTCTCCTTGCCTTTGCATCGATATGATCTTTGATTCCGCGTCTATTTTAGCTGCGTTCTGGACCGTAAGACCTGTTCTTTCCTTTGAACCGATCTCTCCTTTCATCTTGGCCTCAGCCACATCGATCCTGGCTTGATTTGCTGCTTCCATTTGTGTCTTCTGACCCAAGTAAGAGAAGTACTCATGTCCAGGCACGTCAACGAGTTGCTTCACGTTGGCATTGTAGATTACGAGACCAAACTGGTCTAGTTCTAGTTGAACCTTATCAAAAACTTCCTTCTTGAACTCCTTTGTCCCTTTAAATCCATAGAAACAAATACATTTTTTTAAACAAAATCTTTCATAAAATGTGTTTAGAAAACAGAACAAAGTGTTTAGTGCATCTGTGCATGTGCGTTTCTAATGAACAAATAGAGCTCTAAATATGATTTTTTTTGGACTTAAACCAATTAATATATATTACCAATTAAAATTGTTTCTAAAACTTAAAACCATTCTTTAGCCAAATGTTCAGAGAATCGATCCATTTAAATTTGACAATTAGTAATCTGAGTAATATTACCAGTTGAAATCTGTTTTTATGCCACACAAATTCAAATATAGACATCCAACATTATATTAAAATCACCTAGAAACTTTGTTTCTAAACCAATATTTTTGGTCATGATTCATGAATAAACCATGACATGTAACCTAAAAAACGTGTGTGTCACACCACCCCGGTTCAAACCTAATGTGTTTGACCAAAATAAATATAATAAATCTGTGGGGCTACCTCTAAAGATCTCTTCCATGGTCATGGCAGCAGCAAGAACACGAGTCTCTCCTTCGATAACACCTTCAACAAGCTCATTCACATGATTCGATTCTTTATCGTGAGGAGAAATCAACCTAGCGTACAGAATCAGCGCTTCAGTGTTATCGACACGAGGACCGATGGTGAAGACGGCTGGGAGAACAAAAGGAAGCTTCTCAGCACTCATGGCCTGAACTTTGAAGGTGTAGTTCACTGGAGAAACATCAAACACGGTGCAAGATTGCCATGGAAATACCCATGATTTCTTGGAAAGCTTGATGTCATCGATTCCACCACCGGTGATCGCCAAATACTGTGACGCTCTCGCAACCCTAAACATCTCTACTGATTTGATGATTTAGTTTTTTTTGGCCAAATGAGTTTTGAGACCAGTATAGGTTTTGTTTCGTTAGAAGTTTGTTATATATAGGTGTTGATATGTTAGAAGAATGTGTAAAGAGAAAAATACATGAAACTTCACAAACCATATAAACCAAAAAAAGGAAATTGTGAAGAATATTTCTTTCTGACTTTTAGTTGCAGATTTTATCAAGCTTAAGTTATTGAAAGTTTCGTTATTTTATTGAAGTACTTAGACGAAAATGTCTTTCTAAAAATTCAGGATTTACATGTCAGTAGACGATATATCAAGGTTCAATGTAGATGTACATATAAACCAAAATCTTAAAAAACTTAAATCATATAGAGTTTTGAATTTTGATATGTATATATATATTAAATTGACCGATAACCACGACCAAGTTTATAAATGTCTACATTATTAATAGATCGTGATCGTGGATGGACATATAACTTTTGATTATCATTAAAAGCATTTTCGTATTCTCACACGTTGACTTTGACAAATGATGATGTTAGAATAAAAGACTTCAACCATTTCCAAGAAACTTACACATTTTTTGTATTATAACAGATGATTCGCTTCTAACCACCCAATTAATCTGAATATGCTAGTCCACTTAAATCTAAAACATAGCACTATTTCTCTTGATTAAATATGAGTGATTTAGATAATTTCATATTTGAGTCTAATAAATTTAAAATATAGTACTATTTCAACTAGTTAAAAATGAAATGGTTATGATAATTTTACGATTTTTTTTTTTTGAAAATATAGAAACGAATTCATCAACAATAATAAAAATTCTTAGTCAGCCATTGACTGCTATGATATGTTAATGTTGGCAGTGACAGACGCACCTCCAAGTTAGCCAATGAATATTCCTATTTTTCAGTCAATGAATACCATCTCATAATTGTCTCCCATTTATTTCATTTTCAACATTTACGAATAAATTTTTTTAAGAAAACAAAAAAAACGACTTCAAACTCTTAACAAAAAGTCAAGGTTTCCAACAGGATTAAAGAATAAGAAATCTACATTTTCATGGATGTATCTTCCTTCAATCACAAGTAAACGACCAAACAATGCCTCTCTATCCAAACGCAACCTCTCAGCTATTGAAGCAACGTCATTTGCTAAGAGTACCAATCCAAGCCGGTGGCTGCATCCCAGTCTGTTCATAAACCGTATCAAGAACCGGAGGCAACATCTTGTACAGACTAGCTATATCCTTCATACCAATCCCTTGATCTCCACCTTGGTTCCAAACACTTATCTTGGGATGCAAGTCTTTAATCGCAATCGCATTAGTCTTAGCGATCTCTTGATAAACGCCATTATTAATCATCAAGAAGTCTCTAAAGGATGAATAGTCATTATTAACAGCGGCTAAGAGGGTTTTGATATAAGTCCCTTGAGCACTAGCTAAAGCAATAAGTCCCTCAGCTTCTTTCTGCTTTGTGTAGAACGCTGCATCAGCTTCAGCCTTTTGTGCCTCGGCTTGCTTTTGCTTCTCGTATAGAACCGCCTCTGCTTGCTTCTGCTTGTTGTATAGTTCCCAATTCGCTTCTTGAACCTTGAAGTGTATACAACAATCATATCATATGTTAGGTCAAAAAACATCTTGATTTGTGTTCTTGAAATAAGAGAAACATAGATACAACATACCTTGGTTTCATACTCAACACTGGCTTTGCTAAGGAACTCAGCCTTGAGCTTCTCGGTGCGAGTCAAAGCGTTCATTTTCTCTACTTGAGTCTGAAGCTCAGCTTCTCTTAGAGCCACGGCTTTGGTTGCTTCAACTTCAGCCACTTGAGCATCCTTAGTCCATGCAGCTTTCTTCATTGCAAGCTCAGCGTTAGCCCTAGCTACATCAGCCTCCTTTTGATTCTCAAAAACTTTAACCTCAGTCTTCACTTTGATCTCAGCCTTTGTCCCTTCTCCTTGCCTTTGCATCGATATGATCTTCGACTCTGCGTCTATCTTCGCTGCGTTCTGGACCGTAAGCCCTGTTCGTTCCTTGGCACCGATCTCTCCTTTCATCTTGGCTTCAGACACATCGATCCTGGCTTGATTTGCTGCTTCCATTTGTGTCTTTTGACCCAAGTAAGAGAAGTACTCATGTCCAGGCACATCAACAAGCTGCTTCACATTAGCATTGTAGATTACAAGACCAAACTGGTTTAGTTCTAACTGAACCTTATCAAACACTTCCTTCTTAAACTCCTTTGTCCCTTCAAATCCATAAATCCAAAACGTTTCAAGAAAACAGAACAAAGTGTTTAATATACAAAAAAAGAGCTCCAAAAAAATAATAATTTCAATAAACTTTTAATCCGACCAATTCATATTACCAATTGATTCATATATAAACCCTATATTTAAGAGATGAATATATTACCTTTAAAGATCTCTTCCATAGTCATGGCAGCAGCAAGAACACGAGTCTCTCCTTCAATAACACCTTCAACAAGCTCATTCACATGATTTGATTCTTTATCATGAGGAGAAATGAGCCTAGCGTATAGAATCAGGGCTTCATCGTCATCAACGCGAGGGCCAATGGTGAAAACAGCAGGGAGAATAAAAGGAAGCTTCTCTGCACTCATGGCCTGAACTTTGAAAGTATAGTTCACCGGAGAAACATCGAAGACGGTGCAAGATTGCCATGGAAACACCCATGACTTCTTGGAAAGCTTTATGTCTTCGATCCCAGCACCAGTGATCGCCAAATACTCTGAGGCTCTTGCAACTTTGTACATCTTCTACGGATTTTGGTGATCTAGATTTGTTTTCGAAAAAATGATTTATAAGACTTGGTCAAAGAAATGATTATTTATAAGACTTGGTTAAGAAATGATTTATTTAAAAGTTTTCAATATGTTAGAGACTTGGTCTCTCAGAGAAACTTCGAAGAAACTAGAAAATTATATTGAACAAGAATATCTAAACTAGAAAATTAGAAGCCATTTTCTATTGACACGGCTACGCACTTTTTTTTTTTTTTGGGGTTAGATATGCATGGGGTCCTTAATTTACTCGTTTTATTTAATGTTGTTGGCTTAATAAGTATATTTCAATTCAAATGTTTCGGATCTCCTCTTCTTTGATATGATTTGTTATGATCTTCCCTTATTTCTCCACCTGTTTCTTGAATTAATGTTGTAGATTTTGTTTCTTTTAGTTTCTTTCTAGAAGTGCTATATAAATCTACTTTATTTCATAATTTGATTGGTAAATCTTGTTATACCATATCATATTCGTTTTCCTTATGTAGCTGAACTTTACGAAACAATAATATATTTTTTAATACTTAATTAGGTTATATATTGACTGAGGTAGATCTTAAGAACAATTAGAGTTAAACTCGTGGTACAATGTTTTTTTAATCAATGTAATAAATATTTATGTTTTACTGTCTAATATTTTCTGGTCAGTTTTCAGATAATTTATAATTTTTAAAATTTTGTTTGTTTTCTTTTCTATAATTATTTTTCTTTTATTAATATGTAATTTTTAACTTCTTTAAATTACAAAGTGTTAGTTTTCTTGATTAGTTAACCTATATTTTTATTTTAAATTTTTGTAAGTAGTTCTTATGTCCAAATATGTTCCACTATGTCCACATGATAGCGAGCTGACCTGAAAATTTGATTATTTAAGTAACTAAATATATTTTTTTAAATAAACAATTTTTAAATAGAAATATTTTTAGTATTAATTTTTTTCTGTAAATAATCTAATCATAAAACTCATTATATTTTCAAATATATCATATATTATTTTCATCAATTATACACAAGTATTAAATTTATATATAATTTACTTATTTTTATTAAAATTTGATTGTTTGCGGACCGATTCACTAATCTTGTGGATCACAATCTATTTGGCTCTCTACCGATGTGAAACGTTGAACATAAAAAATAAAATTATTGACTGAGTAATATATGCCCGTTTATAAAAATTAGAATCACAATATATGTAGGAAAAAATCTAAAATTTTATTAATTGTATTGATTATATAATAATTTAAAATTTAATATGAAAATAAAATCAAACAAAGATGATAGGATAATAAGAATTCATACTATTAAAATAGTAATAGTAGATAAGGAAATGATTTTAGAGTATTAATTTAATATTTATTTAAAAATAAAAAAAATATAGAAACTAAATATTAAAATAATTGAATATATTAATAATTATTTGGTATTTAGATGTAAGAATAAAATAAATGATGTTTGGTTACAGAATTTTCTAAATTTGTACTCCAATTTTAATAGTTTATATATATATATATAAGTATATATAAGATAAGATTTAGTGATAATACAAAAGTAGAAATTTATTTGATAATATTGAACAAAATATTAGAGGTGTCAAAATAGACGGACTGCCTATGGTCTGTGTTTTTGGATAGCTCATTTACGAAGCGGACTAAAATGGTCTAAGCCCAATTTAATTCACAGATAAAATTAGACGGATATTGTTAGACAATAGGCGGCCCATGGGTTACAAAAAAAATCTAGGATAAAATCAGTTTTCTCACCAAAAATATGAAAAACATAATTCTCGTCAAAAATATGAAAACACATTTTTCCGCCAAAAATTATTGGCCCATAGACAGATCATGGACAGCCCATTTTAATATAGACGTTAATAGGCTTGATCTTTAATAGACATGGACATAAATGGACATAAACATTATCCACAATCAAAATAGACAATATTGGACAGATCAAAATGGACATGTACCGTCCATTTTGACACCTCTAAATATACATAACTTTTGTTATCAGGAAATTTAATAAGTTTTTGTCACATCGGACTCGGACTCAATGATTGCAAGCAGCATCATCTTATCATTTTTTTTTTGTGGGGGAACAAATGAACTTCCATTAAGCATATAATTTCTATTAAGCATATAGCATACAGTTTTCTTTGGAAGAAAATTAATCAGGTAAGTTAGAAATTACATTGAAAAGAAAAAAAAAAGAGATTTCATGTTCGAGCTTTCTTATAATTTTCCATATGGGTATAAATTTATTAAAATCGTAAAAGTAGTAGTTGGATGAGAAAAGTTTGTAGTGCACATATATAGCCAACGTGGTCAACTGCATAATGTGGTTCCTCTGTGGATTACCAATCATGCACTCCACATAGTTTATCCTTCTTGATGTAGTTTTATTCAACGGACACATCAATTGGAATGATATTATTCTAATTATTTGATATTTTGAAATAACTGAAAACAACGATTGAAAATAATGATGTATTGGCAATTCATATATTATGGTTTAAACATTTTCAGAATTTCATTTCTTTGTTTTAGTGTATTTATATTAACAGTTAGCTAACTGTTAATATAAAATTCTCCATCTTCATGAACATACATATAGGTATGTTCATGAAGATGGAGAATTTTATAATGCATATGGACCATATTTAAGCAAGAAACACCATGAAAACTAAAAGAAATATATAAAAAGTCGAAGAAAGATGTAAACAAAAATGATCACACAGAAAACAGTCCAAATGTCTGAAAGATCAAGTCTTCTCATATGTGGATTATATACGTATAGCAGCATATGAATCTTTACTTTCGATAGGAAACCTTAATAATATGGGATTGTGGTTTTGGCTTTGAGCTTTTCATTGGGCTTCTCATGTGTCACTATTCACTATACATGGTGTGATTTATATTTCTGACATTGTTAAGTCTAATATTTCTCGTTTATCAAAATTTATCTCAAGACTTTTAAATTTGTTTTTAGAAGACTACTGTTTTCTCATTTTAGTCAAAATTTGTTTGACTAGTAAGTAGTAAGGTTTACTTCTCTGGATTTGATCGAGTATTGTTTATATACAAAATTTTCCATAATGCAATCTTTGTTATAATGTTTATATTTTTGTTATGATGTAAAGACAAAAACATAATGATTAATGAGTGATCAGTGAGTCATCGTTATGATAATGGGATAAGTTTGGGCAACATGGACAGCGTTTTTAATTATATTGTGAGTTGGTTTGGTTTAGCAAATCATCCACACAAATTTTGCTTTTTAAGCTAACGGCTAATTATCATTTGCCAGGCTGCCAACATATAATCTTTTGTCTTACTTAACATTTTTAAATCTTACTTATTACAAAGTTATAATCCCTGTTTTTAGCTATTATCACTTATATAATTAGATGCTCTTGAAATATTCTATTAGAATTACTACCTGAATTTGTTGTTCTTATATATTATGGTTTTTTACTCAATCAATAGAAAATAGACATATATAGTTGTTAAGCCACATCGAAAACTGTTGCAGTGGTGCAGGTAACTGGCGGTGGTATTGGGGATACCACAGCTATGGTGCGGACAACTAGAGGTGATGGTAAGGAAGTTACTGATGTGCAGGTAGCAGGTGGAGAAACTACTGCATTATGAACCTGTGAAACAATTGCTTGGTAGATAGATAAAATAGTAGAATTGTGCGTAGGAGCAAAAACGTACGAATACCAAGAGCGATCATAAGAATTCTATTAATTCCCCATAAATATTGCTTGAGGAATAAAATATAAAATAAAAATCAGATCATGAAACCAACTAGTTAAGATCCTTGTCTAACTTCTAATATGAAACATTATGTTCAATAGTTATTAGATGATAAAGTTTAATTAAATGTAAATCAAGTCATAAATTAGAATTATTTGATATTTCATTATATATTTTCAAAATAAAAATAATGTGTGTTATCTTTGTCAATAAAATAATGTGTTAAATAGGTCACTGATAAAAAAAATCATACCTTACGAGATTTAAATAGTTTCAAGGCTTTTTATTGGTAAATTGTCAATAAAAAAAAAATTCCTCAACAGAAAGATGAAGATTGGATTAAAATATTTATCCTAAAACTAGTCTATAACTGTTCAATAGCTCATCTTTTCTACCATTCTATTTTTGAAAAGATTTGTTTTCTTCTATATATGAACATGAATGTTGCCCATTGCCACATAAAACTTTATTTTTCTACGAATCATCTCAAATAAAAAATAAATAAAAAGTGTTTATCTGTTATTATCATCAATCGGGTTACTCATTAGTAAATATATTCTCATAGTAAAGGTAGGTACGAAATATATTTACTATTACTTTCAGAATCATATGTAAGTAATTATGAAATTCGTTGATTATTTTGTTAACATCTCAAGATAATTAAAAAATACTGACAACCTTTTCTGAAGTGACAAAATATGAAAATACATACTACCTACCTTTACTACAAAATAGCTAAATTAGAAAAAAATCTTAATTTACAATGTTCTTAAAAATAATCGCATTCGCATGCACTTATTTTACATAAATAACAATTGAATCACTTTCATTTTTCAGATAACGAATCTTATATAAACTTATCATGCGCAAACTTATAATTTACTCAATATTATAAAAGAAAATCATATCATAATTATCCTTAACGACAAAAGAAGAAACAAAACAAAAAAAGCAACCGTTTCGCTCCCGCCTTCACAGCTGTAATTCATCATTTAGCCAGCGATATATACCATTGCTCCTCTCACATCACTGTCACACTCTACCAATAACAGTCCAATGAGTGACCCCATCAGTACTACGTCCAACGGTCGATACGCCACGTGGCGTAATCTCATTCACCTATATATATATGTATCTCTCCAATAATTTTGTTCCAGTCTCTTCTTTATCAAAACACTTTATTTTCTCATGGCTACAGATCGAGAAAATTTGCTCTCTGATGATTATGAAGAAACGGCGGCGTTTTGTGGATGTGGGTATTTCCGTAATTTTAGTTTAATCCGATGGCGAAGAGGAGACGACGAGTCTCGTAGTCGTATTGGCTGGAGCGGTGCTTTGCAGGAAGAAAAAGGTGAAAACTGGGGAAGCAAGAAACTAAAGGGGCTTAAAGAGATTTCAGAGAAAATAGCGGGGCCAAAATGGAAAAACTTCATTAGAAGTTTTAGCAGTGGCAAGAAGAAGATGAGAAGAGATGTGGATTTCACGTACGATCTTAAAAGTTACAGTCTTAATTTTGATGACGGCGGCGAAGATTTTTCACCGGAGAGGTTTGTAGCTCCGGCTGTCATAAAAGTTTGATTATTTTTACTTCTTATTTTTGTAATATTTTTATTGATCGTGTCATTTATGTTAATACAAAACACACATTTAAAGGGTTACAATAAATTAGTATTTAATCACGTATAAACTTTATTTTCGTTCCACATTCGAATTTAAATTTCTAAAGAAGTTAGTTGGTAATTTGGCTATTTAATAACTAGAACATCGGTTAGAGAATTATTTGTTTTGATTATATACATATGTTTTATCCCAAATATATTTTGTTACTATCCCAACTGTAACATGTGCTAAGAATTTTTTTAATAAAAAACATAAAAATAAAGGAAAAATATATATATATATATATATACCTGTGCTTATCTAAATAAGATATACATATATGAGAAATCTAAATCTTATAATAATTTCAGTTAAAGTGATGTGTGTAAATTACTAAATTACAATCCCCAATTCAGACTATAGATACTCAAAACTCGAATATCTAGTAGACCATATATAGTAAAGATGTATGCAATGTGATCCATCGTACGAAACATGTGTTGTTGAAATGAGTTGATATCATATGAATGGCATCATGAACCACATGATAAAGATAAATTATGTTAATATATTTAGTCTGTTCTGGAAAATTGGATTAGTTCCAATATAGATATATAGCCACTTAACCAGTTTACTATAAGAAAATAACTCCATCAGACTATTTTTTTGGTCTCAAAGATCCGTAAGCAACACTTCCATCTACTAGAGCTTGTATAACTTGCGAGAGGACATAGTCAATTTAGTTAACTTTGCGTCATGTGTGATACACGAGGATAGTGTTCGTAATGCATGGACCGGTGTTAGTGCAAAACTGAGCATAATATGGATTTGTGTCACAGAAACATCAGAAGGTTTTGCTCAGTTCACAAATAATATTTGAAATTTGAGGTAGGTCATACAAAACTTATTGAAGAGACAAAATTATGTTGGATCCGAGTTCTTGAAATTCAGGGGAAACTTCATGGAGACTGTTTTTTTTAACTCTTCAAATCTTTGAGCAAAAAAAGACGTTATGTAAAAAGACGCAATATACAGTAAGTAGCATATGATCATTTGTAATCTAAAGTTTTCTTCTTGGTTATTTTCAAAGATAATTAAAAACGAACACCAAATGTGGCCTTACTATCTTCAGTAGATCTCTGATCTCCACTGAAGTTGTACTACACTTTTTCTAAGCCTACACCCATTTATCTCGAGTAATCTATGTTTTTACTATAGGTAAATCGTAAAAGGAGTATTAAGTAAAAAAGTTTCCCTCTCCTTTCAAGGTGTTCATTTCATAAAAGAAAGAATTACATGGGAACTGAAACCGAATGACTCAAATAACTACTGCATTTTTATATTATTTTCTTAGTGATAAGAATCTTAATTCTAGGAATTAATCATAGGGCAATCATAGATACGAAATCAAAGGTAAAGCTTGTCGGTGGCTAATAATATGTTGTCAATTTTTTTTTTGGTTTAAATATTGTCTTCTTTTAGGATCATTGTTAAGTTTTTATTAGGGTAAAGAAAACATGAGCGTATTCATCTGATTTTGCTAGTTCTTACTCCAAATGCATTTTTTCGTCTCAAAACTTATGAAATGCGGTAATATTTTACACTGTTATTCTAAAATCATCCAAGCCCATTAGGTATTGATAAATATTAAATACATTCCCAATCCTTGTACTTAGAATATACAAATTTACGCTTTCAAATTGGTGCACAAACACCTCGTGATCGATAGAACCAAAAAGAAAAATCTAGTCCAAATCTTTCATTTCACTTGTTAGTATCAATCAATCACAAACGTGACAAACGAAACAAACAGATAAGGATAACAATCGACTATAAAAGTAACACGTTTCAGAATATTAAAATTACAAAAGTATGCATCAATCAAGCTACAATAATCTAAGATGGGGCATGTTTTTATTTTGTCTTCATCTAAGATGTTTCTGTATCTACTTATCGAGCCTGTCCGAATGGTGACAGGCTGAAAACATAACAAGCGGCGTAGAATAAGTGGATCAGACAAAAAATATGGTTGTTGCGGAAACAAATAGATCGAGTGAATTAAGTGGTGCAGAACTATCAAAAGAAAAACTAAATAAAAACCATTATTATAGTGGAGTATATTTTTGCTTGGAATAAAAAAATATAACTCTTAACTCAAAAAAATTTAGCAACATTGTATAAGATTAATTTTTGCATTTGAACTGTTCACAAACCATGAAAAAAATAAAATAGCACTGCACTAAAACTTCATTGGTCCAAAGACTCCAAAGTCCAAACCATTATCAGTTATCACACTTTGTATGTTATGTCATTCAAAGCCAAGTATTAAAGAAACAAAAAGGTTATAAGAAACTGTGCATCACAATGTTCTCTTTTCGCTATCTTTATTCACAAGGTAATGATGATGATTATCTGATGGTTCATAATAAAAACTCATGCAGACAAACAAAACAAACAAAACTTTAAACAAAAGCCTGAATCATCTTTTTTTTTTTTTTGGTTTGTTGTGTACTACTTAATAAATATATGAGCATATTATCACATAACCAAACTACGTACTATGTAATTTCACAAAACAAAAATTTACTTTCTAATATTGTCCTCATCACTGTATAATAACCCAAACTCCATAAAATTCTCAACTTTAAACCCCTAAACCCTGATTAAGAATCCCATCTTCCCACCTCCCCATATATTTGTTTATTGCTACGCGAAACGCTCTCTTCCGCTATTGTCACCTGCATTGCTTTCATCCAATAATCCAAAACATAGTTTTAGACTCAAGTCGAATATTTTTGGTTATATATTTCATAAGGCGAAATTTGTTGTATATATATAAAATACCTTTTGCGTTTGTTCTTCAAAACAGTGGAAGAAGATGGATTGCTATGCCAATTCCTCTTTCTTTGATTAATGAACCAATTGTTTATCTGTTTTAGCTGCAAACCTGTCTCTTGCACCAACCTTGCCTTATCTTCCTCCTACAACAAAAATCAATAATTTGATAGTGAATAGAAGAAAGAGATAAGTGAGTGAGTGAGTAAGAGATGAGAAAAACTCACAGTAGGGTAAGGCCATTTAGAATGAGATTGCCACCATGCTTTGAGAACAGAGGTTGTATCTCCTGGTAATTTCCCAGCTCTTCTCTTCCTTAGTATCTCTTCTCTTATGTCTACTATTTTCTCCTTGTAACCCTTTTTCACCAAAGCAAAGCTTCTACATTGTTAGATTCATATACTTATATACTTCAAAAACAATAAGAAGTTATTTTATATTACCTGTTTGAGTTCATGTTTGAGTTCTTGTCGAACACGTTCCATCAAAGATCTTTCACTCTCCGTAGGAATCAAAGGACCAAAACCCAATACATCTAAACTCCCATCAAACAAATTAGCATCACTCTCTACTTGTTCATCTTCATCATCCGACATTGTTGCTCCCATTCCTTCACCAGGAGACACTCCTAAACTCACCCAAAAAAAAAAAAAAGACAAAATTTGTAATGAAACAAACAAAAAAGAGATTGTCTTTGTCCAATGTTAAGATTTTTTCATTATTTACCTGTTAAGCTTTGAAGAGACTGTTCAATCTCCCAACAAGCCATCACAGCTTCCATTGCATGAACACGAACATGTTGTTGCAATTGCTCTTTGAAGGAACATAGAAGCAACACATAATGCGTCTACATGAATTTTGAAACAAATTAAACACACAACATAATACAAATTGACAAACAAGAAATTTATAAACTTCTAAACATTAACAACTCTACTAGTCACATAAATTATGAGATTATATGATTGTTAATTTCAATTCACCATTCAATATATATATCATAAGCTTTATTTTTTATTTACTGGACCCACTTAGTCTTGATAATGTAAAATTTTCGGAATTTTAAGCTTCTGTTAATTGTATAATCCCCAAAAAAAGAAAAAGAAAAAAACACAAAATCTAAGAGAAAAGCTAAATCCAAATCGTTGTTATTTAAAAAAAAAATCTGCTAAAATTAAAATTTCAAAAATCATAAAACTTATAAAGAAGAAAAAAATTGAAAATCTGTGTTGGTATTATTACCATGAACTGGTCAAGCTCTTTATCATCGCCGACGAGTCCTTGACCGGCGCCTAAAGCTGAGTATTTAGCAACGACGTGTTGCGACTGAGCAAGCTGAGCATCGATCCTCGGAAGTTGATCAACCGGAGTTGCGATTCTCAAACACGCAACGTGCGCCGACAAAAGCTGCTCATAGAGAGGATGAGAAAGTATCTCCGCCTTGTGTCTCGCATTCTGCCAGCTCACTACACCATCAACCGCCGCTCCTCCGCCGTCGTTTTTGTTATCTCCACCGCCTGTTTTCATATCCCCGCCTATCATCGTCTCAGCTCCTCCCGTGACGTCGTCGATGACGTCTCCTACAACTGAAGCTGTAACGGAGGCGTTGTTGTTGTTGTTTCGTTGGAGGAAGGAGGAGGAGGAACGAGAGAGCCACTGATTAGCTGCGGCGGCGGCGGAGGAAGGTGAATCGGAGCTGCTTGCGGTGGTAGTGTTGTTGTTAGCGGTGTTTGTGTGGAGGTTGAGGAAATTGTTGTTGTTGTTATCGGAGGAGCGAAGGAGAGCTGTGTTGAGCCAATTAGGAGGCGGTGCTTCCTGGAAATGTTGCGGTGGAGGAGGCGGTTGCGGCGGAGGAGGTTGGTGTTGGTCGGTGAAATGATTGAAGGAGAGGTCTTGAGAGAGATGGTTGTGATGAAACGCCATCGTTTTGATTGACTTTTTTTTTGTTTTTTGTTTTTTGAATTTTCCTGTTTTGTGAGAGGGAAAGATAAAGAAAAAGGAAGAAGGTGAATCTCTGCTTCTTCTTCTATGACGATTGTTTCATTTTCATGTTTTTAAAAAAAATTATAAATCCCACAGAAACTTT
This sequence comes from Cardamine flexuosa, assembly GCA_963555745.1. Classification (NCBI taxonomy): domain Eukaryota; kingdom Viridiplantae; phylum Streptophyta; class Magnoliopsida; order Brassicales; family Brassicaceae; genus Cardamine; species Cardamine flexuosa. The sequence continues at coordinate 9,116,643 of OY743216.1, read as the reverse complement.
TTTTAATTTTTTATTTTAAATTGGGTTGTGGTGTGTGTATGTATGTATGTATATCTGAGTATATATATGTGGGTGTGTGCAGAGTGCACAGAGCTGAGAGATCGAGAGAAGACCATTTATTCTGATATTTATTCTCTCTTTTTTGTTCAGCCTTAATGTCAAATAATTTAATTTTTATATATTATATTATCAGATCCAATGGAAATCTATGGAACTTTTAAAAAATAATAATCAGTTGAGCTTGTAGGAATTTTATTTGTTAAATATTTTCAAAATGCCTATTAATAAAGTCCGTATGGAAATGTAATAGACTATTAGGAGTTTTGGAAACTATTCAACAAATGATATTATTTAACAAGTTGCAAAAAGTATTTTTATCAATAAATATTTTCATTTTGAACTAGTTTCTCCATCAGAAACTAAATAAATGATTTTTCAGTGACTATCTTTTTAATATTTAAAGACTTAAAAACTATAACTAAAATTGTCACCTCGTAATCCGATAAATGTTTTAGTTTTGAAGGAAATCCTGATTTAAACTTTCTTCTATAGTGATATCTTGGGGGGAAATATCCTGACATAAAAAAAAATAACCTATCAATATTATTGGAAATGTACGATCAAAGATTCAAAATCAGTACGCTACAAACATTGCGTTTAGATATGGTTGACAAAAAAGTGTTTTTTTTTGCTAATAGAAAAAAAAGTTTCTTCGTTTCAATCAATATGGTCCACATTTAGACTAAAATAAATAATAATAATAAAATTAATGACTAATGAACAAATAAAAGTTTAGGTCACAACAAAAAGATAATTAAAGAAAGTAGGTCGTAATGTACTAATATGAGTCGTCCATTGTTAGTGGCGACTGGATTCCTAGAGATCGGACGGCTAAGAAGGGTCGTTGCCCCTTTCGTTTGTGTTTTATTTATATTGTTGAGAATAATATATGTGTTTCCTTTTAAAAAAGAGTTGCTACGTGTTGTGTTTACAGACGCAACGTATCTAAGATGAAGAAGCGCGTTATCTCACGCTCCGATTTTATGTCGAACCATACGCTGTATTTTTTTGCTATGCTTGGAAACAAATAACAATAACACTGTATAAATGAGTATTTATATACGCATTACACCATTACACACACTTTTTTGTTCGCTTCACGCCTTCACCAATTATAAATCCTACCAATCTTTTTGTTTAGAGGGATTAAGAGAAATTACACTTACAAAAAAAAAGGGAAATAAATAATTTCCTTTAAAACATTTTTGATTAAATAACTTCTTTCTACCATTATACAAACCTGTTATAGTTTTTAATTATCTTTCATATTTTCTTAGAACTAAACATTATAACTTCACAGTCTAACATTTTAAATGCGGACAACAAATATTTTCTTGGTACCGACTAAAGTTTTCAATATATAAATTATCTTCTTTTTTTTATGTCGGCATTGAATGCTTTAATTTTTATCTTCAATATGTCTCATTTTAGTGATTTTTTTCGTCCTTCCATTGATTTATCTTTAATTTAGTCTGAAATGGTTTAAATATTGAAATATTCTCCATCATCGACTGAATATTCTACAAGTGACTCATACTTGGGTTTTATTGAGTTCTTTGGATACAAATGGATAATGACAGAAAAACTAATATGTAAATCATATACAAATATGAGCATACGTAGCCAACCCCCGTAAAGGTTGGAGCGTGCTGTCCACGTCACTCCAAGGAGCGTGAGGAAGTCAACTAATTAAAATATGAAAAATGTCGCTCATCCATAACTTTTTTAATTTGCACTGCAGAACCTTTTGTTTTCAACTAATCATTCATTAAAAATATGAGAAGAAATCTCACATGTATATAAACAAAACATAAGTATTATATGATATAATTATCTATAATAATAGCATAAATTCAAAATTTAAACTAAGTTAAATATGAATTTAATAAACTATTTATCATAGTATATATAATCTCATATAAAGAGAAAGTATCTAATCAAATTCAGTTTAAATCAAATAATATATGAACATATTGATAAACATGCACGTATCAAACTCAAACCTATAAGTTTAATCACAAATAAATAAATAATAAAACACAGACAAAAATGAATAAAAATTATGAATTAATGAATAATGTAAATTAATACTCCTTCTGTTTTAAAATAAGTGTTATTTTAGATGTTTTCACACATATTAAAATATTCATTAAATTTTATGTTTTACCTTTTATTAATATAATCTATCTAATTGTTTATTGGTTAATACATTTAACTAATGAAAGATAAAACTGTTATTTTCATCAAACATTTGTCTTGAAAATGTAAAATATCATTTAATTTAAAACGAAAAAATAGATCTCAAAAATCACTTAATTCTAAACGGAAAGAGTAGTAACTTCTTAAAGTTATTGCTAAACCGTTTAAATCCGTTTATTAACAAAACTAGCTCCTAAGAGATAATTATTAGAGTCTATTAGTGCCTCGAAACTACAGTAGACCATTGATTATTATTACTAATTAATTCGTTCAGGTCTAGTTTATCCTTACATGTGTAAAAGGTTTTTTAGTAGATGGGTAAAGGTAAAACCTATATAAATCAACAAAAATAGTTATAAGAATAAAAGAATAACTAACTGTTTTTGAGAAAAACAACATCAACAAAAAAGGAGGAGAAATATTAATTGAGGTAGGAAAACAAGAACCAATTAGGTTGGAAATGTTCTGTTAATTAAATTTGACATCCCTCTAATAAGCTTTAATTGTTTTTAATAAAAATGACCTAATTTGCATTATTAAAAAAATAATTAATCTTAATTTTATGATAAAAAATTATCTATATTTTTACCATTTTCTGCATTCAAAACAAATGTAACTATAAAAACACATGCAGTCATTCATGATGAATAGTTTTACAAACAATATTTACTCAATATATGTTAGCTAATAAACATTTACTAGTGAAAGTATTATTATATTTCCCTTTTATTATTCAATTGTCTACAATATATATTGTTTATGTAATAATTTGCGGTCTAACCTTCTATACTAACTTTGTATTCCCAAACTGAAATAAATGAACTAAATTTGCCGTAAAAAAATATTCATAATAGATAATTTTACGGTAGAAGCACCAATTTGCTTGCATCTATAATCTGGAAAAGGGAAATGTGGAGTACTTTATGTTTATAAGAATCGAACCTAGTATCTACATTAACATGTTTTGTTAGGTATCAACCGTATTAATAATAATTCTCTGCTTAACCATATTAATCAGTTTGGAAGATAACAAAATTACATTCCCTTTATTTAACGGCGAATATAAGAAAACCGGTTGGTATAAACCAATCAACCGGAAATAGCCGGTGGTGAAGAAGAAAATATGCAGACGAGAGAGGAGAGGAGGGGACCATGAATCATGTCGTTACTCGCCCGGGCCAAATATCAGTGGACACGCGTCAAGACGACGTTGTTTGGACCACATATGGTCCCCTCCAAAGCATTAGCATGCGTTTGGGATAAGAGAATCCCAACCGTACATTTGGATTGATGCAACCCCGAATAAAGAAAGATGATAACAAAAAAAAAAGTTAATTAGGTATTAAAAAATTAAGAAAATTCACATATACGACAAAATATTAAAATAAAATAAAAACGTGGGGACCAGTCCTAGATTTTTCAGACTTAGGCTGACAGCCGCCGGCTTAATTAATGTGGAAGGACGGATTTAACCCCAAGAAAATTAGATAAATAAATTGGGAAGAAAAAAGGAAAATATTAATAGAAAGAAATGATAAGAGTAGGGACCACATAGCGCGTGGGAGCCACTTGTTGGTGAGAAGGTGTTTAAATAGCCAACTGTTTACCTATCGCCAAATGGTCCCCTGCCTACTACTTTCTTCTCTTTCCATAATTTCTGAATAAAACCATTTTATTTCTTTAAGGTAAAATCAATTTGGCTCTGACAATAAAAACATTTCCATGAAACATTTCAAATTTTTTTATCTGTCGTATTCTGACAATATAGAAAAATCCATAAAATGTTACCAACCTTTACTCCCTTCTTTTTTTTTTTCTTTTTTTTTCTTTTTTTTTCTTTTTTTCTGGGGGGCAAAACATTTACTCCCTTCAAAATACATTTTTTAAAAAAAATTTCTTGTTTATATGAAAAACGATTGGTTATTTTTTTTATTGTAATTTTTCGGTTCATATTTAAAATCGAATTAGAACTCCAGCGGTCCAACCAATAAATTTGTGGTGGTATTTAATTTGGTTTTTCAGCCTTTAGCAGATGTGAATTTGAGTCATAGACTCGTAGGCGTTAGAACTTGGAAAAGGATGATTTACGTTAGGTCTAGGAGTATCATAATTTATTGGTTAACAAAATAAACATAAAAACCACAGATCCACATTTTGTAACTTCGTGGTTTGTTTTGTTTTTACTTTTTATGATAACTACATTTTGTGGTTTGTTGCAATTTATTTTATTAATTAAAGACCCTAGTTAAATGACCATGACCTTAAAGCTTAAACATTTGTCTATATATATATAAATTTCTATAAAAGTGGATATAATAGAGCTACATACTATATTTCTGGTATATATAGTTATAACAACTTTTAAAATTACCAAGTGGCCAATGAACCACTTCATCTTAATTATTTTTGTGCTAGTTTTTTGGGTCTAGCTAGCCGATACACATTTATGTTGTTAGGGTTTATCCAGAACGCAACTTGCATCTAAATTTTCAGTAAAAGAGATGTAATATATAAGGTTAGCTAGTGACTACACAACAAAATGCGCATTTGCGTTTGGGTCATTGTAATCGAGAGAGGCTTTCTAAGTCGTTTAATCTTTTAATGGAAGTGTGTCATTTTCACAACCTTTTAGATCTTCGCTTTCATTTTCTTTAAAGCTGAACACATCCATCCAAATTCTCACAGGGCTATCAAAGTATAATGAAAAATAAATAAACTTAGGAGAATAATTTCACAAGTAAAATAATATTGTTAGTGCCGAGAAAAAATTTAAAAGCAAAAGCGGGCAATAATATCTTTGCTTTCTGTAACATACTGTTTTACCTACTATGCAACAGTAAAATACTAAATAGTGTGTGCTGCATATATGTAGACATTTGTTTTTTTTAAGTTTATATTGTGGGATAGACAATTTATGAGAAGTAGACAATTTATGAGAACTGTGAAAAAAATAATCCGAAAATGCCCTCCTAACTCATTATACTCGCAGTTCTTTTAGAACCTAAAATGGTTCGAAATAGTTTTTTAAAAAGGCACTAAAACACATTTCAATTCGAGAAAATATCTTTACAATTTTTTTTTGCGCAGTAGGAGAGTATAACACCAGAAATAAATAAATTATTGATGTGCGCAATTCAAAAATAAAAATTAGAAATAAACTCTAACAAAATTTGTTTTATTTGTCCACAACATGTAATATGTGGTTTTTAACATTATATTGGTCATGACACATCACAGTACTTTCTGAGCTCCAGCAAAACTTAAATTTTTAAAACTAAACCCAAAAGTTTTCATGATTTTGTTTGTGTAAAGTAACATCATTATTGATTTATTGGGGGTTTTGAAATAATGAAAAAAAAATCTAACTAGGATTATATAAAAATATTATTGTCACTTTGTCAGTGTATTAATTTATAGAATGAGTATTAAATTATACTGGAAATAAAATGTGATGTATAGGGATCCCAATTAATTTGCCGACAGTGGAGGACCTAAAGGATTTTGTCAAACAGATTAGTTTAAATTGTAGGGTAGTGATGGAAACGAAGTGTAGCTATTTGACAAAGATTTTCATAAAACCTTGTAGATAATCTATACTTATCAGAAATTTGTTGTATTTAAACAACCTTACACGTACATAAAACTCATAACACCCTTCGTCAAAGTCAAGTCTCATTACTCTTGTTGGTCTTTTCATTCATTGCCAAATAGTATAGTCATGAAAACATACATCTATTAACATCTATACATATACTTCATTAAATATTTAGTACCTTACATAATCATTCTTACACAAATGTATATATTGCCGATGTCTGCAGATTCGGTGATGAAACAGACAAAGGTTGTGGCCGTTCAGTAAAAGATGCACCTAAATTAATGCTCCTTGTTGGAAAGACAATAACTTTGGTATGTTGACATGATTATTGATATGTGTACGATGGCAGCCGATTAAAACATGTTCTGTTAGTTATAGAACCAGTCCTGTTCGAGTTTTAAAAGACTCCAAACATTAAAAATATATTAGATCGGCCCTGATTTAGGTTTTGGTTATTTATATTGTTTTACCTTGTTTTCTTAATTTTTGTTCTAACCTAAATTTATAATAAATTTTTATATTTGAAATTTTGAACTTGGGAAAATCCTTAAAAATAAAATCACAGAATTTTTTTCTCAAAACACCATAAAATTTCACAATTTTCATCTACATACAACTCTATCAATCGAGATGCTTGAAATATTATCTTGTACGATAGAAAATGATTCAATTTGGTTAACCGATCTACTATTATCCAAATCAAGTCTCTGTCTTTTTGCGATATTTTGATAAAAAGTTAATGACAATCATATCGCACTTTTATATGTAAAACTTATTCCAACAAAAATCTGTTTTACATTATATGCAACATTTCTTGATAGTTGTGGAAAAAGATTGAAAGAAAAAAACAGATTTAACTATTCCTCGGCATTCTTCTCCTCGTACTTAAAATCAAATTTGCATACCATCACTCTACTTAGTTGAGCCATGTTCTTTAAGTGTGTCGAGCCTATTTAAAACCACTCTATCAATAGTTGGTCGGCCTGGTTTGGAATCTTACCGTAACGACGACGGTTACACTCCCTCCAGATTGAGTGAATTAAAGTTTGAAAGGCATATCGTAATATCACCCGAGTCAAAGATTTGAAAACTGAGCCATATATATATCGTGAAAAATAGTTGTGTAGCGTTTGACAAGCCCAAGTTGCCGAACCTGTTTCCAAGTCTCTTTAGATGAAAATTTAGACTTGAATTTTCCATCCGAACTTCGCTAAAGTGCTAAATCTTCCTCAAGACAACCCACAAAGATGTCAAACATGAATCCAGACAAACATTTTTTGATTTGAAACCCCAACTTTATTGATATTTTGATTCAATTTTATAATATTTACGTTGATTCCAAAAAGTTAAATGCAACATGTTTATGGTTCTACTTTATCAATTATATTATTATATTTTACAAAATATAAAAATAAAGAACAAAAAACAAGGTTCAATTTGGGGGCCTACTAACCTTCTTGGCTAGCTAGCTCTAGTAATCATATTTTTCTGTCCGAAAAAAATTAACCGAATTAATAACAGACTTTGATTTAAGCGTGTTGCACAGAAAAACATGTAATAATTCAACATTAAATTTTTATAAAAATCAGCTTTTTCTGTAAGTAATAAAATAATAATAATAGAGGCATAAACAATGAACCAACACTACAGTATAATTGATCTTAAAGTTTAATTCTAAGTTTCTAACTAGTATAACTCATATAAAGATGTTGAGAAATCTGAAAAGAATGTAAAGAGAAGTGTTTAGTTAAAATGATTTTGTTGTTGTTGTTGTTATCAAACCCCATGTATTACGTTATTGGTTTAAAAACTTTCTACTAGAGAAAGCCAAAACACAACGGATGAGTTTACATGAGAAAATAAAACCACAAATTAAGTTAAAAGGATATATAAAGGTCAAGAGTAATAACACATATTGTATATTGTATGCTCCTCAAAAAAAAAAAAAAAACTCCCAAATTAGACTGTTCTCCATGAAAAGTAGACCACACAAAATAGAGAAAAGCAAATAGAAGTAAGTATTTTCATTATCAATTCAATTATTTTATGGACCACTCTTCCACTCTCATCTTCTTTCATTCTCAATGTTTTCTGCCTTTAGCCATACCACACCCACATTGCTTGCTTACTTTTGGTTATGAATTCGACACATTAGAGTATCTTAGGCCATCTTCTCCACCCAAAATTGAAAAAGGTATGCAATAATATATTGCTGAGAGAATCCAGCTGGTTCTTCTATTCTCATTTAAGATTTGAAAGCATAATATTAAGTTTTAGGCCACAATTTAGGTTCTAAACTAGTCTAGGGTCTTTCGTCATAAGACTTGGTTTAGCTCAAAGAATCAAACTCACCTGGCTATGTCTAAAATAAAATATTACCTTCTCATCTCAATTTGGCCCAAAACTTTTTATATATCTTGAATCAAAACTTTTAAATTGCACACCATGATGAATTTTAGCGATGCAATAATATTGGTAATCAAGTTTATAAATCCACGATAGAATATCCTAAGATATGTGACTTATGCTGTAACCGTACATTTAGCTAAGCATGATATGAATCCAGTTTAGATTACGCTGTAATAATACTTTAATCGTAAGATCTATAATGGTAAGTACTCTCAGTTTTGTGCATAGGCTTTAGTTTTTTTTTTTTTTTTTTTTTCTTTTTGTCGTCAAAAGATAGGCTTTAGTTTGGTGGCGTAAATGGGTGCTTCTTTTGAAATGGATCTACGATGATTACATGTCTAATTTGTAAATGGGCTTTGTTGCTTTTGTCACGCTTACAGATAGCAAAACATTGATAAACTGGTTCACAGAAAAAGGCGGTAAAAAACGGCTTCGTTGAAACAGCTAATCAAAACCATGATTGGTCGTTTCAGCCCTAAGGGCCCTTAGGCTTCTTTTGTGGGTCGAAATAATAACTGTATTGAGGCGATTCTGGACAGTGGACATATAGTTTGGATTTGATAGGTTTCAGTTTTCAAGGCTAAATCAAGTTGGAGCTACATGATTTTTTTTTCAAATTTTATTTTATTTTACTTTGTGTCATTGTTCCCAAAGTTTCTATTAATTATTTTATTTGTAGATTTTATAAATTTTGTGTGTTTGATGAATTAGTTGTAATTAATATTATGATTTTGTATGGGTGTTTAGGTGGTTGGTGATTATTATTCATATATGCTTAAATGTTTTGTTTATCTTTTATGTTCCTATGCTTTATTGTTTCCATGATTTCTTTTAATTTTTTAAATTTTTAGTGAAGATTCATATATAATTAAATTTTTTTAATTTATCTTTTATTTGTCTTTGCTTTGTTAATTCCATGATTTAATTTAATTATTTTATTAATTTTTTTTATTTTGCTTTATTAATTTTTGTTTTACGGCTTTTATTTTATAAATTAGTTGTAATTAGTTATGATTTTTTATAAGTGAAAGATGAAATGCAAAATTTAATTTAATTTGGGTGAACCAAGTATTATTCTTAAAATAGTTCAAAATTGTCAATTTTATAGCATTGCCCCTTTACATGGTAAGATAGAAACATTGATAGTATTTTATGCGAACAATATACTCTGTATTAGTCACCATTCGCCACTATGCATATATGACGAGTCATGATTTTAAGAGTTATATACCTATGATTTCACATGTTTTTTATAGTCCTTATCGAGTTTAGGATTATGTTTTGTGTCTTTTGGCATTTTCATAGGGTTGCAAGTCAATTGAGCTAAATGGTTCAAATGGAGAAGGTTTGGACAATTATACACTTCAAGGATCAGATGAAGATGCATTTGGATCGACGGATCTGGATCAGGATCGACCAAAATGACGAATTAATGAAGTGGTGCGTTTAGAAGATCATGATTGACTGATCGGGCATCCGAAGATTTCCTAAATCTTTTATTTACTTATGAATAATGGAGTCTCGAGCCTGAGCCGTAAGAGACCAACGGAGGGAGATTTTACAGAGGATTTACATCATTTTTGTTGAGAGATTTTTAGAGTTATTAGTTTTACTTTTCTCTTTGGACTTTGGATCCATATTGCTTTGTATTTCTCATTTTCATCTCTTTGCAATCATCAATTTCGACTATCATGACCTCTTTGTTCTTTGCTATGTCTGAGTAGTTTCATTTGTTGGGAGACGAGATGTAATCAAAGGAATTTCAATGATTAACTAGGATATTGTTATAGATTAGAGCATATGAATTAGTTTTCTATTTCTATGATTTTAATACTATTGTTAGGTTGACGAATCTAGCAATTGATCTTTAGGTTATCTAACACGACTAATCCTTGGTTAGATAATTCGGAATCAATAGTTAATAGACTGTGATTGTTAGCCGACGAGAGTCGAGGTTGGATCATTAGGTGAACTTATCAGATTTGTTAAAAATGCTAGCATAGGATCTTACCCGATCTATGTCTAAGATAGCTCTCACATTCGATAGAGTGGTTAGCTTGTTAAATATGAGTTCTATAACTGTATTTCGTTTAAATCTTAATCCGGTTAGAAATCCAATTGATTACTGAATCTCGCAGATTTCTCAAATCTCAACTATTTATTTTATTGAATTTAATCCAATTTTATTTGCTGCATTCATTAGTTTTCTTGTGACAACAATTATCATATATTTTATTCTAGCTTTGTTTAGTCATCATAGGTTTAGTGTGCACTCTACTCCCTATGGATTCGATCCCGTAATATACTATTGCACATTTTACCGTGCATTTGGAGTCTTGTTTATTCAGGTTAAAACTTGAGCTCATCAATATATGCTTACTTGTCCTTAGGAGGAGTTTGACTTCAAATCTTAACTTGTGAAATAACAAGAAAAAATTAAGCAAAACATAAGTAAACATAAAAAATACATTGTCAAAGACAGAAATTGAAGGTTATTTAATAAGTGAATATGTAAGCAAAACATAAGTAAACTTGAAGTCAAATATATACTAGCACAGCGCGAAGAAATATACATTTTATACTTCGTTAGTTTATAACTTTATATGATCATAGATTATTGTTATATTTTAAAATAATATTTATTTTATGTTTTTTGTATCTTATTTATTATTATATATGACATGTGTTGTGTTAACTAAAATTACTAATATATATTTATGTGTGGTGTCATATTTGTTTATGAATTAATTTAATAAGTTAGACTATAATATAATTTCATTGTAAAAGTTAAGTGGTGTTATATATATTTTTATATTATTCAAAAAATATATAACTATTTGATTTACTTTAATATATCAACTATTATCAATGATTATAAATTCAATTAGATCTATCATTATCCGTCTTGAGCTGTCTTTATCTGTTCTTATCTGTCTTGATCCGTTCTGGTCTATTGTAAAATTTAAAATTTTTAAAGATGTTGATGATCTAAAGTTGGATAATAAAAAAAAAATTTAATTTCTATCCATAATTAATATGAAAGAGTATGTGACTTTAATTTTTGGTGGAAAGTAATAATTTTTTTAAACATTATTTACAAAAATCATTTTATTATATTAATTTTGTGATGATTGTTGTATTTTTAGTGACTTATTTTAAAACATTACATAATATATTGTTTAAATTCTCGAATTAAAAAATCATATTTATTTAGGAGATACTAAACAAAACAAGCAGATATAAATTTAAATATTAAGAACTAAAAATATCTATATACTGATTTTGTGCTTTTTATTAGGAATTGATTAATTAAATAGAAGGTTTTTATGATTATTAGTATAACTTGAAAAAAGTAAAAAGATTTTGCAGTGGTATTTGTGGTAATATTTCATATAAAGATAAGGTTATTTTGTTTTTAACATTGCTTAAATAGTTATATAATAAAGGTTACAGTCAAATATCTCTGTAGTTTGTAGTATTACAGTCAAATAAAAGTTTATTTTTTCGGGTAACATGTTAAGTAAATATATGTATTTCCTTTGAAGTCACATATTTGTATTTATTTTATTACCTTAAAAAAGTCAAACGTACTGTTAATGTTTATATAAATAACAGTATATATATATTTGCAGTATTGAGGAAACAAAAACTAATAAAATGTCTACAAGAATTATGATAGCTCTTCTTATGAATCGTTTATCTATTTTGTTCTCAGCAAACCTAATTTAGTCCGATCAAAATAGGGTGCCTCTTAGATCCTTCAAGGTAAACTTAAAACAAACAAGAAAATATATGATTTTGATCTACTTAACTAGTTCAACATCATCCTTTCTTCTATAGCCGGATATTTTATAGACTGCGTTCAACATTATCATCATTATTTTTGTTATAAAAGGCCCAATCGTTCTTTTTGTTTGTCATTGACAGATAAATAAACATATGATTGCATTGACATTTATAAGCAACCAGGACTTGATCATCCCTTGCTCAAAAACCACATAATCCAGGTGCATAAACTTTTTAGAAATTCGTTCCCTACATATATTTTACTTTTATAATTTCTTTTTTTCAATTTGACTATACAATTTTGTTTTTCCGTAAAGATGAAACCATCAGTTTCAAATCCTGAATTTAAAAATAAAAATAGCAACAACAAAACACATAAGAAAAAAATCAGATGTTCAGATGGAACGAACTGTTTTTTTTGTGTGTCAAACCATCCTATTTAAATTAAAGTTATGGACTTACAATAAAGAGGCTCAAGGCGTGTTTAGCTGCTTGGTCTGCCACATTATTAACTTTTCTTAGAATTAAATTAAAGGAGGTATTCTCAAAAACCAAAGAGTATAAGGCGATGTCAGAGAATATGCCATGGAGTTCAAAGATCAACTCGGTCTTGTCAATTGATCTGATTAACTATGAGCAATCTGATTCAAACCTAACTTTGTGGTAGTTAGCGTTTAGAGCTGCTTGCATCGCTGATCGGAGAGCTAGTGCTTCCGCCATTAAAAGGGAAGATACGAAGGAAATAACTTCAGAGTGGGAACTCATGATATGATCTTGACCCTTGGAGAAATTCCATCCCAGACCTGCTGCTTTCAATTCTGGTTTCCATGCTGCATCAGATCTGCAGGTAATTGTTTGGGGTTGGATTTAGATTCTTTACTTTTTAGGTTTTTCCTGGGCCTGCTTCTCTGGTTGAGCTTCTATCCATTCTTTTGCATTGACGATGGCCCTCAGTACTGTTTCGGTTATAGAGAGGCTCGTTTCATTGAAAATGAATTTGTTTCTTGCTGTCCACAGTGCCCATAATATCCAAGGAGAGAGTGAGATCTTCGAGATACCGGTTGGGCGAAGACTTTGGATTGCTTTCACCGCCTGCCATTCTTCAGCAAAGTTGTTATAATTCGAAGTGTCAAGGCTTACCGATAGCGGTGCTTCCAGCCAAACATGTTTAGCAAATGAACAATGGAAGAAGAGGTGGGTTATGATCTCTGGTTCTCTACACCTAGCTCATGTGGGATCTGTTGTAATGTTTCTGGAGGCTAGTCGGTCTCCTACAGGTAATGCTCCCTTAGCTGCCTTCCAAATAAATAGTTTAATCTTTGGAGCTGTTTGTATATTCCATACATCTGGTATCCAGTTTAGGCTGCTATCTCTTTCAAAGCTCTGTTTTGGTTTTGCTTTTTCAAGGCCTGCATAGTAGCCAGTTTTCGTCGTGTAGATTCCAGAGCTCTGTTTTAGCCAAATTCTTCTATCTGGTGCATCTCTTTGACTCGGTTTTAGACAGCGCTTATTACCCATATGTTGAGGTAGCCTTTCTTGAAGCATAGTTGTGTTCCATCGTAAAGGATTAGGTAAGAGTAAATCTGCAACTCTTAAAAGGCTTTCCCCTTCTGTTGCCGGTCCCGTTGGAGCTTCTTGATGGCTTGGCGATAGCCAGAAATCACTCCAGACTTTCACTGATTTTCCATTGCCAATTGCCCATCCAATATTTCCAGCAAGCAGGTCTCTTCCAATTAAAATTCCTCTCCAGCCATGGGACGCCGAGGTAGTGGCTCCACAGGACATGAAATCGCTGTCCTTGCAATATTTTCCAAGTAATACCTTGGTGAGCAAGCTTCCAGGGTTTTGTAAGATTGTCCAGCTTAACTTGGCTAGGAGAGCATCATTAAAGCTTGGTATATCCCTGAACCCCAGTCCTCATTCTTGTTTAAATTTGGTTAGTTTCTGCCAAGCTTACCAAGCCATCTTCTTCTATCCAAGTTTTGAATCCCACCAGAATCTGGTCAAGGCTGATTGTATTCTCTTACTCAGCGATCCCGGGATCTTGAAGCATGACATAGTGTAAGTAGGCATAGTAGATAGTACACTCTTCAACATCGTCAACTTTCCAGCACTTGATAGGAATTTGGATGATCAGCTCACAGATTTTTGTTTGATTTTATCTACTATGGCGGAGAATATGTCTTTTTTCTTCCTGCCAAAATGCTCAGGTAATCCCAGGTACTTCCCCACACCTCCTTCATTATTGATCTGTAGCTCCCTTTTTATCCTTGCTCTCAGTTCTGGTGGGGTTTTCCGTGAGAATGTTTTAAATGATTTTTTTGGGTGTTGATTACCTGTCCCAAAGCTTGTGCGTATCTCTGTATGATTTGCTTGAGTGATGCTATGCTTTGCTTGTTGGTTTTGCAGAAAAACATGGTGTCATCTGCAAATAAAAGATGATTAATCCTAGGACTGTTGTTTGCCACCCTTATGCCTTGCATCTCACCCTTCTGTTGTGCTTTATTACAGAGCCCCGAGAGTACTTTACTGCACAATATGAAGATATAGGGAGATAGTGGGTCTCCTTTCCGGATTCCGTGTTGAGGGATCACCTGACCTCTAGCTGCTCCATTGACAAGAAAGGTATATGAGACAGTTTTAATACTTTGAATTAACCATTCTATCCATTTTGGATGAAAACCCAGCCTTTGAAAGACTAGTTAGATAAAGTCCCATTCAAGGCGATCATACGCCTTACTCATATCAGTCTTTAATGCCATTGAGCAATGTTTTTTTGCAGATGAAGATTTCAAGTAATGAAGCACCTCATGAGTAATTAGGACGTTGTCTAATATGGGTCTTCTAGGGATGAAAGCGGATTGGTTCTCAGATACTAGCTTGGAGAGGAGAGGCTGGAGTCTTCTGGTGAGTATTTTTGAAATGATTTTATAATAGACATTGCATAAAGCTATTGGTCTATACTCAGCCACTCTTCGTGGACTACTAACCTTTGGGATTAGTCTCACATGCGTTTCATTGATGGTTCTTGGTAGGATACCAGAATGGAAGAAGTCTTGGATCTCCTGGACTATCTTTGGTCCTATTGTTTTCCAGTTAGTCTGGAAGAAACTAGCTGAAAAGCCATCAGGGCCTGGGGCTTTATCCGGGTGTATGGAGAAGACTGCATTCTTGATCTCCGTAGGTGTCGGATCTTCAATCAGTTTCATATTATCAGCCTCAGGAATCAGTGGGCTCAAGGCTTGATTCACTACAGATTCTCTATCTCACTCTTTTGAGGTGAACATTTTCTTGTAATACTCCACGATTACTTTTGCAATATGCGCTTCCTTGTACACTACATTTCCTTTCTCATCCTCTAGGACAGAGAACTTGTTCATAACAGATCTTCCTCTGGTTGTAGCATGAAAATAGCTTGAGTTTTTGTCCCCTAAGCCCAACCATAATAGTCTGCTCCTTTGCTTCCAAAATTCTTCTTTTTATTTGTATGCTGATTGTAGCTTAAGGTTGAGAGAGGTGATTAGGTCTTCATTGTTGATAAGACTGACCATGGCTTCCTCAAGGGCTTGGTTCTATTCTTCTATTTGTTTCCTGCTATTCATGTTTTGCTCTTTATTTCATTCGATAATGCAGGCTCTGATTTTTGAGATTGTTTGCTCGACAGATAGGGATGCATTATTGTTCCAGCTTTCCTTTATAATTTTCTTGATCTCTGGGTTATCTCTGAGGCGTCTGTCATATCTGAAGATTCCCCTTTTCTTCTTCCTTTCAGGTTCAAAATATGATATGAATGGCTTATAATCTGATCCTTCGTACCTTAGATATTCACATATATCGGTAGGGAACATTTCTGTCCATTTGCTATTTGCAATAGCTCTGTCCAGCCTGCATCTCACAACATGGGTATATCTTACTCCTCTCCATGAAAGAGGGTCTCCTGAATGTCTCAGATCATAGAGGTCACATCCGCAGAGGAAAGTTCTGAAGTTCGAGAAGGATCCTTCTGTTCGTTAAGATCCTCTTTGATTTTCTTCCGCACTGGTGATATCATTCAAATCTCCTGTAAGATACCAGGGAGAATCTCTAACCTCGTTTAGGGCAGTGAGATGATTCCACATACTTTTTCTTCGAACTCTGTCGGTATCTCCATAGATAAATGTAGCAAAGAATACTTTCCCTTCGTAGGTTACCTTTGAGTCAATATAGTTTAAGCTTGTTTCTAGTACCTCTAGGGTTATTTTTTTTTTCCAAAAGAGAGCAAGACCACCAGCTCTCTTACTCAAAGGTGAAATGATTTTGTTATTATTATAGCACATCCAGTTAAAAACATTAAGAACAAAAGGGCTCGGGGTTTTTTGTTTCAGAGATGAAAAATATATCATGGAAAATGCGCAGCCTCATCTCTCTTAGTCTTTGGACTGTCGAGGGGTTCCCCAACCCTTGACAGTTCCAGCTGGCAGTTTTTAAAGAACATGAGAGGATGGATTCTGAAAATCCATCAATCTCTTCGAGATGCATGGGATTATCTTGCACGGTGGAGGTTGAGAACCTGAGGAAGGTAAAATTCCATATGTTGAGCTTGTTCCCCTCACTCTTTTACTTTGTGTTCTTGTATTAGAAGGGCCTGCTCCTTGTGTTTGTTCCATAATAAGTCTTCTTCTCGGTGAAGCATTGGCCTGGATCGACTTCTTTTTCTGGGACCCAATCATCGGTAGGATAATTGGACTCCCCTGTCCATTTTACCTTCCTGGTGGCCTACCTAATTTTTTCTTTGTAGGTGATTTAGCAAAGGTCGAAATTTGTTCATTTAACTCAGTGTTGGTTGGCCCCAGCCTTAGTGCCAGTGGAATCCTCTCTTGAGAATCTGTTAGTGGCTCATGCTCTACCACTTGGATCTGCTCTACATCTTGGCCTTGCCGTGCTATCGAGGATCTTACCATTTGTGCTGCCGATTTCTCAAAGTCCCCCGCAAATTCTGCTTGTCTTAATATTTCTTTTCTTGCAACACTCTTAGAAGGGTCAGCACATCTTGTGTATTGGACCATTACATCTCTTAGTTCACCTAGCGCTTCGATCATGGCTTGTTGAGGTAAAATTTCTCCAGTGATGGGAGTAGTGTTTCTTTCCAGAGTTAGTCGTTTATTTCTGGATGATTCAGATTGTTCTTCTCTCATCGTGGAGGGAGATGATATGTAGGCCTTTTCCTTACTTTTTTTCTTTCCAGGTCCATTGTGTGTGTGTGTGTGTGTGGGGGGGGGGGGGTGGCTATTGTAGCTTTTGTTAGCTAGACCCAAGCCTGAAAGAGAGTTTTGTGAATTTGGGTTCCGCCTCTCCACCTCTTTCCTGGGGCTACGGTGGTAGCTTCTTTCTTTGTTGTGGTTTTCTCTGGTGGATAGACGCCTGTTGTCTCTTCGGTAGATCTATCTTTCTCTTGATGACCTATGAGTTTTCCTTTCATTTTGATAGTTAGATGAGCGCAAGTATGAGTGATGGTCTGATTCCGAGGAAAGTTTCTTTCCCAATCTGTAGGGATCTCCATTAGTGCGACTACGGCCGGGTTCCCTAGCGTCAGGTAAACTTTGTGATACTCTGTGGTATATGTGGTGGCTATCACGAAAGATGCTAGTTTGAGTTGTTGGCTTAACAAAGCTACAATTATGCGCTTCGTGGTTTAGTCGGAGGCATTTAAAGCAATACCTTTTCAGCTTTTCATAAAAGAGAGTTGCTATTGCTTCATCTCCACTGTAAAAATCTACTGTGGAGGTCATTATTAAGGGTTGGAGTCCATCAACATGAACTCTCATTCTTGCAGAACCTTCTCTGATTTCGTGATTTTTGAAGAGACCAATATTGCGGGGGATTAAAGACCATATTATTTGTGAAGGATTAGTAGTTCTTCCTATGAGGGTAAGAGAGTGTTTCCTGATGAGATCTGAGTTGTCGAAATGGGGTATGCTAACTCTAGCTCTTCGTGGAGGTTGGTCCTCATAGTCGATAGATTTACCTTTTTCGGCATAAGAGATACGGTGTGACATTTTTGAGTAGGGGACCAGCAGGTAGTTGAGAGATCGTCTTTAAAGCTGGTATGTAGATCTACAGAATCTTGTACTGGTAGGGTACTCCGTATTTCTTGTAGTAACAACTGAAACTTATTGCTTTCAGGTAAGTGGTTGGGACGTATAGCATTAACAAGATCTTCCTTATAAAAGGAGAGGCCTAAGACTTTGGACTATTCTTCCCCAACATAGGTGAAAATTGTTCTGCACTGGTCAGGGGGCCAATGTGATTGTCTCTACTTTATCAGTAAAAGGTTCTTCCTTTTCCTTTGATCATAAGGTGAGATGTAGTGAGACCTTCATTGTTTTTACTCTCAAGGTTCGGGTTGAGCTTGCTTCTTTTTCCGAGCCACCAGCTATAAGACCGTCGAGCTTTGATTGACCTGGATCCCTGGGTGCTAGAAGATAGGTGGTCGGAGGCTGCCGGAGGCTGGGATGCTCGCCTTTAAGTTGATATTTGGAAATTAGGGTTTTCGAGTTACCAAAAAAAGGTAGAAAAAGTGGTTGAGATATGTTATTATTTGAAAACTATCCTAGAAATAGATTACTAGGGACTCGTGCCTGGGAGGGAAAAAGTCACCTGTAGCTTTTGTTCCAAAAAAAATAAAAAATCCAGATGGAACCGTTCCTATATTGAGAAATTCAAAAGAATACATCACTAACACACAATTTGACACTGAAAAATATTTTTATCTCAAATTTTCTTATACACAAGATCTAATCAATTTATCTTTATATTTATTGATTAATTATAGATAATAAATTTATTAATATATATATATATATATATATCATTTATTATAACCGATTCTTGGTAGATTGCTGGAATAAGATCAAGTCAAGGTCCATATCATGGTGTAGATGCTTGGTTTGATGCATATGCGCTAAACATTGAGAAAGATCAAGCCTCCTAGAGTCAAACTCAAATATATATAGGCAGTGGACTGAATAACCAAGTCAATTTCATACAAGATGGTGGTACATTTTACTGGTTTTTTTTAATCCATTCATTATCTCTGGGTATCCTTAAAAGTATTGCAAATCTTTTTGACAGATAAACCCAAGTGTATTTGGCTATGGACGTGTTTCGTCATATGGATACGGGAAGGTGTGATTGTGTTTATTTTTCTTTAGGTTTCCATAAATTATGTGCATATATATATATATATAGATATATATATTTATGCTGAAAATTATAAATAAGAAAAACATGTAAATTTATTGGAAAATAACATGTTGATATTAATTATAATTTTTATAGGGTAAAGATGGAAAAGGATGTTACAACACGGCATGTCCTGGGTTTGTTCAAGTATCACAAGAGGTTCCCCTAGTCGAAACCTATAACCTTAAGCCAGGAGATCCTGCCTGGTTGCATTGCTCTATCCATCAGGTATTTTCCTAACTTTGTATGATTATTTCTTTTTTTTCTATCAAATGTTTTGAAATTTATTTTATTTGATTTTTCAACCTTTTATGCAAGTCTTTAACAATAATAAAAGGAGTTTATATAAAAAAATCTCATGTAATTCCCCACTTAGAAGTGATTTATGATAAAATTAATCATATTTAGATAAATTTGTGATCGAAGTAATATTTGTAGCAATTAAGCACATACTTTGTTACAGCCATTTTTACTAACACAGTTTTTTTTTTGAAGAAATTTTTAGTTGATTTTATTTTGTTTTATTTTTTTTCAATTTTTATGTCTCACTCTTACCTACTAATATTTATGACAAATCTTGAAATTAGCTATCTATAGAATACAATTAATGATTTGTGTATTTGACTATAACGATATAACCTTTGTAGCCCGTAATATTTGGCTTTTCAAGTAATTTGATTAGAAATGATACATTTTTATTTTTGCAATTTTAATTAACATAAGAATCTGTTTTGTCTCTTAATATACTCTTAAAGGATACAAAAACTAGAAACTGGTAGATTACACTGCTGTCAAAACCTAACGTCGATATCGGTTATTGGCCAAAAGAATTATTAACCTTTTAGATAATGGTGCAAATATATAATTGGAGTTGGAGCTGTGGTTCAGACTTCTCGTTCAGGTTCAAGCCCTCCAATGGGTAATGGTAATTTTCCGAATGGAGATTTTACGAAATCAGCACTGTTTAACAGTATTGGATTCTTGGATATTAACTATAACTACCGTAAAATGGATTATGATACAGATAAGTTGTTAGATAGTCCCAAATGTTATGGGCTAAGTTTAAATGAGGCATTACTATTTCAACCTCGTCCACCTGGTTTCTTTATCAATTTTGGTGGTCCTGGAGGCAACTCTTGTGGAATTTGACATTTGCCAATGTATTCTTTAGATTGAGCATTTAATAAATAGTTTATAAGTTAATAATAATATGAAGTTGTTATTCAGTGAAGTTCTTTTTTTTTTTTGGTTCAAGGATAATGTTTAACTTGACAGCTACCAACCATAACTAAAAATAAGAGAAAATAGTCTAGAATTGAAAAAAAAAAAAAAACATGAAAGTAGTGACAGAATTGTACTCAGTATCAAAAAAATTATTAGACAATCCTCTTCTTTTTTAAAAAAAATTCTCTTTTTGTTAGCTAATAACAAATCTACACTTAGTACTATATTTTTTAGTTTTGTATAAAATAAATAACATTTTACCATTAAACCATCAATTATAATTAAAAAACAAATCTATCTCTCCTTCTTTTATTTGGTTCTCCTACTCTTTATGTATTTATTAGTTGTAATGGAAAATTTATTCAACAGAAAAATGACAAGTTTTCCAAAAAGCTATTTTTTCTTCTTTTTTATCTCTTCTTATTTCATCTTCTGTCGATGGTGAAAGCAGCATCGACATCAATGAAGCTCATCCAACACCATAAACCAGCGGTCGTAGGGCAAGGTTATAACCTTTCTATTCGTCAGCGGAAAAATCTAGTTAGTGTGCACCTAAATAACCTTCCATAGAGGAGGAAATAGTTGGCAGAATTAGCTTGAAGTCCAAGGCATCAAATACTCTTATCTCCATAAGTCTGAAATTATATATATATATTTATCACATGAACATTAGCTTTGGTGAAGAATGTGTGACTTGTATAGTTTTTTTTTTTTTTGGTGACTTGTATAGTTTTAATGATTCATAAAATAAATCCCTTAAATCTCTGAATGAGTGTTTATACAGTAGAACCTCTATAAATTAATACTCGATAAATTAATAAACTCTTTAAATTAATAAATTTTCTCGTTCCTGATTTGGGCCGGTATAATAATTAACATATTTTGATAAAATAATAAGATATTATCTTTTTTTGAAATCTATGTAAATATATATTTTCACTAATAACACAAATTAATAATTATATAAATTTATTTTTATATATATTATTTTAGTGAAATATAATTATAGTATTGTTTACTTATTTGTAATTTTGTAATTTTGTTGGAGTTTATCTCTATTTTTTCTTAAAATATCAAAAATATATGATATTATCCTTTTGAATTGCATAAAAAATATTAAAATATATATATATATATATATACAATGATTATTTTCTAATGTGAAAATGCATTAAAACATATCGAAGTATTATCTTCATATTTTACTTTCTATAAAATATTTTCTGAAATTCTAAAAACTCTCTATAAATTAATAATCATTAATTTATCAATTAACTAATAACCTCTATAAATTAATAAAATTCTCTGGTCCTAATATTATTAATTTATAGAGGTTTTACTAAAAATTATATTTTCATGCCGAAAAATGGAAACAAACACAAAAGATCATCAGCTATTAAAACGACAATCCTCCTCATTTTAAAAAAGTCAGATTGTCATGAATGGACGAACCTTGGTTTATTTACCCATCAGCTTCTCACAGAAATGGTAAAAATATAGAAATAATTCTAAATTGTCCCTTGATAGTATTTTATGAGAGCATTATTAATCGCCACTGTCATATGCGCACTTTATCCACATGATGAGCTTGCCTTCAAATCTAAGTTATGAAATAACAAGAAAAAAACAAGAAAAACGTAAGTAAAATTAAGAAATACATGATCACGGACAAAAAATTAAAGGTTCTTGAATAAGTGAATAATGAAGTAAAACATAAGTAAACTTCTCACATGAATGGTAAAATAGAAACGTTGATAGTATTTTATGAGAGAAATATATTATGTTTTAATATAAAGTCCTAGTTCTTGATCTTCAATCTTGTTTTCTTTTTGTTTTTGCAGATGAATTCTGTTTAACCAGGGGATCAGTATCATGTTCCAGTGGGCTACTTCTATTTGGGACTGCTTATTCTTTTCCTATAAATGTTTGTAGCCTCGGTCATTTATAAAAAATCATCACAATTATATCAAACACATCCAAACCACTTTAATCTTAATATCTTATACTAATAAAATTGAAATACAAATTTGGATTATTACATTCAGGGACGGAAGCACTGTATTGAAAAGGGGGGAGGGGTCAGCTGATCCCAACTGATTTTTTTTTTCATGTTATGTGTCTAAAAACAAATTATAACCCCATTTAAAAAATAATTTTGAGTCCACTAATAAATTACTTTAGCTGAAAAATAAGAGTTTTATCTTATTTTATTTAGTTGGACTTATGTTTAGATAATAAATTTGTAAACCAATAAAAATGTTATGAATGATCTATAATTCATTAGATATAAAACTAATATCCTTACTAAAAACACAAAATTAATAATTTGAAAACAACCTAATTACGTATTTTTTTAGTCTTAGAGAAAAATAGTAACTCTAAACTCTTGGTCTCTTTCATCGATTTTGAAAAACTTTAGCTCTGTGTCATTGATTCTGAGTTTTATGAGCAAATACAACCTAATTCATAAAGTATCGGTGAATTTTAGATTATGTTTTTATTTTTATATATATTTCACTTTATTTAGATTAAATTAAAATTTAAGTTTTTATAGAAAATTTAAAATTTAAAATTATATGACTTAAACTCTAAATTTTGTCTACTTTTAATTTTTTAGTATTGTTATTTATATTAAACAATTTTGCATTGGTGATCAGTTTTTAACTGACTGTCTAGTTTGTTTTATCGAAAAGAGATATTTAAATATGTAACAAATAAAACAGTAATAAAAAAGTTAAGCTGAATGATTGTAGATTCTGGTTGTAATTTTTTTTTGGAGTTTATGGACTATTTTGTATTATATATTTTTCTGACCCCAGTAAAATAAATTTCTGGCTCCGTCACTGCTTACACCCAAACACCAAAAAATTATTAATGTATCCAATCATTTCAATATTTTGCTTCTTTATAAATAAATCTTATACTATTAAAATTGAAATATAAATTTGAGTTATTCATATTTCCAAACACCTAAAACTTATTCTTACATCCGAACACCAAATAGTTATTAATGTATCCAATCATTTCAATATGTAGTTTCTATATTTTTCTTCTTTATAAATAAATATTAAATTAATTATTTACAATTATGTCCTTATCTAATATTAGTATTCAAATAATATGAGTTCTTATTCTCCTATAATCTTTGTTTGATTTTATTTTCACATTATTTTGAATTATTATATAATCAATAAAATTTATAAACTTATAAATTTTTCTGTATAGATTGTGATTCAATTTTTTATAAATGGATATATATACTCAATCAATAAAAATAAGTGTATATTTAACGTTTTACATCGGCAGAAATACCAAATAGATTGTTACCCGTAAGATAGATACAAGTAAATCCGACATAGGGCTTTGTTGACTAATATATTTATCAGATTTTGTCCATAAATTGGTGGATAGGTCTGCAAACTACTAAATTTTAACAAAAATAAGTAAATTCTATATAACAAATTAATAATTATGTATAGTTGATGAAAATAATATATAATATATTTGAAAATATAAAGAGTTTTATGGTTAGAATATTTATGAAAAAGAGTATTAAAAATATTTCTATTTAAAAAATTGCTTATTTTATAAAAAGTATTTAAATCAATAAATAGTCAAATTTTCGGATAAGTTCGCTATCATGTGAACATAGTGGAAGACATTTGGATATAAGAGCTACTTACAAAAATTTTAAATGAAAATATAAGTTAATTAACCAACAAGACTAACAATTTATGATTTAATAAAGTTAAAATTACATATAAGTAAAAAAAATATATATAAAAACGAAACGAATAAAATTTTAAAGATTATAAATTATATGGAAAACTGATCAGCAAATATTTATTATTCCACTAATTTAACTCTAGTCTAATATAGAAATTCGTTCCACTAACAACTAACTATGAGTCATATGTTCTAGTGCCAATTAGTTGTTTTGTGAGCACCACAACCTAAAAATCTAACAATCACTCATCGAAATTGATCAATCACATTGACTAATAGTTGGTTCTAAAGAGATGATAAGTTTATAACTGAAGAGTCTAACAATTATAAGCACCCTTTTTACCATTGTGCAAAATATCGACAAATAATACAAAATACTCTTTTTGTTCTTTGCTACAAAGAAATAACAAAAAAATATATTTCTCTTCTGTTTTTCTCTCTATCTTATACATTGCTGATGATCACAATGGAGACTTCCTTACGACCTTTTTATTCATCTGATAATCCTTATCCCATATATTGTTGTTTCCACACCCAATGACGAATAGACCTCTCCATTTTCCTCACATGGCATTATATTCAAATCTGGTAGCAAGAAATTGCCATCCGCTTTACGATTCTCATCCTCCACCGCTAACTTCTGACTATGATCCATCTGAAAAAAAAAAAAAAAAAAAATCAACCAAAAGTTTTCTTGTTGTTCTTTAGTATATATGTAGTCACCAAGTCAAACAACACAAGAGCTAAAGAAAGAGAGCAAAGTAGAAATCTGCGTAGTCACCTTCACTCTCTTCAAGTTCTTGCTCTCGACCAACGGTGATCTGAGCGATGCAATGTCCTGAAACACAATCAAAAGTGTTATTTGATATAATCAAGAACCGGAAAATTGAGTGGTTAAGTATAATTCAAGAATTGAATACCTTTTTCTTTTGGAATCTCTTAACATCAAAATCCAAGTCTGATGTTACAAGAACCTACGAATGAGTAAAAAACAAGAACGTTTAATAATAAAGTTGAGTCACAAGAAACATAAGTTGATATAGTCCCCACACACTAACACACAAATTCAGTGTTGACAAAAATGGTCCCTAGATGTGACATACATATAACATTAAAACAAAACGCGTCTTTGAAGGTTGATATAACCTAACAATTCATACTACTAACCCCTAAACTCTCCAATTAGCATATTAAAAACACACAACTAATCCCTAATCTCTTCATTGGCATATTAAATACAAATGATCTCAATTATATCAAACCACCTCATAAAAAAAAACAATCTTCTCTTTCTTGAAAACATCCAGTAAAGAGAGCATGGGGTCCAGAGTCCACAATGTGACATTATAGTAGAGATAAACCATTATCAAAGCAGCCATTGTAGGCCCATCTCAAATAAAAATAGTAAACATCTTACCACATCTTATTGTATGATTAAATTATGCAAAAATCAATCTTTTTCATTGCTCTATATTTCTAATAGATTCACTTAATTTTAGCTCCAACGAAAAAAACGATAACCACTCAAATGACATAAAACAAAACAAACAAACAACAAAAACGCCCGCCTTGGGAAATGACTAAACTACCCTCTTTATGACTCAAAACACTGAAGAGCTTTTAACTCAAAGTCTGCTTTTTGGTCAGTCAATGAGCTCGGCAAAAAAAACATTGAAAGGAGAAACAAAAAAATTACAAAAATGGTTCTTAGTAAAACTCAAAAATCTTCATCTTTTCACGAAGCAAATCAAGAACTAGTAGATAAAAAAAAAAAAAATCAAGAAATAGTTCAAATCAAGAGATCAACGCTAAAAGAAACATGAAAAAGAAGATCTAATGCATAGATCAGCTAAAAAAACGAACGAACGAAACGAACCTTGGATCTAGATCCAACGGCACAGATACGTCGACGACTAGTAGCTTCGTAACCATCGAGATAGCCAGATGGAGAAGAAGAAGAAGCACCACAACCACCACTCCAAGAAAGTGGTGTACTTGGACTACATCTTGATTCAGTTTCTTTCCTCGGAGACCTTGACCGTGGCTGCCGTATTCCCCACCGGAGAGCTTCTACAGTCGGATTCATGAATAGAAGAGGCGTTACTTTGGCTTCTTTAAGACTCACCAAAAGCTCGGCCACTACTTCTCCATCTCTCATAGCTGACTTGGTCCAGTCATCTGATGTTACCATCTTTGAATCCAACAACTGACGAAAAAAACTAAGAAGAAGGTGGAAAATAAAGTGAATTTTTTGAGAGAAAAGAGAAGAAAGGGAGAAGAAAATTTAGATGTGAGAGTGAGAGAGATGAATGATGATGAGATTTTTTTTATAATTAATATTCGTTTGTTTTTTGTTTTATATCTCTTTTTGGATATTTTATTCAATTGTTTATGATAAAATATTAGTACGTGTGAAGATGTGGGAGAATTAAGGTGGGACCCAAGTAATTTTTTTCTACTTTAGATTTGGGTTACAAATACAAATTACTTGAAATAACATAAGTAAATGATTTGAGATAAACTTGGAATTTAAGGGATCAAAGAGGCAATTTATGTACATGTAGTAGAATTTTGGTAATTTTGTTGTTGTTTTAGTTATCTATTGTCAAAGAAGATGAATAATAGATTAGTTCAAATACATCTATCATAGTGAAGAAAAAAGACCTAACATATAAATTATGTGTATATGTTACATAATCCAGACTAAGTTCCAAAATTATTCCAAAAGTAGTCATCAGTTTTCTTTATTACATCATATTGTATAAAATAACTTGAGTTTTACAGTCATTATCAAGAAGATTACTTCTACAATGGTTTCTCGATTGCATACCTATATAACATCTTTACGATGGTTAGCCATGACTTGCATTGAGACTTTGAATCTTGGTCTTTCAACTCTAGAATGAAATTTTCAACTACTCCTAAACTAAGTCTACTAATAGGTTGATTAGCTGTTACTTCTTTTTTTTTTTTGCATTTGAGAATTAGCATGCCATAACACGAGTCCCAAAATCAAATTTCTTCTAAACTATCTTTCAGAATTTGTTTTAGAAGCTCAATTGTGTCTCTTGATTATCTTATAAATACTTTAAACGGAATTTTTTTAATTCTACTTGAAAAAAATATAGAAAACTGGTAGATGATCTTCTTGATTCTGTATGGAGTGAAAAATTATGAAATCATAAAGATTATAAAAGAAAAACTACATTTTCCTTACAAGAATCTATGGAAGGATTGTGGCCCGGAAAAAAAAACTATGTAGAATAAAATTATAGAAGAATTTGATCCTATATACAAATGGCAGGGCCGGCCTGAGATTTTGTTTGTCCCAAAGCCTAAAACTTTTGTTGGCCCAGATATTAAAAATGAGGTTGAAACTGAGGATTCAGGGGTTGTATGTATCTTAGGCGATTTTACGTCTTCTCTTTGGGTTCAGGGGTTGTATGTATCTTAGGCGATTTTACGTCTTACATCCAAAGGCTAAAAACGATATATCCTTAGAACCAATGTCTTTCTGGTGGCCTAACGCTCTATTCGCTGCCTTTGGAGCCTTCCGTATAAATTCCTTTGGAGCCTATAGCGTGGGACTTGGCTTAGTCAGGTCTCGTAGCTTGTTTATTGTATCTATGTTTTAGCTCTGAAAACTGAAAAGTGGTCAATTAACACACAAAAAAAAGTTATTTCTACAGACTTTTTAGTTTCTGTTTCTATTATCTATAGTTTCTTTTGATTAACCAAACCAAAGTCACAAGCTATACCTTCTTTTTTTAATTAACCAGACCCATAATTTCACTAGTAATGAGGATCACTTCATGGTAGAGATATATGGGCATGAGAGTAATAAGTGGGCTAGGCCCATTTAAGACGTCTTGGTTACGTTGTTGCCACATCCCACCAATTCGGCAAACACATGCAACTTTAGTCTTTCATATACAGCTAGATGTGGTTTTGGTCGGTCAGTAAAAGTACTTAGGGGACTATTTGTAGGTTTTGGAATATAGGAAATTTACATATAAATAGAGAGGTCTAAGTAGAAGAACAATACTTGTTGTTTAGTGGCTTGTAATAGCGTCGCCAATGTATCATTCATATCCAGGTGCAAACTCACATATTACTACAAAATGAAATTATATTATTCATGAATAAATAGATATGAACCTTATATGAGATTTCTTATAAGAATGTTTATGAACATATTTTGATTAAATTAGAATGAAGAAATTGAGTATTAAATTGAATATTTAAATTCATACTTAAAACAGTTTCATCAAAATAAACTAAAGACGATAAACTTAGGTAATCGTATTCTCCTTACGCTATATATATCTGTGTGTGGGTTAATTAGATATTGGCTTACATGTGCTGGTGCTGCTATGCTTATGGGATGATAGAGACATGAGAAATAGAATCGTAACATCAAAACTGAATGAACAACACTATCTAATGAAAAAGTCAATAGTTTCTTCTTCCATATTCAACCATTTAGAATTTCGATATTGTTCCAAATCTCACATCACATGGCCTACTGGATCCAATTTCTTCTTCCATACACTGAATACCTTTTCTAATATTGCCACTACATATATATACACAACACATATGTACTAATACAAGAATATGATTTTAATGGCAAATAACAAAAAACATTTCTAAATGATTTGTTTCTCTATAAAATATATAATCATGTAGATAGTGAAACAAAATCATTTGTTTTAGTTGACCAGTAAGACAGTTTGAATGACAAAAGTATTCAGTTGTTTCATAGCTATGGACTATGGTAGCTTAATTTCTGGTTCTATTAGAAAAACATTTCTTGTGAGAAGAAGGATATTAGTTATTCCTTACTGAAGATGATAATTACAACAATAAAATGTTGGAATCATGGAAATCAGAGTTAACTGATGTAAGATCTTAATATGTTTAATTTGGCATTTAATTTCAGAATGAGCCAAAGAAACGTATAACTGCAGATGTTGTTGTTAAGTAGCGAAATTGTATAAATGAAGAAAATGCACATGGGAAGAGATGGGTTATCATTTTTTAAATTACAAAATTTAATTTATTATTTTTCATTTTCACCAATTTTTGTAATCATGCAGATATACTATATATATATGTTAAATAACACCATAATCTTGATTTAAAGCTGTGAAAATATAATTTGTCAAACAATTCCTCTTTTGATGAACACACAAAAAAAGATGATTTAGAAGAATTGAAAAATAATAATAGAAGAGATAATGACATCAATAACAATTTAAAATAGATTTAACCAAAAGACCTTTTTAGTGGCTAATAACATATAGAAACATTTTGTATTAATGTATGTAAGAACAAAAGAACTTCAACGGATGAAGAGATAAGGAGGGAACAAAGATCCCATGGACTGCGGTTAATGGGAAATATGACAAAAGTCACATTCCAATTTCTCAGTCTCTTTTGTAGTCAAATGTAACATTCACTTGCTCTCACTTTCTCTAAAACCGCGTACTCTCGGAGAGATTTATAATTATTTTCTTCATTTCAATATTTACCTCTAGTTTTAGTTTTTAAAGTCTTAGGTTTTCATTCATTGATTAGATTTGTAATCTAATCATTTGTACTAGTGTTATAGTTGCATTATTAGCCAGATTCATTTGATTGTGCCTATGCAAGTTGTAAAAAACAAATGATGTTTTATTTGGTAAACCCATAAAATGGTATTATAATACGAGTAGGATAAAATTAAACCTACAAATAAAGTAGTATATTTTTGATATTTTAGCAGTTAAATGAATAGCAAATTAACTTAACAGCTGAATATTAAAAAAAATTAATCTGAATAAATATGAACATAGAATTGTGAAACAACTGAATAACAAAACAAAACAAGGATAATATATTTTGTTACATAATGGAAAAAATACTACTTAAATGACCAAAATAGATGTAGAAGCCCTTTGATTACTATTTAATAGTTGACCAAGATTAATATTTGTATACTAGGACTGAGATTCGATTCTCAAAATATTTGAAATTATGCAGATTATTGAAGCTAATGTTACCAGAGATCACTAGCATAGCATAGTGTAGGATGGAACCGTTCGTCATGGTTCCATATGTTAAGGAGCATAAAAATGTTTATTCTGAGTGTGGTATAGATAGAATCGGCTATTGTGGATCGTTGTGTTACGGGTATAACTGTTTATTGTGAAATACTCTTTGGAGGACACGTTCCTCGTGTTTTCAAGTGCTGTAATGTTAAGAGTTGGATTTGCTCGTCTTGATTAAGATCATCATTTGTAATTAAATAACGAATTAAAACTATATCTTCTAAATGATGTCTCAGATGACATATTTATTTATCAAAGTAGACATTAAATATAAACTTTTTAAAAACCAATTTATCATAAAAGTTAGAAAACCCTAAGAATGCAATTCCCATAAATGACTAAATGAGATGCAACTTGATGGTGTACACTCTTCATACCCACGTTCCATCCTCTAAAAAATAGTATCATGTCGTTTCTTGACCGTTAATACTAAATGCATTTGTGTATTCAGAGTCGTAGTATATAATACGATAGAGTAGGATAAAGTTATGTAAATCCATTTAGTAATTGCCACGACTAATTTGAAATCAGCAATATATGGAGTAGGGAATATATGTAAGCATAGATGGCAAATTAATAGTTGCGGAATAGTGGAGTGATTGAATATAGCGAGAAGGAACTTGATATAGATTTCGTGGAATAATCATAAAACGTCAAAAAACTATTTTTCGTTAAGTATGTAATAACGTTTCATTTTTCTAGTTATATTCTTAAAATAGCGAAATCACTTTTTCAAATATGTAAAAGAGAGATATACTAATAATGGTAAAAAAAACACAGCGGATCATGTTTTCAAAATATGAAAACATGAAAATGGTATACCATTCATCACCATGTTTTTTTTTTTTTGTTAAAGTTCTTCACCATTGATTTTGAAACGTGCAAGATTAACAAGAAAATCTTTTTCATTTTTCACGTTTGATTATTCCGTGAAAGTTTTTATGAATGAAAGTATTTTAGAAAATTACCTTTTTGAAACAATTGCATACCATCTAAGCCCACAGTTAAAATGATATATTTTTTAATGCGAAACAGCAATTTTGTATAATGTTTATATGATGCCTTAGAAAAGATGTACACTTTTAATTAAAGATTGTTTTGTATGCATATCTTATATCCACAAATTATGACATTTTGGACGAGATTGATTATTCATTATATGAATCGAACAATTTAAGCGTAAAATACACGATCCCTGTTCAACTCTCTCTTAGCATATTCTGTTTATCTTATACAGTACATCGGTTACGTAGTTTATAAATCTTTTTCTTTATTTAAAGCCATAATTAACCAATTTATTTCATCGAAAAGCGATCTAAGGATTTGAGCAGTGTAAATTTTCTGGAATTAGAGCCAACCATTAGGATTTAGGACATACAAATCATATAACTGAAGTGATAAGAGTCACCAGTAAGTACTTGCGATTTTATGTTTGTGAGATTTTCGATCTTCCGACATAATAAACAAAAAGGCAAAGTTGATACTAATATACTGTTTCTTTCAGTTTTCGAAATTATAATATGGAAAGTTTGTCAACACATATAGATTAGATTCTCGTGTACCAAGAACATAAATATGCATAGATAACACCAAAAGATACTGCATGTGTGTATGCAAGCTGAGGAACAACGTCTCTGAAACTTCCAAAGTCCATGTTGAATAAATTTCAATCCATTATTATAAAATAGGATATATGTCTACATATCTATACTATGTTTTTATATGATTAAAACCACATTTGTTCTATATAGAATATTAGTTTTGTTGTGACCTTTTGTTGAGGATTCAATGGACCCTCCATATTTGCATGTGACTGAGTGTGGAATGGGACGAGAGAATGGCGGTCTCTTTGATATGGACGTCTGCTTGTTATTTCAAATTTATCTTAAAATTTTAAATTATTTCTATAATTAATCTCTTTCTCAAATTTCTTTCTTGCAATTTAAATATGTAGTGATAGTATTTTATAGTTCTAAATAAGTAGTAGTAATTAATCTACGCTTGATTATGAAGCGATTAGCTGATGTTTATTAGATCCAAGACCTGTATACAAATCTTGGTTCACATATTTAAATTTTTAATTTTATTCAGATCAGAATTTATTTATTTTTAAGATTTTTTGGTTATTCAAAAGTTTTTTTTTTGTAAATTGAATCATAAGATTAAGGTATAACATAATGATTAATTTCAAAATCCACACATATAATTTCTATTAATATTATAATTTTAACAAAATTTTGTGATTATAAAACAGATAGAATTGAATTTAAATCATTGATCCAATTAAATTTTGTAAAACGAAACGATCAAATTTTGTAAGCTAACATATCCCATTTTCTTCATATGGAAAGTCACTAGAATTAAATGCGCAAAATATATATGTTGGGATAAAATTCCTTATTTCAGTAAAAAAGAATACCAATGTACTGTATTGGTAGGAAAGTATTATATAAATGCGTGTGATTATTTACAATTTTTATATTGCTATTAATAGATTAATTTTGGTATATAGTTAACAGCTGAATGAAGAAAAGGACATGAATCACAATCAACCCATTTCATCACCCATGTTTATGTATGTCCTAGTGGGTCCCAGGTCACGCGTTTAGGTCGTAGGCCCCGCTTTTTTTTTCATTATACTTGTCTGATTTCCCCATAACTTTGTATCTAGTCCCAAAACACCAAAGTTTATATGTTCGATTTTCTCATTTTTCTTTGTTTTCCAAGTCGACATAACCCCAATTAAGATAAGTTAATGATATGACTCACCAAACATATGATGATCCTCTGTTCTATAAAAACAAGCAATGACAATATCTAATTGTTAATTCAAATTCATTAAACTTTTGAAATAAAACTTCGTTTTGTAACAAAGTTATCTTGGGCTAGTAATTTCTACTAGAGATGTAGAATCTTATGTGGATCTAGACAATGAATCGATCACATGCGAATGTAAATATAATGTATTTAAATTATTATACATAAAATCTTTTACGAAAGTTGTTAACTAGATCTATTTAAATGAACATTATTTAATGATTTTTCTTTGTTCATGCCATGCATTTGGAGATAGATATTGAATACTCACTCTTCTGGTTGGAAAAAAAAAAGATATTGAATACTCTTTTTCTTTCAGAAGTATGGTACTTAGAAGAATAGTCACACTAATCACACGTGCCAAAACAGTAACAAAGAGACAAATTTAGAAATGCAACTTAAATAAAACAGTCTTTGTTAGAGCTTCTCATTCCCAAATGCTTTGTTTCATTACTTGATCGACCAATACAACTACACCACATATCAAACAAAGAATCAGTTAACTATCTAAAACAATATTATAGGCCAACTTATTTATTGTCTAATTAAAAGTTACATCAATGTTAATGTTATTACTGCAAAGGTAAATATATTTGCATAAACAAATAAGAAATATTATAGTTAAGTCATTTGTATTCCTTACATTTACGTCGGAGACAAAGTTTTTTCTTCCGTCCGTCTCTTTTCGAAAACTTTTGCTTAGGAACAATCATCTCAACCACATTCGCTTCCCAGAAAACTCCAATCCCGTTTTGGATATTCTTTCATTGTTCATTGAATCTATTCTAACCTCGTCAATATCAAATTATCTCCATAATCACTGTTAAAAGGTCCACAGCTTAAATCACTCTTTATTTTTTCTTGTAAATTTCGGATAATGTCTCTTGTAATTGTTTGGAAGGCTTCAAATATATACCCTCTCACATTTTTTTGTAAAATATCTATACAAAAGCTGCATAAATTTATGATAACTTAATTAAAAATTAACAGTATTATATGGATTTTATTTTTTTTACATTTTTGTAGATGGACTATGAAACTAAATATTTTGAGAGTGTTTTGCAATTTTCCCATCATGCAACTTACATCAGCGCCATCGAGAGATAAATGACTTTTTTGTGTTTCTGTTTTTTTTTATATATGGTCATGGTTGCAAATATATACCGACGAAAAGCGTAAGCTGATTAATTATTAAGGTTAAAATGATTAACTACTAGTATACTCTATTACTCTATTAAGGCTAAAATGATTGATTATTAATAAAAAGTTAAGGCCTTCTCTAGTTGTTTTCTTGTAGTCATAATTGCGGTCTAAGATTCTTCAATCAATTTGTTTCTGGATTGACCCAATAATATTTGGCACTTATCATTTTGATGTATCCATTCTAACTGCACACTCTTTTTCCCAAACATGTTCTTCAATCACCTCTTAATCCAATTATTATTTACTCTAAAAGGATATATTGTCTGAACTGAAATATTAGTTTGAAATGTGCGTGTGACTAATTTACAAAAACTTTGTTTTTTATTTGATGAAACTTTATAGAACAAAAGATACATTGACAAAAAAAAAACATCCATATACATATGAGAACCCATAGACAAAGTGCTTAGAATATGATATTACGTTTACAAGTATATGATACAACAATTTAAAAATCCAAGATTATTGAATATAATACTATTCTTATTATAAAAGAAAAAACGTAATATTATTATTCCTTCCCCAAGTTTTCAGTGATGATCAGAATAACCATATTTTTATTATTATTTAACATATGTTTTAAATGACTCGCAGGTAAACTGTGTACTCACAAATCATGGGTATGATCTTCAATAATAGCCTTAGAAGAAATGAATAAAAAGGATATAAAAATATAGATGATAGGTGATGTTTTGGGTGTTTGATTGAGTCATTATCGAAAGGCTCACATGGGTGAAGAATGGTGATGAAAGAGTCCCGCTAGTAATCAAAACTATTTGTTTTCCAATTATTATTGTTATTATTAATTAGTTGGGGAAAAATCTAGAGAAATTTGGCAGTATCTATGATATAGAGACATGTTGTGATGATCAAACCCATGTGAAAATAGATACAGTGGGTTTGAAGATTCACCGCAGCCAAAATCTCTCTTTGGATCCAACTTGTTCACAATTGGAAAATAATGGAAAATATTTATATTTGGATCCAACTTGTTCACAATTGGAAAACAATGGAAACTAATATATACATATATATATATATATATATGTGTGTGGGCTATAAGGAGGACAGTTAGTAAAAATTCACAGCTATTAATTTTAGATCAAGATAAATACCCCATAACCTACGATATATATACATATAGATATTTTAGAATTGTTTTAAGTATAATATATGTAATAGCTTAGGTCAGTCGAAATGTTATAGTAATTAGCACTAGAAAAATCATTTTTATATGAAAATGTTGTAGATTATATATATTTGATTCTGTTTAATTTTGTAGATAAGATTACAATAATATTTTCCAAAAAAAAAACCGTTTAGAATAATATTATCCGACAGTTTATCATGTAGTTTCTAAAGCTTTCAAATTTTCACTATAATGATACAAATCTGTGTCAGTAGTATTAGATAATCCATTTGCCCATGTCGCGGCAACTAACGAATACAACAAATGAAGTAAATTTAAGAATAAATATAGCTCTCTCTCATCAAACAAAATCCATGAGATTTTTAGTCGTATTGGTAATGTTATGGGTCCCATTTATGACCAAATTGATTGCCAGTGAATTACCAAAACAAATTTAACACAACAAATAAAATAAAATAAAAATAACACAACAAATAAAATAAAATAAAAATAACACATATCTTCTCTTCTTCTCTTCTCTCTTTCCAACACTACTTATAGCCAACCTTCACTCTTCCAAAAACTCTCCCTTCACTCTCAATCATTCTTTTCATCAAAACATTTCTTCTTTAAAAAACACTAAAACTCACCTGAAACCCTAATTCATACCTTCCAACAAAACCCTAATGGCACGACCACAACAACGGTTCCGAGGCGTTAGACAAAGGCATTGGGGTTCTTGGGTCTCCGAAATTCGTCACCCTCTCTTGTAAAACTCCTCTCTTTTCCCATTCCCTATGAAATTACCAAAATACCCTCGTTCTTGTTTTCTTTTTAGTGGCTAATTTGTGTGTTTCTTGAATTTTTGTTTTTCTAGGAAAACAAGAATCTGGCTAGGGACGTTTGAGACGGCGGAGGATGCGGCAAGAGCCTACGACGAAGCGGCGAGGCTAATGTGTGGTCCGAGAGCTCGTACTAATTTCCCATATAACCCTAACGCAATTCCTACTTCATCTTCCAAGCTTCTCTCCGCAACACTCACTGCTAAACTCCACAAATGCTACATGGCGTCTCTTCAGCTGACTAAACAAACGCAAACGCAAACGCAGACCTCTAGTTTAATGCCGTTTCAGAAACCTGTGGACGACACTCACGGCGTCATTAATGTGGCGGCACATGGAAGTGGAATAACGGAGAAGACGGAGATCAAGTGGGAAGAAGGAAACGCGAATATGCAACAGAGTTTTAGGCCATTGGAGGAAGATCATATAGAGCAAATGATCGAAGAGCTTCTTCACTATGGTTCCATTGAGCTTTGCTCTGTTTTACCAACTCAGACTCTGTGAGAAACGGTGTCGTTTTAGCGTCATTCTTTTTTAATTTTAATTTTCTTTCAAGAATACGGCGTCGTTGAGTAGTAGTGAGTGAGATAAGACAAGGAACAAAAAGGCTAATTTCAAGACATTTTGATCTGAATTGGCCTCTCTTTGAAACATTGATTCCTAGTTTCTTATAAGAGCAATCGATCATATGCTATGTTATGTATAGTATTTTTATGATTTAAAAAAATATATTTATCAATTTCTTTGTCTCTTTGCATCGTTTTTGTGATTTTCTCATTGTCAATGGAAACTTTAAAATTACACATGTGTTTGTGTTGTGTGAATAAGTAGGGATTTAATGTAGTGTAAAGATACAACATTGAGAAGAAAGATATCTAAAGGAGATAGCGATGAGAGTTTCGAAGGGGTTTGAAAATTTACGAGTTAGCTTTTGTTTTTTTGTTTTGTTTTCATGCATGTTCTCATTTTTCAACGGTAGGCCTTTATTTTCTTTCCTTTTTAAAATTAATTAATTTTTTTTTTAATCTTAATTTGGGATTGCTGCTAAGTAGAAAAAGAGTGTCCCCCAGCTGTGTGCCTAAGACGACCATCAAAATCTAACTTTTAAATTGGGGATTTGTGTTTTCCAGCAGTTAATATTAAAAAAAAAAAGGTTAATTCCTAGCTACGTGAAATTGAAAGAAGAAGAAAAAAACATGTTTGACTGTATATGATAATGTATGGTTGTTTATTCACAAACAAAAAGAATTTATGCTTATAAACTAAACTTCTGTTAACGGTTAATTTGACAATTTCATTTGACCTTCTGGAACTTGTTGTTTTGGATTAAAAATAATAATCAAAAAGAGTATAAATCGATCTTAATAAAAAAAAATAAAAAGCCATAACACATAAACATAACCCAACTTGTAACTGATCTATTTTTTTTTAATTTATAGCTAGAGAAACAAAGAAGATTAGAGGAAACCTGGTTTCTCAGATACGATATTAAATTATGGCATAATTTATGGGCATTAATAGTTGCAGATTATATCCAGTATAGTTTATTTTGGTTTTGAAACATTTTATAGTATGAAAATAATTAAAGACTGTTTTCCGTAGTGTTTACGGATGCTTGCAAATCAATATCAATCAAGCCGTGAAACGACTTTAACCACACTACACTATTTCTTTTCAAACAACTTCAATGAAAACACTATTAAGCTCGTTCGTTATCAAAGACTTGGCCATCATAATACGATAGCTGTTCCAACCCGACCACATAGACGCGTTATCAGTTGTTGTTAGCAACAAGCCAAAACAAAAACAAAATAACAAAACCAAGTAAATGGAAATTCAATATGGTTAATTAAAATTGTTACGATGTAACCAGTACACATGCAATGCTTCTAAATTTCTGCACATCAATGATTTGACACCTTAGGAATTATTTGGACCCAAATATTTATTGTCCCTTTATTTGCATGCTATAGATGCATGATCTTTAATCTTTTTCGAAATAATAAAGTTAATTATTCTCAAAGTACACAAATACTGCATAGTACTATCGTGTTTATATATATGATAATTGACGTTAATTTTCTCATCATCAAAACCTGTTTTCTATTAAATATTTAATCGGGTTTCTTAATTAGTTAGATATCGATATCTTGTTGAATGTATCTCAGAGTTAGATAGCTTCGTAATACTTTAACTGTAACATAAATGCTACAATTTGACGCCAAAGCAATTTCTAGAGTTTGTTTAAGACGTTCCAAACTATTTTTACTCAGAGTTCTGTACACGTAGGAATTGAATGCATGCCATCACAGTGTATTTGGTAACAACAGAAAATTGACTACGTGACTATGTAATATGTATACTCACTGAGAGAACCTGAGATCTGATCCATTACCATCAAATAAAACAATAGAAGTAAATAAATAGTTCTACATGGGACAAAATTTGTCACACAATATTATTGATATAGATTGAAATCTCAACGTGGTATTGGTTTTTTTTTTTTTTAAATCAAGGTCTTTATCGAATAAACCTTATAATGATTATTCGACGTACCTGTTTGGAAATTGATTTTGTTTCCCCACAACCTTTCTGAAAAAGTAAATAAAAAATAAAGAAGAGGGAATTATAAAAGTGTAGTTTTATTCTCATTATTCTGTTTTTTAAAAGCATTTTAAGCAGCAAAGGAGAAATTTAAAATAATGGGCATGCTTGTGAGTTCGTCATCATTACTTCTTTGAACTTCTGTGTCCCTTTTTCTCCTTTAAGGAAGGTCCTTTTCTGTTGTCCCAACAAAAATTTCACTGCACTCACCAAATAACGAATAAATGGGTAAAAGTAGCGATTCAGATTCACATCAAAATGTATGTTGTCCAATGTCCATTCCTATTTATCTCTTGTTTATATTAAATATGGGTTTCTAACTCAAAATTAATTGGCAATAAGTGCAGAAACTCTTATCCTTTACATATTACTTAAAATTTTTATTTAATATCTAATATGAGACAATATATCCAATAATTTATACATGAATATATATATATATATATATTTTGTTGATCCGAATTTTATCAAAACAAAAGACAGCTTCATATATATAATAACTCTTAAAAAAAATTGAAATTAATAAACTATAGCTTAAAACAAACTCATAATTGGTCAAATAAATAAATTAATCGCAAATTCAAATAGACAAGAGAGGTATAACTTAAAAATGATTTATTTTTGTTATATTTAAACATTCAAACCAAATAATTTGCTAATTAAAGTTTGTTTTTTTCCCGGATTTAAAGGTAACCATCATTTTGGGCTTGAACGATATAACCGGACAAGGTTATATCTATCTCAATAACAAACATCAGCCAAATTGTTTAATGTGTCTTCTTTTTATTATCAAGAACAAAAAAAAAAAATAGTCCAAGTCGCAGTTTTACTAGTTTAACTAGCTGAGTCAGTATGGGTTTAAAACCATTGCTTTCATGTACTTGTTCCAATGAAGACTTGATGCCTCCCACACTCGATCCTCATATTTAGACTTTAGTCATATTCTAGCCTAAGCATTTTTACAAAGACACTAAAATGATAAACTCGGTTATTCGTTCGGTCAGTACGTAGACCCACCAAACTAAATAAGTGCCATATAACATAATTCATTAATCCAAAACCCCAACCCGATTTATCTAGAATCCAATTAGATACAGTGATTTATGTACTTTATATATAAAAACCCAAGAATTTATCTTTCTAAACCTAAGTTTGATTTACTAAGCCTCTTTGGATGTAAGAATCTATTTCTTAAGACTTTAAGAATGATAATAATCTCTCTTTAGAGAAAATTTATGGACTTTGACTTTCACAACTTGAAAACATTTACCTTCCAAAGAAAGTTGAACCCTACTCTCCTAATTCAAATATTGTCTGATCTGCTCTGACCTCCGGTCTGAAAAGATATGCGGGACTGGAACCATAGCTTCTCGGTTATCTTTTTTATACAGTATTTTGTTGAACATTTTGTTCTGAAACGATATTCTCTTAACTATCAAGCTCAAAATTATACTTAAAAGTGAATTGGAAGACGATGATTTTTATTTGCAAATCTACATATATAAGATAAAATTACTGATTTAACGTCTACGTGAGAAAAAGAACAAACCAATTAACGATCTGTTTTCATCTCCACCGTTCTTACTCTTACAAATTACAATGTAGCAATGCTTGACAATAAATTTAACTTTGCTTCTTGATAAGTAAACTAGTTTTTTATTGATCAAAAACCATAAAGTACGACACTCAAAAGATCTCTCAAAGTTGTTGACAACTAGTTTACCCCAACTTTTACCCCGATG
This sequence comes from Cardamine flexuosa, assembly GCA_963555745.1. Taxonomy (NCBI): domain Eukaryota; kingdom Viridiplantae; phylum Streptophyta; class Magnoliopsida; order Brassicales; family Brassicaceae; genus Cardamine; species Cardamine flexuosa. The sequence goes on along the minus strand of OY743216.1, from coordinate 9,075,991 downwards.
AATCTAGTGAGTGAGATAGATATATATATACAATTTTATTTCTAAGAGTATAAATATATATAGTGATATAGACACATATCGATACACGTAGAACAATAAAAAAATGAGGAAAGTGGTCAAAGGCAATAATGGAGAAGAGAATGATGGTGTTGAGCAATGTAGAATCTCATGTGAAGGTGTTGGTTTGAAAGACGACCAAACATGGACTTATATGGTGAAACTCCTTTTCACTAACATCCAAATGCCCTTTTGTTTTCTTGTGTTGATGTATTTGTATTTGTTTATGGTATTTATTCCTAGCTCATGCGATGCTTGTCAAGGTGACTTTGATCAAATATTGTGAATTCTAAATAGTTACTTCTAAAGCAAAGAAAATCTAACATCAAAGGGAAGTTGATGCAATGTAAAATATGATGGACGTTAGGAGAGCTCCATCAATAATAATGGTAGAGTTGTGCACATTTAGAATGGAAGCGTGTATATAATATATAACTTCGTTTAATGATTGTAAACTTGATAACAAAAAGGAAATGGAGTATAGTTAAAGGAAAAAAAAATAACTTGATAACAAAATCTTTGGTTTCTCCTACTTTCAAAATGGAAAGCGTATATATATGTTTTAATTGTTTTTTTATGAATTTATTTTAAATAAAACAGAGAAATTTGTTTAGAGTCCAATGTAGCATTCTAACTTCTAAGGATTTCTCTTAATGGATTTGTTTTTTTTTCAGTGACAACTACATATAACATTTATGCCAATTTATATATTTAGTATCACATTAATTATTTCAAAACTTTTAGTTCGTTTATATAGTCCTCCAATAAATACTTAAATATGTCGCCTTCTTTCTCTTTTTTACAATCACGAGATTTATATCCTCCTTTTAAATCATGATACTAGGTAAGAGTTTATATATGTTTTTACTGGTTGAGGATTATTCAGATGGCTTGAGTTTGGGGAGAAAAAATAAATTCTTTGATCAACAATTTGATACATAATTTTGTCGAAGAACAAAAGAGATCTAGTGACCACACTATTAGTTTATGGTTAGAAGTTAGAACATATATACCTTAATAATGCGCAAAACGATTTTTAAAAGAGAAACTGCTAAACTAAAGAGTTTTGAACAATGGAATATCTTTAACATCATTTTGTTAACCGATTTCTAAAATTGTTTTTTTATTCTTCTAGTTTCAAAGTTGCTTCATCACAATAAATACGATGAAGACGAATTTGTGTAATTTTATTTTAAAAACAGACATATTCTAAACATTTATGTTTGTAAGAAAATGTCCCTTTTTCTAATAAAACTACAATTTTTTGTTTGTTACAATTTTTTTGTTCTGGCTCCACCGTATATATAGATATGCTTTTAAATATATGTATATATTATTGTTTACTCTCTCTTAATTTGAATGTATATTCATATAAGCTGTATGTGTGATTAATACCACATGTGCATTACCTTCTTTTTATCTATTTCGATCAAAACAAATATGCTATGGGGCAGCCCTTTAACAACAACAAAAAAAGATTTGCAATGGGACCATTATTTTTACGTTATATTAAATGTGAATATGACAAGTTCTTCACCTACAATCCGTTAACTCGAATATTTGTCCTGACGTATTATCTTGAGAAATATACATGAGACATAAATGTAACTGTGGATCAATCTGAACTAGACGCGTATGGTGATCTAAGTTCCGATCGTATAGATTTAAAAAACAAAAAGTGATTTAAAATGACGCCAGGATAAGAATTGATATAGTTACTCCACTATTACTTATAATTTAGATTGGTCATATTTTAGTGGTTAATTTATGGGTCAATAGCACTATAACATCCTTTTTATAATTTGTTTGCATTTTACATTTTTTTTTACACTAACATATTTTTTGATATATTTTGGTGTGTTTTGGACATGATTATATAATCATGTGAAGCTGTTTGTTTACTATTGAATTTTTGGATTTTAACTATAATTAGATTAAATAGGTTAAAGATTAATTAGGAAGGGTTGATTTATGACCATCAGATTCAATAGTATAAGTTTTAAAACAGATAGTCCAGATTAAAACAAGATATTCTTTTTTAAGTTCGATGGCTAAGATTACGAGATCTATTGTGTGATGGTAGCGTTATCATTGTTTTCTTTTTCTCTCTTTTCTTCCTCTTTTCTTCCTCTTTTCTTCGAGTTAATTTGGTTAAGCAGTTCTATTCTTTTGAATGAATCTGAGATTTTGTATCTAGAAAGATGTTCAGTTCTCAAAAAAATAAAAAGGATCCATTTATAATTTTACAAATTGTTAAGTCCAAGTGGACAAACTATCATGGACACATTGTAATTTTCTCCATGTTAGTGGCACTTCCAAGCATATGCTTGAATGGTTATAGACGTGGCAATATTCAAGTATATGCACAACTATGACATGTACAAGTGATGGTGTATCCATGTAGCAACATGTAAATGTTTGTGAACACATGGACACCTGAACACATGTTTATGTAAATGAACCATAAACATAATCACTTGACAATAAAACAAAATCAAACCAAAATTCCGATATTATTAGACAAAGTGTGTTAAATGAAAAATAAATAATTTGTATATTATTAAATAATAGGTTGACAAGCTCTTAAACTAGTTCCTTGTCAAGATCTTAAACTAGTTCCTTGTCACATAAAAAGTTAACACTGTTTAGGTTGAATATGATTTTAATCTTTCAAACTCTTAAACTAGCTTCCTTTCAAGTAGAACTTACTTATCATAACTCTTCTGTTCTTGAGTTTATAGAATAGATTGGTAAAGTTGTGATGCTTCTTAAATACATGAACACATGGACGGGGACACATGGATGTTTGCCTGAGTTTTTGGAAAAAATTGGTAAAATGAGACAAGATAAACTATAAAAAAAGATGAAAGTTGCATATATAGCCATTAGATTAGATCATTCAAATACCTATAATATAAAGATTTTTTTGGTCAAATTTTACATATCCAAAAGAACAAAGAAAATGTATATCGTTTATATCCACTATAATTTGTCCACTTAGACATGACCATGCAAAAACTATATCCACACATATACAAATATATCTCGGCTACTTCTTCTTAATAATTTTTACCATGTTTTGTAATATGCTTTCATTTTCATATCCACATTCATCTGTCCATTAAACGATATACACATTAGTTCAGTTTCAATGATAATAATTTTATATTTGTCACTCATTTGTTTAATTTTATGATGTGATTTGATATTTGTTACTAAAATCCATTAGTAATATCTTTCTAGGTTACATAAGGAGAAACAGAACAAGGGAAAACCAAAAGCGGAGGATTGTTATTCTTATTTGATTTCCGATTGTTGTTATCTTCTACGGTGGCTGTAGCGGCGGCTGATGCAGCGAGGGAAAGGAGACGTTCACAGAGACAAGAAGCGCAGATGCCAATGGTGCTGCTGTAATCAACGGTGTGTCTTTTACTCCTCATCGGAGGAATGAACGATAAGAGATTTAAAAGATGAGATGATTATTTAGAAAAAAGTTTTGGTGACTTGGAAAGCGGAGTCGACTTGGGATTGACTCGGAGGAGAAGGGACCATCTGGTGATCAGAGCGAACCGGAGAGAGGAAAGGTTCCGGTGGATGTGGGCGACGGCGGAGTGGAGTTGGTATGGACGAACCAGAGAGACTCTTTGTACGCTGAGTCACAAACCGAGTCGAACTCGGGCCATTTGTAATTTTGCATTACAGCTTTTGTTTTATTTATTTCTTTTTTTCTTTTAAGTATCTAACTATAGTTAAAATCTAATTAGATAAAAATTATAATTGATATTATTGTTAAAGGTTATGAGAGTAAAAGCACTCAGACAAAAACTTGAAAAAGGGTACAAGTGCAAAAAAGGGTGTAAAAGTGAGAATAAAGGTTCAAAAAGGTTGTTAGAGTGGTATTATCCTGGGTCAATAGCACTATAACACCTTTTTTGATAACTTGTTTGCATTTTACATCCTTTTTTTGCACTAACACCCTTTTTGATATATTTTGGTATGTTTTGGACAAAAATAACCATGAGAAGCTGTTTGTTTACTATTGGATTCTTGGGCTTTAACTATAGCTTGGTTAAATACTAGTTAGGAAGGATTGATTTGTAACCATCAGATCAAATAGTATGAGTTTTAAAACAGATGGCCCAAATTAAAACAGATGGTCCAGATTAAAACAAGACACCTTTTTAAAAATTTGATGGCTAAGATTACGAGATCTATTGTGTGGTGGTGGCGTTATCATTGTTTTCTCTTTCTCTTTTTTCTTCCTCTCTTCTTCGAGTTAATTTGGTTGAGCATGTCTATTCTTTTGAATGAATCTGAGATTTTGTATCTAGAAAGATATTCGGTTCTAAAAAAAATAAAAAAAGAATCCATTTATAGTTCCACAAATTGTTAAGTCCAAGTGGACAAACTATCATGGACACATTCTAGTTTTCTCCATGTTAGTGGTACTTGCAAGCATGTGCTTGAATGGTTATAGACGTGGCAATCTTCAAGTAGATGCACAACTATGACATGTACAAGTGATGGTTTATCTATGTAGCAACATGTAAATGTTTGTGAACACATGGACACCTGAGCACATGTTTTTGTAAATGAACCATAAACATAATCACTTGACAATAAAACAAAATCAAACCAAAATTCCTATATTATTAGATAAAGTGTGTTAAATGAAAAATAAATAATTTGTATATTATTAGACAATAGGTTGACAAGCTCTTAAACTAGTTCCTTGTCAAGATCTTAAACTAGTTCCTTGTCACATAAAAAGTTAACACTGTTTAGGTTGAATATGATTTTAATCTTTCAAACTCTTAAACTAGCTTCCTTTCAAGTAGAACTTACTTATCATAACTCTTCCGTTCTTGAGTTTATAGAATAGATTGGTAAAGTTGTGATGCTTCTTATATACATGAACACATGGACGGGGACACATGGATGTTTGCCTGAGTTTTTGGAAAAAATTGGTAAAATGAGACAAGATAAACTATAAAAAAAGATGAAAGTTGCATATATAGCCATTAGATTAGATCATTCAAATACCTATAATATAAAGCTTTTTTGTGTCTAATTTTACATATCCAAAAGAACAAAGAAAATATATATCGTTTGTATCCACTATAATTTGTCCACTTAGACATGACCATGCAAAAACTATATCCACACATATACAAATCTATCTCGGCTGCTTCTTCTTAACAATCTTTACCATGTTTTGTAATATGCTTTCATTTTCATATCCACATTCATTTGTCCATTAAACGATATACACATTAGTTCAGTTTCAATGATAATAATTTTATATTTGTCACTCATTTGTTTAATTTTATGATGTGATTTGATATTTGTTACTAAATCCATTAGTAATATCTTTCTAGGTTACATCAAATTTGAAAATCATATTCTTGATTTTAAGAATAAGAAAGAGCATCCAAGTATATCAGTCAAACGTTGACCACATGGATGTATTCACATGGATGTATCCAGGTTAAGAATGTGACATTACTAGAAGTCAAGACTTGAGCAAGGAAGCACCAGACTAGAGGTGAACCAATCAACAGGAATCAAGACATAACAAAAGAAATAAACCGAAGTAGAAACTCCAATCGTGTACATACCGATCACTGCTCCGATCAGGTTTTGATCCGACCGAGTCACCGCACCAATTCCAGCGATTCCAGGTGGAATTCGACTCAACATCGTCTTCTTTGCGTCTCCCACAACAGATTCTGAGAAAACATCGATGGCCCATCCCTTGAACTCATTCAGCACGAGGATCTCATCATCCTCCTCTGCCGCGAATCTCATCATCGACGGTTTATAAGTTTGATTCGATTATATATATTTGCATGAATAACCAACGAGATCTACCTGAGAGGTGTTGATGAATCTCCGATTACAGTTTAAAGTATCTCCTCCTCCTCCGCCTGCGTCGGATTTTCTACGAGTTACACAAGGAGAAACAGAGCAAGGGAAAACCAAAAGCGGAGGATTGGTATTCTTATTTGACTTCCGATTGTTGTTATCTTCTACGGTGGCTGTAGCGGCGGCTGATGCAGCAAGGGAAAGGAGACGTTCACGGAGACAAGAAGCGCATACGCTGATGGTGCTGCTGTAATCAACGGTGTGTCTTTTACACCTCATCGGAGGAATGAACGATAAGAGATTTAAAAGATGAGATGATTATTTGGAAAAAAGTTTTGGTGACTCGGAAAGCTGAGTCGACTTGGGATTGACTCGGAGGAGAAGGGACCATCTGGTGATCAGAGCGAACCAGAGAGAGGAAAGGTTCCGGTGGATGTGGGCGGCGGTGGAGTGGAGTTGGTACGGACGAACCGGAGAGACTCTTTGTACGCTGAGTCACAAACCGAGTCGAACTCGGGCCATTTGTAATTTTGCATTACAGCTTTTGTTTTATTTATTTTTTTTTCTTTTAAGTATCTTATTATAGTTAAAAATCTAACTAGATAAAAATTGTAACTGATGTTATTGTTAAAGGTTATGAGAGTAAAAGCACTCAGACAAAAACTTGAAAAAAGATACAAGTGCAAAAAAAGATGTAAAAATGAGAATAAAGGTTCAAAAAGGGTACTAGAGTGGTATTATCTCTTAATTTATCTATACAAAAGAAGAGTATATTATCATTTACCACCATTGTTCCATTTACGTACAATTTTTGTTTGTTTGAATAGAATGTAAAAATTTATTCAAAAACCTTTTTTACAAAAAGTGCAGTATGATTATAGATAGTATATAAAAATTCTAAAAAATAGAAATCATAGGTACATTGTTCTATATAGTGTTAAACCATATCTTCATTCTTTCGTCAAGTCTCGAATCACCCATATTTTGAATTGTTGATAATCTATTGCAAACTTGTTTGTTTATGATTTTGGTGAGATAAGTATAGCGTGTTGCCGATTCACCATACCATCTATCATTTTTTCTATCCAAATCGAGTGGATTGTAATTTGAAAGACATATCTTAAAAGAAATAACCTGATATTTTCTTGACTTATTTCGACAAGCAGATCCATTAAAATATTTCTATTGATCCAAGCAGGTTCTGAGTAAGACTCTTCCAAACTCCAGCTGAGTATGGACATAATGAAGAAATTATGGTTTCGTGTCTCTATTTGCTCCGAGCATAAAAACAACCACTTACATATATATATATATATATATATATTGTGAAAACTAATAAAACTTATTCATATATTATAATTACTTCAAATGTATACATGTATGGAGCATGGAAATATAAAAAAACAATTTCAGATGAAAGAAGTGGTGGTCTAGGAGTTGGTTCTCTTGTGCCATAGATTCAACTTCCTTTGTTACAGAAGTTAAGTCGAAATATTTTAAATTTGACTCCAAAAACTGAAAAAGATTAAAGGTCGATGGTCTAGAGGTCCTGCTATTTATTAAAAAAAAAACAATTTCAGAAACAAAGAGCATGCTGCACAAATTAAGTGGACCTATAGCAAATCTCGAAGGGAAGTACGGAAGACGGTTTAGGCCCGCTAGTTTAACGGGCTTTAGCGATTTTAGTTTTATTTTTTAAGTTCCATTAAAACGACGTTGTTTTAACCTGTAATGTAACGACGGTTTTTCCATTTATTTCATTTCTTAAGAACGACGAGCAGAGGTAATTTCTGAGTTCCTCGATCTTCGGCTTCAGTAACTTCCGTATCAAGATTCCCAAGAGTTCTTAGGTTAATTTTTTTTCCCAGCTTGTGTTTCTCGGTTTCGATTGATGTAATTTGGGTTCTGGATTTCGTTCGTTTCAGCAAAATTCACGCTTTTGATATATGTGTTTGGCTTTTTTTTTTTTTTTTTTTTCCCGATTCGGAACTATGTGTGAATGAGTGAATCACTTGGTCCTGAAAATTACAACGTTACAAGCTTATATTTACACGATTTCATAAAGCTCATGAATTCAAATAATGAATAATATGTTACATAGAACTAGGCTTAAACCAAATTTGCTTACATTTTTGTTTGGTAATGTGACTGATCATATTGAACTTTTTGATTACATCTTCTTTGTCCAAGCTTGATAGATTATTATCAATGTCTGCGCCATCTGATTTGCAATATGGTGGAACAAGGTTAATCTATAACATTGTTGTTACAACATCAGGTGAGTCTTTGTTGGTTCATAGGATTCTTCACGATACTACAAGCGGTAGGAGATTCCATTTATATAAGAAGGATCCTAATCCAAGACCGGATTGGATTTTTTACGAACCGAGCCGGAACCGGGTTGTTGAGGTAGATTCTGTAGATGATGAGGCTTTGCTTCTTGATTTGGGTATCACTGTGCATGTTGATAGTATCGAGCCGAACTCCATCTATTTCACTCGCAATGATTCAGACCTAGACATCTGTGTGTTCAACCTTGCGACAAAGACTCTCAAACGCTTCCCTGAGCTCTCCAACTTAAAGCTCAAAGATGCTCGATGGTTTCTACAACAGACTTGATACCTTATCGTGTTCTTGAGAGATTTCCACACTTTTTTCTCATGTTATATATTTACCTTTTTTTTAGATCAAATGTTCCACAAGATATAACTAAAATAGACTTTTTCTAAAGAAACATTAGTAGCAAATATCCCAAGATTAATTAAAAATTCTCCAAATTGTATAAAAGCAATAAGAAATGCAATATACAAGTTGGCATAAACTCAACATAAAGCTACAATAGTAAAATGATAAACCACAGTCAACATAAAGCTAACTCATATGAAGGAGGGAATAGAGAGGCTCATTCATTGACGAAATGAAGTCTAACGGCCGTCACAAAACCTGCAGAACGTTCGAGTTCACAAACAACCTTGTCTCCGGTATTCAGATTGTACTTGCGACAGAGAGGTGTCCAGCCATTGAAACAAGGGACCCCACCATAGATCTTAGTCAAGCCTTGCTCTATGTTTCCTTGGGGAAGGATGTAAGTCATGCGACTATTATGTGCACCAAACCTCAAGCTATACGTCTGAATCACCAATTGTTTAACATACTGCATGCACATAACAAAGAAACAAAACAAGACAAGTCTTAGCTTTATTATAAGGAATAGACATAAAACAAAAGTGTTCTTTTGTTATAATACCAGAACGTCATTCTTTTTCGTTAGCGTCTTCACGAAGAAAGGGCTTGTAGGGTTCAAGAGGTATCGCTCAGGGTAGTTGATAGTAACCTGTCCGTTAGTGTTTCCTCCATTTGCTGAGACTTCCCGGGAATAAAAAAAACGAATCAAACTTTGGTGTATAGAGTTAGAAGAGCATCAAAATAGCTTTAATTACCAGATGTAGAGGCAGCAGTTGCAGCTTGGTGATCATCAAAGTTCTGAGGAATAGGAGGAACCGGTTCAGGTTCAGGTTCAGGTTCAGGTTGAACTCCAAAAGGAAAAGTCATGATCTCGTCCCCACCATTATTCTTAAAGATCCTCACTTCAAGAAACATTGCGTCATCATGTGTGAAGAGCAAGCTATCAGTTGGGCTTAAAGGGTTGTCATTCATAAACTCATTCCAATCTTCTTCAATCATGAACAAACCATTCTCTTCTTTTTTAAGCCAAAATTGCCAAGAATTGCCCCAACGAACACTACACACCACTCTGTGCTCAAAAGCACCAGCCGTGCTTCTCACAAACTCTTCAGGAATCTTTCTCTTCAAAATCATGACAAACAATGGACATTAGAAGAAGGAAACATGAGACTAAAAGCTAAAACAAAATCAGCAAAATACGAGCTTTAAATCTTATTCTGTATGAAAAGAACTACAAGCAAACAGTAGCAGAAACATGAGCTAAACTCGAGTTACACCTGCAATGCATGAGCCATTGTATCATTATCCTACCCAAACTTTCTTAAATGATAGAAAGATTTGAGCTTTTTCGAACACAACTACCCCACAGTAATTTCAGTGGAATGAATCGAAGAGCAGTGAGTAAAGAAACCAAAGCAGCTTCCTTTTCAAAAGTAAGAAAGACTTAAGATTTGAGTTACCATGGATGTTGATTTCCAGTTTTCTCCTGGAGACAGAGTCTTGAAGAAGGAAGGCTTGCTCATATTTTCTTGGATCTTATCAACCACACTCTCAGGCAACATTTTTCTTTCTCTTCAGAAGCTGGATCACAATCTGAAATCAGGGTTTAAGATAACAAAACCAGTGTAAACAGAGAAGAAGAAGAAGAAAAAAACAAAACTTTCATCTTTTGCCTAAGATAACAATTCGTCTCTTTCAATTGCTAAACTCTAAAATGGTGACCAATGAGAAAGAGACAGAGAGAAACGAAGAAACAAACAAATTTGTACGGTCAGAAATAAAAACAAAACCAGAGAAAATGCGTTAAAAGCAAGTAATTACGCTATAGTAGCAATGCTGAAGACGACGAACCTAGGAGGTATCGCCGGAGCACCGTCGCAGTAGAAGAATCTTCTGGTCGCTGCAGCTTCTCTCTCTGTCTTCTTCAAGGAAAAGGAAGAGAAAAGAGTCTGCCAAAATGTACGATCACTTTGACTTGACTAGTACGGGAAGAGTGAGAAGATATTACTAAGGCCCATCTTGTGTGAATTGACGAAACTTATTTGAATCATTAATTATTTGAAAAGTGGAATTTCAAATTATCAAAATAACCTTAATGAAAATTTATGATTTTTTAATTTATTTTATTTTAAATTGATGTTTTTGAACCGAAGAATTATGTTTAAAAGAAAAAAAGATTGAAATCAAATTATGGGTCAGAAAAAAGATCGTGAGGCCCATTATGTAATATCGGTCTTCAAAACCCTAGATTATGTTGTGTATCTTTTATAAATATTAGTAGATCGCCGCAATGGTTATGAAATAATAGTAGATGACGGCAGTGACTATGAAGTAAATGTTTTGAACATTTGTTTGTTTTTGGGGTTCATTCTAATGGTTTTTGGTGAGAAGTAGTGTTTTTTGGTGGTTGGAGAGTATTGTTTGGCATGTTGAATTTCTGGTAATTATTTTGGTGGATTTCATTATTTGAGAGATAGTATTAGCATTGGGTTTTCTTATTCGGATTAGTAAAAACTATGTTTTGTGTAATTTTTATGGCTTTTTAAAATTTTGTTTTTTTAATAAATTCAAACGTTTGATGAGATCCTCAAGGATCTAAAATTGGCGAGAGATGTTAGCTCATACCGACTCTGAAGTCAAATTGGTTTTCGTCAGATTGTTGGATAACCCTCTATAGTGTCAATTACTACAATATCAAACTTCCAATTTCTTGGATCCTCTTGGTACAATTTGTTTGTTTTCCCTCATCGATTCTAACTTTGATGATAGATCAAATAGTAGTGTTTTTTTCTTTATCAAACATGGAGCTAGATTTTTGGAATCATAACTAGAACTCAAAAATTTATTTTGGCACAAATATATTCTTCACTCTTCCAGGTATCTTCAAAATATTGGATTACAAAGCAGACTATGAAAGAGACAATTATGAAGATAAGTTTTCTCATTCTTGTTGTTATCCTTATATCGTCATATTGTAGGGTGCTGTCATTTATGATTTACATATGTTCAACCTATCATTTATTATGCTATGATTGAGTGAATGATTATCAAAATTATAAGTGCTTATGTGGATTATTTTTTCAAGTTTGCCTAGTGTTATATGAAAAGAGGTGTTTCAGATTATGAGGTGCTTCTTTTGCTACTTTTGAACAAATTTATTCGTTTGTAGGGTGAACAATTCTTTCCAAATGTACATAGGTTATTCCTTAACTGTTTATCTGTGATCACCATTGATTTTATGTTCCTTTTCACCAAGTTTATGTGGTTTTCATACCACAAAATATATAAGAAGATGTAACAAAACAAATTATGAGGACTGTAAATCAATTGTCGTTAATCAAAGCATAATTCAGGAAAATTATGTTTGTCACTCTTTGTTTACTCTTCTAAATCAATCAACATTTTTAACTAGTTATTCAACATTTGTATTTTAGTTGTTTATGCTGAATTCAAACCAAAATTCAGGAATTCTATTCACGATCAAATAAGAAAAAATCAAGGAGACACCTTTGCTTGTTTTCACTCCTACATACTCAATCGATGATTGAGCACATATTGGCGACAAAGAAAATGGAACTGATTTGTAGCTGTAAACCTCTCAGATGACAGCAGGAACCACAACAAACTGGTAAGTTTATCAAAAATAAATCTTGTTACTTGTATTCGTAAAATTAGAGCGTCTATTTTTTTAAAAAAAATCTTCATTCAACTAATTTACGTTGTTCTTCCATTCGATTTGCTTTCAAGAATTGCAATGGAAGTTACTGAAAATTATTAGAATGAATAACTAAAAAAAATAGACATTATCGTTTTGCGATAAGGTAACAAGAGTTATTTTTTATAAACTTACCAGTATGTTGTGGTTCATGCTGTCCTTTGAGAGGTTTAAAGTTACAAATAGGTTTTCATTGTCTTTGTCACCAATATGTACTGTATCATCGATAGAGTCTCTGAGAGCGAAAACGAGCAAAGGCATCTCCTCGATTCTCTCTAAATCGAACATGAATAGACTTCCTGCCTTTTTCCTATTTCACACAAAAACATTTCCAACCTCTACTAATGTAAAATGTATCACATGATTTTTCGAACCTCAGATTCATTCCTATGATCGTTCCCCTCCATCTGTTATAAAAAAATTTATTGCAGTTACTCTGTTTCTTTACACTTTTCGTAACTAAATTTAACACGCGCATTTACGGGTTATTGCAAATTTGATATGCCATTCTCAAAAAAATAATTGACTAAAAATAATAATTTAAATGCATTCTTTTATTATTTCTGCATTTAAAAACGATATATCAAACTGTAACAATGACAGGAGGTCAAACTAACCTTCAGAACTACTCTTTCAAATTAAGAGATCAGTTGTAGCACTTAGGGATCGAATCCACAAGGACTCTGAAAACTCATACAATAGAAGTACAGATTGGAATTATGCTAGATAAATAAAAATAAATTAAATAAGCAATGCAATAAAAGATAGCTAGATGAACAAGATGTAAATTCAGATGATAAATAAGCTAGACCTAGGGAAGATCAATTAGGGATACTCTGGAATGTGAACTGGGCAGTTCGATGATCAGAATGCAATTGTTTGTTCGGTTCTTAAACTCATAACACTAATATGTTATCTATCTAACTCTCGCTGCGACGAAATCTATCATCTAAACAAAAGAAAACCAAATCTCTTTGTGAATCCAAATAAATAGAATTTGCATGATTAATGAGTATGATATGTTTACAAAATTCCTAAACCATATCTCTCTGCGAGAAGGCTGTTTTCTCATCTAAAATTAGGTCAGGATATCAATAGCACTTTCGCGCCTACCAATATTCCTATGATACCAGAATTAAGGTGATCAATCTTAAGTCTAGTGTAATTATCACTGTTATAACCTAAAACACGAACTCGGCCTGAATTATAAACATTAGAAACTTCTAGGGTAAACTTGCAATTCTTGAAACTTGATAAAACTCGAAGGTATCATTCACGTTGTATGTGTGTTGACCGACACAGTGAAGGCGTGTCGATCGACATGGACAGCAATATCCGTCTCCAAGTCGTTTTGCTCAGCTATAAGTCTCCAAAAGCTCCAAAGTGATCATCAAGGTTCTTCTCGTATTTGTACCTAATAAGACTCAATATACAATAGAAAAACTCTAAAACCAATGCATATATCATGGCTTAAAACCATAAAATATATGATATATCAAACAACATGCTCTTTTCTAAAATTTTAAATTATCAAAACCGACCATAAAGAAATTATCTTCAAATTAAGCATTCAATGTAAGCCTGACATGTTCAAGATCTAGTTTTGATTGATACTTTAATCCTAAACTTCAATTGTGTACATAATTTTGTTAAACTACAGGAATAAGAACAGATCAAACACTTCTTGTGTTGAGTAAAGTGAGAATAAATGTATATGGTAGATCATATATTAGTGCCAAAAAAATAATATCCACTTGAATATTATTTATTGTTCATTATTAATAAATAATAATTTAATAATGATTTTTTTTGAGTATCATTATTAATTTAAAATTATTCCAAACAATATTTGTAAGATCTTCTTTCAGAACTGAAACCTTTGCTCATTCGGGTTAAACTTGCTCCTAGGCTTCTTCTATGTGTCACAAAACGTTATATTTTCTTCGATTATATGGGTTTCTTCTTCTCTTTTCTCTTGTATTTTCCCTAGGGTCTTAGAAGAAGGAATAAAAATATGCTTTTAGAAAACATCATCGTCTAGTTTTCATTCATTAGTCTCACTATACATATATATTTGAAAAATTGGTCTCTAAGGCAATACGTCAATTTTCCCTTTTGTACTAACTTATAACATCATCATTACTATTGTCTCTTACTTAATTTCACTAATAATTTTTTTTAATTTAGTGATTTAATTATAAATACTTCTCCCTTTTGACTTTTTTATTCTTCTTCAGATACTTCTTCATTTTATATGATTATCTCTGGTTGCATCCTCTTCTCACTGATTTAGTGCTCTCTTGTCTAGAATTAACGAGAAAATGAAACTCCACCATCCCATCAAAACCAATGATGTTTCCAAGAAGTATATGGCTTTGATTCAAAGCCTTTGAAATTGCTCTTGTAGTTAAAATTCTTCATTCGCCATCGTCCCCTGTCACTTTTATTCATGGGTTTGGAGATAAACATGGCGGCTGGGATGTTGTTTATTGATAGTAACATAGAACCGTTCAGAGACGGAACATAGCAGCACAACCCTATATGAAAGAGAGTCTACAAAAAATAGAGAAGGTGGATACTATGACCAACATAATCACACCAAATTGGAAGAGGGAAAGGGAAGCATCATCATGAGTCTATGTTTTTTTATACTTTTTTGGAAACCATTTTCTTGTTGTAGCAACATAACCGTTGATATATGTAATTTGTTTACCTATTTATTTCATTAACGGAGAATGATCATGGAGAAACGACTGATCTTAAAAAAGTGATGGAAATTTTCACCATTTTGAAAAGATTTCATCAGAAGATTCATATCTACACCAAACTGGTGCAAGACAATCTGGTTGATCACCTATAAAATTAAATAAACATTGTTTTTACTATCAATTAGCTATATATTGCACAATAATGTTTGAGAAATATTGAGAACATCTTTAAAACCATGAATAGATGCATTGGTTGCCAAAAGAGATGAAAGTGTTACCATGTGATTGTAAGTTGTAACATTTCATGTGATTGTAATATGTGGAGTGGAATACTTTCATAGCCATGGAAGCATACATTTGAAAATTGAGAAATTATAACATTTTCAAATTTATACAATTGTATATACATTGAACCAAATTCTGACGGTGAATTGTATTTCTCTATGAATTGTATACACCAAACCAAATAATTATCCAAGTCTACATAAGTTTTGTGTTTTTAATGAAAAATAAGACATTTGTCAATCATACAATAGCATGAAACCCAACTTTTATAATACATATACATCTGCATATATATATATATCAGTGCAAAGTATTTCATGAAATTTATCATTGTCATCAATATAATCTAAATGTTTACAATTTGAATAGGAGATCTATCTAATTATTTCATAATAAATCCATGATTCATATATATATATATATATATATATAAATAAATGTTTGAAATCACTTAAATGCAGATGAACATATGAATAAATAACTTAATTAAGAAGAGATGTATCCATTGGAAAGAAACAGAGTATTTGGTATAAAAAAACCGAAGCATTTAACTTTAAGTATTTTTTTCCTACAAAAAATAAAAGACATATTACAAACAAAAAAAAGAAGGGACGACAAAAAAAAAACAAAGAAAGAAGGGAATTCATCTTTTATAATTTAGTATAATTATTCAATGTGTGATGTTTTTATATGATCATGGGTGTTAATTTTACTAAAATTATCCAAAGTGAAACTGAACCGAATTTGTGATAGTGAGGAAGAAAACCCAAATCAAGCTTGAATGCAACGAACATAGTAAAAAAAGTAATTTTATTTCCAGTTTGTTAAAATTTAGTTTCAATTTTTTTATAAAAATAATTCAAAAACAAAGTTTTTTATGTTTCGGTTTAGCTATAGGAGTGGGCATAACATGTGGTGTTATGATGAGGATGGGTTTAAATTTACCAACACTTTCCAAACATAACTTTAAATTTCTATTTTATTTTTGTTGTTTTAGATTCGGTTTCAATTACGTTTTTCACTTACTAAAAAAATGAATTAAATTTATACCATATCAAGATTTAGTTCGGTTTTTGGATTAGTATTTCGATTTTGGTTTATGGTTAAGATCGGTTTATCCACATCAAACACTTCTAGTTCAAGTGGCTCGAATGGTCATTGGGAAGACTTACTTTCTATCTTTTGCGGTTGGAGATGTTAACAATGCTTGCAAAGGATCAATGGTGGTTGAGGCTTTTGCAGGAAAAGAAACATTTAAAGTTCCTTACAGTCAAGTAGCACGGGAGTGTTTAAACGAGCTTCTATTCGGTTTGTGGCGGTTTCGAACGGATCTAGAGTTATGTTTTAAAGCACTCTCTATGCAATGAGGAGTGATGATTTCTCATCTTTGTGTGGACATGTGATCGATGATGTCAAGCTTATAAGCGTTCGTAAGCCATTGATGAATTAAAATCCTATTACAAGAAATGAAATGTGTGAGCTTTTTTTTCTAAAAAATTAATTGTCTTTGGTGTGTGTTTATTTTTCAAAAGAGATGGTGAAAACAAAACAGAGATTTACTTATTTATGAGGTAGGGTTATAATTATGGACATAGGAGTCTTGCTTATATTGTATTTTCTTGTATGAGAAGGCAAATGAAACGTTGTCGTTTTCTTATGTATGTAGGCCTTTGGAGAGTTGGTTAAAAACTTACAAGAATAAAGGTTTATGCACTATCTGATTTTATCTCTAGTAGTAGTATCCAACGAATCAAAAGAAAGCTCCTAAGCTGGACTATTGAACATGTATTATAGCTTAATTCAATGGTTTCAGAGATTAGTCTACTTTGATGCAATTGTTTCATATTCCCCAACAAGGCAAATGTCTAAGGCATTAAATAGCTTGTTAAGTGTGTGTAAAGATGGAGAAATGCAAGTTGGTATTTTGACTGCTCTAAATAAGTTGATTGTGTTACTCTTGTGTTAGGTTGATCCAGAAGATGAATGACAAAGGCCTATGGTTGGGTTTCAGGTTACTTTTATCTTTCAATCTGTAATCCCATTGTCTAAGGACTTGAATATATTCATTCTCTAAGATCTACAGAAAGTTTTATTCAGCTAAGTGGCAGATAGATGATATTAGATTTTCAACTGAATACATCTCATTTTTCTCAAAATATAGTCTTTTAAACCCATGTGGAGATTCTTTTACAATGTTGTAAAATTATATACAACCTAAATAGTTCTCATTTTCTCTTTATTTTATAGCACTATACATATGTGCAGGTTCTTTAACATATGACATATCGTATTAGTTAACATTCTTGTTTTAACCTTTTTACATCTCAAGTTATTACAATCTTTTCACAAACGTAGATGTCTCGAATATGAAATATCGTAAAGATCTCCGGTTCAATGCATCTGGTTTGAAATGACGTAGCCTAGCACTTACTTATTAATTAGAAAACAGACAAACAAAAGTAATGTTACAAGTTACAATCTTATCTACGAGTCCTCCCTATTCTCGGCATTGATAACATATGTAAGATGATATTTCAACTATTTCGTAGCTTAGCACGTACTCACATACTTTGGAAGCAGTCCACGCAGCCATATACAAGAATACACTTCTCTTCTGTTTCTCCCTTCCTCAGTGTAAACTCTGTTGCCATAAAATTGAAGGTAATTTTAACGCACGTCTCTCTCTTTCTTATCATATTCTTTTATATAATATAGCTGTTCTTAATGTTTTTTGGTATAGGAAGCAAAATGAGTTTGTGGTATATCATCGTTGGATTCGTGTTCTTTGCATCTATACTCATTGCAAAGAACATAAGAAAGCTAAAGAAAAATCTACCTCCTGGACCACCAAGACTTCCTATAATTGGAAACTTGCACCAATTGGGATCGAGCCCTCATCGTTCCATGTTCAAGTTATCCGAGAAATATGGACCTCTAATGTTCCTTAAGCTAGGAAATGTGTCTGCCGTTGTGGCATCTACACCAGAGATGGCCAAGGATGTCTTAAAAACGTTTGACGCAGATTGTTGTTCGCGGCCTTATATGACGTATCCTGCAAGAATTACTTACAATCTAAATGATCTTTCATTTGCTCCTTATAGCAAATATTGGAGGGAAGTACGAAAGATGACACTTGTTGAACTCTACACCGCGAAAAGGGTAAAGTCGTTTAGACATATAAGAGAAGAAGAAGTTTCCTCTTTCGTCGATTTCATCAAACAATGTGCTTTATTGGAGAAATCAGTTAACTTGAGCCAGAAGTTAATGAAACTATCAGGGAGTGTGATTTGTAGAGTTGGATTTGGGATCAGTCTTGAAGGGAGCGCACTTGAGAGTACTTATCAAGAAGTCATCCAAAAAACTATGGAGGTGCTGGGGAGTTTCGCTGCAGCGGATTACTTCCCGGTTATCGGTAGATTCATCGATAGAACCCTAGGGTTACATAGCAAATGTGAGGTGGTCTTTAAAGCAATCGATACATTTTTTGATCAATCTATAAAACATCATTTAGAAGATGAGAGTGTTAAAGATGATATCGTTGACTTGCTTCTCAAAATGGAAAGGGAAGAGATTGGACTTGGAGAGTTTAAACTTACTCGAAACCACACCAAAGGAATACTTTTAGTAAGTCATGAGAACCCTCTCAACCCATAACTTTTATTATTTACATTTTTTTTTTTTGTTTTTTTTTTTAGTCTTTACATGTTGCTTGCATGAAGATTTTTTTATCTTTTTTACTTACAGAATATTCTCAACGCTGGAGTAGACACTTCTGCACAAACTATGACATGGGTGATGACGCATTTGATTAAAAACCCAAGAGTTATGAAGAAAGTGCAAGCTGAGGTTAGAGAAGTGATCATCATCAAAGACGATATCACAGAAAATGATATAGAACGACTCCAGTATCTGAAAATGGTGATTAAAGAAACGTTTAGGATAAACCCAATTGTGGCACTTCTTATTCCAAGAGAGGCATCAAAAGATTTAAAGATTGGAGGTTATGATATTCCAAAGAAAACATGGATCCATGTCAACGTATGGGCTATTCAGAGGAATCCAAACGTTTGGAATGATCCAGAAGCTTTTATCCCTGAAAGGTTTATGGATAGTCAGATTGACTATAAAGGTCTAAACTTTGAGCTTTTGCCGTTTGGTAGTGGAAGGAGGATATGCCCTGGTATAGGAATGGGAATGGCTTTGGTACACTTGACTCTTATCAATCTTCTTTACCGATTCGATTGGAAGCTTCCGGAAGGAATGGAGGTAGAAGATGTTGATCTTGAAGAATCATATGGACTTGCTTGTCCTAAGAAAGTTCCACTTCAGCTTGTCCCGGTCCTTACCCAATGGACTTGACTTCACTTTAATAATTTTATAGTTCAAAATAAATAATGTGAAGATATTATACCATTACCATCAATAAAATGTTTGTTCAATCTATAGTTTTAGCCACATCTTGTTGCGTAAACACAACTTCTTGGGACCATTACTACCGAATCAAATTACGAAACAAAAAAATAAGAGTCAATGTACCAAAGCCAGAAAAACAAAAATAATGTAACAAATTACAGTCTTATCATCAAAAATGTAACAGCACATCTATTTCAATGGATCCACGCAGTGGACATGCAGTTTGGAAGCAGTCCACGTAGCCACCTACTCTTCTCAGTTCCTACAACCCCAAAACCAAAAATGAATACATTTCTTTGTCCAAAAAATATGTACAAGAATTCAATTAATTTCTCTTTCTCTCTTCCTCTGTGTGTAAACTCTGTTGCCACACAGTTAAGGTGATTATACGCATGTCCCTCTCTTTAGATGTTTCTTATCATATTGTTTTTTTCTGATAAATATATGGGTTTGAATTATAATAGTTTTACTACTAGTTATTTAATTTTGGAAAATCTTTTTCTTGGTTTACAGTGTAAGATTTGATTGGTAACTTCTAATAACTTTATGCCAATAGTTAGACCCTTCATTGTTTAAAGATTAACCAACCAAAACATTACTCAAATGTTTTAATTATATCAACGAAAATTTATTTTAAGCCAACTAACAGTAAATATAAGTAGACAATACAAAAATAGTTTACTTTATAGATAAATCAACAAATAAAATATAAATTTACTTGCAAAATGAAAATAAGCCACCATTACTATGAGCAAATCAAAAACTGATTACTTTATGTACTCTCTTCTTCTTCTTTTTGGTGTAGGAAACAACATGAGTTTGTGGTATATCATTGTTGTATTGGTGTTCTTTGCTATACTCATCGCAAAGAATACGAAAAAGACAAAGAAGAATCTACCTCCAGGACCACCAAGACTTCCTATAATTGGCAACTTGCACCAATTGGGATCCAAACCTCATCGTTCCATGTTCAAGTTATCCCAAAAATATGGATCTCTAATGTCCCTAAAGTTTGGAAATGTGTCAACCGTTGTAGCTTCGACTCCGGAGACGGTGAATGATGTTTTAAAAACGTTTGACCTAGATTGTTGTTCGAGGCCTTATTTGACTTATGCTGCAAGAATCACATACAATTTAAACGATCTAGCCTTTTCTCCCTATAGCAAATATTGGAGGGAAGTACGAAAGCTGACGGTTGTTGAACTCTACACTGCAAAAAGGGTAAAATCGTTTCGACATGTAAGAGAAGAAGAAGTTGCATCCTTTGTTGATTTCATCAAACAATCTGCTTCATTGGAGAAATCGGTTAACTTGAACAAGAAGTTAGTGAAGCTCTCTGGGAGTGTGATTTGTAGAGTTGGATTTGGGATTACTCTCGAAGGTAGTAAACTTGAGAATACTTATGAGGAAGTCATGCAAGGAACCATGGAGGTGTTGGGGAGTTTTGCAGCAGCAGATTTCTTCCCGCTTATCGGTAAAATCATCGATAAGATCATAGGGCTACATAGCAAATGTGAAAAGGTTTTTAAGGCAATAGATAAATTTCTTGATCAAGCTATAACGCATCATTTAGAAGATGAGAGTATTGAAGATGATATTATTGACTTGCTCCTCAAGATGGAAAGGGGAGAGATTGGGCTTGGAGAGTTTCAACTTACTCGAAACCACACCAAAGGAATACTTTTGGTAAGTAATGAGAACCATCTCAATCCATTCTTTATATGTTGCACAAAGTTTAAATCTATGTCTTTGAATATTTACAGAACGTTCTTCTTGGTGGAGTTGACACTTCTGGTCACACTGTGACATGGGTGATGACACATTTGATTACAAACCCAAGAGTTCTCAAGAAAGCGCAAGCCGAGGTGAGAAAAATGATCAAAAACAAAGACGATATCACAGAAGAAGATATAGAACGACTCGAATATCTAAAAATGGTAATTAAAGAAACATTTAGAATGAACCCACTTGCTCCACTTCTAGTACCAAGAGAAGCTTCAAAAGATTTAAAGATCGGAGGTTATGACATTCCAAAGAAAACATGGATCTATGTGAACGTATGGGCTATACATAGGAATCCAAACGTTTGGAAAGATCCAGAAGCTTTCATCCCAGAGAGGTTTATGGATAGCAAGATTGACTATAAAGGTTTAAACTTCGAGTTGTTGCCGTTTGGTAGCGGAAGGAGAATGTGTCCTGGTATGGGAATAGGTATGTCTTTGGTACACTTGACTCTGATCAATCTTCTTTACCGTTTCGATTGGAAGCTTCCAGAAGGAATCAAGGTCGAAGATGTTGATCTTGAAGAAACATATGGATCTGTCTCATCTAAGAAAGTTCCACTTCAACTTACCCCTATCCTTACCCAATGGACTTGAACTTTCACTTCACTTTTATAATTTCATAGTAGAAAATAAATAATGTGAAGATCTTAATACCATTACCATCAATAAAATGCTTTGTTCACTCTATAGTTTTAGCCACATCTTGTCCATAACTACTGAAAACAAATTACCAAACAAAACAAAAGAGTGTATAATTTTACTAACCCTAGACCTAAACACTCACAGTTGGTAATGGAGGAAGACATTGTCTTCTCCTTTCTCCTCTTCTGCTTCGGTTTAAAGAACCAGACGAAGAAAGCGAAGGTTCAGGTGGAAACCTACTTGATCTGCTCCGAAGTTTCTTCTTTTCCGCTTCAGGAATCTTCTCCTCCTTTGATCTCACTTGCCTCACTTTTGTCTCATTCAGCTCAGCCGGTAAAACACAGTTACAAAACAAACCTAAAGACAAAACACAAACCGAAAAGTTAAAACCTTTCACTGAAAACAGAGTAAAAACAGAGCCAATGTTGTGTTTTTTGTATAGCTTCTTACCAAACCGGGCAAGACGGTTAACCCAACTAGGGATAGATCTTCGAGTTAATTGAACACAAACATCATTGCAAAAGTGATTACAGTTCTTTGTGATCAAATGGTAAGTGTTTCCACTATAATCTTCAGCAAGTTTCTCCATAAAGGCACGAACTTTATCAGCATCCATATCAGTTCTTCCGATTAAAATAGATTTCCTGAATGTGAATCCTGGACATTGCTTTGGTTCCACTTCAAAAATCCCCGTTGTTGAATGGTCATGAGCTCCAAAACCGTATTCAATCCCATGAACTACACCAAACCAAACAAATTGATGATATAACACAATATTAATTTTGTTTCCGGTTATTTCCAGAAGCAAACAAAAACAAAAACAAAAACCAGATCTAAATAATAAACATCATTCATTTTTGGACAGACATGTAAAAAGATAATTCATAATTCAATTTAAAAGTCATATAAAATCCCAATTCTGGTTAGTCATAGGAAATCATAAGAGTTTAACCAAAAATGAGTCAAGAAAAAGTTTCTTGTTTTGGAATCTATCGAAAACGAAACAAGTCAATTTCAACTTCTCCAAACAAATAAACATTAAACTAAAAGTCATTTACTACAAACAAAATCAGCCAAAAAAATTCTCTCAAAGATGAGAAATTTCAATCTCCAATTCACAAAGTTTTTAAGATTTTACCAAAACCCATTAATAAATTTCCAAGGAAAAGTTACAAGTTTATTTCTTTCTCGAGAAAAATTCATACCTTCAACACCAGAGTGGTAGATCCCAAGTCCTAACCAGTAAGCATAGCCATTGATGGGTGTAAGATCGTATACATTCAGATAAACCGGAACTGAACCGGGTTTTTTCTTCCGGCCGGTTACCACAACCATTCTACACAACATCTTCTTTAAACCCGAAGAAGAAAGAGCTTCGAATCTAATTCTTGATGATATTCTGTTTCTTCTCTCTGTCAATCTGAGAGAGAAGCTTCTGATGATGTTTTCTTCTTTTTCTTAAAGCTACAACATTCTTTTTCTGCTTTCTGTCAACCTTCGCTCCTTTTTGTTTATGGCACATATTCTTGTAGCCCTATAAAATTACATTTTTTACGTTTTGGCCCAATATTTATTCATAATTTGTTATAACGTATGGCACATATTCTTGTAGCCCTATAAAATTACAATTTTTACGTTTTGGCCCAATATTTATTAATAATTTGTTATAACGTCAACGACGCCAACGAGGACTACTACTAGTACTTGCGAGCTGAGAAGAGTGTGTTTTTTTCTTTTCTTTCTCGGAATCAACTTTGACGGTGTTAAATTAGACATGACGTTCGTAACTACCAATCATCGTCAGAACTTCCTCATTTTTGTCAAAACGGTTAATAAATGAACAACAAAAGTCAAATGAAAATAATCGGTCTAGGCACGCAATTCATTTTATTTTTTTCAATTTTATAAAATTTTATTTGTAGTTAATTAAAATGGCTAAAATCAAAATATATATGGCTAAATTTTAAATTTAACATAGATTAATTTAAAGATTAATTAAATATGAAAATCAATAAGATTACAAAAATTATGATGTCTTATATAGATATATAACTAGAAAATGTGTTACTCGAAATTATACTTGCGAATTTTTTTTTAATTTTTTTTGGTTCAAAGTATTTAGATTGTTGGTTGCACTAGAATTATTTGAAAATAGATTTGTACTCGACTCATCATCAACACATCTCGCATGAAGTTGCTTCCACATAGATTTGAATTCATCATTTAGACCTTGTATGTTGTATAAACCGGTTCAGTGGACGTAAATCGTAATGGGTAATTCGTGGATATAGCCATATAGGTGGTAGATTGTGTAATAAAATGACAAAAGGAGGGTAAAATAGTTATATTAAACAAATAGAAATCGACAAAGCCACGAGCCATGTCTCAGGAGTTGTGTCTTTGTGTCCGTTCTAAGCAACCGATGACTAGCTGTTTGAGCGTGAAGTTGACAACATAATTACGCTGACAATTCTACACTGGTTTTTGTTTTCTATGTGATTAATTAACGACCCTAAAGTGGTTTGCACTTGATTTAATCGAGTTTAAGATTTTATTTTTAATACTCTCATTAAAAAAATGAAATTATAAAGAAAAGCTTATATTTTAATGTTAAACAATGTATTTTGATGATGGGTTAACAAGATTTATCAATGGACTCTTCACAAACGGTTTTAGCCGTCTTTTATAGATTTTTAATATATATAGTGCAATGAAAATTAGAATCACAAGATATATTAATTTGATACATGACCACTCTTCTAAAGATAAATTATAGGTTATATACTCCATATGTAACTGCTAAGATAAGTTATATCATATGTTGGGAACAAAGATAAGTTATAGTATCATATTAGAAAAACAATTTAAATCTTAAAAGGTCGCTTTTAAAAGGTCAACAAACTATGTCAATTTAATCACTTCGACAATTAATAAGCCAGGACCGTTTGTAGAACGACTTTGAATACCAAACAAGTTGTGTATAAACTATAAACTTCTCATGATGATGATGATATAAATGACTACTAGTAGTATTTTATTCTGTGTGATTATTTTGTCGATTACCATTCTTTACCATAATTTTAAAAAATTGTGGTTATGATTGGCTCTAGTAGTCAAGAGACTCATAAATGAAAATGAAAATCAATAAGTGCAAGAGAAATTGAGATTAATTCATCTTTGAAAACCATTAATCATATGGGAAAAAGAGGTCAAAGCGACTACGTAATGGGCCGATCACTTGAATAAAGTCGTGTGCTGTTTGTGGACCTGATGAAATTGAAACTCATTTATGCTTTTCCAAAATTTCCTAACAAATTCATATAGAAAGATTTGGATATATAGCCAACGCTCGCGAGGTTATCCTGAATATTAGTAAAAATATATGGTTCCTCTAAAGCAAGACAAAGCACTTATTTTCCAAATAACTTAAGGATAAGTAAATAAAACGTATGATTAGCTATCTCTTAAAACATTCATATGTGTGCGTACCTCAGCATTGTAACATGTTCAACACCACTAAGGCATTTGATTTTACTTTTGACAAAAATGATCTTAGCTTTGGTGGCAACTTTACTTTCCAGATCATTTGCACCATGGTGTCTTTCTAATCCCATTTGATTATGGCTACGATGTGACTGAACTCAATAATTAATGCCAAACCACTAGTGATGTGTGGTGAGTTCACAAATAGTAATTTAAAAAACACAGTGGTTATTTCATTAGGCCTTCAAAAGTTTCGGACAAAGTTGTTTTGCGCTTAGTCTTTTTCAGTTGTGGGCCTTGTGGCCCAAAAAAATAGACTCATTTTACAAATTTACACTCGACAATCTCGCTCGAAGCACTAAACTTTCTATTACGTCGAGTGTCATGCATTTAGAAAACTTTAAATGAGTTTATAGGAAATGTTTTGAAGCCAAAATGTAGATATAGAAGAAGATGAAGATAACTCAAAGGGCTCATCAAGGTGTGGTTACATTACATGTGTGATTGTCTAACTTTATCCTTCTTGGATTTATTCATGTAACTATCAAACTATGTGACTTTTGGTTCATTCTGAAGATTTTCTTTCTGTTTGGATACAAACAAGCATATCTTTCTTCGATTAAACGTTTTACTGGTGAAAAAAGATCTGACAGAGTCCTATTCTATTCAATTATATTCGACCATTTTTGTAAAAAAAACACATGAAGTCTTTGGTAACATATGTAGCAATTTTTTTCTAACATATGGAATGGAATAATTCATTGTCTAGCGTTACACCAATTTTAGGGTTTAACAAATGAGAAGCATTGGATGCTTTATTATTTTATGCCTCTCTATTTAACTGTTCAATTAGGCCAAGACTCGTGATGTATTTTGTGTTTTTTGTTTTTTTTAAGTACTCTTTGCTTTTAGTGTCACAATCATCCTACACATCAACTGTCTTCTTCTTTTTTATATCTGTTTTGTTCTGTTTGAGTGTCTTGTTAACAACTTTTAAAATAAATAGAATGATTGTTCTAACTTTTAGGTAACCCAACTTTGACCTTATTATATTATTTCTATTTTTCTTGTGACTATGAAATCAAATCTTCTCACATATCTCAATATCTTCATTTTATAATACTAATGTCCCTTCCAGTTATACTTTATACGGTTGTTGAGTGTCTACTTGAAATCCATTTATGTATAGTCGGCAAATCTCAAGACTAAAGTAGGTATACGAAAAATACGTACATTAGAAATCTTTTTACTTGACAAAAATATACACATAAAGAGTACTAAAATGCAAGTATCAAGAAAAAAACATTACTAAAAAACGCAAGAATCAAGAAAAAATAATCTCAGAGCTTTAGGGACAAGTCAAGATTCTGCTTCTCTTCCTGATTAGTACTTAACAATACTCCTTCGCCTCCTCGCCATTGTTCAAGTACTGTCGGTGACCCTTCTAGAATCTTTCCTACGGTGCTTGGTCTACCGATGTTATTAGACCGTGAAGGAGCCATCATCATCATCATCATCTCATCATGATGATGAATATTCTCCATTGAATAGAGTTTACCAATGGCTGGTTGTTGATCAAGTGGAAGTCTTGACCAGTTGACTTGACCATAGTGACCACCAAACCCGTTATATGAACTTAGCTTGTGGCTCATTGAATGAGCTTGAATCCCCAAAGACCTATTGTTGTTGTTGTTGTTGTATTGTCCATGGAAAGGAGCTGGAGAGAAACCATAAGGATGTCCAAAAGCTGAAGCTGATGCTGCTAACATCCGTTGTCCTCTCTTTGCTAACGTCCTCTCTCTCTTGTGTGCGTTTTGGTGACCACCAAGTGCTTGTGAGCTATAGAAACTTCTTTGACAGTAGTTGCATGAGAAAAGCTTTTGTTCTATGGATCCGTTAACAGTACTCGTTGTGTCTATGCTGTCTATGAGGTTGAGTTCTTGATTGAGCTGTTCTTGACAAGAATCATGGAAATGATCTGTTTCTTCGTCTTTAAAACTCTTCTCTAGGGTTTGGTTTAGAGAATCTTGATATGGAAAAGCTGAAGGAAGTTGTTGTTGTTTGTCCTTGGAAGCGTCCATGAGGGATAAAAAGGGATTTTCAGGTGATGATGATTTTCTTCTCTCTGGCTCTCACTTTCTATTATTAATAGCTATGAGAGAGGTTTATAACTGTGAATATATGGTAGTATAGAAGTAGATGGTACTAGAAAGGAATAGACAAAGAAAGGGATAGGTTACGGTAGAACATTTTCTTAGGGTATAGTAACAGAAGTGGACCAAAGTACTATGAAGACGAAAGCGATAGGTAGGTTTGGTTTGCTGTCATAACCCTTCTCACAAAACACTTCAAAGCTACCTGATTGGAACTCCACCATCTAATATAGTACCCTTCTCTTTATATTTATTTTTATATATCCGTTTATAAGATCCTTTCCATTTTTGGCTGTTTCTTCAAATAACCCAAATCCATACATTCATGAGATGTCATCAGGTTAGAACAACCCAATCAGAATTACTCTAGCCCTATCCCATGATCAATAAGCTTTCCCTTTTTTTATATTGAGGTATAATCTATAAAACGATCATGTGTTTTGCCATGGCATATAATCTAGTTGGTTTGTATTAGTGTTTTACCATTTATAAATAATTTTATTTACGGGAGGAGATTCGACTAGAGCTAGAATTTAAATATTTCGATTTAAAGAATAATTCTCCGTACCAAAGAGTAATTAAATCTAGAAAAGGGAACCAACCATCACCTTTGGTGAACTAGTAACACTTCATCTTTAATAATTGAGTGTGTAGCGTGTTAGCTATTATATGCGAACCTTTTATTTTCTTTCTTAAAGAAAAATAAGTTACGGGATAAAGACGACAACTGAAAGCGAAGCACTTCTCAACATAGTAACATCTGATGAAACGACAGGAGAGAAATATGACAATGAAAATGAAAAAAAGATAGTAACAAGAAGAGTACTGACAATGGACCATCCAAATTACTTGAGGTCTGTTTATGTCTACTTTTTGTAATTCCACGAGGTAAGTGGCCATTTCTGTCTCCTTTAGCTTTCTCGTGTGGGCCTCTTCCTTCATCTATTCTTTCTTTTGTCTTCTATTGAGACTTAAACGAATTATAGAGTTATATAACCGTTATTCGAGTTTTGTAATAGTCAAGCAAGTGTTTCCAACAAGAATATATTCACTTGGTAAGAACTTAGAATATCTTAATAACTATTTCCTTCTTATACACTGTCTCCTTCCCTTTTCATATTTTTTTTTAATAACTTTGTGGGTTTAGATTTCCTTTTCATATCTTTCTAATTTTTATAAATGTTAACCATTCAAGTTCAATACTTTCTTTAGCACACATGCAATGATAGAGTTTGAAAAAAGAACAGATACAGAATAAAAGTATAATCAAAACCTTTATATTAATATGTAATATGTAATATGAAATTATAAAATGTTAATAGAGTTTAAAATAAAGTGTCTAATTTTTTTTTTCCACTCTTTAGTCTTTAGTTTTTCATTTTTTCCAGTAATTATGTGATTTCACATATTTATTCACTTGTTACTTAATTTATTGAATACATTTTGAGAAAGTTATGGCTCTCAATATATTTTTAAGAAGCAAACGACAAATATATGAGATTTCTTAGAGCAAAATTTATTGATTAATTAGTTACAAAATATGTGTTCTTGTTCTTAAATTTTTTTTTTTTAAATTACCTTTAAGTCTTATTTGCGTCCCCTCACACAACATGGAGAATAATCGTTTGAAAAACTCTTCAAATAAATGAGAATTGTGGCTGGATAATATCAATATGTGATCCATTTTATTTTGTATCTTAGTGAGAAAATGCAGACCATGTATGACTTAATGAATAGTGTCACTTTGTCTTTATAAGAGATCAACCTTTTATTTTTGTGTAATGTTAAAGGAAAGGATCAAAAGAGATTTGAAACTTCCACGCTCTTCTACTTTTTCATCTAAAGAGTTTAGTGGATTTGTCAAACATAAGTTTTGGTTTCCCACTTAACTTCCATCATGAAATACAACTAGGTTGCACGAAAAAAGTCTCTTTCAGCTATCAATTGGAATTTCTCTTTTGGAAGCCACGTCGTCAAGATCAAACCCACTTGAGCGTCGAGTAAAGTTTTCTCTTTATCGACATTTCCAAAGTTGTTTAACAAAGAAAAAAACATTTCCAAAGTTTAGCTTACAATTATTTAGCCCAAAAAAACAGCTTAATTGAATATACTTTGGCTTATAAAACCGAAAGAGCTAATGGTACAGTTTTGTATATTTGTCGTATGCGAATTGATAACTACTTTGTAGGTCCAACGTTACAAATGGCCGACACAGAGATGGGAAAGCTGATTCAGAGTTTTCAATTGCTAGTCGCTAATTATGTAGTTTAAGAATAATTTAATTATAATGTATACTACTAATTTTGGTGGGGTTATTTCTAAGTTATCTACAGAATTTAGTTGTGTACGCAATAAATTGATCATAAATGCTAAAATAGCGAGTCGTGATAGTTGGCAAAGTGTATTATGGTAGCCCAATGAGTATACTAATATTCAACGTAGTATATTATAATTTATATTATATAGTTTACATCAATCATGGTTAAAAGATACAGGATCTTACTTTTAACAGATGGTGACATAACTTTTCCTGTATTCATAGATTTGATTCGTCTTACAGTTTTTAACATATTAGTTCAGCATTCTTCCATATTTTCTGTATAACTCTTGTCTTCTTTTTGAATCAAACAATGATATTTATAGGAAAAACTAGGTCAGTGTCATGGTAAAAACTAAAAAGTACTAGTATATGGGTAACTAACACTATGAGTCAAAATAGTCGAATGGTCGTATTTATAACCGACTGACTATCATATGTTTAACTGCTTGACTCGTATTTTTTTTTGGTGTAATGTTAAACTTATCCAACAAAAATAAAATTTGGTGTAACAAAAACTTTTGTTTTGAAGAGAAATGAGGATTTTTTTTTCGAAGAGAATTGATGAAATGATTGTTGTTTTGATATGGCGTGATATAATATGTCATTTGTGTTGATAAATAGTTTATTACATAATTAAATTAGGAGAAGTCCCTCGCGGTGCGTGAATTTAATATATATATTTATTTAATACATAGTTGATAAAAAATGTGATATACATTTTTTTTTTTTATTAAGAATAATATTTAGTTACTGAAAATACATTACAAAATATTTAAATAATAAATTCATGTGAATTATTAGAAAATGTATAGAAAAATATGCTACATATATCCAAAAAGAGATATTAGACTATATAATACATGTTTTAATTAAGGTTATTTTTTATAGATTTTTGCTTATTTTACTCTTATGTTAAAATAATTAATTAACAATAAATAACTGAAACATCTAATATATTTATTCAATTTATAGTCATATACACAAACATGTAAATGAACACTATATGAGAAACTTAAGGAAAATAATATATTTTTAACCAAAATAAAATTTTAAAATAATATGATTAATAGTGTCATGTGAATTATTTTTATTAAAACAAAGAGAATACATAATTATGTTATAGGAAAATATGCCATATGTTACAAGTACCATAATTTACAAAAGTCTATGAACAATTTTAATCACAATTTAAAATTTTAGAATTTCAATGGTATTTAAAAAAATGGATGTGTATGAATTTCTCAATAAAATTTAATGTATTAGGTAGAAATGGATATTAAAATTATAATAATTGTGTTGAACCAATTGCAATATTAATAAAAAAATATAAAACAAAATTAATATACTATAGAAGAAAACATAAAATAAATCACTTATAGTACTTATAAACTCATGTGAGTGTGACATTAATAAGTCTTGAATATATAAACACATTTTGATATGATTAAAGCTTTTTGGTAATTTGCTTTTCAGATGATATCAATTCTAAATATTTTTTGTTATTTACTAATATAAGATAATCTCATAAAGAGTTCGATTTGAATATTCTAAAAGTTTTTGTGAACCTAAATAAAAATGAAATATTAAACATGTTATTGTAAATTGAGAAACTGACTTTTAGATACTAACATTTTGATGGCAAAAAAAAATTGAAAACAACTAAATATCATGATGTTCTCTACCATAACAGGATTGACATTGGTGTTAGGATGCATATAATCATTTAGTGATACTATTCATGTAAGGAGGTTTTTTTGATGGTAGTACCTTTTGCAGAAATCTTTAGTAATCTTGTACCAATGTCAATCCCGTTGTACCTATCAAGCTGATTTTTGACATCAAAACATGATATGGAGAATAAGGTGCCTTCTTTAAGTTAACTCTTAAACTTATGAAGATGACGGGGGTGGATAGATGTTTGTATGATATTAGTCTAGATATAGAAAAATTAAAATATTTAGAAAATGGTATTTGAGTTTGTTTAATACGAATATGAAGTTTTTTGTATCACATTTTTCATCCAAGAGCAAGCACTCAACGCTCAGTAAAACATTATTGTATTTTAAATCACGAGCCTCCCATGAATGTAAGAGACGAACAACTATACGCTGAGAGTTTTGGTGATAGTTTATCTTATCGTCAATTGCTACAAGAATCAAATATGGAGAAAGCTGAAGAAGTGATTCAGAGATGGTGAGAGACATTGGAGAGGGAATATCGACAACTGTACGTGTTGGGTGAGAGAAAAGAAGGTTGTGGAAATAAGAATATATGGATTTATTATGTAAGTAGAATAGATAACTAAAATAAAGAGGTTTTGAAAAATAAAATTATGAGGAATTAATGTAATATTTAAATAAAATGGATTTTGGAAATGTTACAATTTGGAATATGTTACGATTTTGGTTCAAGTTAATAAAGATTGACAATTAAAGTTGTGGAATAGGTTACACTTTTGGTTAATTGTTGACATTTAAAGATTTTCTGAAACAAAATATAATATGAAATAAATGAATGACAAAAAATTAGGGGATTTTAAAGTATTCATCATTGCGATTTTAAACTGAGATAAATGTAGTAATAAAAGTGATGTTTGAATTGTTTGAATTAGATATTTGAATTTTAAGTAATGATGTGTTCTTCTAATACACAAAGTTTTATAATTACATGTGAATACAATATTAAGAAAGTAACGTCTACACATCGATGCTACCTAACTTAAACTTAAGAATTATCAACATATATCATAACAAAAAAAAACAAATTTTTTTTTTTAGAATTTGCTTATATTTAGAAATTTAAGAATTAGTCTTTCATATTATCACGTAAAAAATTTTCGTTTACTCTCAACAAACATACAAAGTCTCTGGCAGAAAGATGAATTTTTAACTGGTTGTTTCCAAATGAATTAACATAACAAATGAAAGATTAATTTTAAATGGATTGGTTATTTATAAATTTTGGGTTTTTTTTATAAATATTATTAAAAATAGGATGGTGTAAATACATGTTTTTTTTATTGAAAACTGAGATAAATATAGTAATAAAACTGATGTTTGAATTAGATATTTGAAATTAGTTAGAATTTGAATACAAGAAATCTTCCAAATGAATTAATATAACAAATGCAAAATTAATTGTTAAAATGGAATGGTTATTTATAAATTTTGGATTTTTGTTTGCATTATAAAAGCAGGATGGTGTAAATACATGGGGTTTTTTTTAAGTATATAAGATAATATTTTTATTGTTAAATGGATATATTATTTATAAATTATGGATTTTAAATATATTTGTTTAAAAGTATATTTTATCTAAACGGGGTATCTAAAGTTTTTGGTTATTTTAAATTAGAAAATACAAATCGTCTAAGATGAAAAAATTAATATGTTTTAATCTAATGTTATATAGTATGTTTTAAACTAATGTTATATCAGTTGGATTTCTATTTATTTGTGTAAGGAATTATATTAAAATAAATTAAGAAGTTGAATACAAAAAGAAAAAACTAAGAAAAAAAAAATTAAAAAAAGAAGTATAAGTGGACACCTGACAGCGTCTCAGAGCTTCACATAATAGTAACCTTACTTTATTTATTATAAAAAATAGTTACAAACTTACAATGTTAACTAGAGCCGGTTCAAGATTGTTAGACCACTCGAGGACACCGAAAATTAGAATCTGATGTATATATGCCAAACAGAGGTGGTTCAGCCAATTTACTCAAATAGGTTCTCAGCGAAACTTTTCCAAAATAAAAGAAATTTGTTTGTTTCTGTGAAAACAAAAAGTGTATAATTCTCATAGAACGTTTAAAGGAGAGTTATAAAACAGAAGTATATGAATGGTTATATTTTGCACACTAGCATAAAATATGGTAAAATATATTAGATATGCTCTACATATTTAACTTTATTTGTTTCTGAAAGATGATTGATATATAAGAGAAGGAGAAAACACATCCCCATAATTCCAAATTTCCAAACGTAGACAATATTGTCTAATCATATAAACAACCAAAAGTAGATTTGGTAGATTTTTCTGTCTCATCCAAAATTTCGAAGAAAATATCTTGCAAAAACATATATATTTCAAAACCGTCCCTACAAATTTGTGGGAAAATATTTTAAAAAAATATCATTAAGAATATTCGGTGGGTGTTATTTGCGTTCTTGGCCTTGAACATGCTTATTAGTCTCTCAACTCTCAGTTAAAGCCAACTAACACGGCTTTTTTTATCATTTGTGTATATAACCTTTGGTCAACTAGAGCATCACAATCGCAGCTTCTTCCTCTATCCACAAAGTCTGGATCTCGCAGTTTCTGGCCTTACCTTCTCGTCTCGTATCTCTGCTATTCTCACTTAGTAAATATGGTTTTTGTTTTAACTTTTAAGTAACATGTGGCATGTTAAACATGTGAAAACTTAAAAAATATTGAAAAGAATCGTTGAAGTATAGAGAAGTGATTCCTGGAGTCCTTTAACGCGAATCTCAATATCTATGGAATTTAGAAAATGAGAAACCAAAGCCACAACAAACAAAGTAACATTTGAAAATATTTTGATACGTATCAAGAGGACTATACTACACCTGAACTTTTCTGATCTACAACAGCTTTGTAATACGGTCAAAAGCAATATCTGAGAGATACCATTGGTTTTGATCAGCTTGCAGGTTTTGAGAGTGATCCTGCAGCAAACAACAGATTTCTCCGAGAAAACTGCAACAATGTAAACACAAATAAAGAGTTTTAGCATATGCTTGATCAACAAAACCTGAAACTTTTGGTTCTAATCAAATTTTTGTGATGAGTTGATTTATGCAGAAGCACAAGATGATAGACTACAGCAAGATGCATCACGGTGTATACATAGAATGGTGGAACTGATTCTAGTAAAGGGAGCATAACTTACTCGGAGAGCTTGAACTGGTGTAGACTTTGTAGGGAAAGTCCTGAGTGAGCGTAATCTGTTCGAGTTCCCATTTCTGAATAACAACAAATGGTAAATCGTTTTTAACAAAACAAACTACTATCCAAAGAGAACAATGATACAGCTTTGATAAGAGAAAACTCACTTTTCCTCGGCCTTTGTCAATTTGGTACTTGAGGTGACATCCCACAGCTTCACTGTGCAGTCCGCAGAACCAGAAGCAAGAAGAGAGCCCTCACCGCTGAAACAAAAAAAAAAAACAAGTTATTAAGTTCTTGGAATATCGGAAGTAGAGTTTGCAGTTTCACTACTCCAAGCAGGCGGGCTTGACCAACCAAAGCCAGCCACTCCATTAACGACCAAACACATATTAGGCCTATACAACTTTCCACAACACACAACAAAAACCCCTCCGTAAAAGCTAGCTTTGAAACACAAAGGGGTCATACTACATTTTATTTGGATTTCACTAACTGAAGCCAAATTGAAATATTAAGAAAAAAGGTATTTGCTTCTAGTCTCGATTTCTCACCTGTAAGAGAGACTCCAGACACATGAATTGTGGCCCATGAGAGGAGTGATGCAGCGAGCTGTTGAGAGGTCCCACATCATTATGGTGCCATCTTCATCACCAGAGGCCATATATCTCCCATCTGGTGACATCGCCAATGATAAAACCATACTCCTGTGCCCAATGAATATCCGGACACATTCCCCTGTTTGCACATCCCAGAGTCTAACCGTCTTATCACTAGAACCGGTTGCGATGTAGTTACAATTGGGATGCCACTGTACACACTGAAACCAAATGAAATTTGACAAGCACAACGAAAGTCCCATCAAAAGGTATCCAAATAGAAATTGAAGTTACTCATCTGTAATAATGTCAACTCAAATAATTAAGTAATCCATCGTAAACTTATGACTTCAAGTGGATTGGCTAACACTCTTTGGATCAACTATAAACTAGAAGATAAGGGAGACACTCACATCAACATCAGATAGATGCCCTGCCATTATCCGAAGAGGTTGTATTCGGTCCATAGTCCAAATTCGTGCAGTACGATCATGAGAACAGCTAGCAAAGTAATGCCCGAAAGGGCTAAACTGCACCATGAAACAAATATATTTACATGTCCGCGCACCATAAATTGCAGTTTATGTAAGAGAAAACAAAATTGAACAGTTATACCTGGACATCCCATACAGGGTAATTATGACCCTTGTAGCACACAAGATTGGAATTTAATTTTGTGCTCCACAGTCGTACTGCAATTACGAATACATGGTTGGTAACTAAGGAAAGTCCAATCTAATGAGCTGAGTATATGGATATGTCGAGTGATGGACAGATACATACTTGTTGTATCAGCTGAAGCAGATAAAACAAAATCTCCAGGTGGACTGAAATTGGCCGAATAAACTGGCCCTGAGTGACCTAGTAATAATGTATAACTTCTTCTGCCAGTTGGTCCTCCATTTGGATCGTTTGTATCATTTTCACTCTGCAAAGCACCTGGAACCAGACAGTCTTAGTGTTTATAACTTCTCATTAAAACATAAACAAGAATCATGAAAAATCAACAAAACCACCGAGGGAAATGTATGAAGAAAATATCACTTTTTAGTTGTGGATGTCAATAATATGTTTCTCACAATGAAAGCCATAATAAAATTTATTGTTTCATAGAAAAAACATACCAGCTTGTCCTATCTTCGCCATGTCCCAGATCTGAACACCATAATTGTCACTTAGGCATCATTTATGAGAGGAAGAAAACAAGAACAGGAAACATATCCCAAACATCCAAGAGTTTCATACCTTTATTGATGAATCTGAGAACCCACCAGAAACCAGAGATCCATCATGAGATATAGATGCACAGTTTAATCTGGGGGTCGATAACAAAGTTACGAACAAGTTGCCAATAAGTAAAAACAACTAACAGAAGAGGTGGATCTTACCCGTTATGAGTATTAACAAATGTATAAAAGCTGACAGATGGCATTGCGACACTACTCAACTGCACGCGGTTTCTTAGGTCTTCAAGTATGGATTGCTCTACTTCCGTAGACCTGAAATAAAAAATGGAGACGTAAAAAACTTAATAAGTTAAAAAGAGATTATGTCATTGACAGCTATTATATTTATTTCTCCTAAGGGCACCAAACCCATGAGCTACCTAAAGGTCTTGTGAGCTTAATTTAGGGCCATTCTATCAGATAGCACCTGTTACTTCCTTTTTGATGACATCCTAGCACAAAAAAAGGGATAAGGGATTCAAAATTACATTACTGGCAAGGCAAGTTCTGGTTTAACTCGTGGCGCCGGTGGCACTGTGCTGGTCTCCAGACGTGCGACTTTTGCTGTTGCATTTCCCGCTTTGTCCTTCTTTAACTTTTTTATGGAAGAGCCTTGCTTCCCAATTTCATTGGATCTTTTCTGAACACGGGTAACTGACGAGTAAATAAGGGGGTTCCAATTCAGAAATAACTGATCTAAGTTGAATGAAGCTACATGTCACCTTACTATCATCCGCGTCCCCGTCTTTACTTTCTCCTTGTCCCTTCTCAGAATCAGACAGCAGACCTCCTGTCTTCTCAAGGCGATCTTCTAGCGAGTCTTCAAGCAACTATGAAAAAATGCATCTGTAGTTAATGACTATGCACCAACAGGTATTCATTCTCTCTGGGGGAAAAAATGGGTAAAAGAAGCTTTAGGAAAAATACGTACACCCCACTGTATTTCTTTTTGATTGATATGATTAGCTGTGTCCTGAAAACTTCCGACAATAGTGACAGCCTCTATGTCATCAGATGCAGAAGTAGGCTGTCCCGAGTAGACTGCAACAAATGACCCATGACGAGCCAGTGGATTCAATCTTCTACTCAAAAAATCTGCTACTAGCTAGCTATTGCATATACATGAGAAAGAAACATATATACCTTGGAAATTGATGTGCTCATTAATAATACCAAGCATCAAAGTCGATTCTGTCCGATGTAGATACTGAAGTAACAGATCATATGAATACTGCAACATTCAGTAAGCATATTAGGGGTCTGCAGTCATGGAATTTAGTTAATCAGACCAGAAACCTTGAAAAAACTGTTACAGCTAGAAGTCATTTTTCGCTTAAACTTACCTGACAAATTTTGATGTTGACCTTGCTTTTCCTAAGAGAACGAGCAAACTCCATCTCCTGATAAGATCATAAGACAGTTGATTAGAAAAACAAAATGCATTATCAACATAATACAACCATATAAGCTTTAGCTTAAAACCTCTAGATGAGATGGAGCAAGAACGCCTTCCAGCTTCTGAAGATCCCTTAAGTGTATCATTTCATGATCTTTGCGGAAGCTATTAAAGAAAACTCTCGCTGGAATACAACAAGTAAGTAGTGCCAATGTGATAAGTAACACAAGTGACTGTTTCCACAAATCTTACACCTAAATTATTGATATATTGAGAAGTACCCTCTTGAGTGTGCCCTTTTCCCACCAAATCCATATAACAATGGATAAACACAGGATACATCACTCGAAGCAACTCATGCTACAACAAATTCAAAGCAGCTTAATTAATCTCCAGAAAAAATGTGACTACACAAAACAACCAAGGCAAAAAAAAAAAAAGTACACACCTTATATAGATCAAGTGAGTTATAAGCCCATGACCTTAGCTTGCTGTAACACTCACGATACCTAGTTGGATCATCTTCTGATCTTAAAAAAACAAAAAAATCACAATTTCAGAATCCATTCACAAGAAAATTCAAATGGAAACAACAATTACAGCAGTAAGAAACCCTAATTTCTTCCCAAATAGAAAAGGAATAAAAAAAACTCACTGGGATGATGAATTCATAAATTTCAATTTGGTAATAGATAAATTCGCAACAGTTTCACAAAGAAAATGAATTATATTTATTAATCGATGCTTAAAAACGTTTCAGCTAGGCATTATTTCGATTACTTACAGTTTCAAAAATTCACTAAAACTTTTCCCCAAAATTTCCAAACACAAATTCCCCATAAAAACAACGGAAACGACAGAGAGAAGAAGGAAGAAGAGAGAAATTATACTGGGAAAAGGAGCGAATAAGCTTAGTGAGCTCAGGATCGTTATGATAGTCGATAGAAGTGAAGCTGCTGCCATTGTTATCGGAGCCTTTGTTGTGGTGAAGATCTTCTTCAAGACCTTTAGCAGCGCTATTGAAGCCTCTCTTCTTCAAGTATCCTATAAGAAACTCGTTGAGTTGAATCCCGTTGAGTTGTTCTCCTTCCATTGTTTCTCACCTCTCTCGATTCAACTCTCTTCTCTCTCAGAGAGAGCTTTCGGGTCTGATATATGGCCAAGCATTTTTTGGGCCTTTTACACAAATGGGCCTGTTTAAATGGCCTAATTGTAGCCCACTTACTATGCTATTTTCGTTATGCGTTTTAAAATCCGGACCGACATGGTCGTTCAGACCGGTAAACGGTAAACCTACAACTAATCTTTTGTTTCAGACAAGTAATTTTAGTTTCTGTTTTCTCGTAGAAGTTGTAAATGGTAATAGTTCGATCAAATTTTTTTGTTTTTAATTCTTTTTTGTTAGATAGTTAATTTTATTAGAGACTAACAAGTAACAACACCAGTTAATTACGATTTAGAAACTCAAAAACAAAGCATTTATCATCTAAAACCAGTATAAAAGAGGACAAAAGAGAAATTTAATCATACTTCTCATTCATAAGTGATGCATCTGCTCTTAGACAAAATCGAACCAGTAAGTAATGTGGTTAGTGGTTACGGGAGAAAATGTGTTAAATAGAGGATTCATCTAACAAAGTTCATAATTGATAGAATAGTACTTTTTTTATTTTTGATAGAATAGTACTTAAGACATTCAAAATACAAATGGGTTAAATTTTGAACTATGAAAACGTAAAAGTCAAGTCCATTGGGTAAGGACCGGGACAAGCTCAAGTGGAACTTTCTTAGGACAGACAAGTCCATATGATTCTTCAAGATCAACATCTTCTACCTTCATTCCTTCTGGAAGCTTCCAATCGAAACGGTAAAGAAGATTGATAAGAGTCAAGTGTACCAAAGACATAGCTACTCCTATACCAGGACACATTCTTCTACCGCTACCAAACGGCAACAACTCAAAGTTTAGACCTTTATAGTCAATCTGGCTATCCATAAACCTCTCCGGGATGAAAGCTTCTGGATCTTTCCAAACATTTGGATCCCTGTGAATAGCCCATACGTTGACGTGGATCCATGATTTCTTTGGAATGTCATAACCTCCGATCTTTAAATCTTTTGAAGCCTCTCTTGGAATTAGGATTGGCACAAGTGGGTTCATCCTAAACGTTTCTTTAATAACCATTTTTAGATACTCGAGTCTTTCTATAACTTCTTCTGTGATATCGTCTTTGTTTTTTATCACTTGTCTCACCTCGGCTTGTACTTTCTTGAGAACTCTTGGGTTCGTAATCAAACGTGTCATCACCCATGTCATTGTCAGGCCAGATGTATCTACTCCAGCAATAAGAAGGTTCTGTGATAATCAAAGATATGTCATTTAAACTTAATAATGCAACATGTAAATTATGAAAGTTATGGATTGAGATGGTTCTCATTACTTACCAAAAGTATTCCTTTGGTGTGGTTTCGAGTAAGTTGAAACTCTCCAAGCCCAATCTCTCCCCTTTCCATCTTGAGGAGCAAGTCAATAATATCATCTTTAATGGTATCATCTTCTAAATGATGCTTTATAGCTTGTTCGAAA
The DNA here is from genome assembly GCA_963555745.1 of Cardamine flexuosa. NCBI lineage: Eukaryota > Viridiplantae > Streptophyta > Magnoliopsida > Brassicales > Brassicaceae > Cardamine > Cardamine flexuosa. The sequence goes on along the minus strand of OY743216.1, from coordinate 9,035,162 downwards.
AATGCATCCATCGCCTCAAAAACCTTCTCACATTTTCTATGTAACCCGGTGATCCTATCGATGAATTTTACCAATAATCGGGAAGAAATCTGCTGCTGCAAAACTTCCCAAGACCTCCATGGTTCCTTGTATGACTTCGTGATAAGTATTCTCAAGTTTGCTCCCTTCGAGAGTAATCCCAAATCCAACTCTACAAATCACACTCCCAGAGAGCCTCACTAACTTCTTGTTCAAGTTAACTGATTTCTCCAATGAAGCAGATTGTTTGATGAAATCAACAAAGGATGCAACTTCATCTTCTCTTACATGTTGAAATGATTTTACCCTTTTCGCGGTGTAGAGTTCAACAACAGTCAGTTTTCGTACTTCCCTCCAATATTTGCTATAGGGAGAAAAGGCTAGATCGTTTAAATTGTATGTGACTCTTGCAGCATAAGTCAAATAAGGTCTCGAACAACAATCTAGGTCAAACGTTTTCAAAACATCATTCACCGTCTCCGGAGTTGAAGCTACAACTGTAGACACGTTTCCAAACTTTAGGGACATTAGAGATCCATATTTTTGGGATAGTTTGAACATGGAACGCTGAGGTTTGGATCCCAATTGGTGCAAGTTGCCAATTATTGGAAGTCTTGGTGGGCCAGGAGGTAGATTCTTCCTTATCTTTCTCGTGTTCTTTGCAATGAGTATAGATGCAAAGAGGAAGAACGCAATAATGATAAACCACAAAATCATTTTGCCTCCTGCAAAAGAATGGGATAGTTTATAAAAATTAAAGTTCATTGAATTATGTTTGGCTCAACTTATTTAATAATCTTACAAATATATATAAATCGCTTGTTAAGTGGATTATAAAAAAAAAGATAAAAAAAAGAGTTTGTTAAGTGGATAGAACCGCAGAAACTAAAACCACCAAAGCACAAGAAGAATTCTAAGTTTCTTTACACGATCATCATGGAAGAGGCAAAACGCAAGCAACATCCGAAAAAGTAAAGAACATTTATAGACTAAAACATATAACATAATAGTAGAGAAATAGTTTCTTTCGCAACATTAATAAAACATCTACATAAGTACATAGTAAATATATATAAAGAAAGATCGAGTTCGGTAAGATTACCTTCAAATCTTTTGTATTGTGCCGAAGATTTTAGAGAAAGGGAGATATGGAAGAATAAGAGAGAGGGTTTTGGTGTGTCTCATTAGGCAGGCGGTGACAATTTTATATTTATACAACATTTGGCAGTGTGATGACAAGCGTCCACTAGAAAATATAACATTTTGAGCTCGTTAAATTATATAATAAAATAATGTCATTTAAATAACAAACGTGCTAATTTGTAGTTTCTTTACATGATGCGTCAATGGAAAATAACGAAAATGATTGCATTTACGAAATAATACATTTGGGTTTCTATCTAATTGATCATCTTATTTAGTTTCTTTATATTACTTTTTTCCTTAGTCTTTGTAAGTAAAAAGATTTTAAATTATTAATAAATAAAACGAAAATATCTTAAATTATTATCTTAACATATTAAATTATTAATAAATAAAACAAACAAATCTTAAAAAAAATTTATCCAAAATTTCAACTTAACCAAAATGTGGATTGACTGTCATTAATATTTTTAACCCATAAAATATAAATTTTAAAATTTTATATAATACTTGAAAATGATTTTAATTCCAACTGTTCATGATTTTTGTTTGGTCGGCAATTTTATTTGTATAATGATTAATGAAAACAAGTATTTATTGGCTGTTATATAAAATACTTATTCCGTGCCCTATTTAAAAATAGACTTTTTCGGGTCCAATATTTGTCTGTTACAATCAAAGACAAACTACTAATATGACTTTATGTATGTATATCATAGTTATGATTCATTCAACGATGTGGATGCATGAAATTGTTATAGCCTTATACTAGATGATCCACACACAGTTGTGCCTTGTTCAGTTGTTACAAAAAGGCAATTGTCTTTGACCACGGAAATTTCACCAAAAACTTAAGGTAAGTTAACTTCGTTTTTACTTTTTCTAACCACTATCACAGTACTTAGTAGATTGTATGATTAAATTTCGGATTCATAATATTAGACTAGTTCAAACAATAGTAAGGGTCTCTCAGAGAAAATGTGGTAAATTGCTGATTTTTCTACACAATATTTCTTTATTGAAAATGATAAAACGTTCCAAAATATTACATTTTGAATTATGAAAAAACATTCCTTATTGATATTTGATAATGATAAGACATTCAAATGGTTACATTCTGAAATACTAAAATATAAAGTCAGGCCCATTGGGTAAGGACCGGGATAAGCTGAAGTGGAACTTTCTTAGCACAGACAAGTCCATATGATTCCTCGAGATCAACATCTTTTACCTCCATTCCTTCTGGGAGCTTCCAATCGAAACGGTAAAGAAGATTGATAAGAGTCAAGTGTACCAAAGCCATTGCCATCCCTATACCAGGGCACAATCTCCTTCCACTACCAAACGGCAACAACTCAAAATTTAGACCCTTATAATCAATCTGGCTATCCATAAACCTCTCGGGGATGAAAGCTTCTGGATCTTTCCAAACATTTGGATTCCTATGAATAGCCCATACGTTAACATGGATCCATGTTTTCTTTGGAATGTCGTAACCTCCGATCTTTAAATCTTTTGAAGCCTCTCTTGGAACTAGAAGTGTCACAAGTGGGTTTATCCTAAACGTTTCTTTGATAACCATTTTCAGATATTCGAGTTTCTCTATATCATTTTCTGTGATATTGTCTTTGTTTTTTATCACTTGTCTCACCTCGGCTTGTGCTTTCTTGAGAACTCTTGGGTTTGTAATCAAATGTGTCATCACCCATGTCAAAGTAAGACCAGAAGTCTCTACTCCAGCAGTAAGAAGGTCCTGTAATAATTAGTGACATAGATTTAAACTTTATGCAACATGTGAAAAAACTAACTTAGTGATCATATTACTTACCCAAAGAATTCCTTTGGTGTGGTTTCGAGTAAGTTGAAACTCTCCAAGTCCAATCTCTCCCCTTTCCACCTTGAGGAGCAAGTAAATAATATTATCTTTAATACTCTCATCTTCTAAATGATGCTTTATAGCTTGGTCGAAAAATGCATCCGCTGCCTTAAAAACCTTCTCACATTTGCTATGTAATCCGGTAACCCTATCTATGAGTTTACCAATAATCGGGAAGGAATCTGCTGCTGCAAAACTCCCCAAGACCTCCATGGTTCCATGCGTGACTTCGTGATAAGTATTCTCAAGTTTGCTCCCTTCGAGATTTATCCCAAATCCAACTCTACAAATCACACTCCCGGAGAGTTTCACTAACTTCTGGCTCAAGTTAACTGATTTCTCCAATAAAGCAGATTGTTTGATGGAATCGACCAAAGATGCAACTTCTTCTTCTCTTATATCTCGAAACGATTTTACCCTTTTTGCTGTGTAGAGTTCAACAACAGTCATCTTTCGTACTTCCTTCCAATATTTGCTATAGGGAGAGAAGGCGAGATCTTTAAAATTGTAAGTAAATCTTGCAGCGTACGTCATATAAGGTCTTGTACAACAATCTAAGTCAAACGTTTTCAAAACATCCTTCACTGTCTCCGGAGTTGATGCTACAACCGTTGACACGTTTCCGAACTTTAGGGACATTAGAGGTCCATATTTTTGGGATAACTTGAACATGGAACGATGAGGTTTGGATCCCAATTGGTGTAAGTTGCCAATTATAGGAAGTCTTGGTGGTCCAGGAGGCAGATTCTTCTTTGTCTTTCTCGTGTTCTTTGTAATGAGTAGAGATGCGAAGAAGAAGCACGCAACAAGGATATACCACAAAGTACTCATTTTCCTTCCTACAAAAAATGGGACAGTTTATAAAAGTTAAGTCATTAAACTCTGTTTAGCTCAACTTATTTAATCATCTTAAAACTATATAAATAGCTTGTTAAGTGGATGGTTAAAAAAAAGAGTTTGTTAAGTGGATGGAAAATATAGAACCACAGAAACTAAAACCACCAAAGCAGTATACTCTGCCGTAAAGCAACACACGAAGAATTCTAAAATTTTTACTTGAGTAGGGCTAAACATTTACAATATTAGAGAATTTAAGAGTTTCTTCTATAAGACTAAAACATCTACATAGTACATATATATATAGAGAGAGAGATTGAGTTCGATAAGATTACCTTCAAGTCTTTTATTATGTTGTGCCCAAGATTTGAGAGAGTGGGAGACATGTAAAGATGAAGAGAGAGGGATTTTTTAAGTTATATTTGTTTTGAGACAATTGCGTGATAGGGGTAGGAGGCAAGGCGGTGACAGTTTCATGTTTATAAGTTGTACATAATTTCATAAGAGTCCTCTAGAAAATATTACATTTTGTTTGGTCGTCAATATCCTTATATAATGAATACAAGTATTTATATATTATATTGTCTGTTCTTTAAAAAAAAAAAGACTTTTCCGGGTCCAATAATTGATTGTTACAATACACTGAACCACAAAATCTACTGATAAAAAAGATGTGGTTGCAGGGAATTGTTATAGAGGCAATTCGTTAACGGGTGTGGTCCACCCACAGAGGCCAGAACCGTGCCTTACTACATACTAATAAGTAGATTGTAAGATTAAATTTAGGATTCATAATATGATTTCAAAATTCTTAAAACAAACATATATATATATATATATATATATAAGTTTGAACTTACAATAGTAACAGTCACAAAACTTGATTATCGGAGAAAATTTGGTAAACGATGAATTCATCAAACAAATATCTTAAATGAGAATGATGTATAAGACCTTCAAACATATTTCCAAAAGGTTATATTTTGAACTATGAAAAACTAGTCAAGTCCATTGAGTATATGATTTTTCAAGATCAACATTCTCTACCTTCATTCCTTCTGGAAGCTTCCAATGAATCGGTAAAAAGATTGATAAGTGTCAAGTGTACCAAATCCATTATCATTCACATACAAGGGCACAATCTCCTTCCACTACCAAACGGCAACAACAAAAACGATAGTCTATCTGGTTATCCATAAAACTTTCAGGGATGAAAGATTTTAGATCTTTCCAAATGTTTGGATTCCTATGAATAGCTCATATGTTGAGATAGGTCCATGTTTGTTTATCACTCCTATCTTTGGAATGTCGAAACCTCCTATCTTTGGAATGTCAAAACCTTCTATCTTAAAAACTTTTGAAGCCTCTCTTAGAATTAGAAGTGGCCCAAGTGGTTTTATCCTAAACACTTCTTTAATGATTATTTTTAGATACTCATTATATATCTTCCTCTGTAATATTTTCTTTGTTTTTTATCACTTGTCTCACCTCAGCTTGCGCTTTCTTGATAACTCTTGGGTTTGTAACCAAATGTGTCATCACTCATGTCACTGTGTGGCCAGAAGTGTCTACTCCACCAAGAAGAATGTTTAAGTACCAATTAAAACACACATGATTTAAAATTTATGTAACATGTGAAGTATGAAGTTATGGATTGAGATGTTCCCATTACTTACTAAAATAATTCCTTTGGTGTGCTCTTGAGTAAGTCGGAACTCTCCTAGTCCACTCTATCATCTTTCCATCTTGGGAAAGTTAATGATATCATCCTTAGTATTTTCATCTTCTAGGTTGATCAAAAATGTATCCATTACCTTAAAAGCCTTCTCACATTTACTATGTAACCCAGTGATCCGTTCGCTGCTGTGAAACTCCCCACCACCTCCATGCTTCCATGAATGATTTCCTCGTAAGTATCCTCAAGTTTTCTCTCTTCAAGACCGATCCCAAATCCCAAATTACAAATCACACTTCCTGATAATTTTATTAATGTTTGGCTCAAATTAACCGGTTTCATCAATGAAGCAGATTTTTTGACATAGCTGAAACTAGATAGATGCAAAGATCTTATTTAGTCTAAAAATACATAGGATCAACACTTTTTTGGATTCGTTGAGATCCTACTGGATCTATCGAAAACAAAGGTTAGAGAATATAATTTTCCAAAAAGTTCAAAGCTCTATAATTTTATTAATAAAAAAAATGCATAAACGACTTATCTTATTCTATATATAAGGACAATTCTCAAAAATATCATTAAATAAAGTTGTGTTCCACATATAGCATTTCCTTTTCATTTTAGACAAAAATAACATTTTTACTAAAGATTATTTTCTTTATATAGCACAAAATCTCCTAACCTCATATTTTTAAGGTTTAGAATTTAGGGTTCAGGGTTTAAAAACTCTAAACTCCAAGTCCTAAATCCTAAACCATACCTTCCACCCTAAACAAACTATACATTAAATTGTACAATACTTAACCCAAACAAAAAATTTTAAATTTTATCTTTTATAAAAATATTATTTTTGTCCAAAATAAAAATGGAGTGTTATTTATGGAACAAAAAAATTATTTAGTGAATTAGGGTTCAGTTTGATATATATATATATATATATCTCTTTCATACATTATTTTAAAAAAATATTTATTTATTCTTAAATTTTTATTTTCATCAATATACCATTTTGAAGTTTTATTTTTATTTATATATATATATATATATCATTGAATTCATCTCCTTTTCTATCTTTTAATTATTATTTTTCTTGTATTCATTTTTGTTTTCTTTTTTATATATAATTTGGTATCTTGATGGTGTAATGAATATTTTTTTCATGGCTTATAATTTTATAGGTTGGAGTTAACTTCTTAACTTATTCAATCTCAAAATTAATTTTCTTAACTTGCATTAAAGTTTATTTTATCTTTATTTGCTTGAAAATAGCAATTAAGTTGAGATGTACCAATAAAAAAGAGCTGATGTGTCATTCCTTAAGAAAGATGATGTGTCATTCTTTGGAGAGTTCTCTTCTACCATTATATATAGGATAAATAAATCATGTTGGGTTTTTAAGCCCAATGTATTCATTTTTTATTAGCCCAATGTCTCATAAGACTGTTTATTCAACTTATATAATATATTGTAGGATTTCTTAATTAAATATCTAAATCATAGCATGATAACAAAAAAATTCATTGAATATCGAGTGCTTGAATGAGATGACGTAATTCAATATATCAAAAGATTTTTTTTGTTTTAAAAAATATTATTTCTGATTTATTTATATTTTTGAAAATTATATTATTTATATTCCAAGTTAATTTCATTTTTATTAGTATAGAATCTTACAATATGCTTTGATTTTGTAAGAAAAAGAGCATAAACAAACAAATTGAATCAAATATATGAATAAAAATTAATTGTGAAAAAACAAATAACCTATGAGAAGGTTTAGAGAGGACAAAGACAAATGCACAGAATGTATATACAAGGTTAACTTGAAATTATATGTTTTACTTATGTGGTTGATATATTATGTCGTTTTGGGATAGTGGTTTAGTCATCATAGATTCGTCGTGGATCCTTATTGTTCTCATGAATAATGATTGATATGCTATAAAAATTATAGCATGAGAATTTTTATTTTATCCGTGAATAAATATTTGATTTGATTTGATGAAAGAAAACAAATGAAACAAAAATATATGCGTTCCTGAAAAGCCTATCTTCGCAAAGTAGTTAACTCTCTCACAAATGATTTTGAAATCTCTTTCTCTTCTAATTTATTTTCTCTTCTCTTGTGTGTTTTAGGTGATTGAAATTAGGGTTAGGACGATGCTTAGTCTATACTCAAAGGTAACATCATTCAATCATCTTTTTCTTTTGTCAAAAAAAAGGAGGAGGAGATCGAAAAGGAGATCAAGAAAAAGGAGGAGGAGATCAAAAAGAAGTAGGTGAAGCGCGATCTCCTCATTTTTTGGGGAGAGAAGATCGTGGATCCGATCATAGAACCAGGCAGCGAGATCGAAACTTTGAGAGTTTACAAAATGATAACTCTAGCTGACCTCTTCTTCACAAGAAAACACACTGTTCGAAAGACATTTTGAAATCTTCTCTTCTAATTTTTTTCTATTTTGAAATCTCTTATAATTTATTTCTCTTCTCTTGTGTGTTTTCAGGTTACTGGAATTAGGGATGCTTGATTCTCTTTTGCCACCTTCAACAAATTTGAGGAAGCATAGCAAGTGACCACACATGACTGGATGATTGATGAGGTGCCAGAAAATGTGTTTGAGTTTGGGTGGGAAGTCCTTCATCGTTGTCATCTTCTCCTTGAAGGCCTACATCTTTGAAGTGGATATGCTCGATGTTATCCCTCCATTTTCCTTGAGCGAGCAATAGAGACACTGCTTATCTCAGACAAGCTTGATTAATGTGTTTGTGTTTGTGTTTTGTTTGACAAACCTCCTTTTACCGTTTTCAAATACGCTAAGTAAACTTCTATGCTAATTAGTCATTTTTTTGTTTCTTCATCTTGAACTAGCTTTGCTTCTTTCTTTTTATTCTCTGTTGATGTGTTATGCTCCGAGTCACACGGTCTCTGAAGACTCTCTGCAATCACTGATGTCCATCTTCTTCTTTGAAGTTCCTACTTGACTTTTCAATTGATAGGATTGACTCAAGTACTTCATTATGGGCTCCTACAAGAACTTCAAAACCTATTTTTTTTTGCTTTAGAAGCTCTTCCATTTTGCATCACCAAAATGAGATAAGCAGTATTCCTAATAAGCATTCATACAAAGAAAACAAACATTATCAAAAAGGTGAAAGTTTAAAGAGAGCAATGATAAGATATTATTACTATTATTACCTCAGAGAGTTCTCTTCATGTATGAGCATCAACAACACTAAAAGGATCATCAAGAAGATAAATACACTACAAGAAAATAGAGATATTGCAACATAATTTTGCAATCATTTTGCAATGATTAATAGACATTGCAGTTTTGTTACAAATTTATTGCAAAATCACGACAACAAGTTTCCTTGCAAATTTATGTCACTAATTTGCAAGTTTTTAACTATATTTCAAAACTCATACAAATTTTGTCATAAATATTCAATATATGTGAGTCATTGTTGTTTTGCAAGATAATTACAGTTATAAAAACGTGAAAAAATTTATGACACATTGGCCACTACATTCATTGTAACTATTTCGCAACACTAACTTTCTATTGTAACTTGTAAGTATATCAGTTGTCAGACTGTCTGTTGCATATTTTTTAAGTTGATTGATTGAAAAAAAAAACTTATTCCATATTCAAATTAGAGGTGATAAAAAGGGTTTTGGGGTTTTGAGATTTTCATGTTTTAGTAAATGAGTCCCAGAAATCTAAATCTAACTAAACTATATATTTTTGCAAGATAAAGATAGCTGAGAAAATCTGAATAGGCAACATCCATATTGTGTTAACATACCAAATGAAATCAGTGATTCTTTGAACATCTACACTCATGTAGTTGATGATCTCTCTGCTTGTGTGGCCTTGACGTGACTGACTTTATAATAGTAAACTTTTTTGGTAAGAAAAAAACAAGTTTCGAAACCTAATCAGATTTTACAGTTTAAATATTTCTCACTAAAATTAAACCTAATCAGAACTTCCATTGTACACTAACAAAGCTAGCCAAAGTCTAAAAGAAGCCATTATACTTGTCTATAAGTTATTGAATCTAAGAAGCCATTATCCCAAGCTAAAGAAGATGGAAATATGAAGCTTTCTCGGTCGGAGAAACAACAGAGTAGCCTTGAATAAACATCCTCAGCTTCACTAACTCATGAGAACCTGAGAGATGCTCCATCCATGGTGATCTGATTTGAATCACATGACCAATACATGTGGATTATACCTCCACATTGATACAATGCTCCATAGAAATAAATAAAACCATATTTACTATGTCCCAGTGGATTATATCTCACAAAAGCAAGCACATAGTGTATTAAGAATAGCACGTGTATAAAAACATATAAAAAATAACCTTTTAGATCAACTTCACGAGAGATATTTATGTCCAGATTTGCATGGGAAATAGCTATAAATGATGTCAAAAGGTAAAATGATCAATCTTTGTTACTTTAGATATAGTTTAAAGATCTGATCGATTAATGACAGAGGGGTTCAATGGCCTAGCATCAAGTATTTGCAATTGTTCCCACACAAGAAAAATAGAAGCTGCTATTTGCAATCTAGAGGTGATTACAATGCAATCTAGAGGTAAACAATTTAAAATATAAAATTAATTTAAATAATTATATCTCAAAATCGTATATATTAACTATAACATAATTAATTTTTAAGAAAAAAAGTAAAATAAAGGAAATTCTTCTATTCTCACACATCAGCTTAACCAAAATTAATATCATAATTAATATTTTCATGTCTTTTCAATTTTGCTTTCAGTTATATCAGTGAATGGTCCATTCAATCACTCTGATTTTGTTGACATCTTAAATTGAAGTCATGAACACCACTCCCAATGGATATAAGTCATATTTATTCACCATTCGCACTTTCAAACCCGCAACTGAAACGTGTAAAAGTTGTATAATTGTGGATTCTTCATAAAATATCATACTTTTATATATTGTTATATATGATTAATTTTTAGTTTTTTTAACTCTATTGGTAAAAAAATATTGAATGCATGTTCTTAAAATTTTATGTGGCTTTTTATATTTTATTCTATTTTTAATGCAATGCACAAGTAAATGTGAGTTTGCTTATTTAAAATTTAAATATTTAAAAATCTAAGATCAAGAAATTAGCCTATTCATGAAATAAGAAATGTTTTAAAACTCCATAGTTTTGAAAAAAAATTAGCTAACTAACTAATATGTAGTCTATAAATTACCATATTTGGACAACATATAAAACTTAAGATAATTATTAGGAAAAAATCAAGATAACTTGAAGTAAATTAGTATAAGTTACTTTTAAAAAATTAAAACAAAATAATTCATACCAAAACTAGCGCATATGCACGAGTATTAATCTAGTATATATATATATATATATATACATAATGGTTGAAGGGAGACTCTCTATGTTTGACACATCAGCATTTGAGAATGCCCTCCAAATTTGACACATCAGCTTTTAAAAGAAAAAATATAACAAACCAATTAATTTAAATTTAATTATTTAAAAATCTGTAACACATTAAACAATTCAAATTAAAGTTTTAAAAATCATAAAATATAAATATTACATAATACAAAAAATTTACTTATTTTTTCTATTCATCATCATCTTTTACACGTTTAATTCTCACTATCGTTTTTATTAAGTATAACATAAAAATAAAAATAAAACAAAATGAGAGAAAATAAAAGTGACTTTTTCCATGATGACACATCAACATAACCAAAATTAATATCATACATAATATTTTTCCATGTCTTTTCACTTTTGCTTTCACTTTATGGAATTGTTCATTAGATCATTCTGATTTTATTTGCAATAAGTTGAAGTAATGAACACAATTCATAACTAACATAAGTCATATTTAATCTCCATTCACACTTTCGAACATGCAACCGAGAGGTTTAAGAATTACATGAATGTGAATTCTTCATCAAATATCAACTGTAAAAACTGATAATAATTGTTATGCGCGAGTTTTATTATAAATTATTTTGTCTTAATTTTTTTTAAAATTCTGAAATTCTAATGTACATATACTTTACAAAAATTATGGAAAAAATCTAAAAATAATTTTAAGTAACTAAGTTAAAATTATTTTGAAAACCAATTAAGAAAAATAATTCATAGTAGAACCCGCGCATATGCGCAGGGATGTTGCGACGGGCATTTTTACCCGGCCCGATCCAAGCCCGTTTTAGGCGAGCCCGTTTTATGCTTGCCCGTGTTGAGCCCGTTTTTAAAAAAGCCCGCATAACCCGATACCCGAACGGGCTTACCCGAAACAAGCTTGTAAGTTTTGGGTAAACCCGCGGGTACCCGGTTTGTTTATTATTTTTATTTTTTTTGTGTGTTTTAAGCTTAATTTAGTTTTAAAAATTAAAAAATTGAAAATTTAATCTAGAAAATCAAATTTAATTCATGTTTCATTTTACAATTTATGAAAACTAAAAAATTACAAAGTGAATAAATTTTGTCGCTTATTATAATTTATTAAAATACATATATATATATATATATTATTATAAAATTTACTTAATAGGATAATAATACGATATTTGAAGTTTAATTATTAAATCCTGACAGAAATAATATAATACTAAATTTCATACAAGAAATCCAGTGAATAGAAAAAAAACACATGAATGAAAAAAATATAATAAAAATTGGACTCAAGATAAAAACCAAAGTATGTTTTTTTAAACCCGATAAAACTCCGAAATCCAAAATCACAATTTTATTGTTTTGACACAAAAACGTTATTCCGCAATTTTGTGTTTTTGGCGAAAAAATGTCATTTTACAATTTTTTCGCCATAATTGTAATTTTTTTTCTCGAAAAAAGGTTGGAAAAATTGTGATTTTACGATTTTGGGGGAAAATCATCACTTCTGAAATTTTATTGTTTTGGCACAAAAATGTTATTCTGAAATTTTGTGTTTTTGGCAAAGAACGCCATAATTATCATTTTTTTGAAAAAAAAAGTTGGGAAAAAAATTGTGATTTTACGGTTTTCGCAGAAAATGTCATTTCAAGATTTTCAACTATAATTATAATTTTTTTTTTTAAATAAAAAGTTGGAAAAAAAATCATAATTTTTTTAGTGACAACACAAAAAAAAAACCCGATGGGTACCCATTATCTGGTAAGATAAACCCGAATGAAATCCGGAGTAAATAAAATTCACCCGTTTTAAGCCCTTTTTTTTTTAACATAAATGGGCAGGCTTACGGGCTTGATATTGTACCCGGGTTTCGGGTACCCGCCGGGTAAAAACTCATAATTAACATCCCTATACGCAGGTATTAGCATAGTTTATAATAAATCGCCTAAAAATAATTAAAACAGAAAAAAAAAGATAATTACTAAAATTAATAAAATAACTAAAATAATAATATTGAAGAATTATCCTATTTTTACGCTGCATCATTTTTTGATGAAATCAACGAAGGTGACCGCTTCTTCTTCCGTTATATTTCAAAAAGATTTTCCCCTTTTGGTAGCGTAGAGTTCAATAACCGTCATCTTTAGTATTTCCTTATAATATTTGCTATAGGCAGAGAATGCGAGATCTTTATAATTGTATGTAATTCTTCCAGCAAGACATCATTCACCATCTCTAGTGAAGATGCCACAACGGTGACACATTTCCAAACTTTATAAACATTAAAGATCCATATTTTTCAGATAATTTGGACATGGAGCGATGAGGTTTGGATTTTCCAATAGTTTTTTTTGGATTTTTAAAAATATGATGTTGGATCCAACAGGTCGTGATTTATTCGGATATCTATATCAAGAGAGTGACTTGATTTTAAAAATTACAATATTCGGATCTAACAGTTCATGATTTGGCTTTGTTGGCAATTTTAATTGTATAATGAAAACAAGTATCTATTGGTTGTTCTATAAAATAGTTACTGCGTGGCCTATTTAAAAATAGACTTTTTTAAGTCCAATATTTGTCTGTTACAATCAAACAAAAAATGTAAAAATAAGAGTTGTCTTTTTCTCATTGTTATCATTCATTGAAAGATGTGGATGCATGAAATTGTTATCGCCTTATCCTAGATGGTCCACACACAGCTGTGCCTTACTTGTTACGTTGTTACAAAAAAAAAAAGACAATTGTCTTAATTTAACAAACAAAATTTCTTCAAAAACTTAAGGTAAGTTAACTTCATTTTCACTTTCAACCACTATTATAGATTTGTAGTACTAGGTAGGTTGTATGATTAATTTTGAAACATCTATGTTTTTCAGAATTCTTGTAAAAAAATTGATATATATAGCACCTATATGTATGTTAGACTAGTTCAAACTTCAAAGTTCAAACAATAGTAAGGGTCTCTCGGAGAAAATGTGGTAAATGGCAGATTCTTCTAACAAATATTTCCTTGTTGAGAATGATAAAACTTTTTATTGAGAATCATTTTGTACTTTTAACCACTATTGTTGTACTAAGTATTGTATTTAGGATTCATAATATTGTACTTTTGGAAAACAACTGTTTTTCAGAAATTTTTGAAAATCTTTATATATAATATATAGTCCCTATATAGGCTCGTTCAAACTACTAATAACGGTTCTCAGAGAAAATGTGATAAACAACGGACTCTACAAACAAAATTATATCCTTGTTGAGAATGATGAAACCTTTGAAAATATTTCCAAAATATTACATATTGAACTATTAAAGAAAATAGTCAAGTCCATTTGGTAAGAACCGGGATAAGTTGAAGTGGAACTTTCTTAGGGCAAGCAAGCCCATATGTTTCTTCAAGATCAACATCTTCTACTTTCATTCCTTCTGGAAGCTTCCAATCGAAACGGTAAAGAAGATTGATAAGAGTCAAGTGTACCAAAGACATACCTATTCCCATACCAGGACACATTCTCCTTCCGCTACCAAATGGCAACAACTCAAAGTTTAGACCTTTATAGTCAATCTGGCTATCCATAAACCTCTCCGGGATAAAATCTTCTGGATCATTCCAAACATTTGGATTCCTATGAATAGCCCATACGTTGACATGGATCCATGTTTTCTTTGGAATGTCATAACCTCCAATCTTTAAATCTTTTGAAGCCTCTCTTGGTATCAGAAGGGTTACAAGTGGGTTTATCCTAAACGCTTCTTTGATTACCATTTTTAGATACTCGAGTCGTTCTATATCTTCTTCTGTGATATCGTCTTTGTTTTTTATAATTTCTCTCATCTCGGTTTGCACTTTCTTGAGAACTCTTGGGTTAGTAATCAAATGTGTCATCACCCATGTCACTGTGTGGCCAGAAGTCTCTACTCCAGCAATAAGAAGGTTCTGTAAATATTCAAAGACATGAGTATTAACTTAATGAAACATGTAAAGAATTTGGTTATGATTTGAGAGGGTTCTCATTACTTACCAAAAGTATTCCTTTGGTGTTGTTTCGAGTAAATTGAAACTCTCCAAGTCCAATCTCCCCCTTTTCCATCTTGAGGAGTAAGTCAATAATATCATCTTTAATGGTATCATCTTCTAAATGATGCTTTATAGCTTGATCAAAAAATGTATCTATTAACTTAAAAACCTTCTCACACTTGCTATGTAACCCGGTGATCCTATCGATTATTTTACCAATAACCGGGAAGAAATCTGCTGCTGCAAAACTCCCCAACACCTCCACGGTTCCTTGCATGACTTCCTCATAAGTATTCTCAAGTTTGCTCCCTTCAAGAGTTATCCCAAATCCAACTCTACAAATCACACTCCCAGAGAGTCTCAATAACTTCTGGCTCAAGTTAACTGACTTCTCCAATGAAGCAGAATGTTTGATGAAATCGACGAATGATGCAACTTCTTCTTCTCTTATATGTCGAAACGATTTTACCCTTTGATGCCGTGTAGAGTTCAATAACCGTCAGCTTTCGTACTTCCCTCCAATATTTGCTACAGGGAGAAAAGGCTAGATCGTTTAAATTGTATGTAATTCTTGCAGCATAAGTCATATAAGGTCGCGAACAACAATCTACATCAAACGTTTTCAAAACATCCTTCACGGTCTCCGGTGTTGACGCCACAACGGTGGATACATTTCCAAAGTTTAGGGACATTAGAGATCCATATTTTTGGGATAACTTGGACATGGAACGATGAGGTCTTGATCCCAATTGGTGCAAGTTGCCAATTATTGGAAGTCTTGGTGGTCCTGGAGGTAGATTTTTCGTTGTCTTTCTCGTGTTCTTTGCAATGAGTATAGATGCAAAGAAGACGAATGCAACAATGATATACCACCACAAATTCATTTTGCTTCCTACAAAAAAATGGGATAGGTTATGCAAATTAATCAATTAAATTATAGTTGGCTCAGTATTAAATCATCTATGTAAATAGCTTGTTAAGTGGATGATTAAACAAACAAAAAAAAGAGAGCGTGTTATAGTTAAGTGGATTGAAAATAAAGAACCTCAGAAACTAAATCTACCTAAGCATCACTCTGCCGTAAAGCAACCCAAGAAGAATATTAAATTTCTTTACATTATCAAAGTAAAGGCAAAAATCCAAGCAACATCTGAATTAGTACGGTTATAGAGTTTTAGATAATTTATGAGTTTACAACACTGAAACATCTACACATTTTTTTCCAAGAACACTGAAACAATTATATAGAGAGATTAGAGAGTAATAGATAGAGATTGAGTTTGGTAAGATTTTATACCTTCAAGTTTTATGTTGTGCCGAAAATTTGAGAGAGAGGGAGGTATAGAAAGAGGAAGAGAGCTTAGAGAGGTGATTTTTCTTAGAGAGGAATTTTTTTATATCTATTATATTTCTTAGTTAGCTCATTGTTATCCATGAGAAACTTTTTTTGGGGTTCTCATTAATACTTTTTATTATTTTATTTATTTAATTAAAGTGAATAATTAAAAAAATGAACCATTTATATTTGTCTTTCGTTAATAACCATTAAAATATTTTTGGAATTCATTTACAAGCACACCAACTCTAAAAGCCTTGTAAAATCAATGAAATATATCTGAAAGCCACAAATATAATTAAAGTCTCAAGTCCAATACATTTACTAAATTTATTAAAAGCCCACCAATTACTGAAATTCATTAAAGCCCACCAATTACTGAAATTCATTAAAGCCCACCCTTATATGATTTACTAAATTTAAACCCTTCGTGAAATTTATCTTTGCTAATGTAGTAGTTTCAAAATATCACCAAATTAACTCTATATTATACTTATATTAAGAAAATTACATATAAATCCGTTCAAGATATTCTAATTTTAAAATCAAAATAACTGGATCCAAATCTGGAAACTTTGAATATTTTAATTTTCGTATCTGTTAGATTTTGTGTCGAGTTTTATATTTGGATATTTTTTCTATACCTAACTTAAATTATTAAAATTATATTTTACCATTATGAAGAGTATGTGTAGTTTAACTAATTCATTTATAAATTTGTGTGTTTTTCTATAAACTACAAAATGTTAATATTTGAATAAAAACAATTTCATCATTTTTATTAAATTTATTAAATCTGCGCTGAAGAAGTACGTGATAAACAATTCAAATAAAGCGGAACTTCAAAGACTGCTAATTTCAATTCAACAAGCTTGAATTTGAGTAAAGGCGTCAAAATGGTCGGGTCGTCCATACACGTCCAAAACATTATAGACCGGTTATGGACAAATCTATTTATGAAGTGGGTTTAAATGGTTTAACCCAACTTTGCCCATGAACAAATTAGTCTAGGCAATTTGGACAATAGTCGTCTATGGTTTTTAAAAAATTAGGTTAAAATCGATTTGAGAGAATTTTTTTTACTTTTTGCTTTTTCATTTTTTCATTTTAATTTTTATGTTCTTTGATGCATTTGGATTTAGTACTTTTAAATTTTTTGAATGTTTTTGAAGTTGTTTTGGATATTTGTTTAAGACATTGTATTAGAAATTATGTTTAAGATTTTGATGTTTTAAATTTTTACTTTTATAAAATATTATATGTTTTGACCAGTGGACAATTTATTTAGACGTGATCGTTACTGGACTTAGTCGTTAATGGAGGATTAATATTTATCCATAATAATAATGAACATAATTGAAATAGGTTAATGGACGTAGACCGCCCAATTTGACACCTTTAAATTTGAGGCTACCGAAAAATAATTTTCGAAGGTGATAACACAAAATGTGTATCAGAATATTAATGGCATTCACCAGAATTTCAAACTTCATAATTGGATAAAAAAAATTAAAGAGTGAAAAAAGAGAAAGCAGCAAAGCAGCTGATTGTTTGGTTAAATAACCATTGATAAACAATCTGATTTTTTTAATTTCATTTCTATGTTCCTACTTGTATTGTTCATATCCTCCATGAGTATTACTGTTCGTCAAACGAAAAAAAGCTTATTCGATTTGGATAATATAAATATGTACTACGGTTTAACAAAGTGATATTAGCAAAATTGTTGTGTTGTCTAATGTCTACGTGTATATACACTAATCCTGTTTAGAGCTTTAATAAATCAATCAACATCATTACAGATCAATTCTTTACCCGCAAAACACAAAGATCCAAAAGAACATGACGAAATTGACTTGCATATCTGTGTCCTTTCTCGTCGACATAAAAACTTTATTATACAGATACACATAATATAGTCATTAAGTGTGTAATGAAATTTTTTTTAATAAATGGTTTTGGAGCCAATGGCAATATTTAGTTATTCACCCAAGAAATATCTTCTCCAACTATAGAAAACAAATGCTTCATTGTGTCATCCTCATTTGTCTTTATCCTAAATTTCAGTCAACAGAACTAATCTCTTTCACCAAAATTCTTGGACTACTGTTGCAAAGAAAAATAGATTATCTTATGAAATCCCACATATTTGTATGAAGGGGTTAATTATTTTAAAAGGAAATATATACAGTAAAAAACAAAACAATTTTTAAATATCTACGATGATTCAGCAACCTCCTTTAGCAACTGTCTAAGGGAAAATGGTTACAGATGAAACCAGAGCACATAGTTAACAACATGTAGTCGGTTTAATCAACCATGAAATGAGACTCGCGAATAGTTTATAACACTTAACTAATAAACATATTGTACTTCAACGAATGTTACACAATGTGATATGACTGTATATGTTTTTCCAATGTTTAATAATAAATTAATTTAGCCAACAGCTAAACCGGTTCCTAGTATCTATCTAGTTGTAGAACAAGACGAAAACATGGCATTTTTAATTAATTAAAAATAAGGTTTTTTAAAAAGAAAACTTGAACCATTTGAAGTATTTATTTTATCAAATTTATACAATAATATAGTGTTTTGAAAATGATGTTTCAAAATTAATAATTAATCAAAATTAAGGTAGGTTAGACGATTGTATCATTTGCCCACTTCGCGCGCACCCATGCAAAGAGGTTCCATATTTTTTATATGCTGAAAAATAAATAAGAAAAAATGTCATTCAATTTGGGAATTTATAAAAATAAAATACTATTTTTAAACATTAATTTTTTTAGACATCAATTTTTATTAACTTTATTTTTTATACATGAAATTCTTGTTAAATTTGTCGTTAACCGTATTGATAAAACGTCGTAATATATAAAAACATGAACATTCAAATTAAAGTTATTTAAATCATCAACTTTTATTCGTTAATTATCATATATAAAATCATATAAAGATAATAAATAACAAATCAGGGAAGTTACAATTTTGATTACTAACATTTCATGAAAAAGGTAATAAAAAAAATTACATTAAATCATTTCAAAATGAATACAGATACAGAAAGAGTAACATAAATTTCATAATAATATAATAGTAATAATCCAACTTAAAACTAAAACAAACAAAATCACCCCACTGATTACTGAATATAGATTTCCAATGGGCTATTTCAAATACTGCCTCTAAAATCCTTCGCTTGGTTTTCTCGTAAGTTATATATATAACCAAACCACCTTCAAGCAATCATCATCATTCATCAGAACAATCACCACTCTCTCATATTTCTGAGTATATTCCGAATATGGAATCATTCTACTTCTGTATATGCTCATGGAACCCAAACATAAACTCATAAAATCATTCTTTTTTTTCTTCTTAACTAAATCACTATGGAGGAAGAACAACAACAACAACGGCGAGTTCTATTCGGAAAATACGAGATGGGAAGATTATTAGGCAAAGGAACATTCGCAAAAGTCTACTACGGCAAAGAGATCATCACCGGAGAAAGCGTAGCAATCAAAATCATCAACAAAGACCAAATTCTCAAACGTAATCATATGACTGAACAAATCAAAAGAGAGATCTCAATTATGAAACTCGTTCGTCATCCAAACATCGTCGAGTTAAAAGAAGTCATGGCTACCAAAACGAAGATCTTCTTCATCATGGAGTTCGTTAAAGGCGGCGAGCTTTTCGCTAAAATCGTTAGAGGAAAGCTTAAAGAAGAATCCGCGAGAAAATATTTCCAGCAGTTAATCTCAGCCGTTGATTATTGTCACAGCAGAGGCGTTTTTCATCGAGATTTGAAACCGGAGAATCTCTTAGTCGACGAGAACGGAGATCTCAAGGTTTCTGATTTCGGACTCTCGGCTTTGCCTGAGCAGATTTTGCAAGACGGATTGCTTCATACTCAGTGTGGAACTCCGGCGTATGTAGCACCGGAGGTTTTAAGGAAGAAAGGTTACGACGGCGCTGAAGCTGATATTTGGTCGTGCGGCGTCGTTTTGTTTGTGCTTCTCGCTGGATTTTTGCCGTTTCAGGATGAGAATCTGATGAATATGTATAGGAAGATATTCAAATCGGATTTCGAATTTCCGCCGTGGATTTCGCCGGAATCTAAGAGACTGATTTCGAAGCTTTTGGTCGTTGATCCTGGAAAACGGATCTCGATTGCGGCGATTAAACGTACGCCGTGGTTTCGTAAAAACTTCAATCCTCCGATCGATTTCAAAATCGACGAACCGATTCAATCTCCGCCGCGAAACGACGGCGGCGACGAAGGTGACGAAACGACAACAAAAACGAAATCGCCGAAATTCTTCAACGCGTTTGAGTTTATATCGTCGATGTCATCGGGATTTGATTTGTCGAGTTTGTTTGAGAGTAAGAGGAAGCTTAGATCTATGTTTACGTCGCGGAGGTCGGCGTCGGAGATAATGACGAAGCTTGAAGGGATTGGGAAAGAGATGAATATGAAGGTGAAGAGGACTAAGGATTTTAAGGTGAAGATGGAGGGGAAAACGGAAGGGAGAAAAGGACAGATCGGTGTGACGGCGGAGGTTTATGAGGTTGCGCCGGAGGTCGCCGTCGTTGAGTTTTGTAAATCGGCGGGAGATACTTTGGAATATAATAGGTTATATGAAGAAGAAGTCAAGCCGGCGTTGAAGGACATCGTGTGGTCGTGGCACGGTGATAATAATAATAATAATAATAGTATTAATATTACAAATAGTATTAATGATAGTAGCGATGGAAACTATGGAAGTAGTGTTTAACAAATTAAAAAAAAAAAAAAACTATCGTAGACTGGTAGTAGTGACTTTAGAGAGAATATATAATGATAGTAATGTAAATTATGTTTCATTTTGTTAATCAATTGTTAGATTCAGATAAGTTTTTGTAACTCGTGTATATATAAGTTGAGGTTTTATTTTACTATCTTTAAACTATCAAAACGATGTCTTAATTCATGTCACTTAATTCAGCAAAATTAAACCGTTCAACTTATGTCAATGTTGATTTTGGTTTAAAAATTAAAATAATTTAAATTAACATTAAAGTAGTAGGAACAATCATCTTTCTCAACATACAAAATATTCTATGCAAAGTCAATCAAATATTGTACACAAAACCATAGAAAGAAACTCCTCGTTGTTGTCATGCCAATTTGTTTTCAACATATGTGACACGTTGTATAACCACGGTATAATTGTTAGTGTCATGTTCGTTGCCATGCCAACAATATTTTGCCGATATATGTGACCAGGGGCGGACCCAAAACTTTTTTTTACTAGGGTCAAAATATGAAAAAATAACAATATTAAAAAGGATATATATATATATATATATTATATTTGTGAGAGATTTAGAGGTGCAAACAAAAATTTAGTGGTGTCAAAATATAAAATTTATCAAATTTCCCCATTAATTTCAATTAAAATACACTAAAATTTTTATTTTATAATTTATGGAGGATCATTTGACATTGCTATTTTTTTATTGAATCCGTCCATGTATGTGACATCTTTTATATAATAAATCACATGTCATATAACCAACCAAAATTTATCACATAAGATTTCATTTTTTCTAATTTGAACTTTGGATTATAACACTATTATAACAAAAACCAAATGAAGTTGTACAGATATCTCTATGACTCAAAAGTCAATCCTATTCTGTATGAATTATTGTCATAGTCTCGTACAAATCATAAGTTCGTAACCATGCATGGGTTAAATCATAAGTGACAAAAATATCAAAATGAGAGGATAAAAAGACTAAGGCTCTAAATGATAGTCATTAAAATAAATAAGTTAAAAAAAATAATTGAAATTTTTTTGAGTTGAATCTCATTCAACTCCAAAATAGTAGATGAATGAGTTGAATATATTTTCTCTGTAATTTATATATTTGTTCAGGTTTTTTTAGCTGAACAAGTTGAATAATTTTTTTCAATCTATTTATCTTAAGTGGTAAAATATTAGATGAATGCTCATTCAACTCTTTCAACTTATTAATATGAGGCTACCATTTGCAGCCTAAGAGTATCTCCAATAGGTAAACCCCTAATGGGGTTCATAACAAATATTTTATTATAAATTTTGAGTATTCCAAAGTTAAGAATTTCACTAAACTTCTTTAATTAATTTATGCTCCAATAGTGAACCCCATTAGGGGTTTTAAATAATAAAAATTATTTTATGTAATATTTATTTTGTTATAATTTATAAACAAATCACTACAAGAAAATAACCTCAGATTTAGTAGGAAAATTATGTTTTTAGTGTTTCAGTTTATTTTTTATGAAGTGAGAATAGTATAAATTTTAAGGTTGACAAGCCCAGGGTTGACGATTTCACGTAGTATAAATTTTTAATATGTTAATAATAAAAATTGTATACAAATTTAAATTAATTTATTCATATAAAAATAAACTTAAGTAAATAATTCATAATTGTGTAATTCATAATTTATTTATTATATAGAATGATACATAAATTAAGCTGATTTTGAATAATGATTATATATAGATCCGTCTGGTTGGTATTGAACTCCGTCTGGTTACAGTTGAACTCCAGATGGTTCAATGAATTAATTAATTAAATATAATATTAAATTTCGATTGAACCAGACGAAATTATATTGAATTATCTGAAATTTAACTATAATCAGACGGAGTTTATTGACAAAAAAAAAAAATCAGATATTAGTTTTGTCTTTTTTCTCCAATGAAAACAAATCAGCTACGTCAACTATTAGAACCAGCTCTAAAAACCTTTACTTAAGGGGGTGGTTGTAAACATTAAATCCAATTCTCATTTATTTTAAACCTATTAATTGTTTAAAACCCATGTTAACAACCTTTAACAACTCCTAGGAGATGATCTAAGAAAAAGACAAAAAAGGAAAAAAAAGAAAATAATATTAATGTTTGTATATGTCCAACGAATCATTATTAGCCTCAGATCCATGTAATGTAAGTCGGCCTGAAATGGATGGAATCTGCTACATTATCACTGGTCCACCAAACTCTATCCAAGGTTCCAAATAATAAGGTTACTTTCAGCCAAACAAAGATATTAGCTTGTACACTAAAATAACCCATAAATGATAACCCTATGTCGGCTACAAATCCTATATGATTAAAATATTTAAAAGTTCTTCTAATCTGGAAATAGGTCATAACAACATCCATAAAACGATTACATAAGGTCACGCAGATTTGATCCTGACTTTTTAGTGTGCAAGTCAATCTAGTTCTATCTAATTCCATCATGTTGTTATGCAGTTAATTGTATCATATATTCATATTCAAAACGGTTTAAGGGATTTTATTCAATAATTAACCATAGTTCTTGTAAGTTTGATCTTATATGCACCCGATCTAACCAAAACAAAAAAAACTTACGCGTCTTATATCTGACAAATCTCATATTGAATTTGAAACTGTCAATGAAGTTTTGGAGCTATCCTAATTCCTAAATTTTATATAGGTAGGTCTGGGGAAGGGGAGGGGTTGTGGTGTCAGACCAAGGGACAATGACATGTAACAGATGAAATACAATTGAGCAATTGTATCCTTTGAAACATGCTTTTTACATTAAAAATGGAGTAATGAGAGCATGCAATTTTTTTCTTTACATGTTAGATTTTAAGTGAGTATCTAATTTATTAAATATTGTTGAATTTAAAATTTAAATTTTTGTTTCAGGAATCTGTTTAACAACTTAGATATTCACAAAAGAAAAATTCATTATATCCTAAATGAAATTTATCGTATATAATAAAATATTTACTTTGTTCCATTTTTGCTTTTTATCAAATTCATTCTATACAATAAGGATGAATGCAATCAGTGATGAAGGGTTCAAAGTTTGTCACAACCTAACGGCCAACCCATCAAATGTAGGCAGGCCCCATTTCACGTTCTTTTGTTCGCTTCCAAGGACTTTCCTTCGTCACTAC
The DNA here is from genome assembly GCA_963555745.1 of Cardamine flexuosa. Classification (NCBI taxonomy): domain Eukaryota; kingdom Viridiplantae; phylum Streptophyta; class Magnoliopsida; order Brassicales; family Brassicaceae; genus Cardamine; species Cardamine flexuosa. The sequence continues at coordinate 9,010,862 of OY743216.1, read as the reverse complement.
TCCAATCAAATTCTTACACAAATGCTCTTTCTATTCTAGTAAATAATATCCCCAACTAGACCATATTTGCACTATAATCATATATACTCATAGATCATTTATCATTGTTTTTCAATTAACGGATTTAAAAGGCGAGAAACGATTAAAAATGCATACAATGTACAAAAAGTTTTTTGATTAAATAAATTTTACATAAAATTCATTGCAAGGAAGGATTAATTTTAGTTAAACATCTTGTCCAAACTCTTGAACAGGAACTACATATGGACAGTACCAATCTGCATCAAAGATCTCCTGAAGCTTTAACACAATCTTAGAATTGTAAGTTCCAAAGCTCACACCACTTGTAGTAAAGAAGTAATCCCAAACAAGATTGTTAGTTCCTATGTGAGCTCTCACATCGCTGACCGCGTATTTCCCATGATTCACCCTTGTGTAATCTGGATACATGTTCCCGGTTTTAGTCCCGTTTCTAACCGCAGGTCCTGTCTTGTTAAAACCAGGAACCATGTAGTATCTAATCTCCACTTGGCCAATACATTTGTTTTGCACAGAGGAAGAGGAGCAAAGAACATTGGAATAGAGCATCGACCTCAAGTATCCATCAGTAGCCTTAATGAAATGACCCCAATATGCTACTAAGATCTTCACTTTCGCATTCTTGGCAAATACAACCTACAATGGCAATGTATGTATTTCAAATTCTGGCATTTTAGGTGAGTAAGATCATCAAGAATAGTGTTAAGTAAGTGAATTGGCGCATTTCCTTATATAGTACTTTATATATCTTTTTTCGATGTATGATCGTAAGAGCACCCTCATTTCAAGTCTCTCATAAGTTACAAACTAATAAATATTAATAAAAAATTATTGATCTCTTAAAAAGTGTGAGAACCTATGAATGAGTCTCAGATTGACTTGGTGAGAGACTTGCAATGAAAATGCTTTAACAAAAATAAGTAAATACCTCAGAAACCGCGGAAGAAAATGATGACCAGTAAACTTTAGTATTGGTATACTGAGACTGGCCAAGCCAATCCATTGTATTGATCCTCACTGTTCCTCCTTCCACCACAGACTTAATTGTATCTATCCAACCTTGTTCATCAGATTGATGCTTTCCAAACAACAACTAACATATTCAACAAGTCAAAAAACCATATCATATACAAATCAAAGAGGTCTGATATAAAATGTTTACTGTTTTTTTCACCTCTGGTGGTGCAAAAGATAGATAGCTAGGTTGCGGCTCTGGACAATAATGGTTTGTTTCGATTTCGAGACTGAACATCTCAGGATCAGATAATGAAGGATAGCTTGGGAACACATTAGGTATCTCTACATAACTTGGAAGAGGTGACTTGCATCTTACTTTTCTAGGAAGAAAATGAGACCAACATGGAACAGTTCTATTGATAAGCCATTGCTGATCTAATACATTTCTTGTTTGAGTTGAAGAGTCAAGAGAGGCCAATCTCCATAAGTTATCAAAATAAGTTTTAACCTCTCTCGCGATTCTTGAACACCCACTCAAGTAAATCCCAACTTCTTTCACCTAGTAAAAACCCATCCAAACAGTTAAAAAATCATTGCAAGCCATTAATGTGATTCCAATGTGTGTATAGACAACATACCTGAGTTAGAGATTTCCAATCATTGTTGGCAGAACCAATATACAAATCGCGGTTATCCGAAATCCAAACCTTGGCATGAACAATCCCTGAGCCCCACCATTTGCTTAGTAATAAAGTCACATTCTTTACGTTTGATCTTCCAAAAGCAAGATCAGATGGTTCTTTTCCTGAATTAGATAATAGTCTATACACACATATATTTATCATTCCAAACGTTATAAATGAGAAAATGTATGTGTTTTGTAGTAATGTACCTGATATTAACATTGCGGTTAGCAGCATTGTCTATGGAGTCGTAAACTAAAGAGCCAAGATGAGATCCAAATCGTTGCAAATCTGAATCAGAATAACCGAAATCGCCAGAGTGAGGATCCTTTGGAGTAGCGAGAAGCTGCCAATACTGTGCTATGATGTCAAGTGACGTTGTTGAATTATTAGCCAGCCATTGAAACACATCACCTACACAGCCAACATTTCCCTCAAAACAAATACTAATACTGTCTTTGTAACTAAATTACCGAACTTTTCCAAGAGATTAACAAAAACAGAGCTAACATATAAAACAGAGGAAACGAGTATCAATAATAACAATTATGAAAGTTACCAAAAACCCAACTTTGATCTCAGAGGAGCAATAAAATGATTGTTGCATGAAAAGTTTTGGAATTCTTAGACCATATCACACAAATTGGAACAAAAAAAAAACAGAGCAAAGAGAAGTAAAGCAATATTTATTGAATCTAGAAAAAATCTGAGAAAGATTGAAGAACCTGTGGAGAGTACACCAGTGACGCGAGGAAGGTTAGGCATGTCGGTAGGGATGGACTGAACAAGCCAAGCTTTGCATTGGACCGAAGATTCGGCGACACGTGGCAAGAAGAGGCAAGATTGAAACAAAACGACAACGTATAAAAGTACTACTCTGCTTCTCTTCATCCTCCTTCGACTCAAGAGATGATGATATGATATGAGAGAATCCATTATTAGTTATGAGAACCGACCAAAATATTCAATTACGGATAAATTTGATCTTCAAAAGTCAATACACTTTTATGTTTTCTACTGTTTCAGTTCCACATCATCATCATAAATTTCAACTTCTTGAGATAATTTTTTAAAAAACAATCTTACTTTTTTCAACTTTTGAATTTGAATACAGAAAATTTTCATGATTTTAGATTTTATATCAAAATGATTTTTTTTGTTTTTTTGAAATTTGGACTGGAAATCCCAAATATAGCCCATACCATAGTTGACAATACTTTACTTAATACATAATTAAGTTACGTGACAATTACGGATCTGTTACATTAATTCATATTAGTCATGAGAACCGACCAAATATGCTATAAGGATAAATTTGATCTTCAAAAGTCAATGCACTCTAATGTTTTCTACTGTTTCACATAATTTATCATAAATTTCAAATTTCTTGGGAGATTTTATAAAAACAATCTCACCTTTTTCAACTTTTGTATTTGAATACAGAAAAGTTTCATGATTTTGGATTTTATATCAAAATGAAAACAATTTCTTTTATATATATATTTGGATGCCATAGTTGACAATACTTTACTTAACACATAATTAAGTTACGTGACAATTACGGATCTGTTACATTAATTTATATAATGGGCCTAAGAAAATATGGCCCATTATCTATCGACGGGGGTTAATAAGGTGAAATTTCAACGAAAGACACGTGGCGAAATATAAATGGAAAGAAATGATGTTACAGGAAGAACGAAGCAATAACGGAGAGAGAAACAAGGATCTAAAATAAAAATCAATTTTCTTCTCTCATAGTGCTCTCTTTGCTCTTCTTTACTTCTTCTCTCCGCGACTCCACAACAATAACAACATCACAAAACCGTAGCTTTCTTAATTAGCTCCAGATCTGTGGAATCGCCATGGCTATGGAGTTCTACAGCAATCCCAGAAGATTACATATTCTTCGATCTGTCTTTGCTTCGTTTCTTCTTCTCTTCATCCATACCGCTCACTCTTTCTACCTTCCTGGTGTCGCTCCTCAGGATTTCGAAAAGGTAATAAAAAAACGTTTCAATGTTCTGGGATCTGATTTGGATCTCTCGGATCTGGTTTTTGAAATTTTGAATTTAGCGAATCGTAGTAGTGACGATGCCACCGACATTTGAATTTGGATCTCTTGATCTGTACAATGTCACATTTCAATGGAGCTAAATTAGATTTGGTTGGTTCAATTCCGGTTTATTTATGTGGTTTATGATATCTCACATTAAGATTGATTAGCTTTCTCATTACACAAATCTCTGTAACAATATTTGCATGCTTAGAAAGTTGTGATTTTTTTTTAGGTGGCTATAAATTTTCTAAGTGTTGATCTGTTTTTTGTTGGTTATATATGTTAGGGAGATGAGCTGAAGGTGAAAGTAAATAAGTTGACATCTATAAAGACTCAGCTTCCGTATTCGTATTACTCTCTTCCTTTTTGTCGTCCTAAGAAGATTGTGGACAGTACTGAGAATCTTGGCGAAGTGCTTCGTGGTGACCGTATCGAAAATGCTCCTTATTCGGTTTGTTTCCAAATGATTGCAGCTCGAAATTTTGAATCTTTCTTTGTACTTTTTTACCTCTAATTCTTGTGAAGTTTTGGTATAACAGTTTAAAATGCGCGAGGCACAAATGTGCAATGTTCTCGGCCGTGTCGTTCTTGATGCAAAGAGTGCTAAAGCGTTCAAAGAGAAGATTGATGATGAGTATCGAGTCAACATGTAAGACCTAGAATATGAGCTCTTCTTTTAATTTTTCTTTATTGAATAGCATGTACTCGCTTCGTTACTTTTCTCATACGGTGCTTGTGTTTGTGTGTGTTAGGATCCTTGATAACCTTCCTCTAGTGGTTCCAATCGAAAGAGTTGATCAGGTTCAGGGTTCTCCTTCTACTGTGTATCAGCTAGGCTATCATGTCGGTCTTAAAGGCCAGTATGAAGGGGTAAGTAAGTTTGGATTGTTCACTATTTGCGTTACACAGTGATAGCACGATTTTCTAAGCATTCTTTTGAATTTACAGAGCAAAGAGCAAAAGTACTTTATGCATAATCACTTGGCATTCACAGTCCGGTATCACAGAGATACGCAAACCGATGCTGCGAGGATTGTGGGATTTGAGGTCAAACCATTCAGGTGCAGTGCTTGTTGACAAATTTGGACTCTTGGGTTCTCCTCTATTTTTTTCTGTACTAATTATCCTTCCTTTTCATGATTTGTAGTGTCAAGCATGAATACGAGGGACAATGGAGTGACACGAAGACCCGTTTGACGACTTGTGATCCCCACACAAAGCGCCTAGTTGTTAGCTCAGCTACACCTCAAGAAGTTGAGAATAAGAAGGAAATTATCTTCACATATGATGTTGATTTCCAGGCAAGTTCTTGTTTGAATAATCAGTATATATCACATGATAGTTATGTCTTATAGAGAAACTATTGTGTTCCCATTCTCACTGTTTTGATGATTTCGCGGCTGCGCTGCTACCTCTCTTCAGGAAAGTGAAGTGAAGTGGGCGTCTAGATGGGATGCTTATCTTCTGATGAGCGACAATCAAATCCACTGGTTCTCTATTGTCAACTCTCTGATGATTGTTCTCTTCCTCTCTGGTATGGTAGCAATGATCATGCTGAGGACCCTTTACCGCGACATTTCGCGATACAACGAGCTTGAGACTCAAGAAGAAGCTCAAGAAGAGACAGGGTGGAAACTCGTCCATGGGGATGTTTTCAGGCCTCCAAGCAATTCAGATCTCCTCTGTGTCTATGTTGGTACAGGTGTTCAGTGTTTAGGCATGGTACTTGTCACTATGATTTTCGCCATGCTCGGATTTCTATCACCTTCCAATCGAGGAGGTCTTATGACAGCCATGCTCCTCCTCTGGGTCTTCATGGGCCTCTTTGCTGGTTACGCCTCGTCACGTCTCTACAAAATGTTCAAAGGAACAGAATGGAAGAGAATTGCCTTCAGAACAGCCTTCTTGTTCCCTGCAGTCGTCTCAGCCATCTTCTTTGTCTTAAACGCTCTCATCTGGGGACAAAAATCATCTGGAGCTGTCCCCTTCGGCACAATGTTTGCTCTGATCTTCCTCTGGTTTGGAATCCAGGTCCCTCTTGTCTTCGTCGGTGGTTACATTGGATTCAAGAAGCCACCACTCGATGACCCCGTGAAAACCAACAAAATCCCACGTCAAATCCCAGAGCAAGCTTGGTACATGAACCCGGTTTTCTCAATCCTCATTGGAGGAATCTTACCGTTCGGTGCAGTCTTCATCGAGCTTTTCTTCATCCTCACATCCATCTGGCTCAACCAGTTCTACTACATCTTCGGTTTCCTCTTCCTCGTCTTTGTCATCCTTATGGTCACCTGCGCCGAGATAACCATTGTTCTCTGTTACTTCCAGCTCTGCAGTGAAGACTATCTCTGGTGGTGGAGGTCTTACCTCACCTCAGGTTCTTCTGCGCTCTATCTCTTTCTCTACGCGGCATTCTATTTCTTCACAAAGCTCCAGATCACTAAGCCTGTCTCGGCTATGCTCTACTTCGGGTACATGCTTATTGCTTCTTACGCTTTTTTCGTGCTGACTGGAACGATTGGGTTCTACGCTTGTCTCTGGTTCACAAGGCTCATCTATTCCTCTGTTAAGATCGATTGATTCAGAAGAAAAAAAACATTGAAGAGAACAAAGAGAGAAAGAAAAAAGAAAGAAGAAGGTAATATAGTTAATGATTTGCACAAGCTTTTGTTTTTGCTCAATAGGGTTTCCTCTTGTTTCGCTCTGGTTTTGGTTTACAAGTAACAAAAGAAAGGTTTTATATGTAAAACCTTTTTTGTTTTATTATAGTGTATTCTGTTTGATTTTCCCAAATTAAACACTTTTGGATTATCTTTCTTAATTGACAATACTATGTGATTCTTTCATTTCTATTTAAACTCTTACAGTTTTGAAATTCTGTCTCCGACCGTTATTAAAAAATGGTTTTTATATCTAATTTCTTGGAATTCGAGTACCCAATGAGAACAAAACATTGGTAAGAAGGACTTTAGTCCCTTTAAAATAACCGTTGGGAGCAACAGAGAGTAGCTAACACCATTTACGTCCAACGGCTAGTTTCTTCCTCTATATATACTGACCAAATCACTCGCAACAGAGCCCAATTAAGCCATAATATCACACTCAGACAAAACGTAATTCTAATGGCTCGAAGAACACTTGTGGAAGCTTCTTTTACATTCTTCTTCCTCTTGTTGGTTGATCTCACCTGTTGCAAAGAGATTCTGGTCGGAGGCAAACCCAGTGCCTGGAAAATCCCTTCTTCACCTTCTGATTCCCTCAACAAATGGGCTCAGAGTTTGCGGTTTCGCGTCGGTGATTCTCTCGGTGAGTTTTACTTTTCATTCCCCCAGTGCAAAATCCAAAACTCAGCTCATTTCTTGAGAATCATAAAATTTCTAAAACTCTTGTATGTGAAACAGTGTGGAAGTACGATGGGGAGAAGGATTCGGTTCTGCAAGTGACGAAAGAAGCTTACATTAACTGCAACACAACAAACCCAGCAGCTAATTACAGCAATGGAGACACTAAGGTGAAGCTAGACAGATCTGGTCCTTTCTTTTTTATTAGCGGCTCCAAAAGCAACTGTATCGAAGGCGAAAAGCTTCATATTGTTGTCATGACCACTCGTGGTGGCCATACAGGTGGTTTCTTCTCTGGTTCTGCTCCTTCTCCTGCACCTTCTACAGCTATATTGGGTGCTCCAGCTGTTGCTCCTGCCACCGGTTCTGCTTCTTTGATCTGTAGAGTCGGGGTTTTGGGATTTGTTGGATTATTAGGGATTGCTCTGCTCTGAATCTCTGCTTTTGGTTATTTCTATAAGATTTGTTTAATTCTTTTGGCTTTTTGAGAAATAGTGTATTTCTGAATATAGACTCGCTTTTAAGAGCTTTGCAAAAAACAGTTTCTAACACAATGCAATTACAACAGCATTACACCACAAACCTAACTAGGTCTAAAAATGAGAGACCACTATCTAATATATAAGTTGAGAAAACAAACTTCTCTTTATGATATAGATGATGCCCGAATGCCACAACTACGATCCAGTAAATTTAGCAGCAACTGCAAAAGATGAAGAAGAGAGAGTTCAAAGACTGCAACTTTAGCAAACAAGTAAAAAGATGCAATGGTTTACACAAAGAGAACTGAAGACTGATAAATAGTTCTGAAATGTAGAAACAAAAAACTGATGCATAACATAAAAGCATAAGCAATCAGCAAATAAGCTTCTTACTTCAGAAATCGCTACAATAATTCAGAAATCACAAAGATCAAAATCGTATTATCCATCAGGAGAAGTAAATAAACCAGTATGAAAAAAACTCATATAGAGGCGAAAAAACTTGTAAAGAGGCAGAAGTGAAAGAAACAATGTTTTACTTTTATTATGGGATAACAATAGATAATATGTCTATAAGAGTTTTCTGTTTATCAGGAGAAAGAATCTGTGCTTTTCCTGGATAGGCCACTTAGTTTGCAATCCTAGAGATAATCAGATTCTCTCACACACTTAGCCAAAAGAACATTACCATGATATATATATATTGGTACAATCAGGCTGTGCCAACTTCAACATCATCCGAACCACCAGCTGCTGCCATGTAAGGGCCCTTCAAACCATTTTCATTGTTACCAAGAAGCTCACGAGCTGCCTTTTCAAGAAATTCCTTAGCAGAAGACTGAACAGACTGAACTTTCTCATTTGATTGGTATTTCCTCTTTTTCGCACTTGTTGCCGAGTTCCTGATCCTTGATTTCTCTCCTTTACTGAGGTCTCTAATGTTTTGCTTTTGGGCTAGATTCATTAAGAAATGACTGTTAGTGAAACACAAATATAAAGGGGAAAGAGAAAGGTGGAAACAAACATTAAAGCTTCTGGCTTACCTGATGTAAGATCAGGCAGAGAGTGTTCGATGAAACGAGTTGCTGCCTGACGGTTTATGACAGTAGTCGGACGCAATGGCTCTACGATAAAAACAAGAGACAGATAAGAGGCCATTTAGTGGATAAGACAATGAACTAAAGGTAAGAAATCAGTGCCTAACGAAATAAAATCAAATACACAATTTCCTAATCAGATGAACCTAGACAAATTAATGAAACGGTGTGCACAAGCGTTTTGTAACGCTTGTGCGCACCGTTTTATAGAATGCCTTGTGGGCCTTTCATACAAGAACCGTTTTATCGATCAGCCCACTAGTATCCAATAGCAGATCGATAAAACGGTTCTTCTACGAAAGGCCCACAAGGCAATCTATAAAACGCTGCGCACAAGCGCTACGAACCAAGTAAACATCTTCTATGCGGTAATATTTAAAGTTTGTTCGATACGAGACTAGTCTCCGCCAACTTGAGATAGTAGAAAGGAACAATGAATCTTCAACAAAATGAAAAGGAACAATGAATCTTCACAAAATGAAAAGGAACAATGAATCTTCAACAAAATGAAAAAGAACAAAAGAATTGCCATATTCGCGAAACGTTAACATCAACAATAAGCCACTAATGAATTCAAATCAAATAAGTTTTGTAAAAGGAAGTACATCCTGACAAAAAACGAAGTTATAAACATTACTCTATTTGATTAAAAAGGTATTCAACGGAAAAAAGTGAAAGCAGAGAAAATAGCTCAAGAATCAGTCTTCCTAACTTTAAAATGCTATTAGCAAAGTGACGATCATAAAACGAAAATAGCTCATGAATCAGTCTCCCTAATTTCAATAGACTAAGAGGTTTCCTAAATGGAAATGAATCTTTCATAACTTTAAGATGATACGAAGATGCTATTATTAAAGTGACGAACATATAAACGAAAACATCCAGAACAATGCGTTCGTCGCAACTCGTGAGAAATTATGACAAGCCTTCCAATAGAAAGGCCACTTTAGTAAACAAAGTTGAACTGACATTTATGATCAAAGATAAGCCTTCCAATAGCTATCTATATTCTTTACTTCATATAGATAGGCATATGCAATAAAGAATCCTTCAAGGAACAAAAAAAACTGACACTAAGCATAGAACAAAACAAAAGAAAACTAAACAAAGGATCAGAAACACAAGTCCTCTTAGTATAGAATGTAGTATTCAATGATAAGGAACACAGAGAATCTTATTATCTCATTAGAAATGGTTAGTCACTATCAGTCTCCAAAAAAACTAAGACTGAATAAGAAAATTCTAAACTGAGAGCATGATTTTCGAATGTTACTTTATAAAATAAATGGATTGCAGCAATTATCCCATGAAAAGAGAAATTCAGAAAACATGTTTCTTCCTTGAGATTCTACAATACAATTCACCAATTCAAGGTGAAACAAATGGTTTCTCTAAAACAGAGAAAACAACAGTTTTAATAAACACTTGTTCATGATCTCTCTACAAAATCATTTTCAGGCACCAGGATATCAATTTTTACCTTTACTTCGATCGATACACTTCTGAAACTTCTCTCTGTACACATTTATCCTCTCCTGCAAAAAAAAACATACTACAATCAACAAAACTACCAAAGATACATTTTTGATTACCATAAGCACCAATTGATTAAGCTAACAAAGATAAAGAGATAACCAAAATATCCAAAAATTTAGTATACATACAATTTCAGATTTAACACGACGATCATCAGGATCAACGCCACTACACCTCAACCTCACTGGAAACACAAACCACAAAACATTAAATCTCAAATAAACAAACTTCAATTTTTTTCATTTCAATTGAAAACAGATTAAGAAGAAAAGAGAGGGGTTTACGATCGTAAAGAGTAGTGGTGGCTTGAGCGAGCAAGTACATAGTCTTAGCTCGTTGCAATGGTTGCATTGCTGCGAGAACCTCTGGCTCTGCTAAAGTAAGCATCTGTTCAAGCTGCGGTTTCAGTTCATTGAGGTGCGTAAGCGTTTGGTTCACCGCTTCAATTGCTGATTGAGGAACCATTCCGGCTCCTGACGCGGCGGCGGCGTTACTTGCTCCACTTCCGGACATCTTAATCGTACGGAGGATTGAAAAAATTGAAAACTCGGCGAAGGCTGCGAAGAGAGTTAGGTTTCAGGTTGGATTCTGTGAGTCGCCGATAAGTGTTGGGAATATGGAGATGAATAGGCGCCTAACGCAATCGGAAAGAGTGACGTCAGCATTGTCAAAGATTTTCAACCAGAGATGGGCTGTTACAGCCTTAGAGGGCCCAATAAAATTTGACTTTTACAGCCTTATGGACTTGTAGCGAAATTAGAATTAAGGGTGAAAATGATATGAAATTTCAGTATGTTGTATAAAATTATATATTTGGAAGAAGATTATCATCGTTTTTTAAGACATTTAATGATAATTACAATATTATTTTGCTAATGACTTAGAGTTGTGGATGAAGGAATCATTTTTCATTGTACTTCGTGTATATTTTATAATTTTTATTATGATATGATTTTTTTTTGTTACTAGATTATGTTCCTATGTTTCTAGATCAATTCATGGTGTTCTCCACATGGATAAAATAACATTTGATCCTCTTACTATAATGAAGTGACTCTTAATGTTCCTAATGAAATGAACTACCTCCAAAAAAATTAACATTGTTCTTAGATATCTTAAGAAGGACGGTGTAATTTAGATTTTTCTATTTCTTTAGTTTTTAATTTTTTTTTAAAAAGTTTTCATTTAATAGCTCATGAAAGTTATTAGAAATATGTACAAAAATTGCCAGTCACTTTACATATGTATTTTTTCTAATTCATAGAGTAAAGCGAAAGAAAAGAATTTACTCGACCATGCTTTAGTTATTTAGTGAAGAAACTTATTTATCAACTTATCATCAATAATCATTTTTATCATAAATCATTCAAAATAAATTTTTGGTTTTGAAAAAATGATTATTATTGCTTACTTTCTAAAATTGGCGATTACAAATTTACTATTTTTTCTATAAAAATAATTGATTGTCTATGTGGAAGGAACATTCAACCTTATGCAAATGGTAGTTTGGATAATATATACTATCACAAAATGATCTTGCAGAATGCATGTTTTGTCAAATGGAGGTTTCTCCATGCAATTGATCAACTACACATGAATTGCATCGTTCTTTTGATTTTCTTAGATGAAGATTTTGTTAAATATTGGAGTTGCAAGTCAATGATGTCAAAGTCATAACACTATTGACAAAAAGTGGTCTGAGTTATCAGTTATGCAATTCGGAAACTGCATTGTAGTATTGACATATGATTTTAAAAAATAATAAGGTTTAGGCTATTTGTAATAAGATAAGCTTGACATTATTATGAGCTTTCTTGATATTTGTAGAGAGTTATGTTAATAATAAGGTAAAAAAATCTAAGCTAGTAAATTTTCTACCGGATAAATATAATTAAGATTAAAATGAAATTTTTTTTATTTTTTAAAAAAGTTCTAAATTTCGATCGAATATTTTTGATTGTAATAAGTAAATTTTTTATAAATTAATAATATTGAAACCAATGTATTTTTGTATTAATTTATCGAAGTTATAAATTTATTAATTTAACAAAGTTATTAATAAACGAATATTAATTTTTTTTCGTCAATAAAATATTAATTTATAAAGGGTTTAACTGTAATATGATTTATCCTAATATTTATTATATTTTTCCCCTGTATCGTTGTTTTTAGCTTGCTCTGTGTTCTCCTCCTCAAGCCCTAGGTTCCTGATCGTTTCGTCACCCTTCTCGATTTCCCCAAACCCTAGTTTCCGAATCAGAATCCATAGTTTCTAACTTGATCTTTCTCAATCCGCAAATCGTGCTTGTCAGGTCGAAACTAGTTTCGTTGTCAACGAGCAAAGAGGTTTTAGCGCGGCTAATTAACAATATTCCCCTGAGAAATTAGTTGGATGCTGAAGAATGAGTTCATTCTCGATCACTCGAAAGAAAACACCATTCCAGAAACACAGAGAAGAAGAAGAAGCTAGGAAGAAGGTTTGTCTTTTCTTCTTTCTGAGTTTTAGTTTGCAATTTTTTCAATCGAATTTGAGAATTTGTTAATCGGAGATTGATAATGCAGAAAGCTGAGGATGAAACAGCTCGTCTGTATCAAGAATTCGTGGAATCGTTTCAAGGAGATAGTGCTACCACTAAGACTTTTGTTCGAGGTGGAACAATTAATCCTGGTGATAAGCCTAAGGTTGATTCTGAAGGTTAGTCTTTGGAAAATGCTATGGCTTTATTATAACTGTTGTTACCTTGCCTCTCTTTGTGTGTACGTTGTTGTTGTTATGGTGTCGAATGGTTAGAGCAACGTTTTTTATTTATATTGGGAACACATTAATAAGAGTATGGAGCTTTTTTTTCTATGCGTTCGCGGATGGCAGGTGAAAAGTCCAAAGATGGGGGTTCGGTTTCAAAGAAGGGGAGTAGGTAAAACTGATTGCTTTTGATTGAAATCAATCTTTGTGTTGCTATGGATTTCTCTAGCAAAAGCCATGGGTATTAGGAATGATGTTATTTCTTGATAAGCTGAAATCTGTTTATTGCATGTCTTTGTACATTTGTATATTACATGTTTTTCTTGTGATATAGAAGATTATCGTCTACATAATCTCTGCAGGTATGTTCCCTCTTTTCTTCCACCACCAATGGCATCTAAGGGTAAAGAACCGGAGAAGAAGGTCAGTACCATGGATTTTTTTGTCACTGTCTTTTATTAATTGGGTTTCTCGTTTGAAGCAGCAGTTTTTAGTTGTAAGGTCATTTGTTTCATCTTTTTTAGAGGGAGGAAGAGAGACCTAAGGAGAGGGAAAAGGGAAAGACTCGAAATATAGATCATTTCATGGAGGAGTTGAAACGTGAACAAGAAATGAGAGAAAGACGAAACCAGGATCGTGACCGTCAGGGTGATAACTCGGTTAGTTTATCATAGTCTTGCGCTCTGTTCATTGGTGTTATGTTCTCTTAGATTAACCCTGCCCTGTTTTCTAGAGAGATATGCCCTGCTCTCTGTACTAAACTGATTCTGTCTTCAGCCTTCTAGCCGCTTTGATGAGCTACCTGATGATTTTGATCCCAGTGGAAGGCTAGGATCGTTTGACGATGGTGACCCACAAACTACTAATCTTTATGTTGGGAATCTGTCCCCAAAGGTGTTATTTTTTTCTTTACTTGGATTCATGTGTTGTTTTCTCTCGCCAATGTTTTCTTAATATTCATAGGGTATGATCTTTATGCTCATGTAGGTTGATGAAAATTTCCTTCTTCGTACTTTTGGAAGATTCGGGCCCATAGCTAGTGTCAAGATTATGTGGCCAAGAACAGATGAGGAGAAGAGGCGGCAAAGAAATTGTGGCTTTGTTTCCTTCATGAATAGAGCTGATGGACAAGCTGCAAAAGATGAAATGCAAGGTTAGCTAGCTTTTCTTCTCTTTAACACTATTATCTATTATAGCCTGGCCTAGAAATCAATTGCTTGGTAGAGGCAACATGTGCAATTTATGATATAAAATTTTAGTACAAGAAACATCTGTAGTTTATACTTTGTAATCGCATATTAGTTTGAATACTTCAGTTCAACAAATTTGAATGTTTTCGTATGTGCATAGCCTGTGTCAGTGTCAAAGAAATATGTAACAAATAGTCAATACAAGGCATGCATTGGCATCCAGTTTTAGTTAATAGTTCTGCCTTACTTTGGAACCTTGTCTTTCCTCTGCCTCCTCTATCTTCACTAATACTTCTTTTGTGTTGATACCTTTTTCTTTCTTTTTTGATGGATACAATTTACCTACTGGTTGGTCAATGTTGGAAACTAATGAACCTTCTGGGCCTGGCAATAGTCTATGGTCTACTGGTTTTGTACTAACTGAACATCCTGATTGCTTGTGTTAATATCAAAGAAAGTTATGAAGAGAAATGTCCAATTTTACAGGTATCATTGTGTATGAGTATGAACTGAAGATTGGGTGGGGTAAAGCGGTTTCTCTACCATCACAAGCATTACCCGCTCCACCACCTGGACATATGGCTATTCGGAGTAAGGAGGTATGTGATGCATCATCTGCTGCTCTGCGAGATACATTTCTTCTTTAATATTTATGCACTAACCTTTGATGAATGGGCATGATCCCCCTGAATTTTATTGGCATTTCCTTGCCATTTGTTGCAAAAAAAATTCTCCACTGCCAGTTTTTAGTGTAACTCTAAAATTTCATATATTTTCATTGGCAGGGCTGCAACTTGGTGTTTTCTGGTCAATCGGGTCCACCGATAATTTCTGTCCCAAATCAAAATTCCGAGCTGGTATGTAGACTTGGTTCCACATGGCTTGAACTGGTTCTTTATAAATTCTATATGATATTTGAGGAGTGCTTAAATTACTTTAGAGTCCAAAAATGTCACTGTTAAGTTTCAGGATTTATTGTCTTCTTATTTGTAGTGATTCTGGTTCAACTAACTTACTGATTTGGCACCTGTAATTGATACACTCTTATCAGCTACCATTCTTCAATAATCTTATTCCAAGTGAACTTCTCTTGCATTGAAATTCATTCTCAGGTTCTGACCCCTAATGTTCCGGATATCACTGTTGTTACCCCTGAGAACGAGCACCTCAGACATATGATTGATACAATGGCTCTCTATGTTCTGGATGGTGAATGTGCTTTTGAACAAGCTATCATGGAGAGAGGCCGTGGGAATTCACTGTTTAATTTCTTGTTCGAGCTGGGCTCAAAAGAACATACTTACTACGTCTGGAGACTCTATTCCTTTGCTCAGGTATTTTTAGATTGCTTTATAACTTGGTATATCTTAGATTTCTCCTTGATTTTTTTTTCCATTTTCATAAGCTGATAATTTTTTTTTCATTGTTTAGGGTGATACACTTCAAAGGTGGAGAACAGAGCCGTATATCATGATAACTGGTAGTGGAAGGTATGAAACCTTGCCAACTTTAAAACTGATCCTGGTGTTTGGTTGGGTTTATTGGTCTTCTATTGTATCAACACGGTCTATTTCCCCTTATTGCAGGTGGATACCGCCACCACTGCCTGTCACTAGGAGCATGGAACATGAAAAAGAGTCTGCAAGCACATACGCAGCGGGAAGAAGCAGGGTAATCTTCTGATCTATTATTTCTTGTTTCTAGTTCGCTATGTTGTTCTTTAGTAGTGTTGGATATCTTAATGTTAAATTTTACAGCGTGCGGAAGTTGAGAGGACTCTGACTGATCCTCAAAGGGATGAATTCGAGGACATGTTGCGTGCTCTTACTTTAGAAAGGAGTCAAATAAAAGAAGCTATGGGTTTTGCTTTAGATAATGCAGACGCAGCGGGAGAGGTATTATTTGTTCTGAATTATATTGGTACATTAGTTTACAGAAAATCATGTGCTTTAGGGATATCCTTCAGAAGCTTCAACATATGTTTAAATCCTATTTGCTATAAAAATATCTGAAGATTGGTTCACTTGTAACACTCCTAAAATTTTATAGGAAGATAACTTGTTATTGGAGACATCTTTTTTATATATGTGTGTACTATATCACAGGTTGTTGAAGTTCTGACGGAGTCCCTGACCTTAAAGGAGACATCAATTCCAACTAAAGTTGCTAGACTCATGCTTGTGTCTGATATTCTCCATAATAGCAGCGCACCTGTAAAAAATGCATCTGCATACCGAACCAAATTCGAAGCAACCCTACCTGATATAATGGAAAGCTTCAATGATCTGTATCGAAGCATAACTGGAAGAATTACTGCTGAGGCTCTAAAAGTACTGTCATCAAGAAAATTATTTGTGATGTTTTTTTTGTTTGTTTTATAAAATGCTAATGTAAGCTCAATCTGACTTTTTGCAGGAACGGGTTCTCAAAGTGCTTCAAGTATGGGCAGATTGGTTTCTCTTTTCAGACGCATACATTTATGGACTACGTTCCACATTTCTCCGATCAGGAGTCTCTGGTGTTACCTCGTTCCATTCTATCTGTGGTGATGCACCTGAAATAGAGAACAAAAGTTACATTGACAATATGAGCGAAATTAGCAAGATCAACCCAGATGCTGCACTGGCAATAGGCAAAGGAGCTGCTAGGCAAGAGCTGATGAATTTACCAATTGCTGAGATTGAGCGACGCTGCCGACACAATGGACTGTCTCTTGTAGGGGGTAGAGTAATGATGGTTTCCCGGCTACTAAGCCTTGAAGATACAGAGAAACAACGTGGCTATGAAGCAGTGAATGAAATGTTAAAGCATCCGCAAGACCATTCATGGGGAGAAGTTAAGAGTGAGCGTGAGCATATCAAGAGCAGCTACGCAGAGGTTGAAACGAAAGAGCCTACGAATCTGGCGTCGACAATACCAATCCCACAGCCTGAGCTGAAAGCCTTTGTGGGAAAAGAGAAGAATGACCTTATATTGCCAGCTTCAAAATGGGCGAGAGACGATGACGACGAAGCTGACGATGAACAAAAGAGGAGCTCCTCTTCAGGAAGTGACAATACTGGGGGGATAACTTTCAAGACCGATGACGAAGATCCCAAGGGTAGTGATTTTGTGCGTGCCCAACCTGGCAATGGAATGGACGAGGAACAAAGGTTTGATCAATGCATCTCATATTTTTGAAAGATTTAATGAATCTTACTTAGCTGGCAAAATATAGATTAGAAAACACCAATTCGCATTATTACTTCATATTGGTGCTTCAGCATTAAAACAACAAAGAGATTACTGGATATTTCTAGGGAAGAGAAAATTAGCGTAGGGGGGATCTATGTTAGTGAGGTAGGTGTGTTCTTGGAAATAGTTTAGTTTTCAAGAAAAGATGAGAACTTACCTTTACTAGAAGCTGCTATTCAATTGTAGACTGATTCCTCACTCTTTCTTATGATACTGCAGACAAAAGCTTAGACGCATAGAAGTTGCTTTGATAGAGTACCGTGAAACTCTCGAGGAACAGGGGATGAAAAACTCCGAGGAGATAGAGAGAAAGGTAGAAATCAACCGAAAGAGGCTTGAAGTTGATTATGGCTTATCAGGATCCAACCACGGCAACAGAAATCGTAAGTTTATTCTGTTTTGAGAAAGGTTATTGAATTGCTCCATGTCCATTTGATGCAACAATGGGTGAAACTTAAGCCCCCAAATGCTTACAGCCGGGAGACTGGACATGGCCATGTTCATATTTGTTCTGATCCAACTGAGCCTTCATATATATTTTAACTGCAGAGAAATCAATAATAGAACGGAAAGAGAAGCGTGAAGATTCTCGAGAATCGTCTAGAAAACGACACCGTGGGGAAAACCAGAGCCAAAGTCCACCACGGAAATCATCAACCAGAGAGAGGGAGAAGGAAAGAGATCATGACAGGGACAGAGAGAGACACAAAGACAGAGGAGATAGGCAACATGATTTAAACAGGGATCGAGACCGGCATGAAAAGAGTTCAAGCCACGAGCGAGATGATCATGACAGAAGCAGAGATAGAGACAGGGATTGGCGCAGACGAGGCACGAGATGACTATTATGATGATGATGATTGTTTCGTTCCCCTCATAAAATTGTTCTCTGCATAACTGGAAAGGCTCTTCTCAGTGAAAAGATTTGAACCCTTTGTGTGTTTCTAAAACTCAGCAGATATGTAGAAACATGTTCTCAGACACAGCTTATATAATTATGTATTACAGTTTCTCACTTATTGTTTCTTCTGCACGATTCACAATTTCACTAAAGGTCTTTCTTCTATACCAAAAAAAAAAAGTATTCAGAGAAAAAGTTGTAGAAACTGCTGAAAAAAACTGAAGCATTTGCTTCAAACTCTATAACAAGAGAAACACTGTAAAAGCTATCTTCTATCAACACCCTGAACAAGAGCAGCCAATTCCATATTCCGACTTCCTTCTTTCATGTCTTCTTCCTCATCTGAATCTTCTCCCATAATCTCATCAGGTAGCTTGAAAGTGTTCTGATCTCCTTTAGGTATAAGAAACAGAACAAAGAGCGGCGAGAGTCTCATCACATTCCTTATCAAAACCGCAAGCCAGAGATTACCAAACTCAGTCCGAGTCACTTTGAGGACATGCAACAAAACTCCTCCAAGCCAAGAAGAGGTCATGAGGCCTGCATTGTCAATTGACATAAGCAACGCAAAGAAAGTCCCTTCAATACCGTGAGGACAAAGCTTTGAAGTGAGAACAAGCAACGGCATCCATTTCAACCGTCCGATCATCTGAGAAACTATCTCATCCACCACTATAAAGAGATAATCCGGTAAACCAAATCTTAAGTTGAGACGTAGCACAAGAATTAGGTCAAGCATTCCTGATAAAGCAAAGAGAAGCTGAGTCCACAAACAAAGACTACGGAAAGGATAATCCTTTAAGACTAACTGATACAACGTTGCTGCTAGTATCGACCCGATTGAACCAATGGAGAGAATGAAACCAACAGTTTCCTAAAAACAAACCAAGAACATCACATTACGCATTTCCCAAGTAAATTCTAAAAATAGAAACTTTCTTGTTTTGGGGAAATTTACCTGAGCAAACAAAGGACCATCTTTTGAATCTGTGAACCAATAGAAAAGACCTTCATGAATGTTCAAACCAAGTGCAAGTGAAATGTACATATAAAGACTCGGCCGCCACACATCTGAACACTTCATTGTCTTCCACATCGCTTTCCCTGCATCGGTAAATTTCTGGTTTACCTAATAAAATGAAACAACAAGAAGAGTCAACAAATCTCATCTTGGTAATGGTAACATAGTAAAAAGAGTGATGAATCTTACTTACCTGTTTGTAAGAGAAACCAGGAACATGAGGCTCACTATAAACTATCCCAACTACAGACACTAACCCAAATGGGAATGTAAGCAAACCAAACACACCCTATAATGTCAAAAATCACAAACATTAGAGAAGAAACCACAAATCACAGAAGAACAAACGATTCACTTAACTAACCTTGGAACCAACAAGATGAACTAAAATACCACTCATGAAGAAACCAAGAAGTGCTCCAATAGAAGAGCTTAAACTACATAAGCTCTGCATATCCGATGCAAGAGAAGGATGTTTAATACTATTGTAAGCAATACAAGCATCAATAGTTACATCAGCTATCGCCATTGCAGCACTTGATATTGTCATCCACAATAGTGCCAAGTAAAGATGTAGATTACTATGAAGTGATATAAACAACAAAGAAACCACTCCAAGCATCCCTACACAAACACACACACACACACAGTCATAAACCAAATATTCAAATAGAAAATTTAATTTGATCCAAAGATTTTTGTACCAGCTAAGATGAAGTAAGGTCGTCTATGGAAACCAAAGATGGGAAGAACATCAGTGAGAATGCCCCAAAGAGGTTTAATGATCCATGGAATCTTGGTGATTGCAGTGAGAGCTTGAGATTCAGAAGGCTGAACTTTTTGAACATCTTTCATGTAATACTCTGTGGCTACACGACCTAATGAGCCACCAAGGCCTTGGTTTATTCCGTATAGTGAGACTACACCAAAGACAAAGCTCCAGTGAAGCTCTGAAGCTAACATCTTTAGCCATCGCACTGGACCCCACACTACATTACGGAAATTACTTTCTCCTTTTACTACATGAACGGATCCGCCGTTTTCGAGGTTTTTCTCTTCTACTACCATAATTGGTAAGTCTGTAATGGGGGAAAAAGATTGAAGATTTGGCTCTGTTTTATCGAGCTTTAGCTGTTTTGAAATGTTGAAACTTTTGATGTGGGGTTTGGTCTGAAAACAGATCGAGAACAAGAGTTGGATGAAGCTGGTGTTTCTTGGATTGGATTTGAGCTTAGATTATTAAAAAAAGGATGAATCTTTTTGATGCATGTAAGTCAAAAATCAAAGATTTGAGAATCAAAAACGATGAATCTTGAATTAAAGCTCAAAAAACAAGAATGAAATTGGTACATAGAAAGCTTCGTTGACTTGCTGAACAACAAATTGCTCACTGAAGAAGAAGAAGAATTAAGGAAATGAAAGGATAAAATTTAGATCAGAAGAACGAAATGAAAAGGTCAAAGCTTTTGCTGCTAAAATGTTTGACCAAAAACACATTTGTTTGTCTCTTACTAAGAACATTCTTGTCTAATTTTCTACAGCTTTTTTTTCTTTTCAATTTTACCTCAAAAATATAAACTTGTTTTTATTTAATTTATAAGAATTTTCTTTTTTCACAAGAATTTAATTAGGTTTGTTGAAATGTAATCAAACTTGGTTTTGCATCAAAGTCACCATAACAAACCTAATCGTGTAAATACATCATTAATACTTTTGACTCTCTTTTTTCTCTCTGCAGTGTCTACATAAGAATTTGTAGATCTGTAATTAAAATTACGTAAAGTATAATTAAATTATAAGCTTTTTCTTTTTCTAGATAAATAGACAAACAAAGGAACTGAAGCACATAACTAGTTTTATAACATAGTACAGTATTTTTCTCTTTAAATACGTGTCCGAATACAGTTGGATCAAAATAGATCTTGTCACCACTACTAACTTCTCCACTGATTTTGAAATACCAAAAAGCTCATTTTCATTTTTTTAGTATAAGAAAATATATCCCAGCATCTTTGGGATGTTGTCACCTTTATTAATATACATATAAAAATAGACAAAAAGCTTGCCACCAACTACTAACCCTTACTTGTATATTAAATTTCATTTTATGAAATACTTGAAAACGCTAACTAATTTTAATTTATGGAACATGTTGTAGTGGTTGTCATTTGAAAACCTACATTTACAAAATATAAACTTCTTGCTGTGTAGTGTTTACTAAATATAATAATATTAACTCCATTACCAGAAAAGAATTTTAAAACGAGCAACTCACTCCGTTTCCCAAGTGTATGATAATGATAATCGTATTTATTAGGGCCAAAATAAAGTTTGTTGATCCTAAGCTAAAAATATCGAGCCTTAACCTTTGTACATTAGAATTAAATTGTTGTAGACCAAAAGAGCGAATTAACTTTACTGGTTTGGTTCTATATTCCCTAAACCGAATAATTTAAAATAAAAAAATCTCGTAAAACTAAAAAAATCGCCAAGACCACAAATTCTGAGAAAATACACTAAGATTACAAATTCAAAGCAATGGAGCCAAAGCCAAGAGCACCCACATGAACCCTTCTTAAAGTTCAACAAATCACTTAGTGTAGTATGTCATTTATTCATAAATGGAATATGATTTCTCCTCCTTAAAAAAAATGCAAAGACGATGCCTATTATATATCATCAATGGAATATGAGTTCTCTTTGTCCTCGCTGTTGTTTGTTGTTTTCTATGAAAATTAGTCTCGTTTTAAAGACAGTTTCATTTCTAGCTTGTTTCTCTATTTCATCGTCATCAAATCTGGTTAAGTCGTTCATCTATAACAATGGATTAACCTCTTCTGAGCTACTAGATTTTTCTACACCTTCAGATCATTCAGATTTATCGGTTCTTCTGAATTCTCTAAATTTATTAGTTTCTTTGAATTTTTCAGATTCATTGGATTTTTTTCTATATGTCAACTCCTATATCTTTTTTGTTATTTCACTATCTTTCTCCTTAGAAGTTATTTTCACCGGCCCCTCATCTTCTGTTGGTGCTTACTCATTCTATGCATATACTTAATTTTCATTTTCAAGACTTGTGTTTAGATTGGGTTTAACTCATGTTTTGCTATGTGGACTTTGGCAGTCTACACTTCCAAGTTTACCCTTTTCTACAGAAGTTTTCCCAGAGCCTTTCTCCAATAGATCTACCAACATTTTTTTGATTTTCCTATCCCCTCATATATGCTCTACTTCTCCTTTTGATTTCCTTACTCTGTAATCTTATCGGTGTATGGTTAAATTATCACCTAACTTCAAAGTTGTTCTATATTCGATTGAGTTATACCAATAAAAGTTTTCTGATGTGAATCTTATGATTATTTTTAAATTCGCCAAAATCTTTTAACTTGTCTATGGCCAAAAAAATATATTAAAAAAACATCCAACTAATTTCAAAAATATATTATAATTAGTCATTCATGGAAAACAAAATTATCAATTTGGAAAATCGTAATTAAACCAATCTAACAAAAAAATGTTTAACTATGATTTCTACACCCGAGATTTATGCGTTCTCTGTGATGACCAATTACATCATGAGAAGTAGAGCATAACACATATTTGCATTTAGTTGAAAGGTTTGGTTGGAACAATCAGAAGATACACATGTGTTCCATGTGATAGTTTACGAGTTGCATAACTAATTTTAACTTCTGCTAAATATTACATGGCTTACGAGTTTTATAATTTTTTAAATTTTGTGAGAATTCTCAGAATAACACATATTTTATAAGATATGCATTTAAATGCTTACATGATAAACACAGTCAGCTGGATTTTCAGCAATTCTATCGTTACTAGTTAATATCTATTTTT
This sequence comes from Cardamine flexuosa, assembly GCA_963555745.1. NCBI lineage: Eukaryota > Viridiplantae > Streptophyta > Magnoliopsida > Brassicales > Brassicaceae > Cardamine > Cardamine flexuosa. Next base: position 8,987,721 of record OY743216.1, on the reverse strand, counting down.
TCTTTTCTGATTCAGCAATTCAACCAAAAAATACATGTCTTAATTATTTCTTCCATTACAATATACATATTTTTAAATTATATCCATTTAACATCCATGGATTGACAGAAAGTACTATCTTTTAAAGTTTTTATCTTTAACAGAATGAAATATTTTAAAAACTTCAAATAAAATTTACAATTTTTTTTTTAAGAAATTTTTTTTTTGACTTAAAATAATAAAATTAATGGATATTATTTTCTATAAACTCATTGGGTATCCAATGAGTTTATGTATGTTAGTAAGAATTATAAAATGGTTGGCGTACTGTTTATGAAAAATTCCCTTAAGACTATCAATATTTAGATTTATTATTAAAAGTTGTTAGCACAAAAATATGTAAAGTAAAAAAATAAAATAAAAATAATTTATTTAATAAAATAAACAGTTAATAATTAATCTTCATAGTTATGATTTTATATGATATATATGTTTAATAAATTATTATATATATAAATTTCAAATTCTGTCAAAATCACTCTTATTTTTTTAACCGATTGCAAGTTTTCACCAAATTATGTCGTTTTTATGTTTACTAAGTTTATTAAAAATATCAAACTAATATTTAATATTTAACTGATTTATTAGATAAATTTTACTGAAAATTGAAAGTGTTTAATAAATATTTTCATAAGTTTATTTAACTAATAATTAAGTGATAAAAAAACTATTAGTCACCAAATTTTATAAATTTTATACTTCTAATTCTAATTTTCTTCGCTTGATTCTGCCAAAAGTCACCAAATTCTACAATTTAACCAAATCAATTGTTACTATTTAGACTTTGGTGACTTTTTGCAGAATCAGTTAAAGAGTTTACTAAATTTGTAAAATTTATGAGTCTAACTAGTAAAAAAAAAATGATTATATTTCTTTTTTGAGTTAAAGAGTTCGCCCTAATTTTTTTTTCTTAGACAAAAAAACCAAGGTGCCTTTAAAAAGACTTCCTGCCCTAGATCTTTGCATATCCAACTTTTGGGATCGTTGGCGACTCCATTGTTTTCTATGGAAACTGGTCTCAGTTTTAAAGACAATCTCATCTCCGAAGTGTTCCCATACCTCATCGTCATCAGATTTGGTTAAGTCACTCACCCATAACTGAGCCACCAGAACCTCCTACACCGTCAGATCATCCAGATCCATCGGTTCCTCTAAATTTTCAAATCCATCGTTCCCTCTAAATTTTTCAGAGCCAGCGGATTCTCTTCTATGTGTTTGTTCCTCCATCTCCTTTGCTATTTCATTATTCTTCTCGCTGGAAGTGTCTTCACCAGCCTCATACCGGCCCCTCGTCTTCTGTCGGTACTTACTCGTTCTATGCATATTGTATTTACTTTTAAGGTATGTGTTTAGATTGAGTTTGGCTCATGTTTTCCTATGTGGATTTTTGGCAAAATCTACAACTCCAAGTTTGCCCTCTCTGCAGAAAATTTCCCATAGCCTTTCTCCAACAGATCTACCAATGTTTCTTTGATCCTCCCATCCCCTTAGGTATGATCTACTTCTCCTTTTGATTCACCTACTTTGGAATCTTATTGGTTTATGGTTAAAAGTATCATAATTCTTCAAAGTTGTTCTATATTCAATTGGGTCACACAAATATTTGTTTTCTGATATGGATTTTCTTATTGTTTTACTTTTTTAATTACAGCAAAATCTTTTAACTGTCTAGTATCTACACCCAAAAATAAGTATTAAGAACACATTCAACCAAACATTTCAACGAAATTCAAAGATATGTTATGGGCTACCTCTCAAGATGTAACTGGTCATCCATAGAACACAAAAATCTGAGTATGGGAACTAACATATCTTTGAAATTAGTTGAAATGTTTGTTTGGTTGTTTTCTTAATACTTTTTTTTTGAGCATAGACAGTCGGAAGACCATGCCGTAAAGGATGATGTCCCTATTTGACACATGTCACAACTCAGCAACTTAATTTTGGAATAAGTTTTGGGTTTAAGACATAGACAAGATGCAGCGTAACTCAGCGACGATCATATGTTGAAAGTCTATTAAAACATCTCTTGCATAGAATAGAGCCATACCACGAAAATTGCGAACAATCCAAACCATCTTACCTATTGTAAAAGGATTCCTCCAATCAGCATGCAGATTGCACTTAACTACTCCGATAACTACTCTCATCATTGGAGTGGTTAAGTTCAATGTAAAGAATGCTAATCGGAGGAACTAATTTATGATAGGTGGGATGGTTTGAATTGCTCCTGATTTCCGTGGTGTGGTTTCTGAAGATGTTTTATAAGCTCTCTAAATCGGATAGTTGTTGATGAGCGGTGTATCTTGTCTCTTTTTCTAAACTCAAAATTCAATTCCAAAATTAAAGGTTTTAACAAAAAAAAAAAATTCCAAAATTAAAGATTCGGATTAAGAAATCGATAAAACAAACTAAACAGAAAAAAAAAAAAAAAAACTCAAAAAATCTTGTTGTCCTCGTCGTGTGAAAAAACAACATTTGACTTTTTGACGTTCTTCATCGTTCAAATCTCAAATCTTCTCCTCGTTGTGATTAGCTTCCACCGAACCCATCATTCTCGGCGGTTGTTGCAGATTGTATTCATCATCAACCAAAAACGCCGACGATAACTCCATATGACAAATTCTAAAACCTCCGATCAATCTCTCCGGCAACTCATCCTCCGTTTGCGCCTCCATAACCAAACCAGCGTCAATCGTCAAACTCGTAACGTACCCCAACGCAAGCCGCACAACCGCCGCCAAAATCGCCGAGCTGCTTACATCGACATCGATCTCAAAGTAATTAGATCCTCTATGGTAACTACACTTCACAGTCTTCCCCAAAACAAACGCGCCAAAATTCCCAGCCGCTGCTTTAACAACCCAAGGACCTTTCACGACTTGGCTCACTATTTTGAATCTCTGATTACGGAACGAGTCGTCTCCGTTGATCAATTTGTGGAGAAACGAATCTGATGGAATCGGCTCTTCCGTCGCGAAGTAGAGAACTAAGCTGTAGTGTTCTTTGCCTGGAATCTGGAAATTTAGAGCGAAGATGAAGCTATTTAAGGATTCGCCGTTAGATTGGGCTTTTTTGAGCGCGTGTGTTACACGGTTATCGGGACGAGCGAGGATGTGATCGAGTTTTGAGGTGGATTTGAGCCAGTCAACACCGGCGGGAGAGAGGAGGTAGTCTCCGCCGGGAGATTTCTGTTGGTTGGTGAAATATGTAGTTGAGCGGAGAGAGAAGACGTTGCCTGGAGGAGATGCCCAGCCGTTGGATCCGGTGTGGAGATCAACTTGGCGGAATGATCCACCGTTGATTGTTTCGGTTATCCAATCCGGTACGGCGGATGTTGATTCGGTTTTGCCCGGTTTGGAATTATTATCGTCGGCGGAGGTTTTGGTTTGGTTCATGGTGTTTGATTCGTTGCTTTCTCTCGTTGACTTGCTCGTACGTATTGTGGTTGTGGGGTCTGATAAAAATACATGAACTGGCTTCTGGGACCATTTATTATGCGGTCTAAAATTTCATAAACTATAACTGATTACGATTAAAATAATATAATTATGTTGATAAGTTCAGATAAAATATGTTACTATGGCTCACATCCCTAAAACGAGATTAAGACGACTTCCCCAAGATCACTGGACCGTTTGTTTAAGATTGTCAGAATTATTTCTAATTTTCTATCCGGTAGTTTTATACTATATTTTTCAGATTGATTTCAGCAAAGAATGTGTTTATCTTTAAATACGTTTATGTAGATCTAGAATGAGCTAGATCTAACATTGCAATAGATTAATCAAAACCACCAATCGTTTTAATAGTTAGTTAAATGTGATTTTTCAGGGTATAAAACACACGAAAATTAAAGAAATATGAGAAAACATTTCGCATCGTTTTAGTCTTTTAGAACTTAGTTGTAGACCTCATTTTGTATACTAGCATCCACAAGTTACTTATCCCAACGTAATTCTTTTCGATAATTCACAAAACGTAGTTATTAACTTATTATCCTAACAATTTTCTCGTTGACTAGCAAACTAAACTCTTCAAAATTGATAACTGAAAATCCTAGATCCAATAACTCTCCTAAATTTTGAACTGACTTTTGACTATCTTTTGACTAGATAACTCCAAAGTCTGACTGACTCTTCAATCAAAGTACACAGGAAAAAAAACTTGACCAACCGAATCAACTTGTGGTCATTCTTTAGATCAACCACTCAACATAAGCTATAGCTCTCTATATCTACATTGCTTCTCCTTAATTTGGTCACTCATCAATGTCATTATCACAACGTCCACAAGTTTGAAGTTGCTCTCAGAAAATCAGACAGTCACCCGACAAAAGCTCTAAGAATCAAGATCCCTACCTTAATAGGGTAATATCAAAACAGAAAAACGTAGACACAAAAGAAGAGTGTAGTAATAGACTCTTAGAAACAAACTAATAACCAATCAATGGTGGTGCTGCTACTAGTTGCTGCTAATCTAATATCAAATGAGAAACTGGTGGATGTTGCCAAGAACAAAATAACACATCCCTCATTTGCCATAGTTTGAAGCATATAACAAAATTGGTTATACATCTATATATTAAGTGATATAAAAAAGCATGATGATGCTAATGAAATTATAATTGAAAATGTAACAAAATCTATCACAGAAACTCACCAAAAGCTCAGCAATTCTTAGGTAAAAAGAATCTGGTGAACATATATGATCTATCTAATGACAACTCCCAAATACTTCGCAACAAAGTCATCAAAACAAAAACAATCAAAGCAATTTCAGATCGTAATCGATGAATCGCAGTCTCGACGATTCCTCACTGAGATTTTTGTCTCTGAGGTTGACGATCAGAAGCCAATCTGTAAATCCAATAAACCTACAAATCGCATAATCGGAAAGATATTAACGATCGGAGCAGCATAACTAATTCGAAAGGAAATAAGAAGGAAAAAAAAACGATGAGAACAAGTAAAAGTACCAAGGCGATGACGTGAACTGCGGCTAGAAATACAATCATCGCCGGTACGAGATCCATAGATTTCTCCATTTCAGAAGGGATTAAAACTCTCAAACAGATCGATTTTTCTCTATACTTCGCCTAGATTTTCTCTACCGGAGACGACGACTAAGGTAGTATTTGTGTGAGAGAAACAGTCGTCGTCGATTTATCCTTCGCCGATTTGAAAATTAGAGTACTGTTTGGAAGCAGGAGTAATATTATCTTTACTCCGGTTGAAATAAATGGGCTTAAGCCATAGTTGATTTGACCTAATGGGCCTGATCCGGTTTAGATAACAGTATTGCCGACTGCCTCGGAATTTTGCCACGTGGCGTATACGTGGCGACTAATCATCGCATAGTTGTCTTTGCTCTCTTCCTCTTACGTGGAGAGATCGATACTCAAAAAACATTCTTCTTCTTCTTCGGACGGACGATCTCGTTTACGCATTTTAGCGAACAGTTTCTGTGCATACAAAAAAAAGCTACGAGCGGTAAATTAGACGGACTATGGGATTTTCGCATACTGTTCGACTGAATAGATCGTCTCGTTCGTGTTGTTAGCCGATGAGGAATGTTGTTGTTGCTCTCCGCCATCACCGTCGTGTCTCGCTGCTCCAAAGAAGTACGCATTTCTTCCTTTTCCTGTCTATGGCAATTTTGATGTGATTCGGTAGAAATTGCGAGTGTGGATGATTTTCGTGTTAACTTTATGAATTTTTGACTCGATAAGTTATAGGAATCACGATTTGTGAATTCACTTAATTTAGTATACATAGCGTTAGGAAAAAATTGTGATTATCACGAATTTGGAATCCGGGATTTTAGTTTTGTAATGCTGATTACTCTTTGCTTTGTAACCCCCATTTTTGCCCAAGCTCAGCTTCAGTGAAGTTTTCACTGTTGTTAGCTCTGCTAGATTAGCTCAAATGTGTAGAAGAAGTGTGTTAGGCTTATATGATGATGATGATGATGATGATGATGCTGAGAGGTTCCGTTTTTCTTTTGGAAATTGAACTTCATGTTGATGAGGTTGTTGTTATAGTTGTAGCGTTACGTGATGACAAGACTATTAACTTCAAGCTTGGGGATTACATATCGAGACGGAAGGATAATGAGCTCTCAAGACAAACAAATACATTGGTTTCACCATTTTGCTTGCAACACAGAACGTGAGTTTCTTGGTGATGTACAACCAAGCGAGAATTTTCAGGATGTTTAGTGGGCTAATCAATTTTTGGGAACGGGTTTGCAGGTATTCAACAGGTTTCACCAGCGTTCATGGTGGAATACCTACGGCAGAGTATGCAAAGTTGCGGAGAGAATCCCTTGAAACCGAATTTGGACAAGCTCTAGGAGCATATAGTTCGAAAAGTTTTTCTGCAGTGTATCGTTTTGGCCCTTTTTTGGCACTGTATAGAGCTGCAATAATTTCTTTCCATGTGGGGAAGCTTGCCTTTTGGCAGCTGTTTCTTCGGGATATGAGGAAACGGGCAGTCAAGGTCTGTAAACTTGCGACCTATGATGATCTATTGTTTGCCGATACTTGTCCAATTAGTTAAAAATGAAGATTACTCTTTGTATACGCAGCTCGCCCAGTAATTAATTTGATAGTACTTTGTCATATTTTGGATGCAGTTCCGTGAGACTCTTATCAGCTTGGGGCCTTTCTACATTAAGGCATGTTGCTTAATCACTTTATATTCCAGTACTCCTCTTAATATACTAATCTTAATCTTCTTCTTTTGAATCCTCGCAAAATAATACGTTATTTGAGTTGCAGCTCGGACAGGCGCTGAGCACGAGACCAGACATATTACCCTCTATATACTGTCAGGAGCTTTCAAAATTGCAGGTTTGCAATCTTTCTTTCCTACAAATTATACAGATGGCAGTGCGGGAATAATTGGATAACGCATTTTTCTTGATCAATATAGGATCAAATTCCTCCATTTCCAACTGCTATTGCCATGCGATGTATTGAAGAGCAACTGGGTGTTCCATTGTCAAAACTTTTTGCAGATATTAGTCCAAAGCCTGTTGCTGCTGCATCTCTGGGCCAGGTATATAAAGGTTAGATACCTATTAACTGTCGTCAGCTTTTTTCTATCCTGTTGGTCTCTACCATTAGCCTCCTTGCCATTTTTCTCAGTTTAGAGATACTAGAAGCTAAATTTTATAATTTTCCCTTCAAGTATTGCAGCTCATCTGCATTCTGGACAGTTGGTAGCTGTTAAGGTTCAGAGACCTGGAATGTCACTCTCACTAACACGTGATGCCCTCTTATTCCATATGATTGGGGGACAACTGAAACGGTTTGCTAAAGCCCGGAAGGATCTTTTGGTAGCGGTGAATGAGATGGTGAGTCATTTAAATTTAATGTTCGAACTATTTTTCTGCTTACCTAGATTATACAAACGTGTTAATGTCTCTCTTGGATGAACAGGTCAGGCATATGTTTGATGAAATAGATTATATTCGAGAGGCAAAAAATGCAGAACGATTTGCTTCTTTGTACAGTTTTGACTCTGGTAGGTTCTCTTGTTTTAAATTGTGCACTCTCTTCTGAAACACCAATTCTCGTATACAATATAAATCTGAACATTAACAGGGAATGATCAAAGTAATGATAATGCCGGAGCTAGAAATAAGTCCAGGAATCACAGAGCAGAGAACATCAAAGTCCCTAAAATTTACTGGAATTTTACACGCACGGCTGTACTCACAATGGAATGGATCGATGGCATAAAACTAACAGATGAGATTAAGCTGAGAAGTGCTTCCCTTGATAGAAGGGACTTGATCGATCAGGTAACAAAATAACTCTTAACTAATTCTGGTAGGTTAGTGTTCATTCCTCACAATGTGACAAATTAATCTGTAAATGGAACTTGTGATTCTGAGAGAAAGATGTGGGCTTAGTATGGCTAGTTCCTGTAAATGTTCCATTGACAACGTTATATTGGTTCGGTTCACAGGGCCTATCCTGTTCGTTAAAGCAGCTGCTTGAGGTTGGATTCTTTCATGCTGATCCGCACCCAGGAAATCTTGTTGCTACAAAAGAAGGGTCTCTTGTCTATTTTGACTTCGGGATGATGGGGAATATCCCACGCCATTACCGTGTGGGACTTATTCAAATTGTAAGCTCTACTTTAGTTTATCCTTGCCTTCTCATGTCTTATATATGCTTGAAGTTTCTGTAGCTCTAGATTTTACTTATAATATAAACTATTTGCAGCGTCTTTCAATTGTAGATGGCAAAAGAATAAATTTTCCATCTGAGATTGTGTTTTCGTCACTTTGTTGATTTTGATTAGTTGTATTGCTGTTACAGCTGGTGCATTTTGTCAACCGTGACTCTCTAAGTTTGGCAAATGATTTCCTTTCCTTGGGATTTTTGCCTGAAGGGGTTGATATACAAGCAGTTTCAAATGCTTTGCGTTCTTCATTTGGTTCTAGTACCCGACTATCACAAGATTTCCAGGTATTACCTTTCTTGATCTTGTAATGATTACACTAAACCATACAGACACATTCACTTGACAGATACAATTGAGGCAAAGGCCTATACTAGCATTGTAGTATTATTGCTTATGAGCTGAAATATTTTCAACTAAACTTGCAAGTCGGAAAAGGCACATTTGAAATTATTTTTTTACAACCTTACGATTTTGTAAATCCACAAAGGTGGAGAAAACTTAGTAACAGTTGGAACTTCGTTGTTTTACAATGATGGATTGATGGTAATCTGACCAACTTCATTAGCATTTCTTTGCTTCTGTTAGAATGGCATATATTTGGGTTAAAGCGCTTAACTAATCTCATGCATCAAACTATAAAGTCCACTTAATAATGGTCCAAAACTTCGGAGGTGTGCTAAAAAAAGTCTGAGAAAGGAATTCGGATTTGGTCATAGATAAGTTGATTTCTTGTTTTGTGAGACGCCATAGACAGGATTCTTCACCGTGAATGCATTGTGAATTTACCAAACCCATCGTGGCGAAACCTACCATAATCATTTATTTTCACTGTACAGGGAGTGATGGAACAGTTATACGATGTTATGTACGAGTTCAACTTTTCGTTGCCTCCAGATTATGCTCTTGTGATAAGATCCCTTGGTTCACTAGAAGGCACGGCTAAGATTCTTGATCCAGAGTTTAAAGTGATAGAGAGCGCATATCCATTTGTTATCGGGAGACTGTTAGCAGATCCAAGCCCAGATATGAGGAAAATACTGAGGGAACTTGTCATTTGTAATGATGGATCAATACGGTGGAATCGGCTTGAACGCCTGGTACTGTCATATAAACCCTTATCTTTAGAGGATTATTGAGTAATCCTGAAGAATGAAGCTAACTAACAAGTAATGTTTCCAGGTAACAGCAATATCCGAACAGGCATCTGCGACTTCAGGAGAGGCTCGAGAAGATGAAACGTTGAAGAAATCATCAGAACTGAAATCTTTCGACATGCATTCAGTAGTTTCCGCAACAGAAGACCTTCTACTGTTCATATTATCAGAAAAAGGGCAGAGAGTTCGAGTCTTCCTTCTTCAGGACATCATCAGAGTGATTGACATATTCTTAGAAGATGAGGCTCTTGATGTAAACAAGAAAAAGAAGCAGACCATCAATCTCAGGGTTAGCGAAATCATCAAAACCACCTTAATCTTTTGTTTTTTCGCAATTGGAATCTGATAAATTATCGTTATACAAATTGCAGGAAGAAGGGACGATGAAGAGGGTGAGCAATGGATTCAGAGGTCTGAGTGAGGCGGTGAAGCTTGCACCAGGGATGTGGGCAGCAATGATTCTACGGATGTCAAGGAAGTCAGAGGTTCATAGTTATGCTTTAGATATTGTTTCTGCATTGTCTACACATTTTGGCCACAAAGTGCCTCACACTTGTTGGATCCTTTTCTCCAAATTACTCCATTACGATAGGAGCCTATAGTTTAACACATTTTGGTCTTTCCATCTTTCCATCTTTCCATCTTTCCAAAGGTCTTTTACGTTTCGGAAATCGTGTTTAGCAGTCGCATTAAAATAAAGTTTCAGTGTTTTGGTTGTGTGATTTACGAATATATTTTGAGAAATTTATTCAAATAGCACATAAAGTTTTTATTTCACAAATAATATTTTTTATTTTTTTTAATAAAAATAGTATTTTTTTAAAAAATAAAATTTTAAATTTTTTTGTTTCAATTAAGTATTATGCAATTTATGTATAGTTTGTTTGAGGTGTAATGTATAATTTAGGGTTTAGGATTTAGAGTTTAGGGTTTTAAAATTTTAAATTTTAAATTTTAAACCATTAAAATATGAAGTTAGGATATTTTATGTTATTTAACATAAAAAATTAAAATAATAATAATATTTTTAAGGGTAGCAATATTTGGTTGGTAATAAATATTTCAATATATATTTGTAATAGAGTAATTTGGAGAAAAAGATCCAGAAGTACATGTTAGAATTATAATTAACTAAATTTTAACATGTGTCGGTTGATCGATTAGATTACTACATATGCAAAAAACTTATTATTTTAATAAAAATAGAAAAACAACAAAAAAAATCAAATCAAAAGACAATTTTTATTTTCTGTATTATTAACTAAAAATTAATAAATAATCAAATAAATAATATTTACTTTTAAGTTTTACATCTATAATTTTGAACATGTTTTAAATCCAGTTTAGATGTTTTAAAATTAACCTTATGGATAAAGAGTCAATTATACAAAATAATTCTTTTCTCTAAGTAAAAGCATTTTCTACTTCTTTTCTAAAATATATTTTAAGATATATCACCTAAATTGTTTCTTTTTAAACGTTCATATTAAATTTAATTTATTTACAATGTTAATTTTCTAAATTTCTTATTTTCCTATTAAATTACTAATAATTCTTTTATTTTTTATAATATTAACAGTATATACATATTTGTTTGATATAATGCATATTATTGGATACACAAATTTTGTGTTTGATTAATTTATATGGAATATACATAATATTAAAGTAAAATTTTAATATGAATAAAGATTCCGTTAAGTTGTATATCAAAATTAAATGTGTAAGCATTAAATTTATTTAACAAACAATAAATAACTGGTATTAACTAACAAATTTGTAAGATGCTAATCAAAATTAAAATATTAATCTTTAAAAATTGATATTTTTTTATACCCACCCCGTAAATGTGGATCTAAACGTAAAAATAATAGTCCTCGACACTTTTGGTGTGGTTAATAAGAAATTCCAATGTAAATAATAATACCACTTGATAATTTGTTATATCTTTTTTGGTCAAAAGTGTTGGTGCTTATCTTATTAGATAAATTTAGTGAAATTTGTTATATAATTCACCCGGTAAAAAAATATATATATATATTTAGATATGCCATGGTTGGCAAGATCTGTTCTTTCACATAGTTAAGGCACAAATGTTTTGTTAATGAATACAAGATTTTTTCGAGGCACATTGTTTATCTTAAAAAAAACATGATAGTCAACTACACAAAATATATCTCAGCATCAAACGGCTATTATATATGTATAGACTAAACTAATATACTAACACGAAAAAAAAAAAACAACCATTTATTTTAACTTCTTGTATTCTTCATTTTTCCTCCTTCGCACTTTCCGGTTATACAAAAATATACAAGGAGAGTGAAAAACTGGATTTAAGTTTGAAAGCAAGAAATGGAAATGATAATCATATCTTTCTGCCTAGCAACCATCTTAGCCCTTCTTCTCTTTAAACCACTCCTCAAACGAACCGCTGCCAAAAAAATAAACCAACCACCATCTCCATGGAGACTTCCGGTGATCGGTAATCTCCACCAGCTAAGCCTCCACCCTCACCGCTCCCTTCGTTCCCTCAGCTCCGCTACGGGCCACTCATGCTCCTTAATGTTGGCCGCGTCCCGATCCTCATAGTCTCATCCTCTGATGTAGCTCATGACCTCATGAAAACACACGATCTTAAGGTTGCAAACCGCCCGCAATTAAAAGTGGTCCAAACAATTCTCAACGGTGCGCGAGATATGGTTTTTTCCCCTTACAGAGATTATTGGAGGCAGATTAAGGTTTATTTTTACTTTCTTTTGGCAAAGCCTTTATTATCTTTAATATAATATGCTTTATTTATGTTTAGCTCTCAGGATTTGTTATCTTACTACTAGTCACCTGATCGATCTGACTAATTATAATGAATTGGGGATTTAAGATTTATTTGAGATTTGATGATTTTAACCCTGTTAATTTTGGGGTTTATTTAGTTAGTAGAGTTTTATTTTAAAGATTTTATTATATAAATTATAACTCACGAGATTTTGATATGTGTCACTAATAATTTATATTTTACCACGTATCAAATTATAAAAACAAATATATAAAAAAATGAACCAAAAAAAATTCAGTAATTGTTAATATATCAAATCATCAACTAAAATTCATAAATCCCAAAAAAAATCAAAAAAGTAAAATTTTAAAAAATAAAAAGAAAAAGAAATCACAAAAATGTTAAATTATATAATCAATAACTGAATTTAGAAAATACATTTAAAACAAATACACAAAAAGAAAAAAAGGTGTAGTTAAAAACAAAAAAAATCAAAAAATATTTAACTTAACTAATCAATAACTAAAATTAAGAAAATATTTAAAACAAATACCAAAACAAATTTTTTAACCTAAATTTAGTTTATTTGCAATTTTAGTTTTCCAAGTTTTCTACTAAATTACTAATATTATTGCTATTTGTTTTTTAATTATTTTATAATATTAATTATATATGGATATTTGTATGATATAAATTTTTTGATTTCTATTAGTTTATATGGAGTATACATGAAGTTAGAGTAAGATTTTAATATTATTGAAAATTGAGTTAAATTGTATAGCAAATTTAAGTGTGTATTAAGTAAAGCTGATTCAACAAAGAGTTAATAACCTAGACCTTTAAGATATTTTAGGTCTTTTAGTTATTTGATATAAAAATAATTTATATTTTGGGTTTATAATTATTGGGTAATTGAGTTATATCAAGTTTAAATATTATTAATATTTTTGGGTATATAATTGTATTTTGAGTATTTTGGGTATCCATTCGGTTCTCGATTTGGTTTAGTTCATGTTTGATCTTTCGGATATAGGAGTCTAAGTTTCCTTTGATTTTTTTTGGGTTAGTACCCTATTCGGATTAGATTTGGTTTTGTTTTTTCGGGTTTCTGATATTTTGTTCACGTTATCTAACATGGAAATTAAAAAAAAAACAATAAATGATAACTAAAAACTTTTTGAATATTATATAAATTTTTAATATTTTATATGAAAATTTTAGTATAAAAAATTAATTTATTTATATAGAAAACTAAAATTTTATAAATGACTATTTTTTCTAAGAAAACATGATTTTTATTTTTTTTCCTAAAAAAAGTTAAAATATATTATTAATAACAAATATTTAATTAAATAATAATAGTTTATTTAGTTTATTTAATTTATTTTAAAATTTAAAATGTACCTATCTGGTGGGTCCTAATCTAGATATATAGAGTTGAGTCATGGTGATTATTAAAAATTAACTTGTGAAAATATTTTAATCTGTTTTGCGAGGAAAGATTGTATGCATCATCCATCTACTCAGTAAAAAATGGTACAGTCCTTTGAAAAGGTAAGAGAAGAAGAGATAAGTCTAATGATGGAAAGGCTAGAGAAAGCGAGTTGTGACTCTTCGTCACTAAATCTAAGCGAACTTATTTTAACACTGGTAAGCGATGTGGCAAGTAGAGTTTCTTTCATAGCATGAGCGATTTCAAGAACCAAGTGAGGATATTCGTCGAGCTTGCAGGCGGGTTTCCCGTTAGCGAATATATCCCGTGTTTAGCGTGGATCGATAAAATCCGTGGGGTAGATTATAAAGCGAAGCGAGTAAAAAATTTGGAGATCTTATGGACAAAGTGGTGCAAGAACATAAAGATGCCACCGATAAACCAACACTAGATTTTGTGGATACATTGCTATCCTTGGAAAGACAGAAGAAGAGCCTTGGTGTAGAATTTCGACAAAGCGACATTAAGTTCATAATCTTAGTAAGATCATATAAACATTGTATAAGCCATTTAATTAGAATATATAGGAATATAGCTATGTTTTTAGTTTGGAACCGTGAAACCAATGCATTTTGTTTTTCATTCTTCCAGGATATGTTTTTAGCAGGAACGGCAACAACTTACTCACTACTAGAATGGACAATGACGGAGCTGATTAGACATCCTGATTGCATGAAGAAACTTCAAGACGAGATTCGTGCTAAGGCAACAACAACTCTTAATCAATATATATCACAAGGAGAAGTTGAGGATATGAACTACTTAAAAGCTGTGACTAAGGAGGTGCTGCGGTTGCAACCTTCTTTACCATTACTTCTACCTCGAGAACTAACTGAAGATGTCAAATTAAAAGGATATGACATAGCCTCAGGAACACAGGTGATGGTTGTTTTGTTGTTTTTAATCATTATTAATAAGCATTTAATAGTCTAATTAATGTTATGTATATATAGGTACTAATCAATGCTTGGGCTATTCAACGAGACACTTTGACATGGGGGATGGATGCAGAAGAATTTAGGCCAGAGAGGCACTTAGATTCACCTTTGGATTTCCGGGGAACGAATTTCGAACTCATTCCATTTGGATCTGGGAGAAGAATGTGTCCTGGAATCGGATTTGCGATGGTTTTGGTTGAGGTGACACTAGCCAACCTTGTGAACCGATTTAACTGGAGAGTGGATGTTCCACATTCCGGGGATGAATATGATCTAGCCGAAACAACAGGAATCGATGTTTCCCGCAAATTCCCTCTTATTGTCTTTCCATCTTTGGTTTAAACTATAAAACTAGTCTCCATGTTTATCCCTACGTACGTACGTCGAGTGCTAATTGATATGTAATAATAATGGTTAAACATTGGATGGTTACATCCATAATCCTTCTCATCAACTTATTATACAAGTGGTACCAAATTTTATAATTATACCCTAATTGAAAATGAGTAGATGTATGATTGTTGTTGAGTTGTGGTCTTGTAGAGTTAGATTTGTTAAGATTTATAGGCTTTAAATCAAAATCATTTGCCAATGTTGTGTTAAATTTTATCTATTTAAATTGAGAAAAATAAAATAAAACTATTAAAAAAAAAAAAAGATAGCACAGCAAGAGCCACGTGATGCTTAGGCACACTCACACACCATGTTGACGCGTTGAGAATAAAATAAACGGTTGAATGTTACCTCTTGAATTTAGGGAATTTTACTGGTCATGTTCTAGGTCCATCAAAATTTGCACTTAATACTCTTTTTTATCAACCTTTCAAATGTAATTTTTTACAATTTTTTTTTTGTTCCATGCAATAGGTAAATGATAAGTTTAACCCCGATTAATGTGATGTGTTTGTGTGGGTGGAAAAGCAAATGTGTAAAATGTTTTTAAAAAATTATAGTATTAAATAGAGAAAAACATGGAGAGAGAAAAAATAAAAATTGGAAAGTGACAGTTAGAAAGAGTAAAAAAATACAATTATAGAGATGATAAAATAAAAAAAATAAAAAGCTGAAAAATAGGATAAAGAAAAAAAAATTTAAAAACTGTGTAAAGATATTTATTTGGTTTTATAGACAACTAAAATGTTTTTAACATTTGAAACCATAATTTTGTCCGTAAAAATTTGTTTACTCCTTCCAAAATACCAATTTTGTCCACAGTAACTTGTAAAAATTATAAATATATAATTATTGTTTGTACGGTTTATACAGATTTATTATAGAATGTAAATTTTGAAAGATGAGAGATTAATTTTAATTGTAGAAGCTAAAGTGAAGAATTTATTTATAGTAGTGGTTTGAATAGAGATTAATAGTACACAAGAATTGTATAACTATTTTTACATGTTTGCAAAGTTGTCAACGATATTTGACAATGTGGACATAACAATTCGAGTAGTTCATCATGTGAGACAACAATGTGATATTAAGAAAATATGCAAATTAATTGTACATAAAATTCAAAAGCAAACATGCAAAATAATGTTTGATCAAATATATATAAAACCCAAGATCAAATATGTATATAAACAAAAAAATTCGAAAATTAAACACATTAAAACAAGATCAAACGTGCAATTAAATATTGATAGCTAAAAATATAAACTAAATATACAGATTTATATTCAAGATGGACAACAATCCGTCCAACATATCTAATGTGATGGACAACAATCTCCACTATAGATATATGATTATTGTTCGTATGTTTACATAGATATATTATAGAATGTAAATTTTGACAGATGAGAGGATAATTTATATAATAAAAGCTAAGTTGCTGAATTTATTGTAATGGTTTGGATGGAAAATAATAATGGACAAGAATTCATGTAACCATTTTTTATATGTTTGTAAAGTTGTCCATGCTATTTGTCAATGTGGACATAACAATTCGATTAGTCCATCATGTCATACCACAATGTGATATTGAGAAAATATGTAAATTAGTTGTACATAAAATCGAAAAGCAAACATGCAAAATAATGTTTGATCAAATATACATAAAACCCAAGATCAAACATGTATATAAACCAATTTTTTCAAAAAATAGATACATAAAAACAAGATCAAACATGCAATTAAATGTTGATAGACAAAAATATAAACTAAACATTCATACTTATAGTCGATATGAACAAAATAAATTGCAATGGACAAAATCTTTTGTGGTAAAACAACAATCTCATCTAAACCAAACAAATACATGATGGACAAAACACGTCTTATCTATTATAAACCCATAAATTTTTGAAAACCCATAAATTTATAAATTGAGAAACTTATAAATTCAAAACATCATAAATCATGACAAACAATATTTATCAATATTGTGGATAAAGAAAACAAATAACAAAATCTAGAATAAAATAATGGGAAACTAAAGTAAAAATATGAAATTTTGATTTTGTTGTAAAAGAAAAAAGTAAAATAAAACAATAAGAGTGAAAGATAGAAAAAAAAGAGATTAAAAAGATGTAGAGAAAAGAGAAGGAATAATTAAAAAAAAAAAAAGAAAGAAAAAATCGGAAAAGAGAGGAAAAATAAAATAAGAAAAGAAGAAAGAGAAAAGATAGGAGATATTTAGTAAGGGAGAACTATATGATATTTTAAACCTTTTAGAAATGTCATCAAAATATTAATATTGAAAAGGGCAGAAGTTAAGGTTATGATTGGAAAAAAAGGTGATATATGATATGTAGTGTAAAATTCCCTTGAATATATGGGTGATATTACGTGGATTAATTTGTGTCAAAAACATTTAATATGTTGAATAAACAAAAAGTGGGACCCGTGTTGACAGGTGTCGCATTTTGAGAGGTTACTTGAAATTCTTGATACTTTTTTTTACATCCAACATATTTGAGATCAGTTATTACATATTAAATTCTTTTTAAAAAAAAATTATCATCAAAATTTTTCATTTTTCATACTCTAAATAGAGACTTGTCTCATTTAATTTGAACACATAAAAAATGTATTTTCTATATTTTTATATCTTTTCATAAATTATTTTTAAAAATTTTTATACATAGGATTAATAACATGCATTTTTCTAAACTAAAAATATATGAAAAACCAAAATTATTTTAAAGTTTTAAATTGTTAATTATTTTAATTTTAACTTCAGTCAAAATTGTTATTCATATGTAATCACAAAAAAGACATAAGCATAAAAGAAAATAAATGTATAAAATAAAAAATAGTGGGATTGAGTGTTGAATTTTATCAAATAAATCATTGTAGGTGTAAAAATTGAGTGAATGTTGAAATATTATGTGGAAGAGAGTGAAGATGATATAGAGTGTTAAAATGAAAAATAGGGTGTTGAAAACAAAGATCATTGTACATGGTCTTATGTACAATGGGGGTGTTTAACTCAACAGTGCATAAGTGCAATGAGTGTATTGAATTTGGGTGATAATGATGTGGATTATTTGGTGTTGAATTAACTCAACATGTTGAATCTAGTTGATGATGAGAGAAAAAAGATACATGATAAGTTTTTAATGGATGCTGAAAATGATTGTTTTAATAAATCTAGTTGATGATGAGAGAAGAAAGACACATGGCAAGTTTTTAATGGATGTTGAAAATAATTGTTTTAATAAGAAAGAGAGTAAGACATATATTGTGTTATCATTGGTTGGCTGAAGTTTTTGATATTTTGTTTTTCATCTTAACTATTTCATATCAATTATTTTGTAATAAATTAATTTATTTTGTACAAGTTTATACCAAAATTTACCATTTTTCATACTTTACAAATAGATATTTGTTTCATTTGATTTGTACAACAACAAAAAATGTATTTTCACAAAAATAAAAACAGAAAAGACAATAAAAATAGTGAGGTAAAATGTTGAACTTTTAAAAACAAAATCATTGTAAGATAGAAAAATTAAAAAAGTGTTGAATTATGAGGTGGAAAAAGAGAAGATGATGTGGAATAATAAAAAGTGAAAAGTAGTGTTGAATGTTATAACCATTGTAGATTAGTCTAGTATCGAGATGTGTCATTGGTGTATACTTTTGACTTTGTAAGTCGATATTTAACTTACTATTATTTGCATTTTGCAAGACTCATTGCTTTCTGTTTCTTCTTTTTTTGTTTCAAAGGCTATTTCCCTCCACCATGAAATCTCCCATCTTCTTCCCTCCACCATGAAATTATTTAGCAGATCCAAGCCCAGATATGAGGAAAATACTGAGGGAACTTGTCATTTGTAATGATGGATCAATAAGGTGGAATCGGCTTGCACGCCTGGTACTTATATTTGTAAATAGTCAAAATTGAATACAAAAAGGGAAATTTTCCAGCTTAATGGTTCTCATGGAGGAAGATGAAATAGAGAGACGTTGTAAAACAAATAAAGAAATTAACCTTGATTTTAAAGTTTATGGACGTTCCCCATTGTGCATACGGTCCTACCCATTTAGAACGTGAGCAAAATTGGTTGTCCGGTCATTTTAGCCTCGTGTGAAGAGTGAGGCTAACAAGCATGTTTCCAGGTCACAGCAATATCCTAACAGGCTTCTGCGACTTCAGAAGACTCTCCAGAAGATCAAAAACTAAAGAAATCATCAGAACTGAAATATTTCGACATGCATTCACTAGTTTCTGCGACAGAAGACCTTCTACTGTTCATATTATCAGAGAAAGGGGCAGAGAGTTCGAGTCTTCCTTCTTCAGGTCATCATCAGAGTGGTTGATGATGCTCTGGATCGAAGCATACCATCAATCTCAGAGTTAGCGAATTCATCAAAACCACCTTTTGTTTGTCGCAATGGAATCTGAAAAATATTGTTATATATATTCGATGAAGAGAGTGAGCAATGGATTCAGGGGACTGAGTGAGGCGGTGAAGCTTGCACCAGGAATGTCAAGGAAGTCAGAGGTTCATAGTTATGCTTTAAATATTGTTTCTGCATTGCCTACACATTTTGGCCACAAAGTGCCTCACACGTGTTGGATCTTTTTCTCCAAATTGCTCCATTATGATAGGAGCCTATAGTTTAACACATTTTGGTCTTTCAATCTTCCCAAAGGTCTTTACGAATATATATTTTTAAGAGTACCCTATATTTGGTAGGTCATTAAATATTGAGAAATTTTCTAAAATAATATTATAAAAATAAAATAATATTTATATAAAAGGTATATTTAGATTAAATATTTTAGCATTTAGAGTATTGTTTTAGGTGATAGAGTTTAGGACTTAAAGTTATGTAAATTTTAAATCCTAAATCTTAAACTTTAAAAATATAAAGTTAGAGATATTTGTGTTATATAAGAAAATTCCCTAACAAAAATGATATTTTTGTTTTAAATAAAAATGTATGTTATTTGTAGTAAAAAAATTTATTTTGTGTTATTTAAATAATTACCCAATATAAAAATAATAATCCTCCACTTGATAATTTATCTTGTTTCATTTGAATATAGGATTAGAACGTGCTCATTAAAAAATAAGAGACCATTTCATACGACTCTGCCTATCAAGTGTCACCATGCTAGCACATGAGCATTTGGATTACTACCCATCAGCCTGATCCTCACCCCAACATCCACCATGCATCATCCAAGGTCCCAAGACCTTTTCCAAGTCATCCATGAACCGTTCAAAGTCTCGGAAGCTTGAAGCCGGTTCCTTGAAGCCTTGGAAGGTCACCAGTGCTTTGGAAAGCATTTCTTGAGTGTCTCCACCATTGCCAAGTGTGGAGACAGCCTTAAGCCATTAGAAGGCATTGTACTTTTTCCTCTACTTCGAGTTTGTCCCATATGTTGTACTCTTTTCTCTACTTCGAGTTTGTCCCATATGGGTTTACCGGAAAAGTTTTAACGAGGCAATAAATTCTAGTGCATCTTCACTTCATCCTACTTGATTCTCTAACTTGGAAACATCCATGACAAGTCTAGGGATCAAGGAAGTGAAGATCCTATCCAAGAAGACTGATCCAAAGTCTTCTTTTCTCTCTTTTGATACTTTATACTATTTTCACCGTTTTACCGTTTTATCTTGATGGTGTTGTTTTACCACCTTTGGACCCACGTGTTAGGGCTTCCTTTATTTTCCTTCCTTTGTGTTGTGCCTATATAAGGGCTAAACCTAGCATTGTAATAAGGTTAGACATTTATGAAGTAAAACCTTGATCTTTGTCTCTCGGATTCAATCGAGTTTATTCTCTTGATCCATTAGTAGGATTCCATGGGATTAGCCCTAGATCCAACCCCTTTGAGTTCCTTGAGCCGGGCTCGGGTCTCTTAGGGTTTAGTCGTATCATAGCCCTTCCCATAAGCTGTGTGGCCGGCTCTCGATCCATCCATCTCTACCGTGAATCCTTGGATCGATCACTACCTCCTCGGGTTCACTCCATTCTATCCTTGCCGTGGAGCTTCCATTGGATCTAATGTCATCAAGTCATGACCTTAAGGAGCCATGGATCTGGGATCACGTTATTGGTATCAGAGCCTACTCCATTAAAGGTTGTGTCTTTCTATCCTTCCATCATTTCATTTTTGTTTTGGTTGTTCTTGATGTTCTTGGTGTTCTTCGTGTTCATCATATGTTCTTCATGAATTTTCCATTTTGTTTCATTTCCTCCTCATCTCTTGCATCTCTTGGATCATAAAGATCATATCTTTGTGTGTATTGAGTGTTATAACCATTTGTTATAATCATTTGTATCATTGCTTCCATTTTCCTGTTTTTGGTGTTCTTGGTGTTCATCATCAAGTTCATCTTTCATCTTGCATCTTAAAAATTGAAAACCCCATAAAAATTATTTATTTGTGTTTAGGTTGATAGATCCATCACATTTTATCAACCATAAACTTTATAAAATCCATAAAAATTCTCATCTTTGATTTTGATGCATTTGAGTGAGTTCATGATAGTTTCTCTTTGGTTGTGTGTTCATAGTTTGGTTTTTCCAAGAGTTTAGGTTGCAGATTTCGTGTCCTGTTACCTTATTGGTATTATCATCTCGTTCATACATACATTGCTCACCATTGTTGCATCTAGATTTCTTAGATTTTGTATAAAGTCACTTGTTTGTTCTTGCCGTGTGTTTAGCTTTGAGTCTCTTTCTTTTGTGTGTTGATTTCTTGAGTTTTTTGTTTCTTTAGGTCCTAGATTTCATGTTTGGAGTCTTAGAGTCGTTGCATCTAGCTTCCATTGCCATAGGTTTCATCCTTGTTCATTTGATGCATTTGTGTGAGTTTATGATAGTTTCTCTTTGAGGGTGTCCTAATTGATTGGTTTTACCGTGATGTTTAGGTTGAAGATTTCATGTCTTGTTACCTTAGTGGTATTATCATCTCGTTCATCCATCCATTACTCACCATTGTGCATTTGAGTTCTCATAGATTTGTCTCATTGTTCATATGGATCTTGTTTGTGTTCATCTTGTGAACTGGAGCATGTAGTTGCATTTAGGGTTAATTTTTTGTGTTAGACTTGCATTTGTGGTGTTTATTTATGAGTCTTAGCTTGTGTTTGGGTCGTTTTTAGATTTCCACCATTGTTATTCATCTTGTGTTCTTCATGTTCTTCATGAGTTCTTGGTGTTCTCTTGGAGAAGATGAAGTTGTTTTAGGTTTGATTCATTTTGCTTTAGGGTTTTGTTAGCTTGTTTTTTGCCTTGTGTGTTCTAAGGTTAGCCACTGGTTTTGTGTAGTTAATGGTCTTAGATTCGTTTTGTGGTCTTAAGTTATTGTGTGGTCTTAGGCTGAATATGGGCTGTTTTGCTATTTGAATTTGTGGCTAGAAATTGGTCAATAATTTGAATTTGCCTTTGCATTATGTGTCGTCTTTTGTCTTCTAGTCTTAAAATGTTGACTGCCCTTTAGCCCTAAGCCTTGTCTAGGTTCACTGAGTCTTGTCCTTTAGTCTTAAAACGTTTTTGTCTTTTAGTCTTAATCACCATGTGTGGAGTCAAAGTTCCTTTAGTTTAAGCCTATTAGTCTTAGCTGTTATTCTGTCTTGTTGCATGATTTAAACTGATCCATTCATTAGAATGATCCTTTTGCATCTCATCCATTCATTTTATCCTTGTGCATTTTTGTGTCTAGGTTCTTTGGTTTTTGTCCTTTAGTCTTAAAATTTTAGGGTTCTCTTTGGTGTATTTGTGCATTTGAATTTTGAATTGTCTCATCTTATCCTTGTCCATATAACCGTTGCACCATTTAGTTACTTGTGATTCTTACTTAGTTACCTCTTATGTTGTTTTTACGAGGTAACTACTGGAAAACACGTTCCACGCATCGTTCGGTGAAACAGTTTGTCGAACCTCCACACGTTCCGCGAAACAATTCAGCGAGCCATGACACGATCCTCGATCACCCGTATTCGTACCTGGTCAAGAACACATCGACCATCAGACCGTGACCGAGCATCTTCGATCATTACATACCCGGCCCAGATTACCTCGATCATCAGCCTTCCGTTACCGATCATAACCGACGACCGGACCCCTCCGAGTCCGATCATCTATCATCCGAGTCCGATCATCGATCATCAAAGTCTGAACGTTGATTATCCAGGTCCGATCAGGACCCACCACCGGTCCGGTTAACAACCATCTCCGGCCACCGTCTCCGGCCACCATCGTCTCTGGCCACCACCTCCGGTGCACTTTTCTGGCGACTTTTCTGGCCAAATTTCTGATGTACTTTTCCGTCGTCCGTATAACTTATCCGTACCATTTTTCACAGACCGTGCCCAATCATCCTTGGCCATGCCCGAGCATTACCCACTCCTATCCGAGCGCTCTCCAGCAGTGCCCGAGCGCTCTTCAGCAGTGCCCAAGCGCTCTCCAGCAGTGCCTGAGCGCTCTCCAGCAGTGCCCGAGCATCTACCGGCCAATGCCTGAGTATTCCCCAGCCGTGCCCGAACACTTCCCACTCATGCCTAAGCATCCCATACTGATGCCCGAGCATCCCCAAGTGGTGCCCAAACACTCCCCACTCGTGCCCGAGCATTCACCATCCGTGCCCGAGCACTTCCCAAGTCTTGTCCGAAGACTTCCCACTTTTTCCAAGGAAGTTTTCTTGTTTTGCCCGAGTGACCCAAGGACGTGGATGTGATACATTGATCGAGTTTTGAAGTCATAACTTTCATAAAGGGGTGGGAATGAGACGCCTACCTAGCAAAGTTCACGCCACGGTCATGTCCGAGCATTTCCCGACCATGATCGAGCACCCACCACCCGTATCCGATCACTTGCTAGTTTTGCCTAAGGATTCTCTGATCATACCCGAGTGTTCCCTAGTTTTCCCGAGCACTCCCCAGCTTGTCCCGATCATTTACTAGCAGAGCCTTGTCACTTTCCGGTCATGCCCAAGTGTTCCCAAGCTTGCCTGAGCACTCCCCTTACGATCTCGATCACTCATCGTCCATGCTTGAACATTCACAGTTGTACCCGAGTGTGTCCTGTACCGGGCTCGATCATCCTAGGTTGTGCCCCAGTACTTCTTGGTTACGTTCGAGCATCTGGATAGTCTCCCCTGAGCATTCGGATAGTCTCCCCTGAGCATCCGGATGACATTCGCTATAATGACCTAGCATTCCCCATCAAAGCCCTAGTATTCCCCATCAAAGCCCTAGTATTCCCCATCAAAGCCCTAGCATTCTCCATCAAAGCCCAAGCATTCCATAGTCTTCCCATCAGTGCCCGAGCACTCACCAGTTGGCCCGATCAGTTACCAATTGTGCCCGAGTACTCCCCGATTTGTTTGAATGTTACCCAATCGTGTCCGAGCACCCCCTCCCAGATTTGGCCGATCATTCCAGGACGTCTCCGAGTTATCTCCATCTATAAGTGAGCACTTACCAGCTGGCCCGATCACTTACTGGCCGTGCCTTAGCACTCCCTGGTCATGCCCGAGTGTCCCTCTGCCGTTCCTGAGCACTCATCGCCAGCCGTGTCCGAGGGTTTCCGACCTTGTCCGAGGATTCCCCCAGTCGGGACCGATCACTCCTCAACCAGACCCGATCATTCACCGAGCCGTGTGCGAGGGTTTTCGACAACCCACCTGAGCATCCGGATGACCTGCCCAAGCATCCGGATAGCCTCTCTCGAGCACCCCGTACATCCGGTTGACATGTCCCGATCATGGCAAGCACCATGCCGAGGATTCCTAGCAATGCCCAAGCATTGTCCGAAGTTTCCCCACCCCGGACCGATCTTCTCCAGCATTTTCCAAGGCTTCCCTAGCCAGGACTGATCATGCCCCAGCATTATCCGAGGCTTTCCCCAGCCCGGGCCGATCAAGTCCCAGCTTTCCGATGATATATTAATCAAGTTTTGAGGACAAAACTTTTATAAGAAGGTGGGAATGATACGACCTTACCTATCAAGTGTCGCCATGCTAGCACATGAGAGTCCGGATAACTACCCATCAGCCGGATCCTTACCCCCAACATCCACCATGCATCATCCAAGGTCCCAAGACCATTTCTAAGTCATCCATGGACCGTTCAAAGTCTCGGAAGCTCGAAACCGGTTCTTTTAAGCCTTGGAAGGTCACCAGTGCTTTGGGAAGGATTTCTTGAGTGTCTCCACCATTGCCAAGTGTGGAGACAGCCCTAAGCCATTAGAAGGAGTTGTACTCTTTTCTCTTCTTCGAGTTGTCCCATATGGGTTTATCGGAAAGGTTTTAATGAGGCAATAAATTCTAGTGCATCTTCACTTCATCCTACTTGATTCTCTAACTTGGAAACATCCATGACAAGTCTAGGGATCAAGGAAGTGAATATCCTATCCAAGAAGACTGATTCAAAGTCTTCTTTACTCTCTTTTGATACTTTTTA
Source organism: Cardamine flexuosa (assembly GCA_963555745.1). Classification (NCBI taxonomy): domain Eukaryota; kingdom Viridiplantae; phylum Streptophyta; class Magnoliopsida; order Brassicales; family Brassicaceae; genus Cardamine; species Cardamine flexuosa. The sequence goes on along the minus strand of OY743216.1, from coordinate 8,962,256 downwards.
CTATTTTCATCGTTTTACCGTTTTATCTTGATGGTGTTGTTTTACCACCTTTGGACCCATGTGTTAGGGCTTCCTTTATTTCTCTTCTTTTGTGTTGTGCCTATATAAGGGCTAACCCTAGCATTGTAATAAGGTTAGACATATATAAAGTAAAATCTTGATCTTTGTCTCTCGGATTCAATCGAGTTTATTCTCTTGATCCATTAGTAGGATTCCATGGGATTAGCCCTAGATCCAACCCCTTTGAGTTCCTTGAGCCGGGCTCAAGTCTCTTAAGGTTTAGTCGTATCATAGCCTTTCCCATAAGCTATGTGGCCAGCTCTCGATCCATCCATCTCTACCGTGAATCCTTGGATCGATCACTACCTCCTCGGGTTCACTCCATTCTATTCTTGTCGTGAAGCTTCCATTGGATCTTCATGTCATCATGTCACGACCTTAAGGAGCCATGGATCTGGGATCGCGTCATCATTTATGTGGTATAGCTTTATGTGCGGATTCTCATTATATTGTTTTTCCATAGTACAGTTCCGGTGTTTATCTTATTAGATAAAGTTAATAAGTCATACCTCTAACCAAGTGGGATGGTAAATCTATTACACTATTAAAAAAGAGTCAATTTAAGAAGTGTTTATAAACACCCATGATAAAACAAATAAACTAGAATTAATGTTAAATGTGTATCCAAACAAATTAAAACAATAATATTATGGAAACCAACATTAGTTTTAAATTGCCTAAATTGAAAATCTTCAGATCTAATTTAAATCAGTGGATTGAGAAAATAACTATGATTCTCATTTCAGTTTTATTTGATCTTATTACAAATTATCTACTACACTATTAAAAAAAGTGTATTACACTATTAAAAAAGAGTCAATTTAAGAAGTGTTTCCAAACACCTATGATAAAACAAATAAACTAGGATTAATGTTAAATATGTATCCAAACAAATTAAAACAATAATATTATGGAAACCAGCATTAGTTTTAAATTGCCTAAAATGAAAAATCTTCAGACCTAATTTAAATCAGTGGATTGAGAAAATAATTCTCATTTCAGTTTTATTTGATCTTATTACAAATTATTTTAAAGTGTAATTTTTTCTACAAAACTCAAATATATTTTTTTTGCGGAAAAATAACAAATCCATTTTTGGCTGAAAATATCAAAAAAATTATTTTGGTAGAAATTTACAGATTTGCAGTTTGTTAAAAAAATTAGAGAGTCGAGTTTTTTACGGAGAACATATCGATTTTTAACGGAAAAATTGAAAAATTATCGTTTTGGCCGAACGGATTTGCATTTTGTTAGTAAAACTAAAATATCAAGTTTTTACTTGGGAAACGAATCGGATGATTATTTCACATTTATTTGATCTTATTTTAAAATTATTATATAATATATTTTAGCGGGGAAATTACATATCCGTATTTAGCGGAAAGTTTATAAATTTTTCATTTTTTGGAAAATTATGGATTTGGAGTTCATTATGAAAGTTACAGAGTTGAGTTTTTTTTTTGTTTGCGAGGAACATTTCCAATTTTTACGGAAAATTGTAAATATTTCAGTTTCGCATAACTGATTTGCAGTTTGCTAGGAAAATACGAGATCAAAAAATTTGGTGGGAAACGGCTCCGAAAAATAAATATGATTCTATTTCACCTTTATTTTATTTTATTTTCAATTTACTTTGAATTATTATTTAATATAAAGTATATAATTAATAAAATTAAATTTTTATCTACATATGTTGTGATTCAGGTATATTTTTTGCAGGAAAAATACAGATCATTTTTCAGCGGGAAATTAACATTAAAAACCAATAAACTATAATTTATATCAAAATAATTGACGTATAGTATAGCGTGGGTACAAATCTAATAGCGTAATATTTTTGGAGTTATTTTTGACAAAAAGCTTTATTTGAAGTTATTTTAAGAAATTTCTTTATAAATTATGTGACCAACACCATAACAAGTTAACAACCATTTATTTTAACTTAGGTGTCGAAATCAAATTAAAAGACGAAACCTATAAATAAGATGTAAAATCCAGTTGCTCGCCACCACTTCGAATTTTTGACATTCAATATGTATAAAAAGAAAGAAGTAGTAATTAGGTAGGAAAAGGATAATTTAGCCCCGGCCCTTAGGGTAAGTGACATAAGCTGCTGCTTAGGAACTTTTCTAAATATGAAAATATTCGTTTGCATTATGAGATTGTATGATGTGTATTTTAATCATTTTTATTTTATATTGTGTTCCATTTTTAATGAATATTGTGTCTCATTTTTTTTATGAATATTTATTTATTTATTGTGTGTATGTTTCAGCCATGCATTATTTTAGTGTTAGGTGAATCCACTATTTTTATGTTAAAATAGATATATGAAATAGTTTAAACAAAATACTTGCAATTTTTAATAGTATCATCTTAAAATAACACAAAGCTATCTATATACATTATATATATATATATACTATAGTCCATACCCACGATACATCGCGAGTCAATATTTTATTAATCATTATAACAAATAATTATATTCTACAGTTTAATGTTGTGTGTTCAATTTTAAAGATAATTTTTAATTTTTAGATTTTATTCATTTAGTTTTTATAACTATTTTCTTTTAAATATATAATTTTAATTTTATTAAACTATAAAATATTAATGTTGTTGGTTGTTTGACTTATATATCCATTCTAATATTTTGTGCATGTTTTAAATATTGTAAGAAATGTTTATATATTTATATTTACTAAAAAAATAGATTTGAATAACAATATATGTAGAAAACATAAACTTTTTAATTAATTAAATACATTATGTAATAATTCAAAATAATTTAAAATAAGATCAAATAAAAGTGAAATGTGAATCAAAATTATTTTTCCAATATAATGATTTAAATTAGGTAGATAAATTTTAGATAGATTAAAATCAATGTTAGTTTTCATAATATTGATGTTTTAATCTGTTTAGATATATATATATATATATATAACATTAGTTCTGGTTTATTTATTTTAATATGAGTGTTTGAAAACATTTCTAAAATTAACTATTTTTTAATAGTGTAATAGATATCAATTAAGTTTAACCTTACTATGATCTTTAAAATATTTTGATAGCTAAATTATTTACACAGAACACACTTGATAATTGAGTTTTAATATGATATATAGATTTTATGATATTAATAGAATATCATTAAGGTTACATTTTAGAAATATAAAAACCTAAAATTTTGTTAACGGTCATACATTTAATTTCGCTTAGGGCCTTCGAAATGATTGTACCGGTCATTACTAACGAATAACACATCAGCCACGAAAATATCATATTGTCAAATGTAGAAAAACTAAGAGTGATTATAGTGCTAATCACATGACTTTTGTTTATGTGTTTATGTCACCAGGGAGCGGTGAGGGTGGAGGGTAGTGCTAATCACATGGCTTTTGTTTATTTGTTTATGTCACCATGACTCTTTCGTATATGTATTAATATATTAATCTAATCTAAATATATAGCTATGTGTTTGCAACTCCTAAACACAGAAGAAAATATATTTACGAGTGAGATATACTAGATTTAAGTTTCAAAATAAGAAATGGAAATGATAATCGTCTCTTTCTGCCTAGCAACCATCCTAGTTCTTGTTCTCTTGAAACGAACCGCTGCCAAAATAAACCAACCACCATCTCCATGGCGACTTCCGGTGATCGGTAATCTCCACCAGCTAAGCCTTCACCCTCACCGCTCCCTTCGTTCCCTCAGCCTCCGCTACGGACCACTTATGCTCCTTCATTTTGGCCGCATCCCGATCCTCGTAGTCTCATCCTCTGACGTAGCTCATGACCTCATGAAAACACACGATCTTATGGTTGCAAACCGCCCACAATCAAAAGTGGTCCAAAAACTTCTCAACGGTGGGCGAGATGTTGCTTTTTCCCCTTACGGAGATTATTGGAGGCAGATTAAGGTTTTTCTTTTTTTTCTTTTGCAAAGCATTTTATTATCTTTAGTATAATCTCTTGTCTTTAGCTCTCAGGATTTGCTATCTATCTGTATATATAACCTACTACATAAATCTTGGATTAGTCAATGAATTGGGGATTTAAGATTTATTTGAGATTTGATTAATGTATATAAGTCATTGATTAACTCAGAGTGTTAATTTAGAACGTTATTTTTGGGGTTTATTTAGTTGGTAGAGTTTTATTAGAAGGATCTTACTATTGGACATAATGTGCCGGAGACTGAACAAAGATCTAAAATAATATATAAAAAATAAGAGTATATGTACTCATTGCCAATTGGTTTTGAGTTAGAACTTCATATCTAATACTTATTATATAAATTAAGGTTTTTATGTAGCTTTTCAATCTCCGTTTAAAACATATATATAGTTGAGAGTCATGTGCTTATTACAAATTGAAAGTAACATATGTTAAATTAACTGATGAAAATATTTAATCTGTTTTGTGAGGAAGAGTGTATGCGTCGTCCATCTACTCAGTAAAAAAATGGTAGAGTCCTTTGAAAGGGTAAGAGAAGAAGAGATAAGTGTAATGATGGAAAGGCTAAGAAAAGCGAGTTCTGATTCTTCATCACTAAATCTAAGTGAACTTCTTATTACACTGACAAGCAATGTGACAAGTATAGTATCTTTGGGAAGAAAACATAGTATGAGCGAAGTCAAGATCCAAGTGAGGAAAATCATGGAGCTTGCAGGTGCATTTCCCGTTGGCGAATATATCCCCTGTTTAGCCTGGATCGATAAAATCCGTGGTGTGCATGATAGAGCAGAGCAAGCGAGTAAAATTTTTGAAGATCTTATGGATAAAGTGGTGCAAGAGCATATAGATGCCACCGATAAATTAACACTAGATTTAGTCGATATATTGCTATCCTTGGAAAGACAGAATAAAAATGCAATAGAAATTCGACGAAGCGACATTAAGTTTATAATCTTGGTAAGATCACACATATATATATATAAGCCACTTTTTAATTATATAGGACTATCTATATGTATGTATATATATATATAAGCCATTTTTTCTTTTCTCCAGGATATGTTTATAGGAGGAACAGCAACAACTTACTCACTACTAGAATGGATAATGACGGAACTTATTAGACATCCGGATTGCATGAAGAAACTCCAAGACGAGATTCGTGCTAAGGCAACAACTCTTAATCAATATATATCACAAGAAGACGTTGAGGATTTGAATTACTTAAAAGCGGTGATTAAGGAGGTGATTCGATTGCATCCTCCTTTACCATTACTAGTACCTCGACTACTAACTGAAGATGTCAAATTAAAAGGATATGACATAGCCTCAGGAACACAGGTGATTTTTAAATATATTTTGTTTTGCTGTTTCTAATTATTAAATCATAAATAAGTATCTACAAATGATGATATATAGTTAATAATCATCACTTATAATGAATTTTATCAGAAAATTCTGCCAGTTTTTCGGTAATTATTTTGTAGTGGATTTTGTTGCGGAGAAAACGAAAGAGGTAATTTGAAGGTTTAAAGTGTTAGTAAAATAGTTTGAAGGTTTTAAGTGCTAGTTTAATATTTTCGAGGTTTAAAGTGCTGCAAAACTTTCAAGTTAAAAATGTTATTTTCCCTATTTTAGTTTGTTGCTTTTAATCATTAAATCATAAATAATCATTTACAAGATTTTTGTTATATATATAGGTAATAATCAATGCTTGGGCTATTCAACGAGACACTTTGACATGGGGGATGGATGCAGAAGAATTTAGGCCAGAGAGGCACTTAGATTCACCTTTGGATTTTCGGGGAACAAATTTCGAACTCATTCCATTTGGATCTGGAAGAAGAATGTGTCCCGGAATTGGATTTGCGATGGTTTTGGTTGAGGTGACAGTAGCCAATCTTGTGAACCGATTTAACTGGAGAGTAGATGTTCCACATTCAGGGGATAAATATGATCTAGCCGAAACAACGGGACTTGATGTTTCCCGCAAATTCCCTCTTATTGTCTTTCCATCTATGGCTTAAACTAGTCCCCATGTTTATTGCTCGTCGAATGCAACTTGAGATGTGATAATTATGGTTATATTGGATGGGTACATCCATAATCCTACGCATAAATTTATTATACAAGTCGTACCAACGTTTATAATTATATCCTAATTGAAAGTTAGTAGATGAATAAATGATAGGTAAATGAGTGCAGTGGGGATTTAGAAAATAATTTTACATGATGCACATGATATAAATATTGGGACAAATGGCTTATTTTAGCCAATTTGGTCTATATGTATTCTTGAATCTTTCATTGACAATAAAACTGTTTGTATATTTTATGAGGGGCAGCTGCCACCCCCACTCCTTTACTACATCCGCCATGTATATGTGCATGTGTCATTGTTGTTGAGTTGTAAAGTTAGATTTGTTCAGATTCATAGGCTATGCAATCTAAAATCATTTCCCATGTAATATTGTATTGCATCTACTTTAAATTGACAAAAACAAAATATACAAGGCGGGCATAAATGATAATAATACCATCAAAAATAGAAGATAGCAAAGCAAGAGCCACGTGATGCTTAGTCACACCATATTGACGTGTTATTATTTTGGAGATGTGTCATTGGTGTATGCTTTTGACTTTCTAAGTCCATATTAATGAGCTTTCTATTATTAGCAAGACTCATTGATCCCCGGAAAATACTAAACACCATTGCTTCTTGAACCATTGCTTTCTGTTTCCTTTTTTGGTTTCTTACGCTATTTCCCTCCACCATGAAATCTTCCATCTTCTTCTCTCCAACCATCTTCCCTTAGAGTTTTACCTTATTTTCGTAATCCACGAAGAGATTCACGGTCTTAGTATTTGAGATTTGTAAAAGAAATGGGATATATGGACTTAGCAATGTCGTATTCCAATAAAATGAGGATTGTTGAAGCCCCTGCAAGCGGAGGCGGTCTCAGGTCCCTTCTCTATCTCTCTGGCTAACATGATTGTTTTTTGCTTGAGCTCTACGTAAAATGAAACTCATCGATCACAATCTCTATGACTTAACTGCTGCAGCCAGAATGGGAAATTCAGCTATGGATATGCAAGTTCAGCTGGGAAGAGATCATCTATGGAAGACTTTTTTGAGACTAGGATCGATGGTATCGATGGAGAAATCGTCGGTCTATTCGGAGTCTTTGATGGTATTCTTAGCCCCTCTCTCAATATGAATTTATACATTAAGTCTCAATGACCTAGTTATGAAGGTTTCTATGAAAAGTATTTATTTTTTGTTACTGTTATTGCAGGCCATGGTGGAGCCAGAGCAGCTGAGTATGTAAAACGTCATCTTTTCAGCAATCTTATCACGCATCCTAAGTTCATCTCTGACACCAAATCTGCAATAGGTTTAACTTTTAGTGACGAATTATGATTAGTGTTTAACCCATCGGTCTAACTCTAACTCTCCATTGTTTTTGTTTTTCTTTTTTCCAGCTGATGCTTATAATCATACAGACTCTGAACTTCTCAAGTCAGAAAATAGTCACACTAGAGATGCTGGTTCAACTGCTTCCACAGCTATTCTCGTTGGTGATCGTTTACTTGTTGCAAACGTTGGAGATTCAAGAGCTGTTATATGTAGAGGCGGAAACGGTAAATTGAGATTTTTTTTTATAAATCTTTTGAATGTGGTCCACTAGCTCTTGTTATAATAATGTGAATGAAATGATTTCATGTGATATGTAGCCGTTGCTGTGTCAAGAGATCATAAACCTGACCAAAGTGATGAACGTGAACGGATTGAGAATGCTGGTGGTTTTGTGATGTGGGCAGGTAACAAGAATTATTTTTTATTTTTTATTTTGAATACCAGAAGGTTTGGACGGACACCGTAATCTCCTATGTATTATTTATTGCTTTTTTGCATCCTAATATGTGCATTTGAATTAGGGACTTGGAGAGTTGGAGGAGTTCTTGCAGTTTCTCGCGCATTTGGTGATCGATTACTGAAACAATATGTTGTTGCTGATCCAGAGATTCAGGTATGCATATAATAACTTCACTTGCATATGAACTTGTTGCATATCTACCATATACATCTTTTACTTGTGTTTTGATTAAAGTCATGTCTTCAACTACAGGAAGAGAAGATTGATGATTCTCTTGAGTTTCTTATCCTTGCTAGTGATGGACTATGGGATGTTTTCTCCAATGAGGTTTGTGAAATAAGTTCTTTAATGTTCCACATAAGTCTAAATGATTGAGATCTCTCTATATGACGGTTTTGTAGGAAGCGGTTGCGGTGGTGAAAGAGGTTGAAGACCCGGAAGAGTCCACCAAGAAACTTGTGGGTGAAGCAATAAGGAGAGGAAGTGCAGATAATATCACATGTGTAGTTGTACGTTTCTTGGAGAGCAAGAATGCTAATAACAAAGCTTCGAGCTCATCCGAGGAAGCAAATCAAGAACAAATCGCTGTTAGAAATGACTCAGACCACAAGAACTCAGCCAAAGAAACCAAGAAAGACCATACCACAGTACACAGAGACTTGGACCGCAGCGCTGACAATGAAAACCTAAAACAAAAGCCGATGGCAGCCAGAAGCGACGACAACTCATCAAACCAAAAGCCGATGGCAGCTAGAAGCGATAAAAGCTCGAACCAAAAGCCAATTGAGGTTACCGCAGCAGGACGCAGCGTTTCTTCAGAAAAGAGTTGTTTATCCGGGGAAAAGAATCAAATGCCAACCGCAGCTCGCAGCGGTTCAGAGCCTAAGAGCTCAGCCAAGGTACCTGAACAAGGGAAGATCACAGTACGTAATGACATAGACCGTAGCATTGCGAATAAAAAGCCGGTCGCAGCAACACATACTAGTTCTTCAGAACAGAGCGGATCAAGTGGTGAAAAGAATCGAAAGCCAGTCACAGTTCATAGCGATTCCGTGGCAAGCAAAGGCAAGTAGTGTTCCCTCTATGTTTAACTAAAAAACGTCCATTGACTTCAGGAGTTATCTCTTTTGATAAATGGATGTCTTTGTCTTCATATTTTTACTTCGAAACTATTAGTGTTCCGAGATTTTGCCTCGACTGATTTATGTCGTTGATGTAAGTTATTTTTGTTTGCCGTCGTTTTTTTTTTTTTGAGGTTTTAACTTCAATCATGTAAAATATTCTTTGCCGTGTAGGCGTGTATTAAACTTGTAAATGTGTTGAATCTATATGGTCAGCTGGTATTTTTACTAGAGGGAGTTTTAATTTTTTTCTTCTCTATTTGTTGGTTTATGATTATTTAAAAAATGTCAACAACATGGTCTGCTTGGTTTAAGGTTCAAGTCAGAAGAAAAAATGTATTAGACTATCCGAAGAGTCGAGAAAACGAGCTGATACAATTTTCGTTTGTGAAAGGGGTGTGTTGAAAGTTTTGGCAAACGGATGTTGTTGAGCGGCCCAGCGAAAGAGTTCTTTAGTAAGGATGAATGGAAAAAAGAGAAAATCTCTCTAATGTAAGATCAGAGCGTTTGGTATTTGTGAGGTCATAGATCTTAGAAATACTATGAGGTAGGTTTGGGGGCATAGGTCAAGTACCCGCTAATTTAGTAATTTTTAGATATTTGCTAGTTGCTACTTGATTCGGTCCAAGTAATTACATAATTTTCATTTGTTACTTGTACATGATCTGTCTATAACAAATACTTGTTATATTAAGTATGTGTAAAAAGATGAGTATTCACAAATCATTTGGTCCGGCTTGTAACTTGTTTTTTTGTGTATGTGGGTTGGAATTGTGTTTTTGGGGTTTAATATTTTTTGGGGGTCTTGGCTATTAAAACCATAGCTAGCTAATCCTTATTTGAGATTTGTTACTCTTTTTTTCTTTTCTTTTTTGACTTTAGGTTTTGTATTAAGTTGGGGTTTTGTAAGATATAAATGCAAATAACAAGCTTTATTAACGGTAACAAATATTTACTATACTCAGTACCTACTATAAGTAACAAGTAACATGGCATGCTACATAAGCCTGATCATCTCCCTCTTTTTGTCCAACGTCCGTTTTTCATCTGACTCTCCATCAGTTTCTCCATTCTGTTTTTTTGGTTCAAATGTTTTTCAAGTTTGAGACAGAAATACAGAGATAGACCGAAAACTAAAAGCCAACAACCAACAAAATATGAGAAGCAACTAAACAGAATGAAAATAGGTGATCACGATCTATCATCGCCATTCTTCAAAATCCGCTCTCAAAAGAGTTGCCACGTGTTACTACGACCCTTGGCTAGCCAAGTAAGAAGCATTACCTACAGCTTCGCCGAGAAGAACCGGAAGAGACACATGCTGCATGGTTTCAGACTTTGCAGCATTACTAGTCCTGATGAAGCTACATACACACCTTATGTTATGTGCCATCGTCAAGAGAGTGCTCTTAACGTAGCTTAAAACTAACGCATCCCCACCGTACAAAATGTGGTTTGAACATCCAAAAACGTCCTTGATGCACATTACATACACGATCCACATTCAAAATCACATGATATATATACAAAATATAAACACCACCCACTCACTTGTCTTCCTCTTCCCCCAAACAACACCTAAAAAAAACTCATCAAAAAAAAAAAAAAACACAACTTTTTTAAATAAAAAAGTTTGTTAAAATCTTATTACTAAAAACAACATCAAACAAGCCCCCCACTCTCTCACTCTCAATATCTAAAATGTAGGTACAAGTCCAAACCCACTAAAGATACCACCATGTCCATGACCAGCCACATCGTTGCTCTCACCAGTCTCCGTCCGCTTCGCAAACCTTCCCTTGATTCTTGGTCTCATTTCCGCATACGCTTTCCTCGAAGCGTACCTTATCGTCTTCTCGAACTTCCTGTTCTTCCTCTTCTCTCTGTACCTCATTACCCTCGCCTCTCTTTCCGCTGAAGTCAACGGCACAGCTCGCTGACTTCCTGGATCTGCTCCACTGCTTGCAGGTCCACCGTAAGGGTATGAAACATCAGCCACAGAACCACCATCTGGCACCACTCCCACTTCTAGTGACGATGATGAGACCTGCAGTGATTAACAAACATTGGATTAGAAAACAACATGAAATACTTAAAATGTTTTAAAGTGAATCTATGCATACTTAACTTATATAATTGCATACTATTATTATGGTGAATCTTCTACTTATAGACTAGCTTATAGCTTATGCATGTTGCTCGCACGTAAATTATTCATTTTTTTAGATGACATTTGAAGTCCATAACCGCAAAACAAATCCCAAATCGAAATCAAGATATATAATTGTATAGTATTTAATAAGGATTAGCAATGCTGTTTCTTTATAATAACTTTAATCAAATTTAGTGACCCAATCATTAGTTCCAATTAAATTAATAATTTGTGTCTTTAAGAAGTCGTAACCCTAAAGAACCAAGTGTTCGTCAAATCTAAGACATACTTTTTCAACATAAAAAAATATTAAAATCTTAGATTTGAAAAACAATTGGCTCCTTTTTGAGTTAGATTTGACTTATATTTGAAACAGAATCGATTTAATTTAATCACTTTTGATTAGAGAAAGATTAATTAAAAGATTAAGCTTACGCTGTTGCTGATACAGTTGTAACCGTAAGTAAAGCCTTTAGAACCACCAGTGAAATCCGATTCAAAGCAGCTCTCGTTCACCGTCAGAACCCTAACCGTCTGATTCTCCACCGGAACCACACCATCAGTCCCGGAGCTATTCTGCTCTTGCGATTCAATCTTCGGATCTACAGTTCCGTAATCCAGATCCAGAAACGGATCCGGATCCGAGAACAAAAACTGTTGACCTGTGTTCATCTCCGGACTATCTCCCGGAACCTCTTCAGCCACCGTCGTCGTCGCCGTCGTCTTCGGATTCGGAAGCAGCCACGACGCTGCTTCCTCCTCTTCCTCACGGCTTCCGCTTCCGTCTAGATCGGAGAAGTAACAGTCATCGAGAAAATTAACAGCCGTGTGTTTAACGGAATCGTCACCGCCGTGACCGGAGATGGAATCGTAAAACGGCGTGACGGGAACGCGCTCGTGACGGCGAGCTAAAGGATTAGCTGAGTGGATGTCTCGGTCGCACGTGACGCATAGAGCAGCCGCGTCAGCTTTGCACGTGACGTAAGCTGGGGCTTGCTCACACACTTCACATATCCACACGCGCGCGTGTCTCGACGCTAGCTTGTTCGCCGCGTGGACTTTTGAATCGCAGCTTAGACACAGAAACGCCGCGTCTGGACGGCAGTATAACGCCGCCGTCGCCGATTTGCATGAGTCGCAGAGCTTAGACGCCATTTTTTTCTCTCTTTTTTCTTCTCTAATTTTTTTCAGTCTCTCTCTCTCTCTCTCTTTTGTGGTTGGTGATGACTATGAGCTTCTTCACATGAGCGTGTCCATGAGTCTATCCATGTGGGGCCCATGGGTATCCATCTAAAACAAATGAGAAGTTGACACGTGATGAAATCTTAGCCAAACAACGTAATTTCTTTGTGTAAAAAACCTTTGCATTTGTAACGCCCAAGAAAAAAAAAACTTGGCATTATAGTTCTGACATATGTGTAAAATTAGTTTTGGCATTTTTCGGTGTAATCAATCATATGCTTTTTCTAGTTTTATTTGATACTAGTATTCATAATTCTGAACTGTCGACATTTGGCAACAGGTGTTTTATTTTTAACAAATAATGTGTAGCGAAGTTGTCAATGACTTTTTAAAATGAATTATAAATAAAATTGTCATTTAGCAAAAGTTAAATATGCAAAAAAGAAAAAAAAATCAAGAAGTGTTGATGAGTTTTTTAGGACCACCACCAACGAGAAGTTAAGATCAATGGAGACGAAACTGTGACCTAGGTGTGGGTAAAGTAAATGGTAGGTGGGTAGGTCGGTCACTAATGGGCTGAATATGGGCCATTTGATTCTAAATTACTGAGCCCTTTTTCTGTAAAACTGATATATTAATTGTGCATTTTTTGTTGTTCGCTATTTGGCCCATATAATGAAAGTCACAAAACCATCAACAAACTCACTCACGAAAACCATCAATAACAATTCATATTTCTTTTCCATCAACAAACAAATTAAATCACTTTCGATTTTTAAGTTTAAAAAAAAAAAAAAACCAGAAAACGACAATTGCAGCATCTAAGTACAAAAGTGTGTTTAGTTTTTTATATTTTAAATGATAACTGTCCACATCATTTATATGATTTCAGTATTACGTTTATTTACATATTTTATATTTTATACCTTTTTTTCTTACGTCTCTTAAGAGTAAATGTGTTTATTAAAATATTCATCAATCAAGAATTCATGTGGGGTTTTTTGAAGAGCGATTATGCTCATACTGGCCACTCAAAAATGAAAATTAACGCACATCGTCATTTTTATGTAGATGAAATGTGGACCAATTTAATAACCAGCATACACGTTTTTGATGGTGTGTTGTAAAAAGACTAATTGGACTGACTCTAGTCAGCACTAATAAATTGATAGCGTATATATATATCTTAAATTTCGGCATTCCCCCAGTTTGTAATAACTTGTAGTACCAATTAAAAATAGTATATCCTTAAAAAATTGCTTGTTAGTTGTTACACATGTAAAAGCAGTATTACATTTGTGTCTACGAGCTCGAACGATCGAGCACAAATACCAAACTCAGAAGAAGGAAAAAAAACAATTTAAACCCAAAAAAAATGTAAAGTTAAGAAACGGTCAGAGTCATGTATCATGAAAAATGTGGAGCTCTATGTGTTGATTACACTTAAATGAGGGATGCATTAAATACGATGTAGCAAAGTCGCATCGCCGCGTCAAGGTTGCAGCAACCTCTTTTACCGCAATAGTGTCCAAATACATACACCTAACTCATCATAGTTTGACACTTTTGCCCCTCTTCAAAACCAGTCGATTCCGTTCATGTATTGACACGTGTTCATGTTATGACGTTGTCGTCTCTTTCCGCCAACCGATAAAAGCCTGCCGGCGGCAGAAACCATGGGACTCGAGCGAGTCATCATTAAATTTGAGTTACGACTTAAATGAGAAACTAATAACTGATCGTAATCGTACCGTACCCTTTTTTGTGTGTTAAAAATCGTACCGTACTTGTTCGCGTACTATCATTGCAGAAATATTTCATTAAAAAAAAATCATTGCATAAAGTTAGAGAAACTATAATATATATGGTTAATATCAATGTTTTTAGATTCGGATCGACCTGGCTGGTCGGACTGATTGAATCGGGATTTGGATATTCTTTCGGTTTACATTTCGTACTAAAATTTGATGATTTAAAATTTAGAAAAATTTGTTATTAATCCGCCATCCGGCCGGTTCGACCGGTTCGTCGAATTACGGATCAAAATAAATTTTTAATTTTTATTTTATTTTATTTTAAAACAATTTTGATACAAATAAAATAATTAATTTATAGAATAAAATATTTTTTTTCCTTCTATATTTTTTTTACTTTTATATATTTAACTTACTTTTTATATTTTTTCTGACTTAAACACAACAAACTAATTATTTGTATTTTTTTTTTATCTTTATTTATAATCTTTATAAATACTTTATAATTTACAATAATAAAATATTTTCAATATTTTATGATTTTTGTCTTATGATAAATATTATTATATTTGTTTATTTATTAATAATTTATATATAATTATATATTTATTATTTTTTTATTGATCCAGCGGTCGGTCCGATTTGACCGATGATCCAATGACCCGGATCAAATACGAAAACATTGGTTAATATGTTAGATATCAAAAAATGATGTAATTGCTATTTCGTATATAAGTGAATGCTAATTTTCCGCATGCCATTAAATAATTGTTTAGTATCAAATGTCAATAAATAAAATAACATGCTATTAGTTTAATACAAGCGTAATTTTTTTGCTTATTTGTTTAAAACATAGGTGAAAATGTGAAATAAAGTCAACATTCACTTATTTATGATTATCCAACCACATCATTTTTTTTGTAAACAAATCTCAAGAATTCTACTGGATTTTAGTGAATACACCCTTAAAATTAAGTTTACAATTTTTTTTTTTTGGTTAAAAAATTGATTATATTTTAAGTTTACAATGTTAATGATCAAAACAGTGATAACTTTAATTTAGCTTATACCGAAATACTTTCATATACCACAATACTTTAATATGTCAATTTTTTGTTCACATTTTCTACTCTAGTTATAGATTTACAAATATCAAGGTCGATAAAAACAGAGGAAAACTAATTCCAACAAACAAACAAAACCGGCAAAAACAGAGGACCAAACCAAAAAAAAAGTACACTCTTGAGAACAGAGCTCAGTGGTTTTCTCCTGATAATGAAGATTCCCCATCTTGCCCTTCTTTTTTCTCCGTATCTTCGCAGTCTACGCTCGCCACGCAAATCTTGGCGGCGACCGGAGTAGCCAAGTAAGTAGGCTTGTTTTGTCCAGCCATGATCACAAGAACCTTCTCCTCGTAAACCTTAGGTGCCACTTTCTCACCGGACTCCGTCTGTTTCTCTCCGTCACCGTCGTCTGTCTGGCGAGAGAGCTTCCAATAAGAGCAAGCGAGCAATAAGAGAGCAAAAGCGATGAGTCCAAGCATGGCGGCTAAACCACCGAATAAGTAAGGAACCGGTGTACGCCACGGAGGCCGTGTATGAGATTCCACCATTAATGTTGACAACTTCTGATCTGCGTTTCCACTTATGCTTGGAAATTCCCTCATTGTTTTTTTTTTTTTTACCCTTCTTCGAATTGTGTAAGAACAAGAGAAAAAACTTGAAAATTCTTAAGGTATTGTATTTTTTTATATAATTGTGAAGCTAGGTTTGATATGGGCTTGGAGTGGTTTACAGTTTATTTATAGTGGTGGCAGAGAAAGGGAGATGTAAATATTTTCACAAAGTGTCGTTTTTGTTCTTTTTTTTTTTTTTTTTTTTATAAATAAATTTGAAGGTGAGTGGGTCACGGAATCTCCATGATACGTTACATTTCTAATTTCTTTGATCATGCACCAGGTTCGAAGATATTTCACGGAGTAATATGTTTTTTTTTTGTTCTTCTTCTCTTAAAAAAAAAAATAACTTTTTGCTTGAGAATATTAATTTGGCTAGCTAAAAACATATATTGATTAGTTCCTTAATCATTTCCGATCAGAGATTATAACATGTCAAACCTTTTTGTTTGTTTTTTTTTTTTGGTTTTTTTTGCCTGCGGATGCTAATTGAATGTACAATCTTTTAATTTCATATAATGTTGTTGTTGTAGTTGAAAGTATTGTGGTAAAAATGTTTGTTATCAAGATATTTACGTACGAAATTAGTGGCAACCGACAACAATTAAAACAGATAAGGATAAATAATAAATTTTACTTTATTTGCAGATGTTTCATCGGGATGATGTATGTGTTACATGTTTTTTAAAAAGATGTGTGTTACATATCGATATATGATTCGCTTATTTTATGCGTTATTTATTATTTGTAATAAGATAAAACTATATTTTTCTAATTGATGATTTTTGAGATAAAAAATAAAAAAAGAAAAAATAGCAATAACATTTTATTATAAAAGTAAAAATATAATCTAGCCAGTGTCTCCCCGAAGGCACAATTCAAAAGACTAGTGATCAAAGTGCCAAACAAAATATACAAAGAGAAAGGAAAAAAAAAAACAAAGACCAAGTACTGACTGTTGGATCCATATTATGTTCAGAGTTCACCAGTGAGCAGATTACTAGTAAGATTTTAAGTAGCACTTCACATAAACTTTCCATAAAACAAAAGATTTAGTGATTTACAATAAAATTTGTATACCAAATGACTTTTGGTCTAGTGACTTTCTTGAAATAGATTATGCCATTGACAAGGTATAGTGCCTAAAACACATAGAGATAAAAAAAAGTTATATTAATTATAACTTCGTGTATTGTTTTTATTAATTAATATTTAACATCTACTTATAAATAATTTATCAATAATAAAAGTCACTAAATTTTATATGGTCTTAAAAATAAAGAAAATAAAAAAATCATGGAAACTTTAAAACAAAATTGAAACATCAATTTTTAAAACATTAAAAACAGAATAAAAAGCGTAAATTTTTAACTTTTATATTAGGTGCATAATTGAAAATTTTAATTATTTTTAAATATGTTACACGCTGAATAAGGTAGAATAAAACATATGCTAATCATAGTACCAGATCATATAAATTAGAGTAATTTCAGTCAATAAAAAATGTCAAAACAGTTACACAAATAAAAATTAAAAGCTGTAAGTAAATATATATATATATATATATATATATATATAATTTAATTTTATTTGTCACCCAACTGTTATGGGAAATTTTTTTTTCTTTCTTGTACCATATTTTTTATGTAGACGTCTGGTTTTTACCAAATAGAAATTATGGTCTAAGATTTCGAGTTTATAATTTAAAGTTTTATTTGTCAATTTGATAAATTAGACATTTATTGGATAAACTAATAACAACCCATATAAAACCCTGTTATGAAAAATAAATCTTGTAATATTCTAGTGAAAGATGAAACTATCTTTACATATCTAAATAAAAAATAACATATTTATTTAAAATTATTAAACACATCTAAATAAAATAGATTTTGTAACAGTTAAACATACACAAAATTAAATTTAAAAAAATATAATCTATATATCATATCATATATTTATATTTACTTAATTTCTCTCCCCGTTTTTTTCCATCTAGAAAATTAACTGTATAAACTATTAGCAAAGACAAACAAAAATATCATCATTAAAAAAGAAGAAACACCATGCTTAGTTGATTATTTGATTTTGGAATATCAACTGGGCCCAGGTGTGAGTTTTATTCGGGCCCATAAATTTCACGTCAAGTCTCTAGGGTGTCAGAACTCAATTCACATGGCCATTTGTTATTACACTAAGTCAGGGGTATCTGTGTCTTTTAAAGGTGCTATTTGGATATGATTTGCCGCTAACAGTAACATTATTTATACATATATATGTTTTACTTTATAATATTCCACCACAACAATCCATAGATTTTTTTTTATCCGTAGTTGGAAGGGAATATTTCATTATGTTCAATGATATTTCCCAAAAACAAAATTTGTTAAAGAAGCCAAGTCCCAAAATTGCTATGATAATATTTATTAAACTATATCTACATTTAGAGCCTCCTCTCTCCGTACAATCTTTAAATAATTCAACTATATTTTTAAATCATAATTAATATAATGGATATAAATGAAATAATAGTAATTGAGTGGGAACAAAAGATGATGGGTTCGATCTTATTCTTAGATTATGTCATTTGTCTTAAACATACTTTCGATTTTCAGTACCGGTCGGGAGCATAAGCCACATAAACAAAAGATTAAGACCTTAAAAAAAAAAGTTTATTTAGTAAAAGTTAAATCCAAAATTTATAACTAAAAACAAATAAAAATATATTAATAAATCTTCGAACCCATGATATGTGATCTTAAAATATTTACTCAAACCATCAGACTAAGCTCTATTTATAGATATATTTAATATTTATAAACGTTTACATAAAATATTACGAGTTTAGAGATGAAAATAATTAAGCTTAACTTTTATTTATTTTGTTTGGAAATGAAAAATGTTAATATTATATTGAATTGGTTTTTCGCTTAGGGACTCCAATACTGTTGGACCGGCCCTGATGATTTCCATTCAATCACGAAAACCGTGCATTGTAATATCCAAAAATTTAGAAGTTTCAAATTTTATAACTTTCCAACAAAAATCTATATATTTTGAATTTTATTTACACCAAACCCGTTAAATGTACTTACTTCTCCTTCATGAAGATTTGGTATTGATTGCTGGCCTTTTTGTTACGCTAATCAGGCTTCTTTGTTGAGCTTATAAACTATATATGCAAGTATAAATTTAGTTACAACATAAATAGATTACCGATATTTATATTTATATAATATATATAACTACAATGCATTAATTTAGAAGCATACTCATCCAATCTCTACTAAAATATAGAATCACAAACTCAATATAATATTAGACTATTAGTCATCATGAGTTGTGTTGTGATTACTATATTTCTCCCTATTCATATATAAAAGGAAAATTTCGTCGGTGAAGCTTGAGGAGCTTCTGTTAATTTCTTAGTTCATAAGCCAAATTAGAGGTCTGCAAGTTCAATTTTAATTTTAAGCTGAGTGCATGCATGTTTTAAAGTTTTTATTTGGAGCTGTGAGATTACACATGAAAGAGAATATTTAGATGGAGTTGGAGGAGTCATGACAACTTGAAAATAGAATTATGGATTTGTCAACTTGCGGATCTTTCTCCCTTATACGATATTTGGCAAGTAAAGTGAACATGCACTTTCAAAATCTTGGACCCATGGTATGCATATGATATCAATGTTCATGGGCATAAGTATATAAGATATATAGAATATATGTGCATCAATGCTTATAGATTTGTTTAAAACGTAAAATAATTGTACTTATATTCTAATCGTAGCTAGATCCACATTTTTATTTTACTATTATTCAACCATCAATTTAGTTTTAACTAAAACTTTTGAGTTTATTGTATCCTAATGTATTATGTACAGTATTTAAAGTTTCTGATTCCCTCACCTATATTTGGTTCTGAAACAATTAGTAAAGCAAGACATATTGGAAAAGGAAAAAAAAACTTAGATTCTTCTAAATTGGATACCATGTGCAAATAATCCACTTAGATCGTATGAATAAAAGGAACACTCTTGTATAAAAATATTCTATTTTCCACCACCGCAAAAGCATCTGAATTTACTCTATCCTTTCACTGATTAGTAAATAACCTGTTGGTTAAGCCAAAGGTCCATTTCTTCTTATTCACGACTCCATTACGTGAAGCACAACCATATATGTTTACATATATTGAACATATATGTACATATAATGATACTGATAGGTTTATCATGCGGACACGATAGCGATTGGTGAACACAACCAATAGATAGATCGATAGGAGATATTGATTTGTGCTTGTCGGAGAGATTCTTTCCCACGTACGTGGGAGAGGCTTATAGATTTACTGTGAAGCCAGAGTATATATTTATTATTCATACAACCAAAAAAGTCATGAAATTATTCGAGATCTGCTTGTGAATCAAACTTAGATACGAATATAGTTTATGTCTGTATTGATGTATCGATTTGTTTATATGACTTTGTGAGACATCCAAGAATCATATCTCGCTTCATTTTCTTTATTTTCTATTATTATATATTAATTTTGATTCTTTGTTGGATATAATTAGTGAACATATCCCCTCAGTCTAGTAATCTATACATTCCTTTAAGTATCTGTGTGCACATTTTGTTTATGTTATCATACAAATTCGATGGATAATAATAATAAATAGGTTGGAGGATGTCAACTGATCGGGTGGAGAAAATATATGAAATTTTATAGTTATATGTAATAGTTAGCAACAAAATTGCCAACCTCTTCACTGTAGGGTTGATGGTAGTGTGATCCTGATAGATGATAACTTATTTTGCAATTATTAAATAGTATTAGTCATTTATTAATTATTGATGATGAATACTATATGTTATTATTTAGGATTAAATAAAAAATAGACTTATTTGAAAAACTATTTTTGAACGGAGATTTTTACTCCTTCAAAAATTCTTCTCAAAAATTTTGTTTGTAAATAAAATTTTCAAATGGTCAATGACAATCCCCCTATTATTTATCATGTCACACACATATATTCTATTTGTCTGTTAAGAGAAAACTAGTAATCTTGAGTATTTTTATGATTTAATCTTATATTATGTCGAACCACAACAGATAATTCAACTTATAGTATACCGGAGTCTCTGAATTTAAAATCAACAATACAATTTTCATGCAATAAAGTTTGAACCTTTACACCTGAAAAAAAAACTCTAAATCTGATTATCAAACAGCCACTAAATCTACAACTACAAACAAAACAATCTCTTTTCTCAACATCAGCAATGTTAATGGTTTCGAAATAAACGAATCCATTTACCATTTGCATAACATTCTCTTGAACTCTCTGACAATGTATTTGTTGTTATCAGCAGAACAAAATTCTGCCAGTTTTCATGCTATGCGTGTGTTGCACGGAAGCCTAATTATGATGAAGTAACTAACAGCAAATATAGACAGCTGTTCTGACGAACAGACACGATCACCTTGTCTATTCTGCAACGTGTCTGAAGATGTTGTGTTTAGTTCTACTCCATCTTTCTATACAGCCGCCTAATTCCCACTTTAACCAAAGAAACGAATCAGTCTTGTAGCTTTCAAATCATCCAAAACCAGCATTTCACATATTGTGTCAAACCAATATGCTAAAACCCATTTTGATATTAGAGAAAAACCAAAGTCTTTGGATCTTTATAGAGAGATTCTCATATCGTATAGACCGTTTGAATATTTATGAGCTTATTCAAGACTATGATCAGAACTTGTTTCAGGTGAAACCATTATTGATCATCTGAAAGATTTATCTGGTGTGGCAACTTTGTAAGACTTTATAAAGGTGAACGTTGAATCCATATTATTGTCACAGTGAGTCTACCTCGCATAATCTCAACGTGTCATTCAAAACAAATATGGTTTTCTCAGAAACTAATTTCCTTAGCTTCATTTGAATTATGAGAAATCAAGAAAAGTTTGCCAGCTGTTTCACAAATGGTTAGCCCGAGACCAGTTCCGCCATATTTGCTGGCATGATCAGGGCTCACTTGAATGTACTTCTTGATTAGACAACGCATGGCATTCTCTGCAGCCAAACACCAAAACAAAATATCTATTAGCATCCCATATGAAAAATATGTGAAGGAACGTACACTAATATATAAAACGACATGTGTTCTTTCACTCATTGAGTCATTTGTTAATTGACTTTGAGTTGAAAAACTTTCATTCCTCACACACACCAAACATTAACGGGAGTTAACACAGAATTAGTATGGTTAAAAATAACTTAATTTATGCATAATTTGATTGGTCAAATTTGCTAATGTTTTATTGATACACGCTTTTTCTGTCTTTTCAATTAATATATATAGGAATTTGTATTAAAAATAAAATACTGGAAGATTACGATTTGTTAGTGAAGAATTAATCTGTGAGCTCAATCAATATATAATTTAGTAATTATATATTAAAGTATAAAATTCTAACTATTAGACAACCATATGATCTTATATAACTCCTCAGAGAGGATTTCAGCAAAAATATATGGAAGAGAAGAAAATTTAGTGTTGTTTGTTCTTACATCTTTATTAGTTGTATAAAGTGTTAACTCACTATACTAGACAAAGAGAGATACTTTAGTGAGCATCAAGAGAAACAAAAAATTTAGGAAATTTATTTTAATATCTTCATTTTTTTAAAGGGTGTAACACGAGAACTTCACCCAAATTAATCGTCCAATCACGTTTATGATGGGATCTGGTGCATAAATGATGGTATGATCATACCCAATTTTAGTGATATTTAATTATTGAAGTATATAAGGAGGTTTGTGATCTTACCAGTTACCAAAGCCTAGAACGTTAAAAAAAAGAATGACATTTTTTGTGTGTGGTAAAAATGTGTATGCAATGCATTAACGGTTGTCAATTAAATTTGTATCAAAAGACGGTTGAGAGGTTTTGATTAAAAGGATGGCATCATCATGCCGATATGTTGTCATGTTTTCGATTTCCCAAAATGATAACATCGTAAGTTCGTAACTAATGCACGATATGATGTACACAAATTTTTGGTGAAGCTCAGACCAAAAAAAACAAATCTGCCGGTTACAAATAACGTTGCAAACAAAAAACAGAATGATGGATATATATAATTGATGAATTTAACACTTTTTAAGGGGAAAACTATAGTCTCGAAAATATAATAAAATGGAAAAGTACTGATCATTGTACGGTTAGAGAAATATAATATCATCCACAACATTAATTCAAAAATTTATTAACTATCAGCGAGGCCACCCAAATTTAACGATAAATCAATTAATTGACTTGGAATTAGAAACGTTTTGAATTAGTTAAAACTAAAGTTGAATCCAAAAATTGTACCAAAATAATAAAATAAGATCATTTAAGCAGGACGACCACATCACTGGACCGCTTGGGCTACAAATTGAAGTTCTAATTAATTAATGTTCCGTTCCTGTCATCAATCCTCATGCATCACCATTATTCACCAATTGCTCTCTTATTTTTCATAGAAAATAATCGTTGAGGAAAAATAATATATATATGTCACACAAAAAGTCAACATCCTCGGCTCGTTACATCACTTCCACGTAGTGAACAAAAGTATTACGTCATGGCTCATGCAACACCGTAGACAAAGGCAACAAAAAAAAAAGAGATAGGCAAAGGCAATATGTTAAATTTTATTTTTTACTTTTGTTAAAGTTGGAAGTAAATTAATTAAGTGGTAGAAAGGATAAGATTTTCTTGGAAAATGACTTGTAACTTTTTAAGTTATTTTTTATTATCAAAATCAGTTTTAGTTCATTTTTATTTTAAAAATATTTCTCATTCCGAAAAAACTGAATACGGTGCACAAAAACTAACCCCTTATACTACCAATAAGCTACCACTCCATTGATGAGAGTTAGATCGAAATCTAAATTAAACATGTAATCGAACGGATTCTTTTGAGAAAAACAAATTGCAATTATGATCCCTTTCGTCACCCCAGCAGCTTCTCATAAATTTGAGTTTGTACTTTCCAAATACGTGACGCTGGGCCGGCCCTTGTTGATATCGTAAGACCTCAAATAATATACTCAAAACTGCAATTAAAGAAGCAATCTCGTGTACGTAAGCATTACACACAATTAATCTTTATACCTTAAAAAACATAATCAAAGTCTTATCATATCTTATCATATCAAAGTGAAAAATAAAAATAAAATTTCTGTTTCTTGAATCTGATATGCATAATGCTCCAATTTGATCTTGAAGTTTAAACTTATTTATACCCATTATTAGTTACGTATTCTTATAGCTAATAACTAAATATCTATCAGTTCTTAAAAATAAAACAAGTTTTCGTTTTTATGGTTATACGTACCTAAGTAAAGGACATAATTTGTATCATAACATTATTTTGGTGACATTTTACGAGGAGAATCATTATTCTTCGTCAACTTTTTAGAACAGCTATGGCCACACACAGCTATACCACCATAAATTGGATAGCTCCTTCATTATGATCGACTTATGTAAGACTTGTCTAAACGAATTAATTCAACCGAAATCATTTTTGACTAGTTTGTAATTTTCCATAGATGTGTACAAATTACTTAATACAAATTACGCTATTAACAGAGATATATTAATCATCAAATAAAACAACTTATTTTTATTTTTTGGAGATATATCCAAACCTATAAATTCGATCATTATCCTAACAGTTTTTTTCCTTTTCTTTTGCAAAAACAATTGTACTCCTCAGCATTAATTACAACAGACACACAATAAGAGGGACCGATAGATAGAAGTAAAGTACACACACGAGATTCCATACTTTTCATGTTTATATTACATACGTAACTGTGTAAAAGATACATGTACTATATATACATAACGGACCATTAGTTATTTGAACATTTACCTCAAAAAGCAAAGTACTATCTACTTCATCCCCAACTCTATGCATATGTATGTTAGTGTATGGACCGATAGACAAATTAAATGAATAGTCTATATTGATAGACACATGGGCTAGCTAGATTTATGACTAATATTACAATTATTTCATCAAAAGCAAAGTACTTCTCCATCATTACATATACATATATATACATCTACATATTATTTTTATTTTTATTGGCAAATACATCTTACATCTATTATATCAATATCATCATAATTATTTAAACGCATTTGGTCAAGAAAGAAAGTGGTCGACTACATATATAACTAAATAAGAGCAAGAAAATCAAAGTTGTGAGTTTAGAAACTTTAGACATTAAAAATAATAAAGGTAAGAAAATGGAGAGTATGATGGTAGAAATGGCTAAGACCATTTGGTGGATAGTTGTAATAGGAGTGTTTGGTTTAGGGATTCGTGTGTACGGTAAAGCGATGGCGGAGCAATGGAGTGTTCGGAGGAAGCTGAAGAGGCAGGGCGTGAAGGGTCCTCCACCGTCGCTATTTCGTGGAAACGTGCCGGAGATGCAAAAGATTCAATCACAAACATTAATGATTAACTCTAAACACTACTACTCCGGTGATAATATCATCGCCCATGACTACACTTCTTCTCTCTTTCCATATCTTGACCATTGGCGAAAACAATACGGTATGCTCTCTAGTCTCATTAGTTTCAACTTTCAACAACATACATAGGGAATTAAAAATAATAAAACTTTATGAGAAGACAATTTTTGAAGCTGAGAAATCTTGGAAATCGTTTCATCTAAATTTGGGATCTGAGGCAAATCTTTTTGTGTGGTTCACTAAGTATATACGCCTCTGTGTTTTGAATAATGATAGCACAGTAGGCGGATTAGTCCCTTTTTGGTCGTTTTTTGATTAGACGATTCCATTTTTTTGACGCATGAAGCAGGAAAAAACAAACTTATATCTCTTCATAAGATCGTGTAAATCTTGTAAACTAAATCTTGTAAATAGTAAACGAAAGGACTGTTGAATCACTGAATTACATGTAAATTATATCATATTACATATATTTTATGTAGCCACTAATTTACATGCATACGTGCATTTTTATTCATCCATATGTGTATATTGATTGACAGCTAAGACCTATATATATATAACACATATGCATGGATTGACAACTAACGTCACAGGCCCGCAGAATTTTAAAATAATGAAAAGCTGTCTTTTTCATTAGTTTAGGGCCAATTAGTAGATCAAAAAGCTAGGAAGCTCATATAATATGATTCATTCTTCTCAATGATTCACTTTTATTCCTTTTTTTTTATCTAGTAATAATAACAATATATATTTTAAAATTTAATTTGTTAAATATAAAGTAGTTGTCTCTTCGGTAGCACGCGTGGAGTAATTCAAGTTGATTGAGTTGAGAAGAACTAAGTTTTAATTCACTTTTTCACAAAAAAAACAAAACAAAAAAAACTAAATTTGATTCTTACAGCTTTTTATATTTATTTGCCGCATCAGTTGTATATTTATTTTGTATAAATATAATTTATAACTTGTTGAAAAATATGCAAATGAAGGGAGAGTGTACACGTACTCGACGGGTGTGAAGCAACACTTGTACATGAACCACCCGGACGTGGTGAAAGAGCTTAACCAAGCGAACACTCTTAACCTTGGCAAAGTCTCTTACGTCACCAAACGCCTTAAATCCATTCTAGGTCGTGGCGTCATCACTTCTAATGGGCCTCATTGGGCCCATCAACGCCGTATCATCGCCCCGGAGTTCTTCCTCGACAAAGTCAAGGGAATGGTTGGTTTGATGGTTGAATCGGCTATGCCAATGCTAAGCAAATGGGAAGAGATGGTTACAAGAGAAGGAGAAATGGTGTGTGACATAAGAGTGGACGAAGACCTAAGAGCTGTTTCAGCTGACGTCATCTCTAGAGCTTGCTTTGGTAGCTCCTTCTCTAAAGGCAAAGAGATCTTCTCTAAGCTTCGATGTCTTCAAAAGGCTATCACTCACCACAACATCCTCTTTGGCCTCAATGGCTTCTCGTAAGTAGATTCAAAATCATTTCTCTTTACATATATTAAGATGAAGGAATGTATGTAAATGTAATGTTGTTGAATATTATTATGGTTGCAAGTGATACTGTGTTCGGGCCTAAGAAGCATGGGAACGGGAAGATTGATGAGCTAGAGAGGCATGTGGAGTCTTTGATATGGGAAACTGTTAAGGAAAGAGAAAAGGAATGTGTGGGAGATCACAAGAAGGATCTTATGCAGTTGATACTAGAAGGAGCTATGAGTAGTTGCGATGGTACCTTGGAGGACAAGACATCATCTTACAGAAGTTTCGTGGTGGACAATTGCAAAAGCATATATTTCGCTGGCCATGAGACTAGTGCTGTTGCTGTCTCTTGGTGTCTTATGCTCCTCGCTCTAAACCCTTCTTGGCAAACTCGGATTCGCGATGAAGTCTTTCGTTTTTGCAAGAATGGTATTCCAGACGCAGACTCTATTTCAAACCTCAAAACGGTAATTTTCCAACCTCGCTTCATTCTCATTTCAAGTTTCTTGACCTCCAAGTAAGACCATTTTGCACAACCTAATTAACATCACTTGCGTATATAGGTGACAATGGTTATCCAAGAAACTTTGAGGCTATACCCACCAGCAGCATTTGTGTCAAGAGAAGCCCTTGCAGACACAAAACTCGGAAGCCTTGTGGTGCCAAAGGGAGTGTGCATATGGACATTGATCCCTACATTGCACAGAGACCCTGAGATATGGGGAGCTGATGCGAATGAATTCAAGCCAGAAAGATTCAGCGAAGGAGTCTCTAAAGCCTGCAAATACCCTCAGTCCTTCGTCCCATTTGGCTTAGGTACAAGGTTGTGTTTAGGGAAAAACTTTGGTATGATGGAGCTCAAGGTTCTTGTGGCACTTATTGTCTCAAGGTTTAGTTTTGCTCTTTCTCCTACATATCAACACTCTCCAGTGTTCAGAATGCTTGTAGAGCCTCAACATGGTATTGTCATTAGGGTAATTCGACAGTAAAACCTTATAGTTTATGCTATTTTAGTTTTTACTCCATTGTAATATCTTATTATTACAATAGTAATAGTGTGTTTTTTTTTTGTTTCTGAATCTTTTTTTGTATATAAATGCCTACCAAAAAGCATCAAAAAGATTAATGATTAGCACATGTGAAAAAGTTAGTACATGGAGTCGCATACAACAAAAACAAAGCATCAAACTCAATGGCATATTATTTCAAACCACATCCCAAGTCCCAACAATAAGTCATCACTCCAATCCACAAATCACTCAATCAATCAATCAATATGGTCATATTATTATCACTTAACTCTCATGTTCGTTTAGCTATAAATCGACCACAAATAGTTTCATATTTTGGTGTACTGGTAATTTTGCAGCAGCATCTTCGAGAGTTCGAGCGTTTCATTAAGTGCGTGACAAATGGCATATATAACCATTTAAGTGTGTGACAAATGGCATATATATTTCGTCACTTTCGTGAAGCTGGGGAGTTAGATAAGTCACATGGCTTGTGATGTTTTTATACATTTCGATAACTACAATATACAATATGACTAGTTATGGTTGGAGACTAGGAGTTGTCTTTCTCCAATACACAAAACTACTCCTAACAAAAATTGATTGTGATGATAATTTTTAGACATTAATGCAGTTTCGAATTTTAAATGTACTATATCTATACCTGTATTTATTACTTGTATTTTTTCACTCCAATACTTTACTTGTTGTAGGCTTATATATATATATATATATTTTTTTTTTTTTTTAATTTTTTTTACTGAGACAAAAGTTTATGTCTGAGAAGAGAGACAGTAGAAACACAATTAACATAGAAAAAGTGACAAATTGTGATGAACAAGCTCTAATATAACTTAATAGATATGGGAAACGAAACTCGGATAGGACGATAGAGAGACCTCGGAGAGGAAAAGGGAATGGACGATAGAAAGGATGCCATAAAATATGTTGGAGAGATCGTTGGAATTAACGTCATAGAAAACAACAAAGTGAATGCTGAAACGATACTCCACAGAAGATGCATCGTGGAAGATGTTAGTAAAATCGGAGAAAGTGAACGAAAATATTTTAATTAAGAGTTTTTTTTTGAAAAATAATACCTTATTTTATGTCTGGAAATTTGGAAAGTATCCTGTATATGTATTTTTAATATTTTTTTATCATCAAAAAATAGTTGATTTTAATTTTCAAATACATATTTTCTTGTTAAGTTATTATTAAATTTTCTTGAAAGTATTTCATGAAATAAACACTTCAAAAGAATGGTTATATATATATTTAAGAAAAAAGAAAGAGAATATTTTTCAAATTTGTAAATATAAATAGGAAATTTTCACAAATTTCCTCTTATAATAATGGTAATGTTGGTAAATTTTTTTTTTCTGTATTCACCCAATTTTTAAAATATCATTGTTAGTTACCTAATTATTTAGTATTTCCCTAAATAATATATAGTAAATTTTGATAAAATACTGAAATCGAATAATTTATTCTTTAATTAGTGTGATATTCTGACAGAACTAATTATTTAATAAATATACAATTTTGGACTTATTTGTTCACAAGGAATCTGTTTGACTATATATATATGGGTAAAGGAGAGAAGAGTGACAAAAATAAAAGTAAAAATCTTGAATAGATTAAAAAAAAGAAGTTAAAATGGAGAGTTTGGCTATCCAGACGGTGAATGCAATTTGGTGGATACTCATTGCCGGAATCGTCGGCTTAGGATATCATCTGTATGGCAGAGCGGTGGCGGAACAGTGGAGAATGCGGAGGAGTCTTAAGAAGCAAGGCGTGAATGGTCCTCCACCGTCGATCTTTAATGGAAATGCGTCCGAGATGCAGAGACTTCAGTCGGAGGCTAAACACTATTCCGGCAATAACATCATTTCTCATGACTACTCCTCTTCTCTCTTTCCCTATTTCGAACACTGGCGAAAACAATACGGTTTGTTTCTCGATTCTCGTTACATCGTTTTATTTCAAATGCATTTTTTTTTTGGGTCAAGAATACAAATGCATGTACATGTATGTGGTATATTTTCATTTTAAACAAAAAATTAGTAGAACGAATCAATTAATTAATAATTTAATAATAGTGTCCACATGAATTTTGTGTGTAAGTAGGGTCCACCCGAATTAAAAGGTATCGAACGTTTCACTTGCACAGACAAAAAGACAGTTTTACAATACCTTTTTAAAAATTCAATTACATATCTAAATATTCAGTTTCCGAACGTTATTGCCTATTGGAAGAAAATCTAAATTATTAGATAACACAAAGATCTGTAAAAGGATAAACTGCTTTGCAGATATGCCATGTGTATGCAATATGTAAATCAATTGAAGAAATATGGTCCACTTATATTTACTTTCTTTTATCTAAAACAATAGAAATTATGCATGATGATTGGGTTTGGCTGAAGTTGAATAAGTTTGAATTTTGGTTTGGTTTAATAACAATGTAATATCTGTATTTCTGAGTAATTATTTTTTATACAAAACGGTAATGAAGGGAGGATTTACACATACTCGACGGGGTTGAAGCAGCACCTTTACATAAACCACCCGGAAACGGTGAAGGAGCTTAGCCAAATCAACACACTTAACCTTGGCAGAATCACTCACATCACCAAACGACTTACCCCTATTCTTGGCAGTGGTATCATTAGCTCTAATGGGCCTCATTGGGCCCATCAACGTCATATCATCGGCCATGAGTTTACCCATGACAAAATTAAGGTAACGGATTTTCATTAGCTCTAATCTTTTCACATTCGGATTTATTTGTTGTGATTGGTGAAGGGAATGGTTGGTTTAATGGTGGAATCAACGATGCCAATGTTGAGCAAATGGGAAGAGATGGTCAAGAGAGGAGGAGAAATGGGATGTGACATAAGAGTAGACGAAGACCTTAAGGGTGTTGCGGCTGATGTCATCGCTAGGGCTTGCTTTGGGAGCTCTTTTTACAAAGGCAAAGCGATATTCTCTATGATTAGGAATCTAATAATCGCCATCACTAAACGGAGCTTCCTCTTCAGATTCAATGGCTTCACGTAAGTCTCTAAACTCTTTCTTCTTCTACAGTCGATGCAAAAGTACTTTTATATTGAGTATACTATATAATATGGTGGCATGCAAGTGATATGGTCTTTGGGAGTAAGAAGAATGGTGATGTGAATATTGATGCACTTGCGATGGAATTGGATTCTTCGATATGGGAAACAGTGAAGGAGAGGGAAACTGAATGTAAGGAAGCGGAAGCTCACAAGAAGGATGTAATGCAACTGATACTTGAGGGAGCAATGCGTAGCTGCGATGGTAACTTGTGGGACAAGTCAGCCTATAGACGTTTTGTGGTGGACAATTGCAAGAGCATTTATCTCGCAGGCCATGAGACAACCGCAGTTTCCGTGTCTTGGTGCCTTATGCTCCTCGCTCTTAACCCTAGTTGGCAGATTCGAATTCGGGATGAAATCTTGAGTTCTTGCAAGAATGGCATTCCCGACGCAGAATCCATCCCCAACCTCAAAACGGTATCTCCTTTTTTACTATAATCACACAAAAAAAAACGTTTGGGAAATTTGTATATTAAGAATAAGTTAGAACATGATATAATATATAAAAAAATATGAACCTCACTTCACTCACTCTAGTTTATATATATGTAGCTTTTTTGGAATCCTAGCTAACATATTCGTCTTTATTTACGTGAATATAAAAATAGGTGACAATGGTGATTCAAGAAACTATGAGACTATACCCACCAGCACCACTTGTGGGAAGAGAAGCATTGACAGACATAAGAATCGGAAACCTTGTGGTGCCAAAAGGAGTATGCACTTGGACGATCATTCCTACCTTACACCGAGACCCTGAGATCTGGGGACCAAACGCAAACGAATTCAAGCCAGAGAGGTTCAGTGAGGGAATCTCTAAAGCTTGCAAATATCCTCAGTTATACATCCCATTTGGCCTCGGACCAAGGGTATGTGTAGGCAAAAACTTTGCTATGATGAATGTCAAAGTGCTTGTGTCACTTATTGTGTCAAAGTTTAGTTTTACTCTGTCTCCCACCTATCAACACTCTCCAAACCATAAACTGGTTGTTGAGCCTCAACATGGTGTTGTCATTAGGGTTGTTCGACAGTGAGATCTTGTGTTGTGTAACTGTTGCCTAGACTTTGATAATGTTGTAGCTTTTGGAACTCGATTTGAGTTGTAAGATTGCATAATAATTCGGTGTAGAACACTAAAACTCACCTTTTTAGTAATAAATTTTAAGCATGTCTCTTGCAAGTGCACATGTGTTGTTGATTTATGTGTTAGAATTCCACAGAAAATTAAGGATTTAATGTAGAAACAAGCCAATGGAGATAACATTGGTGAGAGATTCATTAAGCCTCTCATCAATATAATATTATTATTTTTGTTAGAATTTTATCATATTTTTTTTTTTCATTGGTGAGAAACCCACACTAAATCTTTCATCAATTTAATATTTACTTTTATTCTAATTTTATATTTTAGTAGTTTAAATTGAACATTTATTTTAAATGCTATCTTAAATTAAAATATATGTAATTAATATTTTTAAATCATATCAAATTTTGTTTTAATTATATTCACTTTCACTAATTAGTTGTATTTGTCTAGATAATCTATAATAGTAATAATAATACATTACAATATAAATAGTACAAAAAGAGTTATATTCTTTTAAAATTAAGAATAAAAATACATAACATAAAGTCATAAGAAATAAACTTGAAATGCAAGAATACATAAATAACATATAAAACCATGATCAAACTTATAACTAATTTGGCTTTAATCTTCACTTAATGTGCAGTGGTGAGAGACCCAATAAGTTTTTCACAAAGTCTCTCCTCAGTACAATATTTATTGTTACTAGGTTAATACCCATGCATATGCACGGATTTTATTATAAATTATTTTGCTGTAATTGTTTTCATAGTAATTTTTACTTATTTATTTAAAAGTATCTTAAGCCGTTAACTATTTTTTCAATAATATATTATTTTAAAATTATGTATATATTTAATTTGTAGGTCCGTAAATATTATATAAATTATAGAGTTTGTTAAAATTAATATTTCATTTTTAAATTGTCACAATATTTTACAAGAAGTTATGGATTTAAACACTGACATCCCCCTCATGCTAGAGACCATAACATGTAATATAGTTTACCATATGTTATTCGAACCTCTGAACTTTTATTTATCTCTTGATATTTTTTGAATAGAGATATCTAACGTGTCTTCATGGTCAAATCTAGTATATTGTTTTAGATTTCTTTCCTTCTCATAATCCTTTGATATTTTTTGAATAAAGATATCTTACGTATCTTCATGGTCCTCTCAGTGTATTGTTTTAGATTTTTTTCATTCTCATAATCCCAAAATCACTGTCAAAGAAACATTTCTTAAGCAGAGATAATATATGCAATCCTTGTAATATGTGAAGGCAGCAACAATCGGTGGTTACTTGTCTCCTCGGCGGCAAAAAATTAACGGTGATTTTTCTCTCTCTCTACATTCCTCTTTTGACCATTTATTCAAGAAAAACATGAATCTCTAGTCGTGAGTATGATTAGATAAATAGCCAAATAACATAATCATGGAATACTGAAACCATTATATCAAATTATTATTTTAAAAGCTAGACCATGTATAAAATATATATATGATCCAACTTGATTGTTGGATGATCGATCATATATGTTTTCTCCACACTAGATTTGAAATTCAGATCTGTCTTTTTCAAACTTATGAGTCACAACTTTTATTTTCGTCATGCAGATAACTTGTTTTGAGTGTTATTTTTTCTCAAAAGAAAAAAAAAACCAAATGAGTAAGCTAGAAGCAAACCATATATCTGGAGAAGATAGGATCAGCTTGTTGCCAGATCATTTACTATGTCATATACTCTCTAATCTTCTTACAAAGAATGTTGTTACAACTAGCATTTTGTCCGCTAGATGGAGAAATCTCTGGCTTTGTGTCCCTCTCTTGGATTTAAACATTGATGATTTCACTGATCTCAGTACCTTCTTGAGTTTTGCCACCCGGTTTCTTGATTTATTTAAGGAGTCATGCTTACACAAGCTCAAGATTTCTTGCAAGAGGGATGATTTGGATTTGTGGCCACTCATTTCATGGATCAAAGACGCATCTATGCGTAAAATCCATCATTTTGAAGTTGACTCTCGTTTGAGCTTTTATGTGCCTCTAACCTTTTACACATGTGAGACTTTGTTTTCACTGAGACTTTATTTTGTCAAGCTGGTTCAGTCCGAGTTGGCGTCTTTTCCTAATCTCAAGGTGATGCATTTAGAAAAGAATATATACATGGATGATAAAACTGTGGAGAATCTTATCTTATCTTGCCCGATTCTTGAAGATTTAACGGTCATTAGAAATATATGTTATGGTTCTGAAATGGAGGTTTTACGGGTGCGGTCCTTGACACTAAACAGTTTCATTCTTGTTCTTGATAGTACCAAGTCTTGGTATAGTACCAATATAGACTATATGAAGGTTTTGATTGATGCTCCTCGGCTCGCGTATTTGAGTCTTAAAGATGATCATTCAGTAAGTTATGAAATAAGCAAATTGGGTTCATCTGCAAAGGTAGATATTGATGTCAGTTTTAATATGACCTCTTTACTGGATCTTGATGTCTCGTTAAAGAGAATCGCTACCGGTAAATTACTCACCGGGCTCTCAAGCGTAAGGGACATGACTTTAAGTAAAAAAACTTCCAAGGTAATAATATACACACACATATATATAGTTGAAACATTTTGAATGTATCTTTGGATATTGAAAATCACATTTTTCTTTGTGTTTACAGATCATTTGTCACTACTTGAAGCCTGAACGGATGCCTCAGTTTACTAACATGAAGCGGCTTCATGTGAAACTCTATACTTCTGATATAGAAATGTTACCAAAGTTTCTTGAGAGCTGTCCAAATCTTGAATCCCTTTTCTTGGTAATGATTTTGCTTATAAGTTTATGTTTCACTCTTATCGTTTATAAAAATATATTATTCATATCTATTGGGGGATATACATAACATTATGCAGAAAATGAGAGGCGTAACGGAAGAGAAGGAAATAAGTTTGTCATCAGTGCCAAAGTGTTTGAAATCAAGCCTGGAGCATGTTGAGATGGTAAGATCCAACTGTGGAAATGTAGAAGAGATGAAGCTGATAAAATATTTCCTTGAGAATTCACTAGTCCTCAAGAAGTTTAAGATATGCTTGCCTTGTCGAAACAAGAAACATGAGTCTATCATCGTTAAGGAACTCACGAACGACGTCCAGAGATGTTCTAATGCTTGTCATGTCACCGTTTTCATTAGAAGACGAGGGTTTTATTAGAGTTGTGTTGGAAATGTTGTCTATTTTTTCTTTACTTTGGTTCAAGTTGGAAAACTTAGTTTCGATTTCGTTGTAATTCGGATTTGTCTTTGATTTAAACATAATCTTCAAACTTTATTCAGCTCGGTTGTGCACTAAATTACGACCTTTAATTTGTACCATTAGCAGAGACATAATCTCTCGGTTCACAAAACCATTAAAAACAAAAAAAACTCTCCTTTGCTCCAACCTCTCTAGGCTCTACCCTTGCCTTTTCCCTTTCACTTGCTGTTAGACCTACCACCTTGGTTGCCGGAGTTGAATGGCCTGCGCAAACACACATAACAACTCAGCTTGGCAAGATTTTAGTTTGTTAGAAAGTTTATCTCACTATCCATATAGACAAGACCACAAAAATCCTATAATACTATTTGTTATGTGACGTTTATTCGGTGCAAGGCCGATCGGGGCATCCGGAGTATTTCTGGACCTAAAAGTATTTTTTTCAAGAAGGGTCCATTATAAAGAAAAAATGTAACAAAATTCCCAAACTTTCAGTTTAAAATATGTACATGAAAGCTAGATACAATTGAAAACCAATTTAGTAATGAATGGATCAACTCATATCTTTTATATTTTACTAATGAATTCTGTTCAATTTATATTATGTTGGATATTATTTTCATACTTATGTTTTCTTGAAATGATGACACTTCTAGCTATTGATATTAGTATATCCGAGCATACAAGGACATACTAAATTTAGATCGTGCCAATTATAGATTGGATTAGACAATGTATAATCGGACTTTGATAGCATATAGAATATGAGATCTATAACAAAAGCCAAGTTGTTTTGGTATTGTATGTGTGGGATGCGTAAAACATAACTCCTAAGGTTTTAGGTCCGGGCCAAATTTGACTTTGTGATATTAGGTAGGATCAAATCATCACACTTTGAGAAACGCATATTTTCCTCCGGAAAGACAACTTCATAATCCAACAAGCCATAAGGCCCACACCGGCACACGGCAATATTTAGCTTCGGAACCTTCCCTCACTATATGGCTCGATACACTGTACACAAAGGCCATTATATCCTTTTGTTTTTATTCAAAACAAAGGCCATTATATCTTTCTTTTATTTATTTATCATTATACTAGCTTCTCTCATTGGTTATTAGCTTGTTGTTATTATTATTATTACTGATATAACCATGGTATGCTTACTTATTTACCCTAATGAAGAAGAGACTACTGTTCTTAGGTCTGACCAACATTTTAATCGTATCATCACATAAATTTGAGTTCTCAATCAAATCTTACTACCCTTCGTAAAAATAAGTTGTTTCAAAA
This sequence comes from Cardamine flexuosa, assembly GCA_963555745.1. Classification (NCBI taxonomy): domain Eukaryota; kingdom Viridiplantae; phylum Streptophyta; class Magnoliopsida; order Brassicales; family Brassicaceae; genus Cardamine; species Cardamine flexuosa. Next base: position 8,925,685 of record OY743216.1, on the reverse strand, counting down.
TAACTAGCATATAAAAGTATACATGTGAAAATGCTAAGAAATTGTGTCTGAAGCTTTTTAACAAAAAATAAAATAAAATGAATTATTTGTTTTGTATTGTTTAAGTGGGTGGAAGCATTATAATTAACCTTTCTATAAAGTTTAGCCAACCAGAAAAATAGACCTTCTCTTTTCTCTCCTTACTAATTAAAAAACAAAACATTTGATTCTCAAAATCTAAATTCAAATTAAAGTTATTTTCATACCCGATCAGGACAGCAAATTGGATGACTTTCCGGGTCATTAGATCATCAGTCGAACCGAGTCGACCGACAAATCAATAGAAAAGCACTAAATATATAATTATATATAAATTATTAACAAATAAACAAATATAACAATATTGATCATAAGACAAAGACCACAAAATACTGAAAATATTTTATTATTATAAATTATGAAGTGTTTATAAAGATTATAAATAAAGATAAAAAAATTGGATAAAAACACATATAATTAGTTTGTTGTATTTTAGTCGAAAAAAAAATAGAAAGGATAAATTAAATGTATAAAAATCAAAAAAAAAAATATTTTATTTTAAATATCAATATTTTATTTGTATCAAAAGTGTTATAAAACAAAATAAAATATAAAATAAAAATTTATCTTGACATGTAACTTGGTGAACCGGTCGAACTGCCGAATGGTAGATTAATAGTAAAATTTTCTGGATTTTTTTCTGGTTTTAAATCACCGCGTCTTAGTACGAAATTTAAACCAAAAAATTATTAGATCTCGGTTCAATCGGTCATACCGGCCAGAACAGTCCAAATCTGAAAACATTGAATTAAACCGATAATAAGATAAAGAAAGAGTTATGGACTTCTGAGGGTGATTCTCTGCCACCGAGAAGAGTAAAATGTTACGATTAAAAATTAAGAAAGAAAGAGATAAGATTAGATGCTGTTTCTTCAGCCCTCAATCCATTGGCCATCCAGCTTTGACCTTTATAGTTATGACTTTTAAGTTTTAACAAACATCAACCACGTTTTCTCGTTCTATGTAAACCTTTTAATTATTTATCATTTCTTAACCATCCTTTTGACTGCTCGACCTACTTGTATAGTTGTAATTTCGGAAGTATATGCAAATTATTCGTTTCGTTTAAAATTATTCCATCACAACTTTGTTAACAACGAAGTATTTTAATATCTTATACTATTCGAAATCGGAGTTACGAAATGTTGTCGTTTTGTCCAAATTTCATGATAAGCTAATGTATTGTTAAGTGTAAATATTTCACACTGTCTACACAAGATGACTTTATCAATAGTAGCTTATCAAGGAAATATGACTATTGTCAAACATAAATATTCCAGTTGGAAGTTTATAACATATATGTCGTTACTATTTTACTCCTGATTAATAACTTTTGACATCGAATTATTCAGTTTTCGTATATCACTAGACACTAGTACAAGTTGTACTGCCTAATCTACTAGACTCTATATCTCTATCAATTTTGGCGATTATTTTATCAACATTTTGGATCCCTTCATTGTGTTACAAGAAAAAAAGAAAAGGATAAAGATACGATCATACGAATATTCAAGGATGGCACAAAACTGGCACTGCCTTGGCATTACACCATAAATAGATCTAAAACTTGTGTAGGGTCAGTGTTAAGCATGCAGTTTAACATTTATTAAATGATTCTACATCTTGTTTATTTATTGCAGGTGAGAAAATATTGTTTGGAGTAAGAAAATTGCAAGTGAGATTTATATATGTCAAAAAATTATTGAACCGGGAGAAGAAAAAACGTTATGTTAACAAAAGATTAGTTCATAGTTTAGTGCATTTATCTACCATCGGATTTGATATGCTATGCTATGGTATTAAAGATTCAATTTTTACAAAAATAAACATCTACACTATTGAGATTCAAATATTCAAAAGGAATATTCCTTTCCTTTTATCTTAGTTGAGTTGTGACCCACTCACTCACTATATACATTTATATTCTTTTTGAGAAAATTAAATAATTGAAGGCTCAACAGAAATAAATCCATATAATTGATAACACAAGAAATATACAAATTTTTAGCGGATAGAAAAAACGGTATACGGTAATAAAATACTAGTGAAGACTGGTAAGAAGTAGCTTTAAGAAATAATGATACAAAAATGAATTATAATATTGTTTTAAAACGTATCTTTGAAAATTAAGGTTGAAATATATATTTGCCGAGAGAGAATGTTGTTGTTGTTGGATTGCCGGTGAACATAGACTAGATGATTTGGCCGTCGACAAGTGAATCTAACACAACCCTATTTGGAACTTGTGATATGATTCTCCTTGTAGTTGAATTAATGGGACTATAATAGTTATAGGACTCGAACATTGTCGATAATGTGTGTTTTGGCAAGTATGATCGAGCAGTTGAGATATACGCGATTAGTAATATAAAAACATTTGATTAATGTTTAATCAACTCTTAAGTGATGATATTCATAAGTAAGCTATAGCCTAGGCAAATCAAGAAGTTAACACGTTGAATAAAATTCGTTCAAGAAGTCGAATAATGTCATGATGTTTTAATTTTTTTTTCTAATATTCTACAAAAAAAAACTCTATTTTTGTAGATAACAGTATTTTTTTCAAAAACAATTTGTAGAATATTCATAAACATCTACACTATTTTTTTTTCAAACATCTACAGTATTGAGATTTTTTTTTCAGCTCTTGCTATTTTACCTTATTTCATTTAAATTATTCCCGCATTTTTTTATTATAAATGAAATAAGGTAAAGTAGCAAGAACTGAAAAAATATATATTCTACAAAAATCTTATCTCCACAAAATATATTTAAGAGAATATACGAATATATGATAGAAAACATGTAGAAATGGCAGTCTCGGTTAATAATTTGTAAAGTACATTACCGCAGTTATGTAAAACTCGAGTCGTAATATTATTACAATCCTAAAATATATATTGTAAATAAAATTTTTACAGATATCTTTATAAAACTGAATATTACTTTACTATAAAATACAGAACTGAGAAAACAAAAACTGAAAGAAGTGATAAATAATTAAAATGTCTTAAATAACGCATACCACAATACATTAATCTTTCACAATCCAAAAAAGATATATATTTTATCCACTCATCGTCCTTATCGTCTCTTTCCTTCAATTAAATTTTACAATTTTAAACAAAAACCCAAAAAAAAAAAACCTTATCCCTTCTCTCTCTCTTTTTCTATTGTCTGCCATGGCGATTTCTACTATTCTCTGAATCTGTGATTGAAGATTTTTTGATGAGACAGAAGAAAAAAAACTCAGAAGTTAAAAAACAAAACCGTGAATTTTCCGACCAAATCAGTCTGGTTTTTGTGATTAAACGGTAAATGGAAGTGATGGCAAAACCAACTTTCTCCATCGAAGTCTCTGCATACGGAAACGATCTACCGACAACGGAGAAAGCTTCATCGTCTTCTACTTCCTCCGGTGAAACGGTAAACGAAGAAGGAAGTGTTTTAAGTCGTCCCGGAAGTGGAATCTGGTCAGGACAAACTGTGGATTACTCATCTGATAGTTCATCACTCGGAACTCCAGGAGATAGCGAAGATGATGATGAAGAAGAAAGTGAAAACGAAAACGAAAACGGTGACGTTTCATCTAAGGAATTAGGGCTTCAAGGGTTAGCTTCAATGAGTTCTCTTGAAGATTCTCTTCCCACCAAGTAATAAACTTTCATTTTTCTTTTTCTAATTCCTCTGTTTATTAAAAATGGTTTTCTTGATTATTTAGGGTTCTTGATTCTTGATTTTTGTTGTTGTAGGAGAGGGTTATCGAATCATTACAAAGGGAAATCAAAATCATTCGGGAATTTAGGAGAGATTGGGAGTGTGAAAGAAGTAGCGAAACAAGAGAATCCATTGAATAAAAGAAGAAGATTACAGATCTGTAATAAATTAGCAAGGAGATCGTTTTATTCATGGCAGAACCCTAAATCTATGCCTTTGTTACCAGTTAATGAAGATGAAGATGATGATGATGATGAAGAAGATGATGAAGATCTGAAATCTGGATTTGATGAGAATAAATCATCGAGTGATGAAGAAGGAGGAGGAGGAGGAGAAAGAGTGAAGAAGTCTGTTGCAAGGAAACCTTCGTTCAAGAACAGAGCTTTTCAATCTCGGAGTTGTTTTGCACTTTCAGATCTGATTGAGGAAGAAGATGATGATCAATAATTGCTATGATGGAATTTTTTTTTCTTTGTTCATAGTTTTTTTTTTTTTTTTCAATTTCTAAAATATGATTTTAATTTTCGTCGCGCGAATTAATGTTTCTTTTATTTTAATTCGGGGGAAAAATACTTTTAATGATATTTTTTTAATCGACGGGAGAAAAGTATAATCCAACTATGTTTAGTGTTTGTTCCTTTCTTTTAGCTTATCTGTCTGTTGTCCTTTTTCTATCTTCTCATTATCGATTCTCTATTTTATTTTCATTTTTTTATTTGGAAAAAGGTCAAGTCAATAGTTTAGATATTTTCTAGAGAAGTGTGAGCTATGTAGATGGTGTAATATCCAAAGTCGAACAATGGTTCATTTGAATTAGTTGAAAAAAATGAATAACCTATATATCATAAATAAACGTGAAAATGTTAAGCATAAGTGTATTGTTTTTAGCATCTTGGATTATATTGATAGAAAAGCTATTACAATGGACACTTTTTGTAGAAAGTCGAAACTGATTGGTAAAATAAGATACTGAACACCAACAAAATTAGTCACATAAACTAATCCTAAAAAAGTTACTCGAGAATCCGATGACTTCAAAACTCTTAAATCCTAACACTAAAAAAGTTCAGCATCCTAATTTGAAACAAATCAGAAAGAAATTCTTAGAAAGCTAAAACACAAGTTCTAATAAATACCTGAAAGATTTTGACATATAAATTATCGAACAAATTGTGCCAAACAAACCAATAATAACAGAGATCTCATATAGCGAATTAAGGATACTACACTAATTGAAAAACCAAGATTTCATAACATAATAAGAAAAATCCCATGTAAAATTGTAAAACCATTTTTTAGATGGGACTAAATCTGTAACTAATTAAAAGCCTTATAAACATAAAAATATTTTAAGGGTTACTTTTTTTCAAGGGTTAATTTCTATATGGCCAAAATATTTGGATGGAGTTAGCAAAACGTAACTGGTCACTAATTTGTTTTATTGTGTGTGAACAATGTATTTGTGTATAAATACCGTGACATTTTTTTCACCGAAGGGCGAAAATGGTTTGTTGGTGTGATGAGATTGGCAGAGTTATCGAAGAAGAGGCAAGAAAATCTTTAGTATCAAAATACTCGTAACGGATGTTAAGTTTTAATATAGTTTTGTGGTACGGGTTTAAATCCTAATTTTTAATCAACTTTTAGTCTATTTCGTTTGAAAGTATTTCTCCTCCGAGAGCAAAACATATAAATCTCGTCGAATGCAAGGTTTTTTTGTTTTTTCTGGTATTCTCAACAAATAGACTGATTACTGATATATGTCTAATTGTCTATAAGCTTGTAAGTTCGATAAATTTTGAAATTTAGAGAAATCGCTTAGTCACTAAAAAATCAATTTGGGTAATTTATCCATTTTGCGGTCGGTCCGTAATTGACAGCTAACTTAAAAAAATTAATTTTAATAGTTTACTCTTTTTTGGGGTTATTTTTATGATTAATTTACAAGATACAAAATTAGATTTGCGAGACAATTTACGGCAAAGTATGAATAATAGTCAAGATTCATAGTTTTAAATGAATTATTAATGTTTTATAGATATTCAGTGAAATATTTTCTTTCCCAGAAGTTGTGATTTAAAATAATTTATTCCAATATATAATTCACACTCCTAGTAACATATATGATATACATCGAATATAATGTGTGGTTATTAAGGAAAAAAAATTGATTGCTATTTCAGTTGACATATCTGAATTCTAATAGAGTTTTTACCTTTAAAAATATAAAATATTATCAAACCTGATTATCAAATTAGAGAAATTATATAAGAAAAGTAGAAGTTTCCAAATTAAGAAAAAAATATGTATTTGCTGAGGACTTGGGAAATAAATGTTGTTGAGAAAACAAGACGTGTAGCCTACTAGCCTCTTCTTTTTGTTCTTTTTTTTTTTGTTCTTCTTTTGTTTTTTTTGTCACAACAGCGATTGCTCATTTGATCTCTTCTCTTTCTGACAACTGTTGGGAAGAAAAAAAAAATGAAGAGGCAATGGAGCTGACAAACACGTGTCACTCAATTTCACTAAATTTGTGTCCTGCCATTTGTGTTTGCTTTGTCACAATAAAATGTCAAAATTGATAGGAACTCTCATGTGCGTGGGACAAACTTCCACGTTGGAAAGGAACAAAAACACTTGTATGTATCCTTTGTATGTCATTATGTCGTAAATTAATCTGGGTAAATATATTATTAGTACACTGAGTAGGATATACTATCTAATTGGCTGATTATTTGTTCAGAATTCCCTATATTTAACAATAAAATAAAAGTTTAGAAAAAAATATATTTTCAAGTCACTTTCAACTCGGAGACAAAGTTAGATTTTGAGAACACAAAGTACATTGAATCATTGATGGGTTGTGCTGTAAAAAGACTTGACAAAGTATGAAGGTTTGATAACTAAAATCCTATAAAATAAACAAAACAGAGTACAAAGTTATAGTTTTTAAAAAATTTAACTAGGAAAATACTTCTAGTTAACTGGTTGACAATTTCTAATTGTGATTTTTTTTGGAGTTCATTTCGAATAAATTGCGTTTTCCTGCGTAATAGATATTTAGCTATGAATTGAATCTTATCGATTTTATATATAACAAATTTTCTAACCAAAATAATGTCATTTGATTAAACCGACATTTTCTAACCAAAATAACTAGTAAATTTCTGAATTTACTAGTTAAAAAAACGGAAATTATTGAAAACATCGAGATTGCAATAAAGAAAGTATATATTGTCAATTTGTCATTAATTTAATTTTGCTTAATTGTCATCTGGCTAATTCAACCCTTCAAATTGCAGTAATACTAAACCATAAGAGCCCCCACTCGGCCAATTATATGATGAGTAGATGATCCCATCTTCCACGTGGGATTTTTTTCTGTACCACAACAAAAGCTTATCTAGTGGATGTAACTATTAATTATCCTCCTTCAGTCCTTTAATTCTAGTGGATTTTTGCTTTTTGTATTTTATATATTTTTTTTAAACCTATTAGATTTTGCTGCATACTAATCTCTCTTTGGAGTAAAAAAAATAGTCAGCTAGTCTTCAAATCATTGCATATATACACCAATGAAACCAATCCACTCAAACATATATATGATTAGGTGCATGTAGTATTTTGGTTCACTCGAAAAAAACCATGCAAACGAGAGAAAAAATTATAACAATGGCAAATGATAATTAGTACAAAAAAGAACAGAAAAATTAACATGGAAAAGCTAAAGATGACATTGTTTTTTTTGTTTGGTTTCTTTTTTTGGTGTTGCGTGATCTCTCTCTCTCTCTCTCACTCACTCACTTAGATGCAGCAGTTTCATAATCAATAACGGTTTGAAAAGCTCCAGCAAGAGCCAAAACTTTGTTCTTCCTTGGATTCTCTTGCATCTTACTTGCTATTACATCGTTGTAAGCTGATGAAGATTCCTTCTTACCTTTCACTACTTCTCTCTTCTTTGCTTCTTCTGTCTCTTTTTCTTTAAGCTTCTCCTTTTCTTCTTCATTAACCTTTTCCTTCTCCTTCTCCTCTTCTTTCACCTTCTCTTCCCCCTCTTCTTCTTTCACTTCCTTTTCTTCTTTCACTTCTTCTTTTTCATCTTTAGTACTCTCGTCAACACTTTCAACTTCTTCTTTCATGTCAATATCAACCTTCTCTAGAGTCTCATTCTCATGAAACTTCTTCTTATCCTCTTCCACTTCTTCACCCTTGGTGTTGTCTTGTTCTCTCGTTTCCTCTATTTTCTCTTCGGTTTGTTCTTCATTGATCAAGTTTTCATCTTCTTCTTTGATGACAGCAATGCATTCTTCCTTCAAGGGAGAAGCAACCGTTGTTGTTGGTCCACTACTCTCATGATTCTTCTCTTCACCGGATTCTTCATTGGCTTGGACAACCTCTACATGGACCTCTTTATCTTCTTTGTCATCTCTTGGTTCTTCTACACCATGATCAGCAACTTGTACATCACTTTCAACCTTTAGAATCTCTTCTTGATGATCATCCTCTTGAGCAGACGATAGCGAAGCAGAATCCAAGGTAATCTCTTTCTCAGTTGCTTTCTTTGTTTTAACATTTTCAGAACTTTCCTTTTTGTTCTTCAAAGAAGTGCTACTACTGCTCAAACCACTCTTCTTTGGCGCCACAGGAGAAGATTTCACAGTAGTACTGCTGCCTCCTTTTGGAACGTTTCTGGTTCCATGGAAAGATGAAGAGCGTAGAGTACCTGTGGCAGGCTTCTCTCTTGGAACCGTTGGTCTGTCTCGTGGACGAGAAGGAGAAACGTTGAGTGATTTTTGGATACGTGGAGAAGAAGAAGTAGAAGGAGAAGTCAAAGAAGAAGGAGGTCGATCAAAGGATCTTCTACGTAGAAGCTTTTGGTTATCATCAAGACTATTGTTGTTCTTCTTCAAGAACTTGACTGGCTCAGATCTTGAACTTATGGTTGGTTTCAAATAGTTTGGCAAAGGCTTCTCCGGTTTATGATCAGAACCATCTTCTGACGAAGGTGGCTTTGGTTTTCTGCCGAGAGATTTCGTTCTTGTTAGGTTTTGGTTGTCAGGTTTTGGCTTTGTCGTGCTTGACGTTGTTGCCATTACCTCAAGAAAGGGGAAACCAAAGGGGGAAAAAAGAACAAAGAGAAGGTTTCTTGAAAGAAAAGAAAGAAAACGTGTATATCAAGAAACGAATCTCCTTGGAAGAAAATTAGGGTTTCTATAGAATGAGATTTGATTACTTGTGTGTTTGTAAAACGGAGCTTAAATCTCGCAAATTTCTTAGGTGGGTGATGGTGGTGGAGGCCATCAATCTCTAACAAAGTTTTAATCAAACAAAAACTAATATTAACATTATAAAACGATTCCGGTCGTTATGGAAAACCGTTGACTTTAGTTTGAGCCGTTTCTATTTATACAAAAGACACCTAACTGTTTCTAGTCTCGTTTTGGTTTTGGAACCTTTCAATGTCAGTAATATGATAATTGTCCTCACGTCATTAGTATGATAAAATAACACCACGTAATTGCGACTTAGGACAAGTTTTACTAAATTAGACAAATATAGGAATTATACTAATTTAAAACAAATAAAATATTAATATAAAGAAAAAGAATTGGGCCTGCTCAACTTCCATGGAGCCCATCCTTGAACGTTTCCACCATTAATCTACATGTCATCCACTCATCCCAATTCGTTGCTCAATGCTCATTAGCTCTCTCCTTCTCAATCATTTAAACTAAAGATTATAAAGTTGACGAAGAAAGAAAATATTCTGTGTTACATCTCATACAGTCATACCAAATGGCGATTGTCTCGATTATACGTTTTTTTGGGATTTAATGATGAACGAAATAACATAACAACATCCTTAATTGGTAGGGAAATATATCTAGTTTTTGGAATAGACTTGGAAAACAAATAAAATTGTTTTATCTAAATTCAAATCTTGAGAAAAATAAAGAATGAGATGTAGTTTTCTTTTTCACGGAACCTTATAAATATGTAACAAAAATTATGTATTTGTTATTGTTCTGGCAATAAATGTGTTTGTAGTTATTAATCTAATTTCATAAATGAAGAAAAAAAAATACTCCATATGTCATATGTGGTGCCGTGGTGGGGTGGTGTGCACCGTATGGTGAGGGTTATCGAATCATTAAGGGAGGAGGAGTGGACGGTGGACCACGTGGCAACAGAAGCCAGACACAATGGTCTTATTTCTTTATGCTTTTTTTTCCTTGGTCAGAGTTTCTTTAAGCTAATGTAGCTAAAAAAGATTAAAAATGTACTTGATATGGAAACTAGTGTACAATGAGGTAATGGGCCCAAATTGAAAATAAAGGCCAACTAATTATTTGGTAAAGAAGTTAAAAATCCAACTCAACTGAAAACTATTTGCGAAAGTCATCAGGGCTATACGACCTGTATTCTATAATGGTTGACAGAGTCAAAGCAAGCAGTTGGAATTTAGTTTGAAGGTCATGCATGTGGCTAAGATTAAATTATATTAGATTTCACAAAGTTTAGCACGTCTCGAAGTTACTAAGAAAAATATTATAAAGAAGAAAACATGTAAAAGAAAAAAGCTATATATGACTATATTTAGAAGATATGATAAATATGAAGAAAACAAAAATCATAATGCAATTAGAAACTTTATTAAGTTTCAAATGAGAAAGGACATCCAGATTTTTGAAAGAAAACAAAAATAAGGATGGGTCTATTTAGGTTAGCCAAAATGTTTGAACTCTAATTATATGTATAGTGAATACGCGATAAACGAAATTAAAACTCATCTTACCAAAATATGAGGGTGGATTTGGTTTTAGGGATACTGAAGCATTTATTGATTTATTGTTAGCAAAAATAAGTTGGTGAATCCTCCATTACCCGCACTCTTTACTCTCTTGGATCCTTTTGGGTAAATATTGTCACTCTTCCTCCTTTATGGACTGCTCAGTCCCCTCATTCTCCTCACATGGTTGGAAAGGAATTCTTGCTAGCAGAGAAATACTAAGGCAAGGCCTGGGGTGGGTCATTGGTGATGGAAAATCAGTCAAAATTTGAGAAGATCAATGGCTCTCTACAGACTCCCCGTTAACCCCCATAGGCCCCCCATCAAGAGAAACGACCGACTTTAAAGTTAGTGACTTACTTCTTGATAATGATTGGAACCCCCTGATCTTCAAGGAACTCTTACCTCAATATGAGGAAAATACCAGACACATTATTCTGCCCCAAGTGGCTTCTCCCGATGTTCTCGCTTGGCTACTAGAAAAAACAGATATCTACTCGACCAAAACTGGATACAAGATAGCAAGAGCAAACCAGGAAGAAAATGGGAACACACATAAACGCTACCAATGGCACAAGAATATCTGGCAGATTCGTTCCTCTCCAAAGTTACGAAATTTCCTATGGAAGGCCTCCAACAAAGCTCTACCAGTTGGTCGTAATTTACAATCACGAGGACTTGGTATGGACGTTTCGTGCAAAATGTGTGGTCAAACTGAGGATGAACTCCACGTGTTCCTACAGTGTAAAACTGCAAAAGAAGTATGGGCTAAGGCTCCTATCCGAGGACCACTACTAGCCTCAAACGCAACAACAATTAGACACCTCCTTGACCAGTCAACAAGATCAACAAACCTACCACCAATACGACTCACATCCACGCCATTGGGCCCGTGGATCATGTGGCATCTTTGGAAAGCATGCAACATTCTGATTTTTGAGGACCGCACCTTCTCAAGCTCAGACATTATAACCAAAGCGATCACATAAGCAAAAGGTTGGGAATAGGCGCAGGCGCAAAAACCTCAATCACGTAAACCCACCAAGAGTTTTCCAAATGACCAGGTTTGTCGGGACGCTATCTCATGCCATGTTGATGCAGCATGGTGCCAACTCTCAGGGAATTGTGGCATGAGGTGGTTTTTCCAGGACCAGAACAGAGTTCCTCTGTTTCAGGGATCAAACGACCGACGTTTCGTCGGGTCAGCACTAGTGGCTGAAGATATAGCTCTCAGAATGAGCCTCTCTTCTGCATCTGATGCAGGGTTCACCAAGCTTAAAGTGTTCTCGGATTCGTAAATCCTGATCAACACTATTAACGCTGGTGCAACAACAAACGAGTTACAAGGGATTCTACAAGACATTAGAAGGCTCTGCAACTCCTTTTGATAGGATCCAGCTAACCGAATCACTCCAAGCTTCCGGAAACCGTACCCCGAGCATCCGAAGAGTCTTCCTTGGGCACCCCGAGCATCCGGACAGCTTTCCCTGGCATCCCGAGTAGTTGGGAGATCTTCCCTGATCATGACTAGCACCCGGAGAACCCTTACCGGTCCTCACCGATCATCCGGGTCACTCTCCTTGAATCCCACCAAGCTTCCGAGAAACGTCCCGAGGCTACCGAGCACCAGTCCTTGGGCTACCAACACCAAGGACACATCCAGCAAGAACCATGGATCTCAGACAACCATTCATCAGCCAGGACTAAGCATCCTTGCTCTAGTTCCAAGGAAAACTCCCCGAAGTCATCCGCGGATCACTTGAAGCTTCGGGAGCTCTTATTTAGCTCCTTGGACATGTTTGGACGTCTCTATGCTTTGGAAATCATTTTTGAGTGTCTTCACGTACATCCAAGTGTGAAGACACATTGAAAGCCACTAAGGATAATGCGCTCTTTTCCCCCACCTTGGGTTTGTCCCATTGGGTTTACCGAGGGGAGTTTTAATGAGGCATGAATACTTGGTGTCTAATTTCTCATCTCCAATGCTTGTTCTACTTGGAAAGCTTCCTATAACAAGTAAGGACACGCATGAGAAGTTAGCCTATCTCACAAGAAGTCCACGCCTTGATAATAAGGGCTTCTTTTCTCCTTTTGTTACTTTTAGGTCATTATTGTGTATTAGGTAAAGTCTAGGGATTTCTTATGTTATTTTCCTATTTTTGTAACCTAGGGATGCCATATATAAGGTGTAACCCTCCTTTTGTAATAGTAAGACTTTGATTAATAGGAAAACCCTAAAGTTGAGCCTAGTTCTTTTCCTTGTCTTTGAGTGAGAAGCTCTAGACATCTCCTTCTTGAATCCTTTGAGCCGGGCTCGGTTTCATGAAGGATCTGGCCGTATCTTGAGTCTTCCACACTTTAAGTGTTGCTATTCAATCCGCTCCTTTCTTTGTTGGTTCACCAAATCGAGTTTTTCTTTGGTTTCCAATCCACCATTATCCTCCATTTCTTTCATGTAAAGCTTGGATCGAGATTCTTTTCAAGCTTCCACTCTATCATATGAGCTTGTATTCATCAGTGGATCCAGGTTCGTAATATCTTTGATATTGTCTCTCTATTTTTTATTTCATATCTTAAAAATGTAAAAGCTGATGAAATAGCTAAATCAGTCTTCATATACTTAAACTCTTCCTCCAATCGTGGAGGTTAAAAATTCTAATGATAATCAGTTTAAAAGAAAAAAGAAAAAAAAGAAGACACTAAAACAAAAGTGATATAGAAAGCAAATAATATGTTGATATGTATTCAATATCTAATCACATGCTGGTTATAGTAGCATATAGACTTCGAAAGGTTTGGCTTTCGTATATGCAATTCTCACTTTCAGCTTAGGTTTTTAAACTGAACTTAGGTTTGCAATCCAATTCAGTTATATTTTATATTTTTATTTGTCTTTATACTTTATTGTATTCTAGACAATCTGACTCAATTAATATATATTATATATATATATATATTTGGAAGTATAACCAATACATTATTGTTTGTGGCTCAATGAATAATGGTTTTTTTTGTTAACCCTACCAACATTTTAGACATTAGCTAAACGAAATCAGCTGGAATTTCAAACACATACTTTGACACACAAAGTGATGTTGTTTTTCGGCTGACATTCCCATATTAGCATTATCTCATCATTACTATAATCCATGCATTAACAAACAAAAACATTAATATACATTAACTTCGTATGATTAATATACGTGTTGCATGCTTCTTGATGTTAGGTACGAGACTACGAGAGATCGAGGGAGTATATAAATATATATTTATTTATATGTACGCAAACAACACATACAGAGAGAAAAAGACGTATGACGTACAAAAACAGCTTTAGGATGATTCCAAAAAACATTGTTTCTTCAAGTTGACATTTTACAGATAAGTATAACCCTCTCACGTCTGGTCGTGATGGCGCGTGCTCCTCACGACCCCTTAATCTCCTGCGATGTTTTCAGAATTGGTGGGTCCGTTTTACTTTGGCTTTGGACTTGGGCCCATATAACCCTTTCCTCTTCCATTGAAAGGTCGATTATTTTAATAATTAAACCAATGACTTTGATGTCTTCAGTTAATTATTTATACGTTTATCCATATTTTTATTCTGTTTTAGGTTATTATAATTGGTTTCGTTTCTTTATCATGGATGTGGGATCTTATTTGCTTCTTCTCACGTCGTTTTTCCTTTAATAGTTTATCTATAAAAATATCAGAATGGACTCCTTTTTAATATTGAGGCCAAATATAAATTATGTACTTAAATTATCATCATCTCAACAATAATTTTTACTGTTGAGAAGGACGTTTTTATAATTTATTCAACAAAAACGAAAAACGTTTGTTCATAATACAATCTTCTTATATATCATCTCTGTTCTTCGTGTTTTCATACAATTATTTTTAGTAGAAATCTTAATTTATATAATTTTTAATTTTTAATTGGAGTATATTTTACTATTTTTGTTTTTTTGATAAAAGAGTATATTTTACTAGTTGAAGCTTCTTGATACATCATCTTACTTACCAGTTACCACTATTATCAACACAATTAATAATAATCTAATCTAGTCTAATCTTTCCCCATCTGTTTTTACTTTAATCTTATGTTTCATGAACTCCCTTTTTAACTTTTCACGTAAAAAAAAACAAAAAGAAATATACAGTAATTTATAAAATTAAACGTATTATTCCGTGTTTACTCAATACTGTTAGGAGACCCTAATCAAAAACGGTGCCGTTTTATAATATCCCCTGCTACGGTCCTAACTCCTAAGATGATTCTATAGTACATCTAAGCCGTTCATCTCAACAAAAAACAAAACATCAACGGTTACGATCACTCCGAATTCTGTTTCGCATTTGCTACGCCACTTCTTCTCCTTCTTCTCCGAATTTAAATTAAAACCCCTCACAAAACTCATAATTACGGATTCGGAATATTACGTCTTCTTCTTCTTCTCCATCGCATCTCTCTCGCTTCACGTTTCTTCGGTGAAGAGATATTCATCGGAAGGTCTCGCCGGAATTTATATTTTCTTTTTTCTCCCGCCTCTGGTTTCGCTCTTTCGCTACGGTAATTACGAGACGAAAACAAAACCCAATTTTTTTAAAAAAAAAATTCCTAGTTGCTGATTGAATTTGATGATTTTGCTATTTGATTTGTAACAAGTTTTTTTTTCAGTTCGTTGATTATTGATTACGTAAATTTGATGAGAAATTTTCAATTTTTTTGTTCCTTTGGCTTGAAGTAGTCTTCTGATTCTTGAATTTGAAATAGAGATTTTATATATTTGTTGATAGTTTGGTGTGTGTCTTTGTATTAAATGGAGAAGCATAAATCACGGAGAAACTTATCGTGTTTATGGAAAGCCCGTGTAAATCGAAAGAAACACTTTTTATATATTTTCAGTTTCTTGGATGGTTCTTCTTCTCTTTACCTTTCCTCTTTTATCTCTTTTAACAATCACTCAATTTAGGTTTTTTTTTTAAAGCCTGATTGATATTTATATCTTCTTCTCGTAAGCTTTTTCGTTGTTCTTTAATTTGATCATTATTAGACTTTTGATGGAAATATTTGTATCCTATAATTGCAGTGTTTAAAGGTGTGTGTTGTTTGTATGTATGGATGGATTTAAAGGTAAAAGAACCTCTAAAAATCCGATTACGCCACGAAAAGGAAGAAGTGGTTTGGTTCTTCATCATGAGAATATGATGAAGAAGAAAGATGATAAGAGTGTTGTCGTTCCTATCTGCAGCCGTATTGGTTGTAGTTCAAGGATGATTAGTTCAACCACCATAGAACCTTTGATTGTTGATCACAAAACAAAATCTTCGTTTCGTTCTCCTTTACATGGTAAAGAAACCGTTGCGAGTTCTTCTCGAAGTGTTGCCACTAAAAAAGCCTCTAAAGGTAGAAGACAACTCTCTTCTCTTATGGACATGGAGAGCAGCAGCAGTGTTAATGAAAACTCTCTTCCACGAGGAAAGAACAAAGAAAGTACCATTAGTGTCTCTGGAGAAGTTGTGACTGAGACAGGAAGCTCAAGTAAAGGAAGTGGTAGAAACATTTCTCAGAGACCTGATTTGGTCACCACTCGAGGTAATAATGTGAACAAGAATGGATTGAGAGACTTGAGGAACAAACCTGGCTCTGATGCAAACCCAACAGTTAAAAGAAACATATTTAGAAAGAAAAACTCTGATGGAGAGAGCAGCTCTTCGAATAGATCAGTGATTGAGGTAAAGAACCAAAGTTCACTTCAGGGGAATGGCGTTACAATGTCTGAATCTAGGAGGAACAGAAACTTACCAAATGTTAGAGACAACAACAGTGTTGTTTCAAGTAGTAGTACTAGGAGATCAAGTGGTGGTGGTGGTGGTTATTATGGTAGAACAGGACGTGTTGGAGCTGTTGCAAGTATACAACAAACGCCTCAGCCTGAAACAAGAGCTGATCTCAATCCTACTAATAGATCTGCTGAGGTTTCAAATAGTTACAGTAGGCCAATCAGTAGTAATGGAAGGTTACGTAGCCTGATGGTTCCTCGTAGCAGCTCTTCAGAATCTGGCCTTTCTCGATCTTTGATGAACCGTGATAGTTTCAGACGTTATAACATGAATGGGGTTGCAGAGGTAATCATCATATCATAAGCTTTTGTTGTGTGATGTTATTGCATCATCTTGATTTTATTATTTCATGATGTTGCAGGTGTTGTTGGCCTTGGAAAGGATTGAACAAGACGAAGAACTTACATATGAGGTGATTTATAGCAGCTTCTAACAGTGGTTTTGTCTCACTTATTTTTTGACGCTTCTTTTATTCCCTTTGCAGCAATTGGTTGTTTTAGAGACCAATCTTTTCTTAAATGGTATGAGCAGCTTCCATGATCAGCATAGAGATATGAGGCTTGACATTGATAACATGTCGTATGAGGTGAGATAGTCTTACCTTTTGTTTGTTTTGGTCGATGGTATGAAAGCTATAAAAAATTCTATGGAAAATCAAAATCATGCAGGAACTATTAGCATTGGAGGAGAAAATGGGTACAGTGAGCACTGCTCTAAGCGAGGAAGCGTTACTGAAAAGCCTCAAGTCAAGCATTTACAGTCCAAATGATAAATCTGGTGACATTTGCATGAACAAAGATAATGATGTTAAATGCAGCATTTGCCAGGTAATTATTTTGATCTCTCTGAGTGTACTATACTCTCAAATGGTATAGCTTGAAAGGTTAACTTAAAGATGGGGTTTTGATATTGTGTAGGAAGAGTATGTTGATGGAGATGAAGTAGGGACTTTGCCTTGTGAACATATGTATCATGTGAGCTGTGCGCAACAATGGCTTCGAATGAAGAATTGGTGTCCTATTTGCAAAACTTCTGCTGAATCTCAACCACAGCCATTTTCATGATGATGACTTGTGATCTTTGTGCTCTGTTTTATTTCTCTGTACATAAAAAAAAAGTTTTTTTCTTTTCTTTTTTTACTTATACACACAATTGGGAACAAAGGGATAAATAAGATCAGGTGGACATATTCCTTCTTCACCTGTATAAAGATTTAACATTTTAGTTTGTGATAATTTGTCAAAAATATTATAAACAATTTTTATTTGATACATGAGATTAATCATAATTGAAGTCATAATTGACAAGTGCTATCCAAGATAAACATGATCATTTGTTAAAATATTATGTTAATTTTAGTTTGTTGTCAAAATATTCTTAAATAAAAGGATGGATATAATAATATCCCTATCTTCTTCAAATGTTGGATTGATGGATGTGAAAGTGAGACTAGTGGACCGAAATGGGCCAGTCACGTTCTTCAATACGGTAGAGTTGACTCTGGCCCACTCGTTGTGACTTGGAGGGAATAATTAAAGGATAAGTGCTTCATGAGAAACTAAACATTCTAATTTGGGCTATGCGATTGCGATGCATGTAATCATTATTGTTCCTATTTTATTACAGATTTAGTTGTATGATCTCACGCGAGAAGAGTGACGAGCTTTTGGATCAAAAGTATATGATTTTTTAATCCATCAAAACTCAGTTCCCTTTGTTAAACTAGTTCATGAAAATCAAAGCAGTCACTATAAAAATGTACAATGATAATTTTCATTGCGGGTAAAATCCGTAGTGTGAAATTTGTTTTCTTGTTTGTAAGCACTTTTCTACCATATCGGTTAGTTGATATATAGGATGTATAATTAATCGACAAAGTAATGCGTTTGTATATATATATATATATATATATATATAGTTTATAGTTTACATGTTATAAGTACATACGCATATATTATTACCAAAAATATGGATCACATATTTCACACACTATATTACTAATTATATATTACATCAAACTTAGTGCATATGCGTGCAAGAAAAAATGTTTACTAGAGTTAGAATTTGTTTTTCTTATAGAGTTAGAATTTGTTACACAACGGGACTCCGACATTTTCTAGAAAGATAAACATATATCATAATGATCACATTCTATCAAATGAAATGGATGCTTTAATTTAGTTTGAGTGACTAACCAAACAGACTATATATTACACATATAACAAATCAGATACCACAAGCATTTTTTTTGTGTGCTCCTTGGTCGTTCAAAGCATATGTATGAGATTAATTTTAGTAATATAGATATATACACATGTATGAAAGTGTATTATTAACAGCGGATGTAAAATGTATTAAATAAAATGGAAGTTACATAATTGAATAATGTTTTAGTAATGAAATGTCCAATCGTCAATCAGTAAATTCAGTATATGAAGGCAGAGTAAGATGTGATGTCTCCTAAACTAGTTTTTCAAAGTAGCCTATGTACTAGCTTAGAATCTTAGAGCAACTTCAATGCAGGGTTTTAAATATAGGGTTTTAAATATAGGGTTCTAAAAAACAAAAAATAAAAAAATATTAGTAAATAATTATATAGATGTGTGAATAGTTTAAAAACATTTTACAAATTTTTTAGTTAAGAGATTTTAGAACCAGTATATGTAAATAGTATTAGAAACTCTTGAATGTTTATTAATAGCCTATGTACTCATGTTTACAACCCCCTTTGGAGATGGTGTTACACATAACACATATCTTCGTATGGACTACGACATGCCACGTCCAAAATATATCAGAAGCTTCCACAAAATCTATGTCTCTCACCAATAAATGCCGTTGAAATTTGTTCATTTAGCATCAAGCGTACGAGTACTTGTCATCGACGAACACACTCGTACATACCTAAACATATATAAAGAGAGATTGTGTGTGTTGATAATATTAAAGCTAAGGCCACGTGAACAATGCTCCTAGGGCGTTGGAAGTGTTTGTCAAAGCAATGACACTTAGACACGTTTCGTATTCTCATAGGTTAATCGAGAAGCTAACAGTACTTTGTTCACGTGAACACCTGTGGGTCTAGTGGCTATTGCTTACGTTTAAATGGATGGTTTTGATAAGGCTAGTCAATCATATGGAGAAGTATAGCTAGTTTTAACCAATAGGGTATCATCTTGACATGCATATCATCGATGTTATGATTGTAGGGATACAAAGCAGGACCTATACTATTGATATTTCTTTGTCAATGTATTCCGACATAAATCTCTTTCAATACACAGGCATAGTACTCAAAACATATTACATATTTATATATATATATATATATATATATATATATATATATATACATCAAAGGCATGCAATTCCTTTAGCATCATATTTATTTCTTAGACCCCAATGACAATAAACATGGTTGGTTCGCACGACATATCTAAAGATTATGGTTTTATATTTAAGGTTTGAATGGTTGCAAACTTGCAATAGATGAGACAGACAAATAGAACATTTAACTCCTAAAGAGTTAAATATTGTGTTTTAGAACATTGAATTTGTTTCTACGGTTAAAATCTTTATAAAAAGTTTGTTCAAAATAAATAAAAAAGCTACAACTTGATTCAATTTTTTGAGAGTGTGCTTAATCAAGATATTGTGCTAATATGTTATGCATATCTGTTTATATATTCCACTAATGGTCTAACATATTGTTGTTAATTTGTATTTTGTTACTTTTATCTTTGGTAATAAATCTTAACATTAAACTTTAAAACCAAAATATTATTTAGGCCTTAGACGGTCAAAAAGTGTAGGAAAAACCCTAATAATGATAGATGCATAGCTACTCGGTAGTGTTCACTGAGAGAACTGACACAACAAATTGCCTGCAAAAGTTTTTTAAGTAGTGTCCTTTCTACATGGAAGCCAAATGGGTCTTGATCAGCTTAAGTGTTTGAATTTTGCAATGGAAAAACATACCCGGAGACCAATTATATATAAGTTGAGAACTCATTTGTGCCAACACCGACCAAATTAAGAAGTAGCAGCCACTCCATAATTACCACTCCATATATATATATATATTTTTTAAATATCAGAAGATTATGGGTCGAAGCCAGTAATCCTCGAAATCCTAAACCACAACATGTAATATTAGGATTCAAATGGCTAAGACTCGATTACCTGATCATGTCTTTTTTTTTTGTAGTGTCTAACTTTTATGGTAGATCTTCCATTGCTATTTTCTCTGAATTCGAGATTAGCTACATATGGGAATCTATCAAATCAAATACGTCACCAATTCGGCAGTTAAACTAGAAAAGGGAAATTTTGGATTAAAATAGAAAAGCATATGTGAACCACTGAGCCAACCAGCCAATGATAATATGTCTCAATTAATGTTGATATTGAATTCTCCCTAATTTTAGATGTCCCTTCTTCATCTCATCAACTTTCGACAAAAACCACAATTAGGTACACAGAGTTACACAACTTTCAACGTCAACAATAACAAACAAAAAAACATGCACATGCAGCTAAAAACTAAATCCAACAAACACATAAATTATAAAACAACCAAACCAACATAACACACGCAAATCACAAAAATAAGAAAGATTCAATGGGAGTCTCGGACGTGGAAGTAATTAGGGTTCTTGACGACGATATCGTACATGTAAACGGAGTTAAATTTGGTGAAATCTCTAGGAAGAGAGATGAGATCAATGGAGGAGCGTTTGTGGAATTGGAGGAGATCTGTGTCGCCGCTTCCAAAGTACCTCTCCCAACCAAGACTCTGGAGGATCTGCTCGAGTGTTGAGTAAGATGAAACCACTTCTCCTGTTGGTAAATAGACCATCACTTTCCTTCGGCTTTGTGTGTCGCCTCCTGATTGGTTAGGGTTCTCCACAAGTCTTATCACTCCGTTCTTGAACACCCACACGCCTGACATGATCTGTTTTTGTGATTTTTGTATTCTTGAGGATGGTTTGGTTGTTTTTTCTTTTGAGAAGAGAGTTGTGTGTGGAGCTGTTTTTATATAGCCGTAAGGAGAAGGTCTACCACATCAAGACAGAAATAGTTTTTTTTGTTTTGTTTTTGTTTTTGTTTTTGACGTGAACAATATAATTAATGAAATAAATATAGCAAGCAATAAATTGATGTAGAATTGGTGAAGTTAAGTGTTTATTCAAAACTTTGGTATATATACGTATGTGGTGTTGAAATATCTAAATGCTTCTTAATATGTTGTTTGAGACGGCATGTAACTAACTACTTTGTAAACTACTTGCTTTGCCTAATTATATGGTTCATTAATATGTTACAAAAAAACAATTTTCTTTTGTCTAAGGTGTATTATAAAATCGATTCAATCTCATTCTCAACAAACCATAGTTTTTTTTTTCTTTCTCGGATTTCATAAGTCATAGGTAATTTTTTTAAAAGCAAATACAAAATAATCGAAAGAAGGATATGTGGTTTTAGTTAAAAACGCATTATTTATAAAACATAAAATAAAATGTTATAAAGTTAAACACATTGATATTGCATATTATTTTATGTGTGTTTTGATGGAATAAAATAACATGTCAATTCTAGATATTATGGCTTTGTGAGAGTTGTCTCTATATCACTCGCCCTGAAAAGATATTGTGGGTTAAATCTAAATTTAAAAAAGAAAAAAAAAATACCAACTCCCCTTCCTCAATCTCCCTTTTTAAAAACTACCAATCTTTTTATATGTTTTGTAAGAAACTAAGAATTGGTTCGATATCTTATTTGGTTTCTAGGAATCTATAAAGATTTTAAGCACTCGAATATATCTTATTCTTATGGTAGGTATTTTTATTCTATTATTCGGTAGTACATTAGTCTATATGATAATTTATAATTTCTTTCTTTTCGAATATTTTGGATGGAGTGATATATGTGTTAAACTTTGATTTAGCGCCAAATGTTGTCTTTTGTTCTTCACTAATAAATAAAACATAAAAATGATTCGTCTGATCCGTACGATCAATATTAGAAATTGAATTAAATCATGTATTGTAGATTCCAGTAATTTTTTTTTTGGGTTAAAGTAGTAGGTCAAATAATTGAAAGCACAACGCAAATTGTAAAGTTCGAAAAATATGGGTGTGAGATTTTTTTTTTTTTTTTTTGAAACTTGTGAGATATTATTATCACACAAGTTTTGTTGTAAAAGTTCACGCCGATCGTAATAGCAATAAGGAAAAACGCAAGTAACCATATATTTCACATGATCGTGGTCCTCATACTTGTAGTACTACCCTAGAAATGAAAGAAATTATCTCTCTTAATACCATTTTCACTTTCTATTTCTCTCTTCTTCCTTTTTTTTTCCCTTTCCGTTTCATCTGAAAATCATGCCGCATCTCATATGTTTTCGCTTCAGTCTCGTGATCCTATAAATAAATAAAAGTGTTGCATGTATATCTTGGTTTGAACTTTTGATAACAAACGCATCTGTGATTCTAAATTAAGGTCATGAATATTTTGTGGTTTTTAAATAGTTTTTGGTTTTTAGTTTTTAGTTTTTGGTTTTTGATTTTTTCTCCTAATAACTACTATTAGGAAGATTCTTGACTCTCTTCACAAACATGAAAAAACTATCAAATCCAGATTTCCTATTTTTTTTATAGGGAATCCAGTTTTCTTAAAATCATGAATGACAATAAATCAGATTTTTGAAAAATCTAAAGCCAAAAATCACTTTAGAAACCAATGAATGGCTAGAGTGCAGTTATTAATTAACTTCTTTAATAAAATATTATTTATTCTATTTGTAATATAACATGTTAATCTAATAGGCAAGCATATAATAAAATGTCATTTCTTTCTTTGAGACAATGAAGGATAGAACGTTATTTCCTTCTGTGAAACAATTAACGAATCTTTGTTTGTTGACAATTTTTGATAATCGGGAGCCATTTTTTGCTTTTGCGATGGTAAATCTTTCATCCTAAATCCTACGGTTAGTGTTACCTTAGAATATTTTCCGATTCTAGCATTATAAGCACACATTTTTTGTTGTGACTAAACATTGTCATCCTTCTTCACTCTCACCTTTAAAATGAAAAATGCGTAATAAAAAAAAAACCATGTACGATGACACTAATGGTGGGACTATACATAGTGACGAATCACACATGTAAGAGAATCATGCATACGATAATGGTAGGCGAATCTTTATCTCTTAGTTTAGTTATAATTAATCATTTTTTTTATTATTCGACCTTAAAGAAACTTTAACAACACTCAATTCCCTAACATAGAAATATGATTCTAGCATAGCCAATCTATGATTGTATTAGTGCACGTACACAATAAAACCTTATGCGTCATCGGTCGAATGCTTTGTTTTAAATTTACATTTTACACTAGATGATTTTTATAGCTTTATACGTTTTGAAAATGTAGAGATGCGGGATTCGGGAACATATACAATGGCGCGCATACTTGTGGTGTGGATTATAGAATTCTTAAATGTGTTTATCTGGTTGAAGGAATAAAAAGCATGCAAATAAGGAGTACTAGTTAATTCACAAAGCATATGGAAGCAAGAGTAGCCACCATGACTACAAAAGGCCCACGATAGAAAGAGAATCTCTACGCAAGAAATTAACTACTTAACTTGAACCAACGATGTTGCCTTATAGCCCACAGCTTGGAGCCCAATTGGCTAATTCTTCTTCGAGGAGAAAAGTGCAATAGTGTGGTTCACTTAGGAGAAGTTTCTGTATGAGTAGAACATGGTAAATCGAAATGATATCATAGTTTTTTTATATAGCTACCAAATCCTAGACTTATGGAAGGGCCAAATTAAGTTCAGGGATAGACATTCTCTCCGAATATTTAAATAGGTCAAAAGCGTATCCACATAACCAACCACCACTTGATGTAAATTGTATCATACTTTAATATTTATTAAATTATTCGTAAGTAAGCTATTCGACTACTATAGTCAGACACCAATAGAAACTTTTTAACATTCAATACATAATGATCCGGTCCATATCTTGCTTGTTCTTGTTCTCTTTATTCTGGGTTTAGATTGTCTCATTTTCAACTTTTCATCACCAATGTACTAAGTTGATTTTTAGTCTCGCCATCCATTATAAGCATTTTTAGTTTCTGAAATCTTCTGATCACAAACGAGGGCATATAGTTCAGATGAAGATTTGAAGTCAAAGTACCTCACGATTTTAGTTTGTTTTTTTCCGTGTAAAGATCATTGATTGTGACATCGTTTTGAAAAAATTATGAGTTAGATTTTAATCAATATCATTTGTATCAATTTTTAATTTATTTTGTAACTTTTAGGGCCAAATATTAAGGATTCCTTTTTAGGACAATTCTCAAAATAACATAAAACCAAAAAATATATAACTAATAATATACATTTTCATTTACGACAAAATAACATTTTTTTAAAAAGACAATTCTAACACAAATTTTCTAACCTCATATTTTTAGAGTGCGTTTAGACTTAAGAAAAAAAAATTAAAAAAATGAATTTGAAAATTGTGGTGGTGATAGTGAAATACGTTTATGTCGATGTTGGTGGTGATAATGGTGATGATATTGATCAGCCATTGTTGATCTAAAAAAAGTTTTGAGTCAATAAACTAAAGTTGATGCTTTAAATTGTTTATATTTAAAAGTTTGTAATTTAAATAACATCAAAAATTACATAAAAATGACATACTTAATTACATGTCTAGTTAGCCGAGTCAACGACAATTTTGTATATCAAAAACATACTCAAAGAAAATTGATATTTTAAATAACCTACAACAAAAATATAAATTAAAATTGTCTGTTTTAGAAAGTTTGCTATTTAAATGAAAATTTTCCTATTTTCTTTCTTACAAAACAAATCGATCCAGATCCAGACAAAAGGCTAGACATCCGCCACGTCACACTTAACCAACTAACGCCACGTGTCACCTTCACAATCAAAATCAGATGACGTTACAAAAGCAATCATCCGGGCAAAAATGGCGGCTTCATCGCTCTCCCTCTCGTCTCCTCTCGCAAACCCACTTCGCAGATTCACCCTTCACCTTCACTTCTCAAGGCCCATTTCTTCTTCTCTGTTTATCTGCTCCGCCGCAAAAATGAACGACCATATAATCCACCGTGTTCCCACTCTCAACGAAGAAGAGATAAACTCCGTCGCCGTAAAAACGTTTGAGCGATACGCATTACCTTCTTCTTCTTCCGTGAAGAGAAACGGCAAAGGAATCGCGATTCTCTGGTTTAGAAACGATCTCAGAGTTCTTGACAACGACGCATTGTACAAAGCTTGGTCTTCCTCTGAGACCCTTTTACCTGTTTATTGTCTCGATCCTCGTCTCTTTCACACTACTCATTTCTTCAACTTCCCTAAAACCGGAGGTAATGTTTTACCAATTCTCAAAAATCATTCCTTTTTTGTGATTCTGATAAATTCTCAAAATCAATCCTTTTTGTGATCTGAAGATTAAATCTTTTGGCATTTTGTTTACATTGTGTTGTTGTTGTGGGAATGTTCAGCTTTAAGAGGTGGTTTTCTTATGGAATGTTTGGTTGATTTGAGAAAGAATCTGATGAAAAGAGGATTGAATCTTCTTATTAAGAGTGGTAAACCTGAAGATATTATTCCTTCTCTTGCTAAAGATTTTGGAGCTCATACAGTTAAGTGTTTTTTAATTTATTGCTTGTGTTGAAGAAAAATTTCAGAGCTTTGTGAGGGAATGTGATTGAATCTTAGGTTATGTTTTTCAGGTAGTTGCTCATAAAGAAACGTGTAGTGAGGAGCTACATGTTGAAAGACTAGTGAATCAAGGTTTGAAAGGTGTTGGAAATGGTACTAAGCTTGAGCTTATTTGGGGAAGTACAATGTACCATAAAGATGATCTTCCTTTTGATGTTTTTGATTTGCCTGATGTCTATACTCAGTTTCGTAAGGTATGATTCCTGTTTCAGTTGGTGTGTTTAGTGAAACATTAGAAGTGAGTATTGGAAATTCTTAAAGGCTTAGGATCTTTACTAACCATATTTGGCGTTACAGTAGAAGTAAGTGGACACAGATTCTCGCATTTGGATGTAAAACTGTTAATGAAGAGGAAGTTGCTTAGTTCTGAGACTACATTAACTAAGATGTTTGTTATTAGATATTGATATTTGTTTCTTGTTGAAAACTTCGCTTGCAGTCAGTGGAAGCAAACTGTAGTATCAGAAGCTCAACTCGCATTCCACTTTCTCTAGGTCCAAAACCTTCTATTGATAACTGGGGAGATATTCCAACTCTTGAGCAACTTGGAATTGAGCCACAAGAGGTGTGTGTTCTCTGAGAAGCTCTTTAGATAAGACAAGAGAGGAAAGTAAGTAAAAAAGAAACATTTTTCATTAGTTTAAGTCTTTTGTATCTATGTTGATACAGGTGACCAGAGGAATGCGATTCGTGGGTGGCGAAAGCGCAGGTGTAGGCAGAGTATTTGACTACTTTTGGAAGAAGGCAAGAAGATGATAATGACTTCTTCCCTCGTTTATATATGTGGCATTGCTTCTGTGTTTACATAATGTTGTATGTCTATTTTTTCTCATGCAGGATCTATTGAAAGTATACAAAGATACAAGGAACGGAATGTTAGGAGCTGATTATTCGACAAAATTCTCTCCATGGCTTGCCTTTGGATGTATTTCTCCTCGGTTTATATACGAAGAGGTCAAAATCTTTATTCAAGTCCCCAGATTATTTTTCAGTCTTTTCACTTAATGTGACATTTGAAATATTTTCTAGGTCCAAAGATATGAAAAGGAAAGAGTAGCAAATAATTCAACATACTGGTATGTCTTTTCATTTGTGTGTTTTTTTTTCAAATCTCTCTTTCACTCTTAGTCCTAAGTGAGTTGATAAATGTTTGCAGGGTGCTTTTTGAATTAATATGGAGGGATTACTTTAGATTTCTTTCTATTAAATGTGGGAACTCTCTCTTTCAACTAGGTAACAATGGTTTCGAGTTAAAGCTCAATGCTATGTGGTTAGAGTAAACTTTGAAATAGTATGTTTTCTTTCGTAGGTGGCCCGAGAAATGTGCAAGGGAAATGGAGTCAAGATAAGAAACTATTTGAGTCTTGGAGAGATGGCAAGACAGGGTAAATTAACCATCTGATATTATGAATCTTGTTTTGAAAAGTACCAATCAAGATTATGCTTGAGGCTCTAAAAGCTTTAACCTTTTTAAGTGAATGTTCATGAATTTCATTAGGTATCCTCTTATAGATGCAAACATGAAGGAGTTATCAACTACAGGTTTCATGTCAAACCGAGGCCGACAGGTGAAAAAAGATATTTTACTTTTCATATGAATGATTTGATTATATTCTCATTCATTTGGTTATATTACTGTATAGATTGTATGTTCGTTTCTTGTTCGGGACATGGGATTGGATTGGCGTATGGGTGCTGAATGGTTTGAGACATGTCTATTAGACTATGATCCATGTTCTAACTACGGAAACTGGACCTATGGAGCAGGTACCTATTCATGTCTCATGACACATTTTGTTGAAAATGAAATGGAAACTCTGAATGATGAGAATTTGATTTTTTGCTTATTGAAGGAGTTGGAAATGATCCCCGAGAAGATCGGTACTTTAGCATTCCTAAGCAAGTGAGTAACTTTTTGATACTATAGTCATTAGAAATAGTGATGAAGAAGAGAAGAAGAAGAGACTTGAAAATATGTGTTTTGTTTTGGTTTTGTTCAGGCACAGAATTATGATCCAGAAGGAGAATACGTTTCGTTTTGGCTGCAGCAGCTACGTCGGCTACCGAAAGAGAAGAGACATTTTCCAGGGAGGTTGATGTATATGGACACAGTTGTGCCTTTGAAGCATGGTGGTGGTGGTAATGGTCCAATGGCTGGAGGTTCAAAGCCTGGTGGTGGTTTTAGAGGGAGTCACAGTAGGAGACGTTTCTAGACACAATATGGTCCATAGAGAAAACTTTTCTTTTACACGAGTTTGTATCTTTTATTTCTGTGATTCTTGTTCACTATTATGAGAAATCAATGATTCTCATTGTTCTAAAAATGTTCATTTTACCAAAAAGATTCAGAGTTAGTTGGTTAAAAACTTAAAATACCAAAAGATTGGGGTGCTAATGAAAATAATAAAAGATATGGGTACTCTCTTACAAGTAACAATAGCCTTGGGGTTTTTCGGAAATTACCAATAGATTAAGTAGTTGGGATCGTAATGGGCTATAGTGAGCCCATTAAGAATGATTGATGGGTTTGGCTCCATTTAGAACATGGGAAGTTGGAACCCTAATTCCTTAGGTAACAACACATCTTCTTCTTCTCTCTGCTTCTTTCGGAAGGTTGAAGAACGAAGAGCTCGAGAGTTTGAATCCAAGTTCAGATTGAATCAGCCAATCAGGTAATCAAATTATGAGTTAATCTATCTCTTGTTTCCCTAGTTTATTACGTATCTGTGAATCCATGCTTTTTGGTTATCTCTTAGGCATGTTTGCTCTTGATCTACTAAGTGAACAGAGACTTTAGAAAATTAGGGTTTATGGTTTAGGCATTTTGACTAGGTCTTGCAGATTCGCTCTCTGTTTAATCAAAGTTTCTATCTTTCGTAATGTTTAAGCTAGATCATATCTTGGATAAACAAAACTTATGTTATATTGTTATGTTTTACTCACTGTTGTTTGTTGTTATCTTTTGTGTGTGTCAAAGTGACTATGGAGAGTGAGACGAAACCAACCTTCAGCAAATCTACAGGGCTTCCTAGGAAGAGATTCTACAGAGCAAGAGCTCATAGTAATCCACTTAGCGATTCTCATTTCCCAATTCCAATTTCCCCTACTCATGTCGACTTTACACTTCACTTCCCTAAGTTCATTGGAGCTGACAACAAACTCTCCAAGAAGATTGAGTTTGCTGATATCGGATGCGGTTTCGGTGGCTTACTTATCTCTCTCGCGACGCTCTTCCCTGAAACGTTAATGATCGGTATGGAGTTGAGAGACAAAGTAACTGAATACGTCAAGGAACGAGTCTTAGCTTTAAGGAGAACGTCCTTGGAGGGACATTATGAGAACATCTCTGTTGTTAGAACAAACTCAATGAAGTACATTCCGAATTACTTTGAGAAAGGACAGCTTTCGAAGATGTTTTTCCTCTTCCCTGATCCACATTTCAAGGAGAAGAATCACAGGAGGAGAGTGATTAGCAACCATTTGCTAGATGAGTATGCTTATGTTCTTAGAGCTGGTGGGATTATTTACACGATCACTGATGTTGAGGAGCTTGGAGAGTGGATGAAGTCTTGTTTAGAGAAACATCCAATGTTTGAATCTCTGACACAAGAAGAGCTTGATTCTGATCCTGTCGTTGAGCTTCTGTGCAGTGCTACTGAGGAAGGTCAGAAAGTTGCTAGGAATGGTGGACAGACTTATAGAGCAGTTTTCAGACGTATTGCTTATGCTTCTTAGATTCTCTTTGTTTTTCTTTTGGTAGTTGAAAACATTGTTTGTTGTAAGTCAACCTTTTTTCTTAACTTGGAATTTTTGGGATAGTATTTACAGAAGCTTAAAATTGTTGTTCTGTCAAACACCAATATATTGGGGACTTATGAAAGTATACATGAACCAATCTTCATTATGAACGTTCAAATGAAAATGGTCCATTCACATAACCTATACAACAAATATAAAAGTTGTAATGTAATAAGCCAATACGACTAAGTTGAGAATCCTGCTTGAAACTTGAAAGGAACAGATTCACATTTTTCTTCTTGTATATTGGGAGTTTTTGAAGAAACAGCCCTGTGCACCTTGAAAGCCAAAACCATCCATCATAACCTGAAATGTAACTAAAATTTTGTGAGGGATGCTATGTAAACATATCCAATATGATTGCCAAGAAAATGAAAAGAGGAATACCAGTTAAGAAGTTCCTTCACCAAGATGGATTAGTCTTGAACCAGTTTCTGTAGTCCCTAATGGTAGATTCTCTATTCATCAGGACTCAAGATGGATATTTTCAACAATGTAGTGGTTGGTTAACCATATTCAAAAGAACCATCACTCAAGTATCCATATCAGAACAACTTGCTCTGTTTCTTGTTTCAACTAGCACACGCTACTGCTCTTCTGTATGGATGACATTTAGGCTGCTGCTTGAACAAGAAATTCCTCCGTTCTTAATCATTAACCACTTTTTTTCAACTAAATCCGCCTCGTCTTGTCGCTGCAACCTGGTATATTTCTTCGCAAGTATCAAAAATGGAACATGATCCATTGTTAAATCAGACCCTTGCATCTTCGACAAAAGGTTCTCAGCCTTTTTTAATCGACCCTTCCAACAGAGACCTCTAATCAGCTCAGTATAAGTGATAATATCAGGTTTACATCCCTTTTTCCGCATTTCATCACACAATTGAGAAGCCAAGCGCAAGTCACCCAACGTACAAGCAACACCTAGTAGCAGATTATAAGTGGTAGTATCCGGGTTGATTTTGGTAGATCGCATTTGATTTTTGACTCGCCATGCATCAACGAATCTTCCCCCTTTCACATATCCATGAATCAAAGCGTTGTTTGTGTATATATTTGGTGTAACACCGTGAGAAAGCATTAGATTTAGAACAGATAAAGCGCTGCTAGTATCTCCATATCTTCCATAACCATCAATAACCACATTCCATAGCAGAACCTCTGGAAGCAGAGAACTTTTTAGCATGCTTAGAAGAAACTCGTTCGCCCTGGCCACGTCTCCCTGTATACACAGACCTTGAATGATAACTTTATATGAGATCTGATCAGGAGCAACACCAACTGTTTGCATGGTACCATGGATTTCACACGCCTCATCAAACTTTTCCTCTTTGCACAAGGCGCTTATTAGAGTATTGTAAGTGAACACATCAGGATTTACTCCTCTCTTTACCATGTCACACATGAACCCATAAGCAGCTACCGTGTTTCGACTCGAACATAACCCACGAATAATGACATTGTACACGACTGAATCAGTAGGGACATTTTTCTGTGACAACTCCTTCCAAACTCCAAGGGCTTGAACCACATTTCCATTCTTAAAATAACTATCCATCAGTATGGTACATCTGACTATATCCAATGGTTCGTTCACCTGACTACTATCTAAGATCTCTTCTAAAAGCTTAGTGTTGTTGCTTCCAATAAGACCATTCTGGCAAAGCGCATGCACAATTATGTTGTGAGTCACTCTATTTGGCTTAATACCATATTTATTCATAGTACTGTAGAGAAACACAGCTTTATCTACATTGTTAACACTGCAAAGACCCTTGATTAAGGTGTTATAAGAAACACAGTTGGGAGAAGGACCCATCTCCCTCATCTCTCTAACAAGCCCATCCGCCTTCTCGACATTACCTAACTTACACAACCCATTTAAAAGATGGTTGTGTGTGATCAAACCTGGAACAAATCCACTATGTATCATTTTTTTCCGTAGCCAGAGAGCAGCATCTAATTTCCCTTGTAAACAGAGATCTCTCATTATCGATGCATGAATAGATATAGAATCATCGTATCTGAAGCTCTTTGTCCGATATACACTCTCCCTACAAGAGAAGCAAGTTATATAGGCTTTATCAGAAGCAGTACGCAAATATGGATACAAAATTAGAAACGATAAGTTAGTGATGAAAACATAAACCTCAAAGAAGCAAGACGATCTAAGCTGCCTTTTAAGATTGAATCCAGCACATTGAACATAGCTTCAGGGTCTCCCTTTTGGTCATGATCTTTTTTATCAGAAAACAAGTTCTCTGTGCACGAATGAGCATGATTGAATTGAGGATGTTCAATACAAGAAAGACGCATTTCAAAGTCCCTACAATTCCATAAAGCAGAAGCTCAGTAAACAGATCATGAAAACCAATAAATGAATCAAGAAAAAGAGGAATCAAATTAGGTACCTTAGGTTGGTTAAAATAGGAGCAAAGATCCTAGCAACATTGTCGCTTAAAAAATCAAGGCTTTGGTTGAGTAAGCGAAGTACAGTGAACTGGGAAGATGAAACTTCACCACAAGAAATGAGAAGCTGCATCCGAAATTAACAAACCATGGATTAACACTTTTCGTATAACGAAGAAAACGAAATAGAGCTGTGTAAAAGAAGAGAAGCTTCAAACTTACAGCCATGGATGAATCAAATAAGCCAATGCAACAACATAAAATTGCTTAAGATGCGCATAAGTATACGTATAAATGGCTACAAAGGCGAGTTACAGCTTTTGAATAAGCTCTCCGAAAGAGTTAAAGAAGACGCATTCGCCTATACGTTTACCATTTTCCTAATTTAGTGAACAGAGACGACGATTCATACGCAAATGGCTTCTGATCTTAGTTAGCTGAAACATAGATTTACATACACAGAGGCATTAGATTATCAATGCATAAGCCCTGAGGACAAGAAATTCTCGAAAAATGGTGAGTGGATTATCAGAATTTTGCATACCTGAGCCAGATTGCAAAAATGACATCAAATGCTGACGCTAAGTTAAGCTCTTCTCGTTCTGGGCACGTTTGGGAAGATGACGAAAATTAGGGTTCTTGCTTGTAATGGGCTACGGCCCACTATTCTGAATTGGCTTAAAATGGCCCTATGTTTCATACTTTCACTTACGAAAATCAAATCCGCACCATATTTGTATCTTACTTTATCAAATTTTATCATACGGTATATTTTTCCAATTACAAATATAACTCTAATGTTTAGTGAAAAAGATTCTTCAATATTCGTTTTAATTCTATTTTAAAATCTTTAACTACTTTTTGGTAAAATATTCATTTCAACTAAAATTTATTAATAAAAACTGAACATATAAACATCAAGTACAAGAATGCAGAGCAAGTAAACCTCCAAATCAGAAAAAGGCTTTGAACAGAGAGATGACAAAGCATAACGACACAGAACCAGTTCGATGCGCTAAAGGAACAAGACGATTGATAAAGCAATGGTGATTACAGCCGGAGAAAGTGAGTTGGATAATCTTATCTCTTTATCATCTTATATATAAGGTAAACTTGTAATCGTTACTTCTCAAGTTGAATAATAAATCAATAAACATAAATTCATCTTCTTCACTATATTTTTAATCTATTCAAATAGTTTACATTTTTCACTTTCTTTTATATACATCTATAATAATTTTATTGTCTTTTTATCTTTTATTTACTTATTTATTAAGGTCTTGTTGTTTATGTTATAAAATAATGAGATGTTCATTTTCATCACATAAACAACAAGACTTTAATTTTTTCTTTAAAAGACAAAAAAAAATTCGTTTAAGCTTTTTAACAATAAGAACAACAACTTCGCTTGCCATTACCACACTACTATATCAATTTCGACAACTAAAAAAATAAAAAACAACAACATATGATCTTTACCAATGCGGAGAGTATTTTTCATTAAATTTTATAACAAACGAATCTAATTTTCTGCAACATTTGAAAACGAGACGAACGTTTTCATTTGACGATTCTATAACGGGTCATCTTTTTTTGGTCAAAATGTCCATTAAAATTGAGATTTTAAATTAATTAAGATCAATAATAATATTAAAAAAAAGAAGAAAAAAAACTACAACAGTACATTACGGTACATTTTAAAGTTACAACATAAAATCTTACCCCCGATCAAGAAGAGGAAATCAACTCAAAATCAAAGATTGTTATACATATGTATGTTACAGATGCATTATGCATATGTGTCACAGTGCCAGTATGTGTCAAGTAGTCAACTTGTACATTATATTAAATTCGGTAACGGAAGGGGGATGGGGAATCAATCAATCAAAAAGTTTTTCTTAATATTAAATTATGTTATACTTACACTGTTACACATTCATATTTATCCCTCTTACGCTCGAATAATTTCATGGCCTTATCCATTTTGGGTAAGACCCCCACCTCTCAGTTTCCCACTCCCCTAATCAAATCTTTGGATTTCATATTGACCACTTTTTCATGAATATTAAATGACATAATTCACTCTATGGAGACCATATGATAGATCTGACAAAAACAACAGTAACATTGTGTCTTGATCAACTTGAATCTGGAGTACTGTCATTTGTCCCCACACACGGAAATCATACGTAAGAAAACATATGGACGCGTATATCGACCCATAATCTCAAGTGTCATGTCACATGTGTCTCCACAAGGCCACAAACGTATGATTAATGTATATAATATATATATTACGCGTCAATGATTCATAAACTTAATTAGGTCAAGATTGGTCTCGAAACTTAATTCTCACGAAAAAAACAAAAACTATCGACTGAATTAAATTGATGAAGACATGAGAGTTGAGACATCAAACAGTTTTTTAAAACAGATAAGTAACTTGAGTTCATGTGCGTGTTAGACATAAGTAAAGTTGGAGACTCGAGAGCATACAAGACACTAAGTAGTAGTAACGTGCATGGGAGATACATTTTTCCTCTTTTATGTACTTTTCTTAATTATCTACAATGAGTTTTACGTATATTGTTTTGAGGGGGAGGGGGGAGTAAATTTACTTTATTATGACTTCGTTGTTCACCATATAGAGGATGAGTAAGTCATTGCTTTAAATCTGAAGTCGCTGGAATTGATTTGACGTAATAGCCTAATAGGTCAGTCCCTCGTAACATTTGACGAAATGAATATGTTACCTCTGAATTCGAATTCGACATCTCTGAATTTCATTATCTTCAAACTTTCTGTAGCCCATTATTTTGCTACTCATTGCACCTCTACGATTCTCATTTAGTAGGTAACATATATATTTATTATCTTAGGAAAGTTTTCAAGTTCCTTTGACCAAGAAAAAATGGAAGTTTTCAAGTTAGCAAATCCTTTTAGTATTTTAGTTTTAGAAGTTTTCTGGTTAGTAAAGATTTGAGCTTCATAATTTTGGGATTTTTATATAAAAAACATGTGACCAAGTTAGCTAGCGACTAGCATTTTTTCAGCACTGCTCGTATATGTACATAATAATAATTCACTAGATAAATAATCTTATACTTCAGATAAAATGATATTCCATCATGTAAAATAATAGTATATGTTAATTGTTTAAGACACGCACAAAACAGTTTGAAAATAAATTAGTAATATTATATTCCAAGTTATTTAGCTAACAATAAAAATAACAAATTTTAGTTATTAGTGCGTATATAATTATATATATACACAATTAATTTAGTGAGCTCCTCTAAAATTCATCTATAGTAGTCAGGGACGATCCAATATATTTAAAGGCTATATGCCATTAAATATTTTTGGACCCTTTTTCATATAATTTTTTTTTTATAATTTGTGCTCTAAATACTGTTTTAGCCCTCAAAATTATTCAAAAAATTTGGATCCTGATAATTGTTCTACTCGCGCTTGTCCAAAGTCGTCCCTGATCGTAGTATCTTACTAACTGAAAAATGCTTTCGTGATCTTTCAAATTAAATTGTTAATTAGTTTGACTGCAGTAGTCATCAGTAGATGTGCCTGGTTCGACACTATTCTTAGAAATCCGAGAGTGAGTGGGCGTTGGTTTTTCCTAAAACATTGACGTTTTGTTATTGTCTTAGCCGGTTCTTGATATGTTGCAGATTATAAAGGAAAAAGAGAGAGGATACGATAGGAACATGATGATAATGCACGTAACTAAAAGCTGCGACACAATTAAAAAAAGGAAAGTGATGATATGAATGTCATTGTTAAAAGGCATAAAGATTTGGATTTATGATTGCCTGGACAAAATCTTTATTACATCTCTACTTTTGTCGGCTCACAGTACCTTAGATTCCTAAAACCGACAACGCACATTTCAACATATTCCACAAATTTCGGCTTCTTTTTCCTTCTTCCTTTCTCTTTTCTTCATCACTTTTATATAATTTTCTTGATTTGTTACGTAAGATTACATCTGAGTTTATCAACTAGAAACAACCTGCGAATAGTTGAATCTTTTTATATATTAACAGGTACAAAAAAACATGATAACTAACGTTGTGGTTCCGGATGATTACGCCTGCAAGTTGAATTAAGTTGATGGAGTTTGCCAAAGACAACTGTTTATTTTTGCACTATTTATTTTGGTATGTTCCATCCGCTATGTTACTATTCAAAATCTAGGTATAAATAAGGAAGGCCAATGCAACTATGCAAGCTATCTCGTAATTCCCTTAGAAGTTAGAATCATATATATAATTTCCTAACTACTTTTAGATTAAAATCTTGAACATGTGAAATGATCTATGCAAACAAGATCCACCAAACCTTTTGTCCACGGATCTAAATCCACAAAACCGTTGCATTTCTAAAAGAATCGATGAAAGCTTGAATCCGTTTCATGGACTGAATTTATGCTAACAGATCTAATATCAATAAATACATTCCATCATCACATATAGATATGTATGGATATAAAAATATGTACCTTTTAAGTCTCTGGTTCATCAAAGATTTTGCCGCAAATCTACCCTCTTTTTTAGTGTCTCCAAAAAGATTTTGTAAAAAGAACCAAATAAACCTTATTTAATTTTGTCAAGCTTCACATAAAAAAAATGTTTATAAATATTAAATAAAAAATATGTATACATGTATGCATTAATATACTATCATACCGACGTTGTTGGACTTTCTGATCAATACCAATGTTTTATACGGTTCACATCGTCGGTTTGAGAGAATGAAAAGTAAAATATCCCAATGGAGAGTTTGCATGAGAAGAAGAGAGCAAAATGTAGCCGAAGGACAACTTGCCAGAAATATGTTCATCACCATAATCATCATCATCATTATATATGAATGATTAACAATGTTCCGGCAAGTCATCCTTGGCTGCATTATACTCTACTCCACTTCATGCAATTCTACTCCGTTGGGCATGCATATCCATCGAATTTAATGTACATCATTATGAGAGTATGTGTGTGTGTGTGTTTGTGATGGGTTTAGGGAGTAGAATGAGAGGAAGTATTTATAAGAGAGAGACATATAACTGTACAAGGTCTCTGGTCAATATTATATACATTTTACATATAAATATATATTCGACCATCAGCTAAAGATTCTCAAAGCAAGTGGCTCTAGTGCTCAACATAAAGGCAATAATGTTATAATGTCAAAAGACCCGGCCTTTCACACGGCACGGCCTTTCCACCATCCACTCATAAAATCTTGTACACTTCTCAAAATCTTTATATCATCAATCGATTCTTTTGGTCCAACTTATTAGATGGATATATATGTGTTAAGCCTTCATTTGGACAAGTCATCATATTTAGAGAAAATCACTGAAACCAACTCAAATGTATTGTCTAATCAGTTACAAAAGATTTAATAAGTTTTTGTTTATTTATCTAAATTTAACCATGCTAATATGCTATACATGCTATACATCTTTAAAAGAAAAGACATGCCTGTTTATTGTTGTCCTTAGATAGGAAAACAAACAATTCATAACTCCATATCCAAAAATATTATTAATTCCAGTATATAATATTAAGACCCACTAAGTTTCTGTATCGAATTGACTGATGAATATTAATATTTTTAATTTTGTTTTCAAATTAGTATATGGTATTGTAACCAAAATAAAATTGATGTCGCCTGAAGTATATTATCTAAATTAGGTGGATAAATTTATTGGTGATAGAAATATTTGGATAAGTCATTTAATCTATATATATCTCATATAGTCGCATGTAAAATTTCTAAAAAAAATTGTATTGCATAAAAACTAATATTAAAAGATAAATAACAATAATAATAATAATAAATGGGTTTTAGATAAATAATAATTTTGATATAACTATTGTTATTTTTTCTTAAGGAACCGCATGGGATGGGAGAGGGAATATATAAGCTGGTGGGCGCATTGGTCCCGCCCGCTACTTTGAACCAAATAAATGTTTTACTTGTTTAGAAAAATATCGAAGTCAAAGCATTATTGCATTAGTGGTGATTGGTCTCCATGCTAAATAAGAATCAAGAAAACTAAAAGGAGAATATAAAAAGAAACATGACAGATATGGGTTAGATATTGAGATATATACTTTTATTTTCTTTTACAGATTTAGGCAAACAGTGAAACATTTATATATTTTTTATACATTCATGTTTCTAAATCTCCACATATTATATATATAATCAAAACTTTTAGTGTCGTCTTAAGTTCTTAACTAACACAAACCTCACATTCAAAATTCAAACAATGGTTAGACTTTGAAATTTACCGAATATTTCTTTAATTGAGAGAAGGCTTAACTAAGAGTGTGACAACTCACAAGGAGGACTTGACTTCAAGCATGGGTACTCTACTAACATTCCTTATTGTTGAAAGAATATAGCATAAATTAGTGTTTTTAGTTTTAGTGGATTCGATTGGTTAATTAGTCGATGACTATGTATATATGACAATATATAGTCCATAGCTGTAGATCTAAAAAATAGGTTTAGTTTTCATTCAGAAGATTCAACTACTATACATATTACATATATATACATGTCTAGGTAACATTGATATAAACCAAGATTGTGAGGGTATATCATAACTTGGACATTTATATACATGGATATAGATAAAGCTTGTTAAATCAATGGAACACCAGAAAGGAACCTAAAAGGTGTGGCGGCCGCCAACAATTACACCGCCACTATCTCCTCGCATTTATGTTGGTCGGGACTTGTAAATATCTAAGCCTCAAAGCAATATAAGATAATGTTTTGAAATGATTTTTTCATCATTTGTTGTTTAAAGTTTTAAATTATTTAGTGACGCTCGATTTGAGATTCTTGATTATAAATGGTTTGCTCTTTTTAATTTTGTCTTGTTCAGTAATATACTCACAAGTTTCAAGTTCGATATTATGAAAATTTGCTATTCTTTAATCTGCGCCAATTTATAAGTCATTTCATGTGCAATGCTCTCTGCATGCGTCACAAGTTGGGTTTATATTTTTAATCATCACTAACATTGTCTTGTAATGATAATGTCTACAAATATTTCAAAAACAATTATTTAGATAATCAAAGACTCAGTAAGATTACTACAAACCATCTACAAAGTCAGCCAAACAATCCTTTTGTTGAAAAGCAAGCATCCTCTGTGAAGTGTCATAGCCAACTGCATAATCAATAAGAGCTGATGCTCCAAGAACATTGATCCTTTCTCCATCTTCCATAGACGATCTAAGCAAAGCTGCGCAGAGAGAAGATGGGCTGTCTCGGAAATAAAATCCTTTGTTTGAGATTGTGTAATCGAGTCCTTGGAAATTGAGAGTTAGTTTGGGTAATGACTCTATCTCTAAGCTAACTTCGGTTGTGAAACACATTAGCTCGTTCATTTCGTATGCGATCGTTGGTCCAATCTGCGCCATTAACTCTTCTTTCACTTCCTCGTAGAGTGATGGCTCTAGACTTGTATAGTACGTCCCAATATCTATTGCAATTGCACTAGTGGTCTGATCAGTGCTTCTCATCCTAATTAAAAACAAATTAAAGTTCGTGAGAAACAAATACAATTGATATTTTATTATTTTTACATTTAAACAAAGAAAAAAAACAAAGCTTGATTGTTTCAAACATTAACTTCTATCTTTTTTTTTCTCGTTTAGAAATTTCATTGATAATTTTTAGATGAGTCATACAAAGCTGGCAATGATCATAATCCTTACAGCGAAAAAGCTGACGAGTTCTTGAATACTATACTCCCAAAGACAAAACCCAAGACAGGGACACAAACATGAGAAAAAAAAATCTTTAAAAACATAATGAAAAGGCTAACATCCACAAGCTCTAAAACTGAAGATCATATTCTTAAATTTAAACATTATTTTGTTTTACGAAAATAGTTTTGAAAATAAAATTTTTAAAATCGTTGTTTAACTAACATGTTAAAGGTTGAGGTTTTATTTGAAAGGAAAATACGATCCAAATCAAAACATAAGCCACTTAATTATATGGGCCTTCAACTCATAATCCCTTTCGGACGGGACATGTAGATTAATTATTTACAAGAGCTTGTGTCTTTGTTACGTTAAATGACATAATTAGATCAAATATTTCATTTTACGTAGCCATGTTAGCTACGTTAATGGACTAATAAAAAATGTAAATGAAGAGTTATATCTACTACTATATATATATATACCTCTCTTGGCCAAGACTGATCCCCAGGAGAGCAACGTGATACGAGTAAGCTTCAGTCCCCGTCATATTTAACATCGGAACCAACATCATATCGGCGCCGTACTCAGCCACTGACCCGAGACGGATGTAGTTACGTGACCCGGCGGAGGAAGGCCATAAACAGTGGGAAAATCTAATGACACGAAGCTGAGAGAGAAGAGAGAAACGATGAGTCGTTAGACTCACTCTCCCATCAACGCCTCCTTCATCGTCATGCGGAGACGCGCGGTTACTAGTCCCACAGCCAAAGACAAACCCTCGAACTATAGAAAGATAGTTTTCTTGGTCAGTGATTGAAGAAGTCAACTGAAGAGTGTCGGAAACGAGGTAGCCGGAGCTAGAGGCAGAGACTTCGTAGCGGCAAAAGTCGGAAGGAGTGCAAAGAAGAGAAAGAGAAGTTGGTTTCGTTGTTGTGTTGTGATGGTTAGTTGAGTTAGTGGAGAGATCATGATGAGGACAGATTAGGGAAGAGTTATTATTGCAAGGGATTGTAGAGAAAGTGTTGGGAGTTTTGTCTGAGAGAGAGCATTGGTGGTCATCATCATCGATGCATGTGAGCTGTGTTGAAGAGTCTAGTTTGAGGTTGAAGGTTCTTGTTGGTGTTCCAATGGTGATCTCAATGTAGAGATTGGATTCGAAAGGTAAGAAGAAGCCGTTTGGTTGTTCATTTGGGAGATCATTAAGGCTAGAGTTATGAGTTAGTAAAGTGAAGAGAAGAAGAAGTAGGAGGAGGAGTGGATTTGATAAAACCATGTTTCTTTTTGGACTAGATAGGTAAGTTATTAGCTACATTTTATATGAGATAGGTAAATTATCTGCGAATTTTTAATCAAATAATCTTTAAGAAACTCTATTAGGTACTCTGAAAAGTGAAAACATAAATAAATTTTTAAGCAATGAAAAATAAATAAATTAAGCAATGTGGGCTGTTGCACCTTGCATGAAATAATGTTTGACATGTTTTTTTTTTATAACATTTTCACTATCATATTGTTTTACATATTGCCTGGTATGGTTGCAGTTGCAGATATTAATTGCCTAGGCTTATAATACCTGTAGTTCTAATTAAATCTAGTTTTTTTTAAGGCCTTTAGGGGGGTTTTATACAAGTATATGTATTCTTGTAATAATTGATTTAATATATATTATAGTTGTATTTATTTTAATTAATAAAATTGAAATCTATAAGCACATGCTACATAGTACATACAGCGAAAAGAAAACAAAAATTAACGAAATGAT
Organism: Cardamine flexuosa; assembly: GCA_963555745.1. Lineage (NCBI taxonomy): Eukaryota > Viridiplantae > Streptophyta > Magnoliopsida > Brassicales > Brassicaceae > Cardamine > Cardamine flexuosa. The sequence goes on along the minus strand of OY743216.1, from coordinate 8,883,758 downwards.
GTGATTGTATTTGTTTTCGTTATTTTTGGTTATAAAATTGCAGTATTTAAAAAAAAAAAAAATCATAATTCATGTGGCATGTGTGGTTTATGTAGGTGAGTTGGTTACTCAACGCATCAACCGTGATGGTAGGCATGGAGATTAGGTGACGTGGCCCAACTACAATCACAAAACTTGGGCTTATGGGCCCATAACGTGTGAAATAAAAAGCCCCAAAAGAATCAGAAAAGACCATGGTATGGGTCCCATAGGAATCTGCGGTATAGATTCATTTACATGGCGGGGGTTTTACTTTTCATTTCGTCGTCACAAGAAGAAGAAACGCATGACGCGTTTTTATAGATCTTTTGTCTTTTCATCTTTCTTCTAGACGTATTCTTTAGTTCTTTTCTTACGTTCAGCTCTCACCTACCCTAAAAAGTTCCAATAAGATTATTCAGCTTTTAAAGAATTTTCCAATTCACGTTTATTTTATTTATATGCGGAATTCGCGATTTCGTGGAATCAATTCTGGTTCATTCCAGGTAAAGTTTGCATTTTTACGATCTGGGGTATCCTGATTTCTCTAATTTATGAAAATTCAGCATCGTTGTTACTTAAATTCTCAATCTTTTTGATTCCCAATGTATAATTGACTGAAAAGATCTTTTTTTGTTTGTTTGTTGTGATCTGATTCTGTAGAATAATCGTTGGTGGTCAGTAGTGTTGGATTTTATCTTATCGTTCTTCGTTAGACTCTCAGCAAAAATCAAGAGACTGTGGCATAATTTTGTAACAATGGGTTGGGGAAACATTTATAAAAGACGAGTGAAAGTTTTCTCAGTAGCTATACTCATTTACCTCGATTATAAGGTAAAGCTTTTTATCTGTTTTTTGTTTGTTTGTTATCTCCTCTTATTCTGTTATGTGTTAGTAGTTTTTTCAAGTCACTAATTTTGTGTGTTCTGTAAGTGAAGAGTGTTCAGCAAAAGGAGAAGTGGATTAAGAAGTCTAAAGTTCCTGCTTTATGGGAGAAAGCTCATGATCGTAATGCCAAGAGGGTTTTGAATTTGATTGTGGAATTGGAAGGGCTTTGGGTTAAACTTGGGCAGTATCTATCAACTCGTGCTGATGTTTTACCTCAGGCTTATATATCGCTTCTCACACAGTTGCAGGACTCGCTCCCTCCTCGTCCTTTGCCTGAGGTTGTTGTTATTCTACTTGAAGTTCTCTGATATGTAATGACTGTTCTTACTTTGTGATTTGGTCTCCTTGTTGTTAGACTAAGCTCTATATGTACTTAATTTTCTCAGGTTCGTCGAACCATTGAAAGAGAACTAGGGCATTCTATGGATGTTCTGTTCACCGATTTTGTTGATGTACCTTTAGCAACTGCTTCGGTAAAAATCTGAATTCTCGTCGAGCCTGGGATGCACTGCACCTTCGAGCCATTGTGTGGCTAGAAACTTGTAAGTTTGTTTTTAATAGTGAGCTCTCTGTTTTGTAGATAGCACAAGTTCATCGTGCAACTCTAGCTAACGGCCAGGATGTGGTTGTTAAAGTTCAGCATGATGGAATTAGAGCGATTATATTGGAGGTCTGGTCTTAGTTTCGTTTTGAAGCCTTTGAGATGAACAGTGGGAGCTATATCTATTAATATGTCTGTTTACATTTCTTTTTAAATCATCTTTTCTTTTGATTTCTTAACAGGACTTAAAGAATGCAAAGTCCATTGTTGACTGGATTGCGTGGGCGGAACCTCAATACAATTTTAACCCCATGATAGATGAATGGTGCAAGGAAGCTCCAAGAGAACTAGATTTCAATATTGAAGCTGGTAAGCTTCACTTGCATTAATAATGAATTTTCTTCAGTTTCAATCGTATGAGAAAACAGTTATTGCATAAAAAGCTTGTTATTGCTTCCCTGATCAAGTTCTTGGGATGAGGTTTGCTGGATTGATATTCATCTGTGTCAATCTTTTCTTGCGTTGGCAATCTTCAACGTTTGGATTATACATGATCTTACCATTCTTTTCACATGTTCTTTTTAATTCTCAAATATAGCTATGTTTGAGATAACAACAGCCTAAAAATAGGCAGAATTCTGTGTCTTTGAGTTCCTGTTCTAGTCTGGACATTTTTGAGGTTCATGCTTACGCGTCACTGTGAACTGCATTTCCTGATTGATTCCCCTTATTGTTTTTTTTCCAATATGTAGAAAATACTAGAGCCGTATCTAAGAATCTCGGGTGCAAGAAGACAAATGATGAAGTTAGAAGTGACAACCAAGTTGATGTCTTAATTCCAGAAATAATTCAGGTTCTTATCTCTAGTTCTCTCGTCCTACTCTGAAGTATATAAGCATAAAGAATTTGTGAAAACATCAGTCCCCTTAGTGAAAATTATAAAGGTACATCCAAATGCTAAAAGAATTATGTATATAGATGGATCAGCCATGTTTACTGATGGTAATGTTGTATCAATTCATGTCTGAATTTGTGAAGACATCAGTTCCCTTAGTGAAAATTACAAAGGTACATCCAAATGCTAAAAGAATTATGTATATAGATGGATCAGCCATGTTTACTGATGGTAATGTTGTATCAATTCATGTCTGATGCATCACGTTTTTCAATATTTGTTATTGCTTATTAGTGTAGACTTAAATGCAGTATCACAAACTAACAACTTTAGAACCTGAAAGCTATTCATTATTATTTTTCGTTTTACTGCTACGTATGTCTTACACCTCCTATTCTGCTCTAAATGACAGTCGTCTGAGAGTGTACTCATTCTAGAGTACATGGATGGAATTCGATTGAATGATGTGGAATCTCTAGATGCTTATGGTGTAGATAAACAAAAGATCGTTGAAGAGATCACTCGAGCATATGCCCATCAGATATATGTTGATGGGTTTTTCAATGGTGACCCTCATCCAGGTATGCTCTTTAACATCATTTTTTCTGTCTGGCGTTCGCAAATAGTTTTAATAGAATTATATCTCTACTCTGTTTTGTAGGAAATTTTCTTGTTAGTAAGGAACCACCACATCGTCCTATTTTGCTTGATTTTGGGCTTACAAAGAAACTCTCACACTCCTTGAAACAAGCACTAGCCAAGATGTTTCTAGCATCGGCAGAGGTTTGTGAAAATATATGCAACATTTGGATGGCTATGTAGGATGTTAGAGTGATGAGTTTGTTCGTTACCAAAAGTTAAAAAACTGCCAAAAGATAAAACAACAGAGCCAACTGTGCTCTGGTGATGTGAATATTATATGTTTGTAGAGTTATATGCCATAGCTTGGGGTTTTTAACTGCTTAATGCCACAGGGAGATCAAGTGGCACTTTTGTCTGCCTTTGCAGAAATGGGACTAAAGCTGCGGCTAGACTTGCCAGATCAGGCAATGAGTGTGGCAGGTCTCTTCTTCCGATCTTCAACTCCATCGAACGAAGCTTTGGTAAATAAATCTACTTCTTTCTTTCATAGCCTAGCCTTCTCTATTGGTGTAACTTTTGTGGATCCACTCATACAGATTCCTCTCTTAACAGAAAACGTTAAAAACTCTGAACGATCAAAGAGTGCAAAACATGAAAGTTATACAGGAGAAAATGCAGCTCAGCCAGAGAGAAGTTAAACGCTTCAACCCGGTAAGCATAAATTTCTTTGAACTCTATGCCTTCTTAGTGACCATTTATATCTAAATGAAAATATTTAATGCAGATAGATGCATTTCCTGGTGATATTGTTATTTTTGCAAGGGTCGTTAATTTACTCAGAGGTATGATGTGTGAATCATATTTACTTTACCTCGTTACAGCAAATGATTTGCTCAATCATAGTACTTTACTATTTTTTTTTTACTTCGTTGTTTTATCGACTATATAGGACTTTCATCCACTATGAATGTCCGGATCGTTTATCTGGACATCATGAGACCATTTGCTGAATCTGTTCTTATGGGGTAAGTTCACTTGGAATTTGCAGCTCATTTGATCATCTCCTTGTGATATATCTTCTGCAACCATGCTTTGATTTTTTTGCAGGAGTATCGGTCGAGGACCAAATGTAGACTCTCATTGGATACATGACTCGCCAATCCATTCTGATGTAGAGTCCAAACTGAGGAAGCTGCTCATTGAACTTGGGAGTATCCAGAAAATACTTGGAATTCAGGTGGGCAATGTTCTTTTACTGTTGGCTCGCAGGCAGCTTTCGATCCGTTGTACATTTGGTTTAAGTCGACCATATTTGTTTAGGTATGTGCGTATAAAGATGGGAAAGTCATTATTGACACTGCTGCTGGAGTGCTTGGAAGATATGACCCTCGTCCAGTCCAACCCGATAGTCTATTTCCTGTTTTCTCTGTGACAAAGGGTGTCACTGCCGGAATGATACATTGGCTTGTTGACAAAAGGTGAGTAACACCAGTATAAGCTTGCTAAAGTTTTCATGTGTTCATTTCATACACCCTGACATTCCGAATCAGATTCCGTTCTTACATATTGGTCTCGTTGTTAAATCCATAATCTCGTTTGCAGAACTCATGTTTAGCCCTACTTTTTAAATGTTTAGTATATAATGATACAGAAAGCTCCAGCTCGACCGGACTGTGGGAGATATATGGCCAGGGTTTGGATCAAATGGAAAAGAGGCCATAAAAGTAATAAGGAGCTACACTGTCACATAACCATTTTGCAGCCTATCATTAGACATTGCCATTCATTTTTATCCCTCGGTTTTTGTATTTCAGGTCCATCATGTGCTTAACCATACATCTGGGCTGCACAGTGCCTTTGATCCTGTAGGAGAAAATCCTCTGCTTATTTGTGACTGGGAGGAATGTTTGAAACGGATTGCTAATTCATCACCTGAGACAGAGCCTGGTAGTCAGCAGTTTTATCACTATCTCACATTTGGATGGCTATGTGGTGGAATCATCGAGGTAAACTAATCAGATCATTCATTGTTTAAGTGTAGAACTCAGGAATGCTCCAAGTTGTAATTTTTTTCTCTTACCATGTTGATTCAATCTTGAACAGTATGCTTCTGGAAAGAAATTCCAAGAGATACTTGAAGAATCTATTGTAAAACCCCTAAAGATTGATGGAGAACTGTACATCGGAATTCCCCCAGGTAAATAACAAACATTGTAAGCTAGGCTACCAGCTTTTGTTAAGAATTAGTATCTAACATCTTAATTATAGGTGTTGAATCTAGGCTCGCCACATTGACGGTTGACACCGATGATATGAGCAAGATTTCTGCCATTGCCACTCTGCCTGAGCTTCCTTCCACATTTCAGCCTGACAAGGTTTTACAACTGGCAACCAGCTTGCCTGTCTTATTTAACACATTGAATGTGCGCAGAGCCATAATCCCTGCGGCTAATGGACATTGCTCGGCTCGTGCACTTGCTCGATACTATGCAACCTTAGCAGATGGCGGCCTAGTGCCACCACCACATTCCTCTTTATCACTGCCACCACTTGGCAGCCACACCCATGTTCCGAAATTCCCAACATCAAATGAAAAAACAAAAAAGAGAAAGGGCAAGGAGACGGCAGCTACAGAAAAGCTTAAAACAAAAGATCACCAAGAGAAGAAGCTCTATGATGAGAAGCGGTTTACAGGTGGTGGTCGCGGCAGAGAGTCAACAAGTGCAGAAAGTTTAGCGAGGCTAGTCAATGATACCAGCAGAACTGAGATCAGTAGTAGCGATGATCATCAAGAGGATATTGTTCACAATCTTTTTAGCAACCCGAGGATCCATGATGCTTTTATGGGTGCTGGAGATTACAGTGGCTTAGTAGTGCCTGATGGGAAGTTTGGACTTGGTTTTAAGCGTGTCACTTCGCAAGATGGGTCTCTGGTTGGCTTTGGACATTCCGGGATGGGAGGATCTACAGGCTTCTGTGACATCAAAAACAGATTCTCCATTGCAATAACACTGAACAAGATGTCTATGGGAGGTGTTACAGCTAATATTATCAGGCTGGTTTGCTCAGAGTTGAATATCCCTTTGCCTAAAGACTTCTCCCTTTCAAGTGCTTTGGGTCCAGACTCGGAGATGGGTGCACCTCTAATCAACTAAGGTTTTGCCTGCTCATGTTACAACACACATAGCTAATAGGCATTGCTGGAAAGGTAAAAGTGTAATGCTCAGTATTTTTATTTATTTGTATGTATGCTTAAGGAACCTACTTTTAGCAATTCCCTTGTGAGAATGTAATGGATTGGCTTATACCCCATTTTTCATTATAGCATTTGCAGAATTTCAAGTAATAAAGTAATTAGTTCTTCTTAATTTTCCCCCTTATTGATGTATAAATTATAAGAGGCAAAAGAAGGTAGCCAAGAACATGTGGATCTCATTATATGTTTCTAGTTCTATAGTGAAACACATACAGGAAATTCACTGAATGATCATTACATGTGGTAAACAAAGAGAGTCATGGCCACATGTCTGTGACGCAGCTAACAGCTTCACTGCCAAGTCCAGGGCTTGAGTTCTGTCCAGAAAGTGTCATTCCAGGGAACATAGATTGGTCACTGTGGACTGTAATTGCAGGTGAGGTATTATTTCCTGTGTAGTGCAGGTTGTTGATGGAGTGTGGTGGTGATGGACTTAGATGAGTTTGTAGAAGTTGATTCAAGCTGCTAGTGAGTGACCCTCTAGCTACCAAATCTTCTGCTAGTTTCACCTGTAAGTTACTTAACTCTTAGCACATTCCATTCACTACTTTACGTATTGAAAGAACGAGAGATCGATGACAGATATACCTTAACTCTCAGAGTTTCAACATCTGATTTCAGAATTCTGTTATTTGTTCCAGCGCTACGAAACTGTTGTGTTGCATCTATGAGCTGCTTGTACAGTGTTGAGTTATCTCCTTTCAAAGAATCAACCTTGAAGATAAAAAAAAAACACACAAGGTCATCATCAAGATCTACCAAGAACTCTTGCTATTTGTTAACCTTACCTGAGATTCAAGATCCACCAAGAACTCTTGCTTCCTTTTCCTAGACCGTCTTGCAGATTCTCTGTTTGAGTGCATCCTGAGTTCACATCACAAAACAAAACAAAAAGAAAAGAGTAAAAATATTGGTGATCTCCTTCTATATGTCTCTCTCCCTCTCTCAGTGTTTTACATCTAACTTACCTTCTAATACGTTTTGGATCATTTGGATCATTATTCATTTGAGATTGGCCAACTTCTGTCTCTGCATCTTCTTCTTCATCAGAGTGATCATGAGAAGATTCACTCCCGGCTCTTCGAGCTCCTCCTCTTGCCTCAGGTTTATTTGCTGACACTGGACTATCAGCTGACAGATTCTCTTTACAGATAAGAGTCGTCACACAAGTGAACATTAATATCAACTACAACAACAAGTCAAATCAAAGAGACCTTGTACATACCGCAGATTGAAGACTGCGCATCGCGAAAATTTCCAACCGGAAGCAAATTCTCAGGCCACAAAAGACTATCTAACTCACAAGGGTAATCCTGCAACCAAAACAAAGACTCTTCACTACAATCTATGGATCTTGATATATAGACACAAGCAACAATAATATGAACAAGAAAGACAAGAGAAGGAAGACTAACACGGTTCATGAGATCAAAAGAAGGGTCTAGAAGATCCTGCAGAGCCAACTCAGAAGCACTTCTCTTCATACCAATATCTTTACCTGTATGACCATCCATTTTTTTTGGTGGGAAAAGAGAGGAGGGGGAAGAGTAAGTTGTGATAGACATCTTCTTTATATAACACTCTCTTCTTTACTAAAGTTGTTTAAAGCTTCTTAATGGCTAAGCAAAATTGAGTTTGCTTTGTCAATGCAACGTCCTCATTTCCAACTTTTTTCTTTAATGACAACAATAACAAAAGAGAGAATTGAAAAGCAAAGTCAAAAGACTGTGTTTTTTTTCCTTAGCCTCTACTACATGTCAATAGTTTTATAGTAGAAGATAATGGTACACATTAATATGCTAATGATGATAATTAACATTAATATTCACTTAGAAAAGACTAATTATAAACGTAATCTGGATTAGAACATGAAGTTAATTGAACTATTAACCCAAAAAAAACTTTATAATTATTGGTATATTAGATGAGTAGTGCAATTTGATGGAACTATAAGATTTTTTCTTTTTCTTTTTCTGAATAGTATGATGGAACTATAGGAATATTGTAACTGAGTAATTTTATTTCTACGAAGCACTAGTGTTTTGTTATACAATACATGTTGCTGAAAATTTTATTTTTGTGGATTACTAAAAATCTAATATAAATCATGTTTTAAAAAAAAACATTATATGCAGAATCATGTTTTAACCGGAAGAAGTTGAATTATAATATATGAATGATAGAAGAAATGCAATAAAACAGTCCTAAAAAACAAAGTAAGAAAATCGTATTGTACTGTTTAACAAAATAAAATAATAATCCCATTGTAAAATGATAAAAATGATTTATCAGTCATTCATTACCACATTACCAAAAAAAAAAAAAAAAACTTAATAATTTCCCGGTCAATAACAACACAATATGCTCCTGCCTTTGTTTTCTCTAACTTTGCGTGGTATGCTTTTGGAAAGCAGATCTAAAGACGTTTCTTTTCTCAAGCACCAGAAATACTTTATTTTCTCTAATGTTATTTAACTTTTGGATGTAAACCAACTTTTCTTTCTTTTGATCTGCACTTCCTTTTAAAAGCTAAACAATTTCACAACAAAACAATAAAAAGAAACAAACTAGGAAATGTGTCTTTATAAAATCAAAAGTTATTTAGATCCGAACATAGAATTCAAAATTATTCTAAACTAGCTTTTTGATTTTAATATTTATCTTTTTCATTAGCTAGAGCATTCGAACATAGTGGACTAAAGTTTACGATCTACCATACCACACGTATCAATAAAATTTGTATTTAGATTCTTGCTAACCTTTTTACAAGAACCATCAAAATTCTATACCGAAACTCAGACTATTTCGCCAAAGTAAAAAAAAAATCCGGATTTTCTTGCCATTAAAAGCGTTTTACAGATAGCCAAAGGTGATTTAAATCTTGTGGACAACTCTAAAAAAACAAAAGATATTCAAAATGAACGATTCAACGAGCACCATGACACCACTTGGTTTCTTGTTAACCTTTCGCATTAGGTGATAACTAATATACCATTTTCACTTTTTAATAATATCACTAAATAGTAAATACTACTGACGCGTTAAACTATAATTAAAAATATATATATTTATTAATCAACTAAAACCAAATTCTTTGTGGTTTATGATTATTATGTATATATTTTAATTCTGAATCAGCTAAAGTATTATACTATTTGATATTTTGACTATTTCTGTTATTCCAGACTTCCAGTATTCATCTAGTATACCGGTAAAACATTTTAGAAATACAAATATTTTAATTTTCAGGTTTATCAAGTTGCTCTACATAAAACAAAATTACAAACAATTGAGTGGTTTAGCTAAAAATGATGCCGTTAACTCGACTTCATTATAATATAAATTAAAATTTTGACAGAAAAAGAGAATATTGTTTTGGTTCCTAAACATTATCTGCATTTTGATCACACTAATTCTGAGGATACAAGTTAAGAAAAAAAAGTAACTACACCCACAAATACGTTAAAAACATTTTTCTATGTTTGCATAGTAGTTGAAGTAAGTTAGGTTGCCCGAAATTACCTATTTCAAATCGTAATTTTAAAAAATAAAATATGATCTGTCTTTTCAGCGTTCATGGGTGGATACATATGAATTTTGGACAACACTGTGAAAATGAAATTTGTTGGTCTCCTTTTAATTATCATTATCACTTGAAATTCAAGATAAAAACAAGGGTTTCAAACGATTACATAAAAAAAAACAAATTAATGCATTTGTTCTTCTTCTAAAATATTGGTTTATTTAGCAAAAAAAAAACAATTGGTTTTCTGTATTTTAATGAATGCATTTTGTTTATAAGGTCAATTAAGTGTAAATAAAATTATTGGAAAATGAGAAGTGGTGTTAATACAAATATTAAAAAGCCAATATCACATTAGAATATTTAAAGTGTAATAACACAAAAATGATTAGTTAATGAAATTAAGCATTTATTGTTTTTTATAATTTATGTGAAAAACTTGTAAAACCAAACTTTCATAAACAATGGAATAACAAGTTATATGACCAAACAAATTATATATATATATATATATATATATATACGTATGGATTTACATGTATATAACACGAGATGCATGAACGTCCGAAATGGTGTAGAGTTCTAAAGGAAAGAAGAAAGATGGCACCAATAAAAGAAAGAAAAAAAATACACCAATGACACAATGCGTGTCAAGTAGTAAGCAAGCGTTAGAAGATAGAAGACCGTTTTTGTTACATCTTATGAGAAAAATTCTTGTGTCATTCTTGTATATTGTGTCATTATTTACAAATTTGCCACTTTTTCTTCTCTTTAATAAGTTTCATTTCCATTGGTATGTGGTGCAAATTCTCATGTGTTTAAAAGTGTTAAGTTATTATTTATATTACAATACTCTACATGTAATAATTTTCTTTCTATTCCAAACAAATTATAATACGTTTAGGTTCCTACTTCCTATATACGATGTGAATTTGAGAACGAGATTGAAACCATAGGAAGAGTGTTTTTTTTGCCATACTTACAATGGTTAAGGGCGACATTTAGGTAAAAAAATAAAAAAACCAAGACCACACAAAGAGTAACTTTTTTTTTTTTTTATCAACTCCACACAAAGAGTAACTCTCCAAGTACATTTATAAACAATCCGGATGATACAACAACAACAACATCATTATCATCATCATCATCATTACTATATTATCATACATCAATCATGCATCATCACCATCACCATTAGGAAGATCAGGAGAGCGACGACAATCCGATATACGTTGTCTCTCTTGATTATTGCCTCGTGACACGAAATCGAGTTGAAAAAGAACAAGAATCATCCCCACAACGCTCAAGAACACGACGATGGGACTAAAGATCCATAGCATCAGAGAAAAGCCGGCGTAGAACAACCTGTTACCTACCGTATTGAGAAGTAAACCTTTTTCAAACATCTCGCTGACGTGGTCAGACGTGAGGAAGGAGTGACCATAAGGGTTAGGTTCTAAATTAGGGATGTTAACAAGAATGGCGACTTGGTTGAGCAAACGGATGGAGAGTGAATGGAAGAAGAAGGAAAAGATAAAGATTGTGAGGATTGTTAGGTATTTTATGGATATTGCGAAGTCTCCATTAGCGCCAAACACGGCGTCGTTTAAGGGTTTCTTGATGCCGTAATTGCTGCTTAAGACTGCAGCTAGACCAGCGCAGAGCAACACGCATGTTGTAGCCATCAGTGTAGCTCCCATTACTAAGTTACGCAGTGTTTGTACAGTCAATATGTTCAGCTTCTGATTCTCCTGAAAAAATCAACAAAAACCAAACAATAATTTTTTTTATTTATCCAATTACTTTTGTTAAATATATTTATCCAATTATTTACAACTTGATTTAATAGATTTTAATTTATCATTGTATTTCAGACAGAACCCAGAATTATTTTGCATACCAAAGCTCTCAACACTAGATTATACTAAATCATTTTAGCAAAAAAAAAAAAACACTCTACTAATATAAATTTGGGGTAATTAAGAAGACAATGGAGATGAATATAAAACCTTGATCATAGCAGAAATCCAGATCCGGCGGCCATGCGAGTTAATGCCGAGGAGGGTGGAGAAGGGATGGGTTCGAACCATGAAACACAAGTAGATGTGGTAACAAATCATCAACACAAGAGCTAAGGGCACAAGAATGGCGTCTAAGTACCAGTTCCTCCACTCCATTTTGAGCTCTCTCTTCTTTTTTTTTTTTCCTTTTTTTTGTACTTCCCCCTCTTTAATGATTTATTTTCTCTCGATATATATAAAGAACTTAGATGAAAAAATATCTTGATTTTCCCATGAAACGTAAATATATATAACCTTAATTAGTATACATATATTTTCCAAAACGTCCCAAAAATAATTTAAATTTAAAAATATAGACCAGGTATATACTAAACGTATATGACACGGCATATACTTTACATACATTACTGTTGTTTTGATATCTTGCCTGTACATATGTATTTAGAGTAAAAATTTATTTCCTTGTATTTAGTCAATGAATTTATGTACGTTTTTGTAACGTAAGCATGCAATACAATAGAAACCATTCAATTTTTTTACATGGTATTAAATCCATTGATTTGATGACGACAGTTGTCAACACCTCAAACCCAAGCAACCCTCTCTTGTCATGGTGAAATGTTAAACTTGACAAAATGATCCTCCTTACATTTTATGTTCATGTTAAGGATGAATATGGAAACTACGTTTATTCCGAGGATATCTCGATTATATTTCTTATGGAATATACCGTGTATAATTCCCTTGCTTATATATACACTTCTGTAAAATTATTTCCATAATACAACAAGTATAATTTTTTACAGTTTTAAAAATGTATATCTTACATGAAGTATAAGGTCTGTTGTACATATAAATGGGTGTATTGAATTAAATATGTATTTGGAAGGATTTGAATTTTTATAGGTTTCATAATAATTTTGGTGAATTAAAAAATTTGTTACTATTAATTTTTGAAAAAAATATTAAATCATAAAATTTGGTTATTTAATTAAGAATTTTACAGAACCACCTTAAAATCACTTCAAACTTCAAATCCACAACTTAATAATATTTTCAATAATATTAGATTTTGTCTTATACTTTCAAATCACTAATTCAATAACACTTGGTTTCGTAAAACCTTTAAAAATTTATATTTTAATAACATAATATTTATCATTTTAATAAAATCACTCCAATCCAAACAATTGATTGAATATACCCCCTCCCTCTTCTAAAAGATCATGATCAAGTCAAATACATAGAAGAATATGCATATCCACCAACACTGCAGAAGAGCAAACCCCAAATTTTACTTCCTTGAAATGCCAATATTGTCGTTAACTATCGGCTGGTGAAATACCTTATTCGATCAATCGAGAAATCGATTCACAATGGAGCTGTTTATTTTTGCTATTTTTAGTCTTTTGACAACCCAAAACTTCTCGACCTCTTCACAAGAGGAGTACACTAAAAAAAAAAATTTCATTCTTTAATTCCATTCAAAGTTCCTTTTTCATCTTTTGTTGATTAATAAATTTGACATTTCAAAAATAAAATAAAAGTTATATTTAACACCAACAAAAAAAAATAAAAAAATCCAAGATCGTCTCATAGATAATGTCGTAATCGGTGCTATTGCCACTCCTATTTGGCCACTTATCGCGAGTGCAACAATATCCCTTGAAGCACAACCCTCATCCAAATGTGAACTGTTAATGATGATGTATGGTTCATATGTTGGGATTAATAGTATTAACTAGCAAATTCGAAACATTATGTGAAAGTCACCGTAATTCTAATTATTAAAAAAGTAATATTAATACCAGTCATCGCATAATAATAAATATGATAACCTATTGAGTAAATACCGGAACCGAACTAAAGTAATGACTAATGAGTAAGCTAGTTCTAAGGAGGGCTGATTAATTGATAAAGCTAACTCCTATTCTCCGTTTAGTAAGCTAAATTAGCCAAAGACTTAAAGAAACAGAGAAAGACGTGTGAGGAAGCAATGCGTGTTATTATGGAAACAACATTCAATTCGGAAGGCGACATGCAATATGCACGCAGCTTTCTTTCTTTTTAGTCACTTAGATCGTGTGAATGTGTAAATTTGTATATAATTGTTGGCTACTTACGCAATGTAAAGTTCGTTTAGATCTCTTTGGTGATAAATTTATGGTGTTACCACTTTCCACACTTTCAAATTATGAAAACGTGACTCTGCTAATTTTATTATTATTATTTACAATACTCATCAAGTTTTCATGTTTTGAAGTTTTTGAAAGTGATTCTGTAATACTTTAGACGTTTGATATATAACTTTTTTTTTAAATGTAGTTAATGATTTATCTACTAAAATGAACCATTTAGCGTTTTATGATTAGTTTGCGAAAAACTCGATTCAGCTAAAACTAACTATTGCAATATTTGACTATTCAAGTACATACTAATTACCTGTCAATAATCATCCTGTGCGATTTTCACGTTTCACAATCTTCTACAATATTTAGAAGATTGACTGTTATACATCAAGTAAATATGGTTCGTTGTTGTACTTCACCAACTTTTACTTAATAAAATAAATAAATATTAGAGGTGGAAAATTTTGTCTTGCAACAAGTTTAGCATGACGAATTATTGAACTCGAGTTCTATGACTAAATAGTTCTGTAAATATTGATTGTGTTGTGGTACATCCTAGCTAGCTTAGATAATAGGCTAGAAAATGAGTAATACACACATATGCATGTGTTGCATATATAAAACAACTCATGTGTAGAAAATGAGTAATACACTGATACCGTTGAGAACGTAAGAAACTGGCTTGATACACAAACTAATGCAAAAAAAGTTATAATTACTATCGAATTATTCAGATTTTCAAAACCGTGTATTGATGATCTTTTTCCGCTTGTGGACTAAGACCAACTTATTTTTGTCATATCTGTAGTATCTTTAGACTAATCCACCGAATCGATTGTATGTATAAGCCAAACAACATTAAAAAAAAAAAAAAATTTCCAAAAGTGATGATCAGATATAACAATCAACATATTTTCTTGCCGTGATAGACAAATTTTCAAGTTGTTTTGAATTTCTTCTCCGTGCCAAGAACATAGTCCGTAAAACTCTTTGGATTTAGAAGATTTTCATTGTCTGAATTATTTAAGTTCTTATAAATCGTCAATTAATTAAATTCCACAGTTTTGATATGTTAAAATGAATTTACAAATTGAATTATCACATCTAAATCCACCTTAACATGATCAGTTCTCCAACATCAACATACTTTTGGTTGAAGAACAACAATACTAGGTTATTGCATGTAAAAAATATTGTTTCAACATGAACGAGACTTGAGAATATTGAGGATTTTATGATTTGTATAAAATTAAAATTAAAATGTTCTCAAGACTACTAGACCAGCTTCAAAGACATAAAATCTCAGCAAGTCTGAAGAGCAGAAGCAGAGTTTATTATAGGAGCAATTAAACACCTCTTACATGTCATTGTTTAAATTTTTGACAAGGAGGCCGCCTGAATCATCACTCCCGTAACCCAGTTAGAAAAATTACGGCATTTAGTTAAAGAAGCATGACAAAACGATAGTCTATGAGACTGATCTCACGATTAGTTTACGGCACACGATTTCAGACACAACCAAAAAAAAAAAAACATCTGAGTTTACGACAGAGACGGCGATCCAATGCCTAATAAATTAGGGCTTTCCCTTGTATTTATAGAGAAATAAGGGAAATTTCTTGGGTCATTAGTAAATCCGTATTAGTCTAAAATGAATATTATAGAAGCCTTAAAGCTTATTAGTGGGCTAAACATGGGCTTAGTCCATGTGATTTCTGATACATATAAGCAGCCGAATCCTAATCCATATGATTGAAATTAATCACCTGAACTAACACTTAGCCACACTTGCAACGTGGAAAGATTGTGGTGGCTCAAAATCTAATCTGTCCATCAAATATTTGTTTTAGGTTTTGAAAAAATTAACGTTAATTTTTTTGTTTAAGGTTAGCTAGGATATGCTCTTGCCAGAGTCTGAGATGGACGTGTAATTAACGTTTTCCCTTTTTAGTTGGTGGTCAATCGTACTCAAAATCAATGACACCAACATTGCCCTGTGACAACTTTCTATGAATCATTGTGGTGTGAAATTAAAACACGTGAACAAAGTCGTCTCCTCAAGTGTATTAATCACCATCTTCGTCCATGATTAATCAATAATCATCTTCACCTTCAGTATTACCTACGGTGGTATATATCAATATATGACTCTTGCACCTCAACAAGAACTCATGAAAAATATATGTAGTTAAAAAATGGTGTATTTCATTTTTGGGCTTATATTCTCTAAATTATTGGTCTAGTCTTTGACGCTTGGTCTTTACGCATAGTCTTGAATATCACACTTTTTGGGCGAGAGTAGAACATAAACAATAATATAATTTGATTTCCTCACTCGGTGTTGCTTGGAATTTTTTTATCGAGCACGGGAAGTATTAACCAAAACTTGATAAAAGAGAATAAATTTAGCTAGAAATTGTCCCCGAATACAAGTTATACGGTTTAATCAGCATATTCTAAATCTATTTTTCTAATAGTGTGAAATTACTTCACAATACTGAGTTAGTGAGTTTTCTCTAAATAGCTAGAAGTCCCTTTATTCAAAACTTCTTCACAAGCAACAAGATGGAAAAGCAAATTGGTAATAAATTAAAACTAACAAAACGCCAAACCCTAATTAGCGGCCAAAAAAAAAATGGTACAAGTGAACGGCCAAAAAGGCGTCCTTGAACACAGCGAACTTCAAGTCAAAGGAGCGGAAGAAGCTGGAGAGGAGCGGCCACATGTCATTGGGAATATTGGAGACCAATGGGCTGATTTGACGAAGGACAGCCCTGGGAGAAGGACCTTTAAGCTCCATAATCCACTCTACTACAAGATCTAATTAAGCATCTTTCTTCATGTCTTTGTTCCCATGCATTCACCTCATATGTGTGTTTTTGTTTATATTTGTACGTAGACCCGCGCTTGCCACTGCTAAAATAAGATGTCCATCTGAGTAACTCAATAATAAAAAAACTATTAAGTGTGTATTAATTTTTTAATGAAAATTTAATCAAGTGACCATAAAAGTGATCATATTATTGAAATTGCTGAAAGAAAGAAACAAAAAAAACAAAGAAACAAAGCACTTATAGAAATAAGGTAAGAAAACATAGGCTCAAGCTCAAAAGCAAAACTTTAAGCTTCAAAGAGAATCAGCTCCATCGACTTTCTTCATGAATGCATGATTGTAGCCAAGATAGATCCAATGGGGGAGCTAGCCATTAATTTTAAATGGATTAAAATATATTTTTAATATTTTTATAGGGATTAAAAAGTAAATTTATAAATATTTTAAATAAAATACAATGAAATAATTGTTTTTATACAAATTCATATGATTCATTACCCCATGTTTTACTCTCCCTTGGCCCCTGGATAGACTGTCTATGGAGTTTGCTGGTGACGAAGACGTGTGGAAAGAGAAGATGATGAATCTGATCTAAGTAAACTTCCTCGACATTGTCCATAAAAATTAGGGTGTTCAATCTAATTCTAGTTTTTTAATTAGATTTTTAGATTTTGGATTTTAAATTAATTTATCCAAATTAAAATCAAATATACGACAAATAGTTTGATATGGTTTTGATTCCGGTTTGATTAGACTTTAGTCAAATCTATCCTATTTTAATATATTTTATTTTATCCTTAATTTTCAAGAAAATCAATTTTGATTTTAGATTGACTTTTTATTTTGATTCAGTTCGGAATTGAGTTCAGTTTCTAGAAAAAGAAATTAAAAACAAAGCCATTTAAACCAAATATTAAAGAAATATAAAATTCAACAAAATGACAAGTGAGAGCCGAGACGGTATAACTTTGGTCCACTCTGGTTTAAAGGTTTGGATCAAGAATCAAGAAACTGGGCTTAAGTACTTTATTGGTTCGGCCGAAACCATTTACAGATAAGGAGAAACTGATAGAGTTTTATACCAAAGTCTCGTACTGTATATAATAAAAAACAGAGCTAGAGGAGGCTGTTGTGCCGATCATTCTTCATCGTCTTCAAGTTATCTATGAACGTTTTCTTCTCCTTTACGTCTTCGATTAACCTGTAACCTTTCAATTCCTTAGTAGATGTTAATTTGTGGGTAGAGTCCCACACAAGAGTAACTGAATCATTGTCTTCGACTTCTTCATCGTATTAGAGCAATAAGAGTCTTTAGTGAGAGTCTCTTATGATTTAAAATATAAAAATAAAAAAAAAATAAAAAAAATAAAGAAGAGTCTCTCACATAAATCTCTTAAATGAGAACTTTTGAAAGATTATAAAAAACTCATTTACCACTTATTTATTATTTATTTAACTCTTTTTTAAAATTTAAAATTTATTTATATATATAATTATATTAAAATATCAATATTTTTTTGTTTGAAAGATTCATAGAGTCTCTTACCAATGATGTTGATCTTAGGGAATGTACCCACAATTATCTTTAAACAAAAAAAATTGAATTTGTGAACATTTATGATGTATCATTTTTCAACTAGATAGTCTAGTATGGTAGATTTTAGCAACTTATACAATAATTAGTATTCTTTTAACTGAAACCATCTGATACAAAAATACACCAGCATAAATATACGATGATAATAAAAATAAAATAACAAAACGTCAAATTCTAATTTACCACGGTCACAACGTGCTCCAATAACGAGTGGTGCAAGTGAAAACTCAACCATATTATGGGGCCAGCAACCATATGCATCACTCAAAGCCATACACGTACACTTATCTCCTCAATGCCATTGTTTCATCATAAGTAACCACACCGTAAACCTAACCTCACTTCACTATAAATACCACCCTTAGTATCACACAAATAAACATCACAAACTAAACAGTAAACCATACCAGATAAAGAATGAAACTCCTTTCACTTTCACTTCTCTTGCTCTTGGCCGCCACGGTCTCCCAAGCCCGGCCTTCGGTGTCCGAGCCTGAACTCATCGAGCTCCTCACCTCGAACAATGTTATTGAGAAAGAGCGACTTTCCATCAACTACCACAACTGCAGAAGCTGGCACCTTGGTGTTGAGACCTCTAACATCATAAACTTTGAGACAGTGCCCGCAAATTGCAAAGACTATGTTGAAGACTACTTGACCACATCCTCACAGTACCGTTCCGACTCCAAAACGGTGTGCAAAGAGGCTTATTACTACGCCAAAGGACTTGCCCTAAAGAACGACACCATCAATGTTTGGATCTTTGACCTAGACGACACCCTCCTCTCTAGTGTTCCCTTTTACGCCCAATACGGATACGGGTATATATTACTATTATTAGTCCTACTTACACATCCTCCGGCACTCACAACATCATCTTCATGTTTAAAGAAAATGTTTAGACATCATCTTTACGTATTAATTTTATGACTCTAAATAATTTGACTGACCCAAAACTTTTTTTTTCCATAGATTTGTCTACATTGTGATTTCATGTTAAAGTACAATTTTTTTGTTTTGTTTTGGATTCTTAGAACTGAGAAGGCAGAACACGGAGCCTACTGGAAGTGGGCAAAGCTCGGAGAAGCTCCGGTGCTACCAGAGACCTTGCATCTTTACAACAACCTCTTAGAGCTCGGGGTTGAGCCCATCCTAGTCACTGAGAGGTGGGAAAATCTGGAGGCAGTTACTCGAAAGAGTCTCAAGGATGCTGGCATCACCTACTGGAGGAAGACTGTATTCAAGTAAGAATCAAGTAGCTTAATTAATCATATACATTTATTAATTAAGTAGCATATGTGATTGAATCGATGATTATATATATGGAAACGCAGGCCAACAGGTTCGAACATAAGTCAGGTGAAGTACAAGTCAGAGGTGAGGAAGAGCCTTGTGAAGAGTGGATACAACATCATTGGCAATATTGGAGACCAATGGGCTGATATCCCTGAGGATACCCCTGGGAGAGTTTTCAAGCTCCCTAATCCACTCTACTACGTTCCTTCTTAAGCATCTCTCTTCATGTCTTCTTAAGCTCCCCATGCATGATGCATCTACTTCATGTCTTTGTCTTTTCGTTTATCTTTGTAGCCGTTTGGCATTCCTAAAATAAAATGTCCATCCTATCTCAAATTAATAAATATAAGCCATCGTCCCAAATGTTTTTTTCTTTGTAAGAATAATTAATCAAGTGGATGTAATTAAAATGATTACACCATGTAAAATTTAACAAAATGAAAATATAAATTTGGAAGAACGTCCAAAAGATTGGAAAAAGTTTTGAATATCATTGCAGTACTTTAGTTTCTAAAGATCTAGCATTATGCTGGATAGATGTTTATTGGTTTGGCGCAGATTATTTAACATAAAGCATCTACATTGATTTTCATAAATTAATTTCTAAATAAAATATAATTCGATTATCTACATCTGTATTTAAATACAAAGAAAATTTATTATGATACATATACATTTATTCGATTTTCATATAAAGACCCCTAACTTATTTGTATTCTATGAAAATGGTGAATTTAGTGAGTACTTTTATTTTATTATGTAATAATAGATAGAATACTATTTTATTCCTTAAAACTTGCATTGCATGTGAAATATATTACCCATTTTCAATTCACATGGATTTACTTTATCATTATAAAATATAAATATACTGTTTAGGTTATATTTTGCAACTTTAGGACGGTCGAAATTTGTTTTCATCAAAGAATCTTATCTATTTTTGAATAGACGACAAACACTTAGATAAAAAAACTCGTCCACTTTGAGATTGTTTATCTATGATTGTTTTGTCCATGCCGAAATTAGATACTTATATAAAAGATATAAACCGTTCAAAATATTTAAATTAATCTTACATATATACCACATTATCCATTGTAAGTTTTGCCACTTACACTATACATTATTCCCACAAACATAAGTAATATTAATACCCAAGGATAAAAGCCGACGGTAAATAGTTTTATTGTAAACAACTTCACTACAATAATTAGTATTCTGTAATAATCACCAACAAAAAAAAATAGTATTCTGTAACAGAAAATTTGTTCAAAATTCAGAAACATAACCGAAACTTCACAATAGGCTAACTCCGGGGTATTGGGAAAGGTTAAAGGCCAAGATCCAAACATTCTACTGTTTATAAAAAATAAAAATTCAGAAACATCAAAGCCAATGATAATATTAAAATATCTCACAAAACGCCAAACCCTGATTTAACACGGTCACAACGTGCTCCAAAAACGAGTGGTGTAAGTTTAAAATATTGTATGATATAGACATAATGGGACCAAGCATTTGCATGCATCACGGGTACACTTTATTGCTTCATGGCCTCATGGGCCATCGTACGTATCGTCATAAACTTATATGCATTTTCTGACTTGCGGTTTCTAGTTTATGAAGTAAAAAATATTGAATGCTAATTTGTGTAGTTTGTTGTTTCTAAAATCATACTTTTTACATTTAAAAAATTTATTACAAAATGAAAAATTTCTTTTTAATTTCTTTTTGTTTAATATTACCATATTAAATATTAAAATTATAAACTAAAAAACTAACAAGAAATTGATAAATTTTTTTTTAGTTTATATGTAATACATGGTAATTTTACATCGACATATAAAGAAAGACACAAACATAGCAACAAAAATCTAACACTCTACCTTCTGAGGGTAAAAAACACTCGGACACTTCCAGTCGCATGTACATAAAATTCGGGAGGGGCATCTGTCTCATCCCTAGTCATTTTTAAATTAGTCTAATTATTTAAGGATTTGTAATTATGTTCCCTTATTAATATGCTATTTTACATCATTTCTATAATGTAATTTTTATCCCGAGTAAAACTAATTTATATATCTGCCCTTATCAGACATTGGATGAGGGGGAGTGGGCAAGCAACTAATGACCAACAAATAACAAGTATGTCATTAACGTCCCATTAACTACTGTAGTGTAGTCCTATGGTCCCCAGCCAGCAACATACGTTTTATGCCATCATTACGGCTTCGACTCATAAAATACACTAGTACATCAACATTAGCATATATGTTTACGTTATGTTTTTACCATTAAAATGTTTTTTTTTTCTTTTTTTCTTTTCTTATTGGAAAATCTTAAAATGCAAATTTTAAAAAAAAAAAATAGATGAGTTCAACGAAAAGAAAGAAAAAAATTATGTCCAAAAAAACCCTAAATCAAAGGTTTTTAGTTTTTCTTATTGTTGTTTTAAGACTGGATCCGATCCGATAAATCTAGGATCCCATCATTAGTTCTTTCGGAGTTTATTACTAATTTTCGAGATTTATCAAATTTAGAAAACCTATAAAAAAACTCATTAAAAACCGGTGATCCGCTAATATTAAAATGATTCAATTACTAGAGGGTTTGATTTTGATTTCTTGAGACAAAAAAAAAAAGATTTCTACGACTCACTTCAACTGTTTTTCTTTTTAAGAATTTGGAACTCTGGTAAATTTTCTATTGGTAAAGAAACACTATCAACGTAACGTACATATTTTAATATGAATTACATGTAAGTATATTTATAAAATTGTTATACATATATAAGTTATATAGTTCATTAATCTATTGATCCGCGGTTAGATCAGGGTGATGATCCAATGACTTGGTGACTAAAAATAAATGCTAATTCGTTATATTGGTTGGTTTAATATTTAGTTTTTTTAAAATAATAGAATAAAAGACTCAAATACTAGTTTAATGATTTTTTTAGAAAGTGTATGAACATTTCTTGAACCTACCATTTTCCATTACAGTTTACGTTTTATACATTAAGATTTAAGAGTTTTCACTTGTCAAATTTATATAGCTAAAAGTTCAGTATATTTTGAGTCCTAGGATTTGTTTTACACAACATATCATATAGATCTTTACTTTAAGAGGGTTATAGGTTATGTATTTAACTGATCCAAAAATTTATTATTTTTTGTTATTTAACTATTAATTCTACTCTCTTTTTTTTGTTCAAAGTTGTATGTTATTCGTTCAATGCTTTTAAAATACTAGTCAAAATATTTATGTTATTTGATATTTGATTATATATTGAATTTTATAACAACAACAAAAACAAACTGATTTACAAACAAATTAAAATGTACACGAACATTTTGCAAAGTTAGTTAGCCAATAATGGTAGCCAGATACATTGAACCTAGACACAAACAAATAGAATTATAGTAGCCAGATACATGGTATGTTATTTCTTGTTCGAAAATTTAGATACATGGTATGTTGCTATATATACTCTACGCGAGTGTTGGTTACTTGGTGTAGTAATCTATTTATAAATTATAATCCATGGCCCAGGCCCCATGCCTCCAGCCTCTGTCGTAATCTATGACTGCATGTGTCTCCATTTCTATTGATCGGTGTCCATTTTCTGCGTAATTATCGGGACCATCTCTCTAGGTCCCATTCAAAATCATATTTAACGGTATATTTTATAATAAAAAACAATATGTTAATTTTTGAATCGATCGAGCATTTACATATGCGAATGTGCTAAAATACGATTCTATGCGAATACAAATAGAATATGACAAATGTCTCATCATATCATCATGCGCATAAATACCACTAATACAATAAGCTAATGACTCAAGTCTCAAGACTGAAATATGGTCATAACAATTAATGGTAAAACAATTTAACAACAACAACAAATATAGGTAATTAAAACTCTTACTTAAGATGGAGCAAATCATTTATCAGCTATTTCTAACTTAAGTAAAAGTGAATCACTTAAAGAATATGTAGAGGTGTCCAAATGGATTATCCATGTCAATTTTGATTGGTCCATATGTTATCTATTTTCATTGTGGACAAAATAATGACTGTCCATTAGTGCTTGTATTTATTAACAACCAAGTCCATTAAACATATATGGCAAATGGGCTGTTTAGATCAATAGTTTTTAGTAGAAAAATATGTTTTTGCATTTTTAGCAAAAAATTATATTTTTGCATTTTAGGTAGGAACTGTATTTTTACATTTTTGACCGAAAAATCGATTTTTTCCTAAATTTTTGTAGCTCATGAACGGACTATTGTCCATATTCTGAATATGCGTAATTTAGTTAGGCAAAAACGTGTTGTCTGTTTTTTTTTCCTTTAAATCGTGTTATGTCAAGTATTTTTCTTATTTATAGTTTATTCGATCGACTTTTGAAATATTTGGGTTCAGAAATCAGATCTGAACTCACTCATATTTTAGATGTTTCAGTTTAACCTTATCATGAACAGTTGAACACTAGTAGATGTCGACCCAAACAAAATAAAAATATTAAAGGGAACACTAGTTTATATTAGCCCAATCGAGCCCAGTATAAACCTCAGTAACTTTTCTTCATGTATGCTGCTTTAAGTAACTAACCCAAATAATGCTTTCGCTATCTCAATATTTTTCTAAAATTTTAGTTAAGAAAGCAAAATCAGTAAATCTGATTATAGATATGTTTAGTAATGTGAACAATTTGCACAATATTTGGAACTAGATTTGTACTCCGTGCTACCGAGAGGGAATGATACTTATAAACAAATGAATATGATACCTAATCTTAAAAGATGATTGTTGCAGAATTTAAGTGGTGTTAAGAGTGTATTAATTTTATTAATGCACTTCTATAACAATTGTATTAAACCAAAACGCTGATTCAAATTCACCACCATAAACCTATTATATTAATAATAACTAGAAAAACAAAACGCCAAATTCTAATTTACCACGGTCACAACGTGCTCCAAAGACGAGTGGTGCAAGTGAAAACTCAACCATATTATGGGGCCAGCAAGCATATGCATCACTCAACGCCATACACGTACAATTATCTCCTCAATGCCATAGTTTCATCATAAGTAACCACACCGTAAACCTAACCTCACTTCACTATAAATACCACCCTTATATCACACAAATAAACATCACAAACTAAACAATAAACCATACCAGAATAAGAATGAAAATCCTTTCACTTTCACTTCTTTTGCTCTTGGCCGCCACGGCCTCCCAAGCCCGGCCTTCAGTGTCCGTTCCTAGGCTCGTCGAATTCCTCACAGCCGACAACATCATTGAGAAAGAACTCGAACGCTTAGAGAATGAGCGACTTTCCATCAACTACCACAACTGCAGAAGCTGGCACCTTGGTGTTGAGACCTCTAACATCATTAACTTCGACACGGTGCCTGCAAATTGCAAAGACTATGTTGAAGATTACTTGACCACATCCCCACAGTACCGTGCGGACTCCAAAACGGTGTGCAAAGAGGCTTATTTCTATGCCAAAGGACTTGCCCTAAAGAACGACACCATCAATGTTTGGATCTTTGACCTAGACGACACACTCCTCTCTAGTGTTCCCTTTTACGCCCAATACGGATACGGGTATATATTACTATTATTAGTCCTACTTACGCATCGATCCTCAAATGCACTCACAACATCATCTTCATGTTTCAAAAAAAAAGTTTAGGTCAATATATAGAAATATACATCTCGGGTTTATCGTATTAATTTTTACTACACTAAATAACTTGACTGACCCAAAACTTGTTTTTTTCATAGATTTATCTACATTGTGATTTCATTTAAAAGTACAAGAATTTTTATTTTTTTTTGGATTCTCTTAGGACAGAGAAGGCAGAACACGGAGCGTACTGGAAGTGGGCAAAGCTCGGAGAAGCTCCGGTGCTACCGGAGACCTTGCTTCTTTACAACAACCTCTTAGAGCTCGGGGTTGAGCCCATCCTAGTCACTGAGAGGTGGGAAAATCTGGAGGCAGTTACTCGAAAGAGTCTCAAGGATGCTGGCATCACCTACTGGAGGAAGACCGTGTTCAAGTAAGAATCAAGTAGCTTAATTAATCATATACATTTATTAATTAAGTAGCATATGTGATTGAATCGATGATTATATATATGGAAACGCAGGCCAACAGGTTCGAACATAAGTCAGGTGAAGTACAAGTCAGAGGTGAGGAAGAGCCTTGTGAAGAGTGGATACAACATCATTGGCAATATTGGAGACCAATGGGCTGATATCCCTGAGGATACCCCTGGGAGAGTTTTCAAGCTCCCTAATCCACTCTACTACGTTCCTTCTTAAGCATCTCTCTTCATGTCTTCTTAAGCTCCCCATGCATGATGCATCTACTTCATGTCTTTGTCTTTTCGTTTATCTTTGTAGCCGTTTGGCATTCCTAAAATAAGTTGTCCATCCTATCGCAAATTAATAAACAAAAGCCATCGTCCTAATGCTTTTTTTTGTTTATGAGAATTATTAATCAAGTGGATTTAAAATGATTAAACCATGTAAGATTTTCAAAATGAAAACATAAATTTTGATGAACTGCCCAAAAGATTGGAAAAAGTTTAGAATATCATTAGACAGTACTTTAGTTTCTTTACATCTAGCACAAGCAACTGGACAGATATTTATTGGTTAATTTGGCCCACATTATTTGACATAAAACATCGACATGTTTACATCAAGTTGTAACCAGCGTGGTAAAATATATTATTTATATTTTATTAGTTTATATTATCATAAATTATTATTTTATTAAAATATTTTTTATAGTTTTAATATTTTATTTATTATTGTTATATATTGTTTGTGTTGTGTTAAATAAAATTTATAATTTATAATTATGTGTGATGTTATATTTGTTACTTTTAATAAGTTAGATTATAATATAATTTTGTTGTAAAAATTAAGTGATGTTATATATACATTTTCACATTATTTTTAAAATATGTAACTATTTGGTTTACTCTAATATATCCATCATGATCCGTCTTGATTCAGTTTTATCTGCTCTGATCCATCATGACATATTGTCAAAATTAGAATATTTGAAGATCTGGATAATTTAAAAGTTAAATAGTTAAAAATTAATTTAATTTTCGTCCATAATTAATAAGAGAAATAAATTGAATTTTATTTTCTGAGGAAAATAATAATTGTTTAAAATATTATTTATTTAATTATATTATTGTTTGGTTATTATTGTATCCTTAATGACTTCATTTAAAAAGTTTAAATATTATATTGTTTAAATACTCTAATTAAACAATTTCATACTTATTTAGTAGGTTCTAAATAAAAATGAACATACCTTAAAATATTAAGAACTAATATTTGAAATATCTAAATACTTATTTTGTTTGCTATTTATTAGAGAATTGATTAACTAAATAAAAAATTATTATGATTATTAGTAAGATTTGAAAAAACTTGTTGAATGACATTTGTTATAATATCCCACGTCAATGTAAGGTTATTTTGTTTTTAACATTGCTCAAACAATTATAGAGATATTTGATTATCCATATCAATATTCTAATACATGGACAATTGATTATAAATATAAAGTTATTCTTTTCATATAAAAACTCACCCTAACTTATTTATTTCAAAAAAATAACTTGTTATTATATGAAAATGGTGAATTTTAGTGAGCAATTATTTATATCTGATTTAAAAGCCTTTATCAAAAAAAAATATTTTCATATATAAATAGAATAATATTATATTCTGTAAAACTTGCATGTGAAACACAATATATTTAAATAATTTCAGGAGGGTTTAGTGGTTTACTAGATATCGTATTATCCATTTTCAAATCTACATGGATTTACTTGGATCATTAATTATAAAATATAAACGCAACTGCTTGGGTTAGATTTTGCATCTTTAAGGAAGGTCGAAAAAGTTTTTCATCATTAATTGAATCGTATCTGTTTTGAAGTAGACGACAAAAACATATGATAAAAAAAATCCATCCATTTGAGAGCAAACTCGTGCTTAGTTCCAGGTAAGTGCTCATCTCAGATTGTTTTTGGCTGTGTCGAAATTAATTATACAAATGATAAAATTGTTCAAAGTGTTTAAAATAGAGAAATTCCCTAAAACATCACTGAAATAGGTTTTTGTGTTAAATATTTTAGCACACATTTTCAATTATAATAACAATATAATTTTTATAGAAAATAATAATTTATTTTTTTTCGTTTGAATTAAGTATTTTAATATTTAAGATATAGTTTTAAGAGATAAGAGATAGAATTTAGAGTTTAGAGTTTAAAGTGAATTTTGTAAAATCTAAACCTTAAATCTTAAACTGTTTATATAAGATTAATTTATTTTGCTATATATATAAAATAATTGTTCTTTAATAAAAATATTATTTTATCTTAAATGAAAAATATGTATTATATTTGTCATTTGTGGCATAAACTTTATTTTGTACTAATTAAGATATTACCCAATAATTCACAATTTTGCATTGTTAGTTTTGCCACTTACATTGGAAAATATTCCCACAATCATAAATTATATAATAAAAAAAGAGTATAAAAGCCAACAATAAATAGTTATACACAAGTGTAAACAACTTCAACAATAACTAGCTAGTATTACTATCATGTAACCGAAACTTTGATTCAAAATTCAGAAACATACAATATCTAAAACTGATTTTGGATATCTGAGAAGATTTAAGATCAAAACTCTTAGATATAAAAAGAAAATAGAGACATAAAAGTTAGTAATGATAGTTAATATCTTACAAAACGCCAAAACCCTGATTTAGCACGGTTACAACGTGCTCCAAAAACGAGTGGTTTAAAATATCCAATCGTCTGTTATAGACACAATGGGAGACGAGACATAATGAATGGGACCAAGCACTGCATGCATCACGAGTAAAATTATTTCTGCATGGTCCATCGTTTCGTCGTCATAAACATATATGCAGTTTTTATGTTTTAAGAAAAAAATAAAACCCTAGACGTGTATAGCCATTAATTTTGAAAAAAAAGAATGTTAATTTGTTTAGTTTATGGTTTCTAAAACTATAGTTTTTACATCTAAGAAAAATTTCTATAAAAGGAAGTTCTCTTTAAAAAAATACTAAATACTTTTTTGTGACGTCACAAAACATGAATGCTATGAACTAAAAAACTAACAAGAAGTAAATAATTCTGTTTTATAAGAAACTATATATATACAATGCATGAAACTTTTAACAACAAATAAAAATGCATATATGTTTATGTTGGAAGGTAATTTTACATCGACATAGAAAGACACACACATAGCAACAAAAATCTAACACTCTACCTTCTGAAAGTAAACAACACTCAGACACTTCCAATGGGCTGTACAGAATCCTTGGGCAACAAAAAACGAGACCTCTCTCAGACACCAGAGCAGATGTACAAAAAATTTGGGAGCAAACTTTTCTCCCTCCTATTATTTTTTTAAATATTAACCTAATTATTTAAAGATTTGTAATAATGCTCTCTTATTATAATATACTATTTTTACATTATTTTATTTGTTTTGCTCCAAATAAAACTGATCTCTGAATCTACCCTTATCAGACAATGGGTGGAGGAAAGTGGGGAGGCAAGCTATTAATGACCATCAAATAACAACTATGTCATTAATGGTGATGCACCGCACGTACCAGAGTATAAGGTTTCCGAAGAGACATATTCAACAAGTCCTACGCAACAAACTTTACTACTTGGACTCTCATCAAATGCAGGGCTGTCCAAAATTCGGAACCAGTAATGTGATAGGCTACATTAGATCCGATCTTTTTACTACAAGAAAACATGGTCATTTCTGACTATAATTTCCGACTAATAATATTGATCAGAATTTTAGTTTATTTTTATAATTATTTTTTGACTAATTTCTGACAAATTTGAGGATTATCAAAAAATTGTCGGAATTTTGTTGGTAAAAAAAAAAAAATTTAATCCAAATTTATTTGGAAAATTTTCGACCAATTTTCGACTAAGTTTTGTTTTATG
Organism: Cardamine flexuosa; assembly: GCA_963555745.1. Lineage (NCBI taxonomy): Eukaryota > Viridiplantae > Streptophyta > Magnoliopsida > Brassicales > Brassicaceae > Cardamine > Cardamine flexuosa. The sequence goes on along the minus strand of OY743216.1, from coordinate 8,854,115 downwards.
TCAAAAATTAGTTAGATTTTTTTAAAAAAATAGATATATATATAGTCGAAATTTTGTCAGAATTTTTTTTTTTAATAATCAAAATTTTGTCGGAATTTGTTTTTTTAATATAAATGTATATATATAATCAGAATTTTGTCGGAATTTTTTTTTTACTCGAAAATTAGTCGGAAAATGAGTTGTTTTTCTATATAACTCACCCGATTTTTCCTTCCAATATAGAACATGATAGAACTGACGGTCATATCCATCGGAAATCCGTCAGAAACAGACGATTCTGATGGATTTCCGATGGATATGACCGTCAGCTCTAGAGCGTCAGAAAATGGAAATCTTCAACAATCCGTCGGAAATATCTGACGGCTTTGTTTCTGACAGTTTTTCGACGGTTCTTGATGTCAGTAGTTCTGTCAGAATAATTGTCAGAAACATCCGTCAGTTAACCGTTGGAATATAGGCCGACAGACTTCCCACAGAATTCTGATGGGTTATTTGTGACTGATATCCGACGGAATTATATCAGACGGATTTCCGACAAACTTAATTCTGATGGATTTGTGACGGATTTAGTATTATTAGTTCTATTGATTAAATATTAAAATATCATATCCGGTATTATTTATCAAATTTTTCAGTTTAAATTATTGAAATCAGATTATTCAGTTTAAATTATTAAAATTAAATTACTGAAACAAAAATTTTCAAATTATATTATTCAAATAAAAAAACATAAATATTGAAAACAAAAAGGAATATGTAAACTAAAGTCATCGAGTAGATTGGTATTTGATCATGAAATCTTCGATTAATTTCTTCTGCACTTCCATTGCTGCTTCCATCTCGGCCTTTGTCATTGCATTTACTTGAGTCAATTCGTCATAGCGACGATCACTATCCTTATTGGCTTCTTTCATTGTTTTCACCTCTTTTTTCAAAACCTCAATCTCGGAAACCTTTTCTTCCAGTATCGTCCTAAGCTCAGAATCTTTGGAATGCCTTGAGGTGGCAGAAGATCGATTGTGGTATGCCTTAGGAATCCCAAAAAGACGACCTTTGCTCTTTCAAGTTGCCTAAGATGCAAAGAAAATCAAAATTTAAAACTTACAAAATAAATTAACAAAATATAAATTAATAAAAGTACTACTTACTTCGATTACAAACTTGTTCAACTTTTCAAATGGAACCTCGTTAAGAGAACCACCTTCTCCTTGAGGCTGAGATAAACAATACTCTTCTGCTCATTGCTTGACAGTCTCGATGAGTTTCCGAGCAACTTGGTCTTTAATTAGCTTTGTATTTTTGTTGGTGTGAATATCTTCCACTAACTGAAGATATGATGGATGCACACCATCTTTTTGAAACTGTAAATTAAAAAATAAGTAGTAATCATAATTAGTGAAATAAATATTTTTATCATCACATCAAATTTGAAGCAAAAACCCCAAATCCAGTCAATGACAAGAAAAAGACGAAATATATCAGAAGAAGTTCAAAACTCCAAATGCAGTCTCATAATCTGTTGAATCTTTCAAGCTTATCATCACAACATGGAGGAAACAAACGCAAATAACATAGAGCATACTAACAATAACCTGCAGCAAAGAACTACACAAGATTCAAACTATGCAGAGAGCAAAACCAGAAAAAAACATTATCTAGCTCTAAGAAGCTCTTCATCTAATAAATCCATATGCAATTAAAATGAGCCTCTTTAGCTTCAGTTAGTGTTGAAAAAATGAAGATAAATTAAAACAAAGAGAATAAAAACTTACAAATTCTTCTTCACGAGACAACAAGCTTTTTGCTCCAGCGTTGTGCATCGCAATTCCTGCACCTCCATTCATGCTCATCCGGTTAGTAAAACCCGTTTTGGAGGTTGCTGCAGTCTCTTCTAGCTTCCAATAAGAAATCAACTGATTCCAAAGGTCCGGTTTGTAAGCCATCTCCTTTGGCACCTGTTTGAGCTTCCACTTGTCCTTCCATTCGTTCATCTTCTGTGTATACTTTCTTGCTGCCTTAATGTCAAACTCAGCTCTAATCCTTGACGTGTGCTCAACATTCCAGTTAAAATCTTGCTGCAAAAGTAAAACATATATTAACTAACATATTAAAAAAGATAGTAAATATGCAGGTAGCCAGGAAAAGGACACGTCAAGTCCAACATTTCTGGATATCGAACTTGCAATATTTCATTCAGGAATCCATAGTAAACAACATCACCAGAACTAGCCGAGATACCATAATCTGAAGTTGGCCTACTACTTCTAGCCTCATGAATCCGAAATACATATCCTCTTGTGCAATACTTAGGGTATGAAGTTGTAATGTAGTTTGGACCGTTAGCCAACTCCACTAACCATGTGTCAAATGTTTGATCATTTGCGATTCCGGTACTTACCTATAAAAAATTAGTAAAATAAAATTAATATGTAAAAATTATTTTGAACAAACTTTTTTTTTTAAACACTTACATATCTCTGCAACCAAGGAGCGAATTTCTTTTGTTTTAAATCCTCAAGTTCTTCCTCGGTGTGAGCCGGATAGCCCGCACGTACAAGCGCCATGTAAATCCTAAAAGAAAACTTAAAATTTTAAATATCTAATTAAACGAAACAATTAATTATTGGTATTTTCATTAAGCAAAAACGTACCTTTCATATGGTTCAATATCTTCACAATTTGTGAGAATATACAGGTAGCCAGGAAAAAGACACGTTTTACCATCCGGCAACACTTCAAGAAAATCGCGAGAACAAATCAATGGCAAGTCTAACCTAGACTTCATATTGTCCTTTGTCTTCCCTTTGACGTTTAAGACGGTGTTCATGATGTTGTCAAAGAAGTTCTTTTCAATATGCATGACATCTAAATTGTGCCTCAGTAAATGGTATTTCCAATAAGACAAATCCCAAAAAATACTCTTTTTGTGCCAATTATGATTTACACCAACACCGTGAATTGGATCATGTCCATTACCTCCACAATTTGGAGTCCTCTCAGCACCAAAATCTCTTAATTGTTCCAATATAGAACTACCGTCTATCTCATGAGGTGGACAATCAAACACTTGCTTATTTTTTGTAAACAATGTCTTCGACCGACGATAAGGATGAGAACTTGGTAGGAATCTTATGACAATCAAACCAACTCGTCTTTCTTCCGTGCGTCAATTGGAATGCATCAGTGTTGTCTTGGCAATATGGACACGATAATCTCCCATGGGTAGTCCATCCAGATAACATACCATATGGTGGGAAGTCACTTATTGTCCACATAAGAACCAAACGCATCTTAAAATTCTGCTGACATGAAACATCATACGTCTCGACACCATGATTCCATAGCATTTGTAACTCGTAGATCAATGGCTGGAGGAACACATCAAGTGATCTCTTTAGATGCTCCGGACCAGGAACAAGAATGGAGAGAAACAAAAATTCTCTACGCATGCACATAGATGGAGGCAAATTGTAGGGAGTTATGATTACAGGCTACATCGAATATTGTCTTCCATGCTTTCCAAATGGGTTAAAACCATCTGTACACAATCCAAGGTATATATTCCTTCTATCTCGTATGCCAGGATACATTGATTGAAAATGTTTTCATGCTTCTGCGTCGGAAGGATGTGTAATCTCTCCTTCTTGACTATGCTCTCCATGCCATCTCATTGGCTCTGCCGTGCATTGAGATTGATACAACCTCTTCAACCTCTCTGTTAACGGTAAATACCACATCTTTTTATATGGAACTGGAACTCTGCCACCAGTTTCCATAAACCGCAGTTTACAACAAAATTAACATCTTTGGCGGTTTTCATCTTCTCTCCAAAATATCATACAATTTTCGATACACACATCTATCACCTAATACGGCAAACCCATACCACTAACAAGTTTTTGTATCTCGTAATATGATGCTGGTGAAAGATTATCTTCAGGCAAAATATCTTTCACAAAATCGGCTATCGCATCAACACATTCCTCCGTCAAATTGAAATCTGTCTTAATGGTCATCATTCGACTTGCAGATGATAAAGGCGAATGCCCATCTCTACACCCCATATATAGTGGCTGCTCTGCTGCATCTAACATATCAAAAAACTTGTGTGCTTCTAAATTTGGTTCTTCAATCCTATCTCTTTCTACACCACCTGACTGCATATTATCTCTAAACGCATCATTCACCATCTCAACAGTACCTACACCAAAATCTGCATCCGTTCTATGTTTCTCTAAGCTATCCGCAACATATGGTTCGCTAGTACTACCATAATCATAATTCTTTTTTCCATGTAAGTACCAAATCTTGTAACCCGGCATAAACTCATTGCCATACAAATGTCTCCAAACTTGCTCAATCTTAATATTTTGTGAATTCATGCAAATTGTACATGGACATACAAACTTACGACTTCTTTTTGCTCCCGGTTGATTTCCCGCCAACTCCATGAACTCGACTATACCTCGTGCATATTCATCTTTCATTAAGTTTGACTCCGGATCCATCATCGGTTCATCCATCCATGATCGAAAGTATTCAGACATCTTTTTCAATTTTTTTTTAGTTTTAGAAGTGATTTACGTTGTGAATGAATGATGATGTGTGGAAACATATTTATAAACTACTAGCCGTCAGAAACCCGTCGGAAACCCGTCATAATTTTTAAAATCTCGAACGGCTATAAAATGGCTATATTAACGTTTATATTATCTGACAGATTTCCGATGGACAAGTAAAACTCTGTCAGAAATCCGTTAGAAATCTCAAAATTTTAAATGGTTATAAAACGGCTAGTTCAGCGTATATAGTTTCTAATGGATTTTTGACGGATTATTGATTGCCTGTCGGAAAGTTGTCAGATATTTGTCAGATATTTATGACGGTCTATTATCCATCAGAAATTTGCAGTGTTCTCAAAAATCCGTCAGTCATTCGTCAGTAACTTCCGACAGTTTTAAGCCTATCAAAAATTCTGTCATATTTTTGACTGTTTTTTTGTAGTGTGTATCCTCTCCTTGCATCTAGTTGCTTAATCTCAAAACCGTAGCGTAGCGTGTAAGGGAAATGAAGGCAAAAAAAGTAAATATAAAAGGATATTTAAGAAAAAGAAAAAAAAAATTATTATATATATTTCATTTGTTTCTTTTTATTTATAATTTAAAATTTTTTTACCGTTTTTAAAAATATAATTAATTTTTCTGTTTTATCTTTAATTAATGTTTATTTGATTTTATTTTATTGGTCAAGATAATAAAATATTAAGAATAAAATTATAATTTTTTCCAAATATCTCTATTGGAAACATAAAACAATACTTATTTTAAAATAAAATAAAAACTCTAAAATTACAAAAAAAAAACAGAGAAAATAGATGCATAGCAGATTAACTATGGTAAATCTAGTCCTATCGTCCCAGCCAGCAACTCATACGGCTTCCAGTCATAAAATATTTTGTAGTACATCAACATTACCAAGCATATATGTCTACGTTATATTTTTTACCACTAACATATTACATATACATGAGTTCAATGAAAAAAAAAAACCACTAAATCAAGGTATACATAGATAAATTATATTATTTCTTAATCTATTGATTCCCGGTTAAAGCAGGGTAATCCATTAAAAGCAGCTCCAACGATGAAAATTATATGAAGTTTTAAGTAATGAAAAATCGTAAAAAAGGAAAAAGGTGAAGAAAGAGAGACAATATATAAATTTAGAGACTTTAGAACTTCTTTTAAAATCTCATATAAACGTTGTCTCTTTCTAGTTGATTTGTTTTTATACCAAATAATTTAATTTAATTATATAATCAAATATCAATAAAATATTAATATTTAAAAAATTTAGAATCTCTTTTATATCTCCCACCGTTGGAGCTGCTCTAATGACTTGTTGACTACTGACTAAAAATATGCTCATTCGTTTAAAATGAAGAATAGATAAAACAAAATAAACACTCAAAAACTAGTTCCATATTTTTAAGAAATACATACGAACAATGATCGAAAATACTATTACAGTTTATGTTTTGTAAATCAAGAGTTTTCACTTGTCAAATTCACATAACTAAAATTTCAGTATTTTTTAGTCCAAAGATTTTTGTTTTATAGAACATATCATATGTAGATGATAGATCTTATCTTTAAGAAGGTTATGAGTTTATGTATTCAGTTGATTCAAAGACTTATTATTTTGTGTTATTTAACTATTGATTTTACTTTTTGTTTTGTTCAAAGTCGTATATTATTCGTTCAGTGCTTTCAAAAGACTAGTTAAAATATATGTTAGTTGATCTTAGATTATACATTGCATTTTAACAAAATTTTGATTTACAATTACAAACAAATTAATATGTACACGACCATTTTGCAAAGTTACTAACCAATAATGGTAGCCAGATACATTGAACCTAGACACGAACTAATAGAATTATGGTATCCAGATACATGTAGCTTCTTAGCTCTATACTCTACGCGAGTGTTGGTTACTTGGTGTAATAATCTATTTATAATCCATGGCCCAGCCTCTGTCGTAATCTATGATTGCATGTGTCTCCATTTCTATTGATCGGTGTCCATTTTCTGCGTAATTATCGGGACCATCTCTCTAGGTCCCATTCAAAATCATAATTAACATTATGTTTAGTTAAAAAAAATAGTGTATGTTTATTTTTTTGAATCGATCGAACATTTACATATGCGAATAAGCTAAAAGACGACTCTTGTGAATACAAATTAAATATGACAAATGTCTCATCATATTATCATGCCCATAAGTTAATGACTCAAGTTTTAAGACTCAAATATGGTCGTATGACTCATATACATTAATATATTGGTAAACAATTTAACAACAAAACAATCTTAACTTAAGATGGAGCAAATCACTTACCAAATAAAAAGAAAAAATCACTTATCACTATTTCTGACTTAACTAAAATGGAATCACTTAAGAATGTGTAATTTAGTTAGGCAAAACCTGTGGTGTCGTCTGTTTTTTTTCTTCTTCTTGAAATCGTGTTATGTATGTCAAATATTTTTTTTATTTTATAGTTCATTTGATCGACTTTAAAAATATTTAGATTTCATAAACGAGATACAAACTCACTCATATTTTAGTTTTTTTCAGTTTAACTTATCATGGACAGTTGAACACTAGTAGATGTCGACCCAAAATAAAATAAAAATAAATGATTAAAGGGAACACTATAGTAGATCAGCCCAATCGAGCCCAGTATAATCCTAATAAGTAGTATTTTTCTTCATGTCTGCTTTAACTAACCCAAATAATGCTTCCGCTGTCTCAATGTTTTTCTAGTTTTTCAGTTACTATCGACTATCGTGACACATTCCATTAGAAATATCGAGGACAAAAGAAAGCAAAATCAGTAAATCTGATTATAAATTTGTTTAGTAATGTGGAACAACTTGCACAATAATAAGAAGGATTTGTACCCATGCTACCGCGTGGGACTAATGTTTATAAATAAATGAATGTGATACTTCAATCTTAAAAGAAGATTGTTGCAAAATTTAAGTGGTGTTAAGAGTATATTAATTTGATAAATTGCAATTATATAATAATTGTTTTAAACCTAAACGCTGATTCAAATTCACCAACATAAACCTGCTATATTAATAATAACTAGAATAACAAAACGCCAAATTCTAATTTACCACGGTCACAACGTGCTCCAAAAACGAGTGGTGTAAGTGAAAACTCAACCATATTATGGGGCCAGCAAGCATAGGCATCACTCAACGCCATACACGTACACTTATCTCCTCATTGCCATTGTTTCATCATAAGTAAACCATACCGTAAACCTAACCTTACTTCACTATAAATACCACCCTTAGTATCACACAAATAAACATCACAAACTAAACAATAAACCATACTAGAAAAAGAATGAAAATCCTTTCACTTTCACTTCTCTTGCTCTTGGCCGCCACGGTCTCCCAAGCCCGGCCTTCGGTGTCAGTGCCTAGGCTCGTCGAACTCCTCACATCGGACAACATCGTTGAGAAAGAACTCGAACGCTTAGAGAATGAGCGACTTTCCATCAACTACCATAACTGCAGAAGCTGGCATCTTGGTGTTGAGACCTCTAACATCATTAACTTCGACACGGTGCCTGCAAATTGCAAAGACTATGTTGAAGACTACTTGACATCCCCGCAGTACCGTGCGGACTCCAAAACGGTGTGCAAAGAGGCTTATTTCTACGCCAAAGGACTTGCCCTAAAGAACGACACCATCAATGTTTGGATCTTTGACCTAGACGACACACTCCTCTCTAGTGTTCCCTTTTACGCCCAATACGGATACGGGTATATATTACTATTATTAGTCCTACTTACACATCCTCCGGCCGGCACTCACAACATCATCTTCATGTTTTAAAAAAAATGTTTAGATGTCAATATATTGAAATATACATCTCGGTTTTATTGTATTAGTTTTACAATTCTAGATAGTTTGACTGACCTAATTTTTTTTTCATAGATTTATCTACATTGTGATTTCATTTAAAAGTACAAGAATTTTTTATTTTTTTTGGATTCTCTTAGGACAGAGAAGGCAGAACACGGAGCGTACTGGAAGTGGGCAAAGCTCGGAGAAGCTCCGGTGCTACCGGAGACCTTGCTTCTTTACAACAACCTCTTAGAGCTCGGGGTTGAGCCCATCCTAGTCACTGAGAGGTGGGAAAATCTGGAGGCAGTTACTCGAAAGAGTCTCAAGGATGCTGGCATCACCTACTGGAGGAAGACCGTGTTCAAGTAAGAATCAAGTAGCTTAATTAATCATATACATTTATTAATTAAGTAGCATATGTGATTGAATCGATGATTATATATATGGAAACGCAGGCCAACAGGTTCGAACATAAGTCAGGTGAAGTACAAGTCAGAGGTGAGGAAGAGCCTTGTGAAGAGTGGATACAACATCATTGGCAATATTGGAGACCAATGGGCTGATATCCCTGAGGATACCCCTGGGAGGGTTTTCAAGCTCCCTAATCCACTCTACTACGTTCCTTCTTAAGCATCTCTTGTCATGCCTTTCTCCCCATGCATGATGTATCCACTCCATATCTATGTATTTCCGTTGATCTTTAATGCCGTTTGGCACTCCTAAAATAAAATGTTCAACCTATCATAAAATCAGTAAATAAAAATCCATCGTCCTAAGTGTCTTTTCTTTATAAGAATAGTTAATCAAGTGGACGTAAATTTAACAAAATGAAAAAATAAATTTTGATGAACTGCCCAAAAGATTGGAAAAGGGTTAGAATGTCATTATTCATTACAGTATAATAATTAACGTGTTAATGTGTTATTCTATGAATATACAAGTTATTGTAAACAACTATCACAATTATTAATTAGAACTGTATTATGTAAACCGAAACTCTGATTTAAAATTCACAAACATTGCCAACGATGATATTTAAATATCACAAAATATCCACAACGTGCTCCAGAAACGACTATCAATGGGACCAGCTAGCATTTGCATCACGACTCGTGATTCACGAGTACACTTTTTTTTTTGGGGGTCAACACAAACACAATACACTTATTTCTTCTTGGCCCATCGCTTCATCATAAACATATTACATATATATGCATTTCTGGCTTTTATTTTCTAGTTATGTAGTAAATTTAGTTTATAACTTTAAACAAAACAAAACAAAACTGAAATGGTAATTCGTTTAGTTTATGGTTTCTGACTAATGTTTTCATTTAAATAATTTATTTTATAAAAAATTGAATTTTTGTTTTTAATTTTTTTTATCTTTCTTTTAATTACCCTACTAAATTTTAAAATTATTAATAACACAAACTAAAAATAAATAACTAAATTTATTCTATTATAAAATATTTATAGGACGATAAAAGTTTTACCAAAAAACTGCATATATATTTATGTTGGAGGGTACGTAATTGTACACGGATGTATGAAAACACACACATGGCAATAAGAATCGAACAGTCGGACAAACGATATCCGAATGCTAATTCCAGCTGGTTGTCCCGGCCCGTACCACAAAAACAATATCTTAACTCTTCTAATTTATACAAGACACTTAGACACATCAACTCTCTTTTTTTTTGCACTTATAATTTTTTTTGCAACTACGTTAAATTTTCTATTGGAAGAAAATTGCATCCAAATGAATTTTAATTTCTTTTGTACAAACGAAACCCGGAGTATTTTTTATTTTTTCTACGATAAATTGATCTTTATTCTTAACTGCTTCCAAATATATCATAATGTCTTCAACATTATCATCAACATTAGATATAGTAGCCATAATGTTTTCGAAATTTTGATTTATGAACATGTATCATTTTAACGATAAATCCAGTATGCTAAATTTTGAATTTATAACCATATATGTCATCATATTCATTTACATTTTCTCTAGTAATGTGGAACAACTAACACAAAAATTAGTCTCATTCTGTGAACTTAAATTCTGATTCAAAAGTCACAAGCATAAACGCCTACCATAATAATAAAAATAAAAATAAAATAACCAAGTGCCAAATTCTAATTTACCGAGTGGTGTATATAAAAATTTATTTATATGGGACCAGCAAGCATTTACATCACTCGAAGCCTATCGCCTCATCTCACTAGAAGCCTATCGCCTCATCTCACTCGAATACACGTACACTTGTCGTCTAGGAACCACATCGTAAAACTTACCTCACTTCACTATAAATACCACCTTAGTATCACACAAATAAACATCATCACAAACCAAACAATAAAACATACCAAATAAAGAATGAAAATCCTTTCACTTTCACTTATCTTTCTCTTGGCCGTCACGGTCTCCCACGGCCGGCCTTCGGTGCCCGAGCCTGAGCTCATAAAACTCCTCACATCGAACAACATTATCGAGGAGGAAGTTGAACTCTTAGAGAAAGAGAGACTTTCGATCAAATATGACAACTGCAGAAGCTGGCACCTTGGTGTTGAGACCGATAACATCATAAATTTTCAGACGGTGCCCGCAAATTGCAAAGACTATGTTGAAGACTACTTGACCACATCCCAGCAGTATAGTGACGACTCCAAAACGGTGTGCAGAGAGGCTTATTACTACGCCAAAGGACTTGCCCTAAAGAACGACACCATCAATGTTTGGATCTTTGACCTAGACGACACCCTCCTCTCTAGTATTCCGTTTTACGCCAAATACGGATACGGGTATATATTACTATATTTAGTCACTCACAATATCACCTTCATGTTTTTAAAAACATTAAAATACATCTCGGTTTTATTGTATTTACTTTTACAACTCTAAATATTGACTGACCTAAATTTTTTTTTTTCCACTGATATATCTAAATTTTGATTGTTCATGTTATATAGGACTGAGAAGACAGAATCAAAGGCGTACTGGGACTGGGTAGGACTTGGAGAATCTGCTCCCGTTCTCCCTGAGACCTTGCATCTTTACGAAAACCTCTTAAGGCGTGGGATTGAACCTATCCTACTCACTGAGCGATGGGAAAGTTTGAAGGAAGTAACTCTTAAGAATCTTGAGGAAGCTGGCTTCACCTACTGGAAGCAGATCATATTCAAGTAAGACTCAAGTAGCTTAATCATATTTCAGTTTTTAAGTATTATAGGTCATTGAATTGAGGTATATATGTGGAAACGCAGGCCAACGGGTTCGAACAAGAAGCAAGTAAATTACAAGTCAAAGGTGAGGAAGAGTTTAGTGAGGAATGGATACAAGATCATTGGGAATATTGGAGACCAATGGGCTGATTTGGTTGAGGATACCCCTGGGAGAGCTTTCAAGCTCCCTAATCCACTCTACTACGTTCCTTCTTAAGTATCTATGTTCATGTCTTTGTCCCCATGCATGCGTCAACATCATGTCTACGTCTTTTCGTTTATCTTTGTAGCCGTTTGGCACTGCTAAAATAAAATGTTCATCCTATCACGAATAAATAAACAGAAGTACTTTTTATAATTTTTTTTAATATAAGATTAAATGATCAAATGGACGTAAAATGATTAGCCCATGTAAATTTAACAAAATGAAAATATTAATATTGATAAACTGCCCAAAAGATTGGAAAAGTTTTAGAATATCATTACAGTACTTTAAAGTTTAAAGTACTTGGACAGATTTATTGGTTTGGCGGAGATTATTTGACATAAAACATCTATATTCGTTTTCATAAAGTTCTAAATAAAAAATGTTGACAAAAAAAATTCTAAAAAAAAAAAAAATATATATATATATATATATAACCAGCAATCATTTGCATCACGACTCGTGATTCACGAGTACATTTATTTGTTCATGGTCCATCCATCGCATGATTATAAACATATTTTGGATTTTGGTTTCTTAGTTTATCAAGTAAATTTAATTAAAAAAAGTCTTAAATGGTAATTTGTTTAATTTATGGTTTCTAACTATAGTTTTTTACATTTAAGAAAATTTTATTATAAAATGAATTTTTTTAGAAAGAAACTAGTTTTATCTTTTTGATATTTACTATACTAATTTTTTAAATTATTCATAAATTAATATTAAAATAAATTATTTTATTTTATGGTAAACGCTATCCAGACGCTTCCAGCGGGCTATCCCGTACAACGGCACCGTCCCATGACGAAAAATGGGAAGGTATAGCAACAAATGGTGTCATTAATGGTGTTGCACACCTCTCTATACGCTTTTGTTGCTAATTGTTTATGTATTGCCTATAAATATTTAATTTTAAGTTGAATGCATCTTATATTTATCCTAGCCATGTGAGTAAGGATCGCGTATAACACATATCGAAGGGAGCAGAGTAAATAATTGATCTGATATGCATTGGAAAGTTCTTTTGGTTGGGAGGTGTGCAGCATCATCCTAACTCACATGGCTAGGATAAATGTAAGATGTGTAGAATTCATAAAATATTTATAGGTAATACATGAACAAGTTACCAACAAAAGTGTATATATGTGTTAAGTTCTGTTTTTACCACTAAAAATACGTAGGTTCTGTGATGTTCTCTTTTCTTATTTGAAAAAAAAAACTTAAATTGAAAAATAACTAAATAGATAGAATTTTTGGGAAAAGGCCAAATCAAGGTTTATAAGACCATCCGGATCGGCTAGTAGAACAGGTAAATATAAGATCCAATGAATAATTCGGTTCAAGTTTATTACTAAAATCCAATATTTATAAAACTAAAAAAACTTATAAAAATTCAATCGATTACCGGTACTGATCCATTAAAATATCGAGTGACTTAACTAGGTAAACAATTCAAGAAGATATTGTAATCTACTTAGATGGTTTAACTTTAAATTATTTTACTGCAGAGGGTTTAATTTTGCTTTTTTTGAATGAAAAGTAGGATTTCTCTTTTGACCAAAAAAAAAAAGAGAGTATCTTTAATTCTTTTAAATTTTCTACAACACACATTAACTCTTTTATTTTATTTTTGTATAGTTTTTTAAAAAGAAAACTATGAATGGGTACAAAATAGATTTTAAAAAACTCCAACCAAAAACCTTCTCGAAAAATTAAAACCATTCATGGCTAAAAACATCTTAAGAATATATTTAAATCCTTAACCTTTTGGATTGAGTGACAATGAGAAGTTTGAAATTTAAGACTTTTGAGTTTCAATGCGGTTCATTACCAATTTGGTTTACCCAAATCTTCCTTTGTTTGTTGTCCTATATAAGATGAAGATAATAACAGATTTTGTGCCTCTCCTTGATCGCGCACGCTATTTGTCTTTCGCCGATCAATTACATATGATCTCCTCGATCATAGACATCACCATTAACTTCTAGTATTTTGTTTTCACACTTCCTAAACATTACGTGAAACTGAAAGACCTCCAGTTTCTATGCGTTTTCTTTGGAATAGTAATATTACTACGCCGCACGATATCAAAGTTACTTAGTCCTCTCCAAGAATGAAGGTGGTTTATAAAAGTTCCTCTGATGAAGTCTTCTATTTGTTGGCCATGAAGCTGCAGGGTAAATTGTTTTTGTTCATATAACCTCATTAATTACTTAAGATTATGATGTGATAAGGGGTGGACAAAATAACCGTAACCGTAAAAATTGAACCGAACCAAATCGTATATTAATACTTCGGTTCGGTTTTGATTTTGCTTAAAAATCCGTTTAGTTATTATTATTGAAATTATTTTGGTTTCGATTCGGTTCGGTTAAAAACCGTAAAACCATTCAGTTTTTCGGTTTTTTAAAAATTTTGAATTTTTATATATATACTTATATAATAGATAAATCATAAATCTAATAAATATTTTAGTTACCTAACTAGCATTAACTTTAAGTAAACTAAACTTTTTTTCTTAGATAGTAGGAACGATTATTAGAAAGGAGAAAAACAAAGACGTTAACAAAAAATGTATATATATAAATATATATCTAAATAGAAAGAATCTTATAAATAGTTTAGGATCAGAATTACAGTTTTAATATTTATCAAGCATCTAGATTTTTATTCTCTTTAAACTTTTTAGTTTTTATTCGAACTGATTTTGAATTATTGCATGTATATGTATATTATATTGTCATATACGCTAAATTTTTCCAACAAGAGGAACATCTTGAATCAATAATGATCATCACTCTGTTTCATATGAGGTTTTTAGTCAATAATTATCCTTGTTGTCACTTTGTTGTTATTACATATGTCAAATTGTACTCTACATATTGTTTTTTCCTATGTTTTAAGGTGAAACTCACTTGGTTTTTTAAAATAATTTATAAAGAAAACGAAATTAAAAAACTGAATCGAATTAATTATGGTTAAAACTGTAAACCGAAAAAAACCAAACTGAACTGAATCGTATTTCAATCGGTTTCTAAATGGTTTTATTTTTCATAAAACCATAAAATCAAAAATCGAAAAAACCGAATTAGAACTGAACCGTAAATCGGAATGCCCACCCCTAGATAAACTGAATGTCATCGTCATTTTTATATATTTTTATAGAAATCCACACAATAAATATTGTTAAACTTTCTTTTTGACAATTGTTACCTATGGAGGTGGTCTACCTAACCACACCGTAAATCTAACCTCACTTCACTATAAATAACACCCTTAGTATCACACAAATAAACATTATAATCTAAACATTAAACCATACACATTTTTTTTTAATGAAAATCCTCTCACTTTCACTTCTCTTGCTCTTGGCCGCCACGGTCTCCCACGCCCGGCCTTCGGTGCCCAAGCCTACGCTCATTGAACTCCTCACATCGAACAACATCATTGAGAAGGAAGTCGAGCTCTTAGAGAAAGAGAGACTTTCGATCAAATACAACAACTGCAGAAGCTGGCACTTTGGTGTTGAGACCTCTAGCATCATAAACTTTCAGACGGTACCCGCAAATTGCAAAGATTATGTTGAAGACTACTTTACCAAATCCCAGCAGTACCGTGACGACTCCAAAACGGTGTGCAAAGAGGCTTATTTCTATGCCAAAGGACTTGCCCTAAAGAACGACACCATCAATGTTTGGATCTTTGACCTAGATGACACTCTTCTCTCTAGTCTTCCCTTTTACGCCAAATACGGATACGGGTATATTTTACTTTATTTAGTCCTACTTATACTGTTACACATCCTCCGGTGCACTCACAACATCATCTTAGTGTTTCAAAAAACGTTTAGATGTCAATATAATTAAATAGTATAGAAAGATACATATTGGTTTTAACGTATTAATTTTTACAACTTTAAATAATTTGACTGACCTAAATCTTACGTTTTTTCCTTAGATCTAAGTTAAACTACGTACATTGCGATTCCTAGTTTTAAGTACATTTTTATTTTATTTTTGTTGGATTCTTAGGACAGAGAAGACAGAACCGGGGGCGTACTGGAAGTGGCTAGAGCTCGGAGAATTAGCTCCCGTGCTCTCGGAGACCTTGATTCTTTACGAAAACCTCGTTGAGCTCGGGATTGAACCTATCATACTCACTGAGCGATGGGAAAGTTTGGAGGAAGTCACTCTACAGAATCTCGAGGATGCTGGCATCACCTACTGGAAGCGGATCATATTCAAGTAAGAATCAAGTAGCTTAATTATATACAGTAATTAAATTAAATATCATGTATGTTAAAATCGAGGAATCTATATATGGAAACACAGGCCAACGGGATCGAACAAAAAGCAAGTGAATTACAAGTCAAAGGTGAGGAAGAGCCTAGTGGAGAATGGATACAAGATCATTGGGAATATTGGAGACCAATGGGCTGATTTAGTTGAGGATACCCCAGGGAGAGCTTTCAAGCTCCCTAATCCACTCTATTACGTACCTTCTTAAGCAAATATCTTGAAGTCTTTGTATCCATGCATCATATCTATATATGTATTTTCGTTTATCTTTGTAGCCATTATGTGCTCTAAAATAAAATGTCCATCCTATCAATAAAAAGACTTCGTCCTAAATGTTTTTCTTCGTTTGTCGAAACCTAAATATTTTCGTTATAAGAGTAAATAATCAAAACTCTTCATAATTTTGTGTGTGTGTTCATCTCGGATAACTTTGTCCGAGTCGAAATTAGTTACAAGATAAAAGTGTTCAAAAAATATTTAAATTACTTACTATATTTACTAGATTAGTAAAAATGACTAATCCTATTATTTTAAAATGAACGATAAAATCATTCAAAAAAAATATAAAATAAATTACTTCATTGTTAGTTTTGCCACTTACAGTCTTACACTATATAAATTATTCAAGGTTCATTTGATTTGGAAAAAAAAATCAAAAGGGCATCAATTTTTTACTGTGCTTTAGGTGTTATGTGACTAAGAACCAACCAAAATTTAACAAAAGTTCTCAGATTAGTACACAACTCATACAAGGTTCATTTGATTTGGAAAAAAAAATCAAAAGGGCATCAATTTTTTAATGTGCTTTAGGTGTTATATGACTAAGGGCCAATCAAAATTTAACAAAAATTCTCAGATTATTACACAACTCATACAAGGTTTATTTGATTGGAAAAAAAAATCAAAAAGGCATCAATTTTTTGTTGTGCTTTAGGTGTTATGTGAATAAGGACCGGCACGACTGTAAACCAATCGAAACTTTGATTCAAAATTAACAAACATAGAGCCAACTATGATATTTAAATATCATAAAACGCCAAATCCTGATTTAGGACGGCCACAACGTGAAAAACGAGTGGTGTAAGTCAAAGCCTCGTCTTGCATCATCATAGAGATAATGGAACCAGCAAGCTTTTCCATCACGACTCGTGATTCACGAGTACACTTATTTGCATCATCATTAACATATATGCATTTCTAGTTTATTAAGCAACTTTAGTTTGAAAATTCAAATGGTAATTTATTTAGAACTTTAGTTTTTACATTTAAGAAAATTTTACTGTTACAAAACAGAAAAATATTTTATTTTATGGCAAACGAGATCCAAACGCTTCCAGCGGGCTATTTGGTACAACGCGCGGCACCCATTCCCATGACGAAAAATCATGGACCTATTTAGGTCAAGGCATCCATCCCTATGCAAGTCACCAAACAATTGTGTCACTAAATCATTAATGGTGATGCACAACTCCCAAATAAAAATTAATTTTCAATGCATAGAAGATCAACGAGTATCACACAATTGCAGCTACTAATATTCGTATCCCAACAAACATGGCTAGTATACTGTAAGATCTTAGACCATCTTCATTTACACATAATAGAACAAACATGGCTAGTATACTGTAAGATCTTAGACCATCTCCATTTACACATAATAGAAAAGTGAATGTCTTTAAAATAAAAACAAACAATAATAAACGAGAATTGAAGATACACATATTTTTTTAGTGTTTTTAGGAAGACACTAAACCCCCTCATTTAAAGACGCTCACTTAAATTAGTTATAAAAACTATTGTAGACACTTATAGTGAGTGCTATCAATAATAATGCTCTTATATACTCTCCATTTTATAATATAAGATATTTTGGTTAAAGCACATATATAAAAAAAATAGTTTTACTTTTAAAATTATTATTTGATAGAAAATTATTAGATAAAAATACCGGTAGATTATTACTAGTAGTGACACAATATAAATATATGTAAAAAGTTACAAGAAATGTGAGAACAACACAAAAAACCTTCTAAAAACGGAGAGAATAATATTTATACGCAATACATAAAAAAATTACCAACAAAAATGCTCTTATACGTGGGTTACGTTTTCACCACTAATATTTATAGGTTTTACTAGTTTGTCATCCCGTATTACGTACCGAAAAGAAATGATTATACATTTTCATAAATATATTTGATTTTAAATGACATATATTTTATAAATAACTAAAAATATGAGAAAATATTTCACAGATCAATACAAACCACAATATATCTTATCTAATTAAATTAGTGTTGCCAGCATATCAAAAATTGATATAGAAAGATGTCTCTTTCTTCAAACAATAATTTAGTTAGAATAAATATATTTAACAAACATAAAAAAAAATGATGATGAAGATAAAAAAAGAGCGAGAGCAAATAGTGATAAATTAATATGAAGATTAAAAACAAAATAAATGTGAGAAACAGAAAAATGATGAATATAAAAAAAATAGAAAAATATGGTAGAGAAGAAGAAGAATGCAATACTCATATTAGATGTAAAGTGATTATCAGTTTTCTGATTCATAACATTAAAAAGTTTTATATAAGAAAATTATGGTAGTTTTTTTATTGTGGGATTATGGATTTGTTGTGGGAGAGTAGAAGAGCAGTTAACTAAATTTCTAAAGTAATTATTAAATTTAAATTTGAAATCTTTTGCCTAACATAATTGGTTAAGTGATTTGCAAAATAATTTTTAACTATGACATGTCTTTATTTTATTGGTCAAAGTGATTTATGATTTACAAATTTTACTTTTAAAATAGAAGTTTAATTTTAGTCATGCATATTTTTCTTATTTTTGGCTCTTATTTTGTTTTTATTTTAAAATTTTTTAGTGAGATTTTAAAAAAAAAAATCTATGTAATGGAGTTTTATTGGTCATGTGACATGTGTTTTATTATATAAAGATATTTACGCGAACGTTGGTGACTTAGTGTAATCTATTAGGTAGCCATGGTGGTATTATATACATACATAAACCGAAAGGTATTCATGGTACGATTAGCTTCGTATGAATCAGTATCGATTCGTATTTGTTTCAAACTTAACCAGATATTTAGATATTCGAATATTTGCTAAAATATTAAGTATTCGTGGATATTCGAATCACTTCGTAATAATTTTAAAATAGTTATAAATTTTTTTTTAAAAAAACTCAAAAATTATCTCAAAATAATGATATTTTACTTAAAAGTACATATTTTTTTCTTAATTTATTAAATTTTACTATTTAAATAATTAATTTTATGAATAAAATTTTGCACTTTCTATATAGATATAATTAATATGCAATATATATATATATATATATGGATATATCGAAGCGAAACTAATATTCACATCTTAAAATATTAACTTTTAATATTTGTTTTACTTTGTAAAATTATGAATATTTAATTTTTTTCAAAATAAATCAAAATAAATAGTGAATCGAATAGAATTTAATAAATATTTTACCCGTAACTGCACATATCTCCTAATTGTTTTGATCGGTGTCCATTTTCTGCATTGTAATCGGGACCATCTCTCTAGGTCCCATTCAAAATTATAAGCTCCACTTTATATATGTTTATTAAACTCCTATTCGAACAAATCACTTATATTTCCATATGAAAGTGTGCTAAAAGACGATTCTATTCTTAATAAAATACTATAAACTACGACAAATGTCTCAATTCTCATCTATAATCATCGCCTAATTTAATATCGATGCAATGAGCTAATGACTTAAGACTCAAATCATGGGTCATAATTAGGGGTAGGCAAGCGAAAATTCGGGACGAAATTTAACAGGAATAGAAATATGACGAGAATTTAAGAATTAAAAAATTAGTTCTATTTATGTCTTATATGAAAGATGGGATGAGATCGGGACGGGATCAGGACGAACCGGGACGGGAATAAGAATTCCCAAAAAATAAACATGACAAATAAATTAAAAATAAAATTATAAAATAACAATAAACTATTTCAAAATATGTTTGTTTGATAACTAAAAAAGTTCAGAAACAACTCAATATAAATCAAAATAAAACTAAAATAAATTACATAAATGTAACATACTAAACAAATTAAGTAAGTAGCCTTCATCTTCTCTCACATTATTACTCGTTTGATTGTTTACCCAATTCTATGCATACAAAATTAACAAGAATACTAATAGTAACTAGTTTGAAAAAATATACCTTTAATTTTTAGGTTATAAAAGATTGATTAGATAAAATTATAAAATTAGAATTTTAACATAATTAAAATATATAATAATAAAAAATTTTGTTTTAAACATATTAAAAAAGATTGGAATTTAAGATTCAATATTTCTGTTTTCTCATTATTATTATATTTATGATATACATATATATATATATAGAATATTATTATAAATTATATATAAGTTTTTCCAAATGAGATTTCGGAAATTTTCATTCCCGTCCCGTCCCATCCCGTTCCCAAATGAGACTCAGAAGCTAGTACCATATGTGAATATCCTTGTAAATGGAATGGAAATTTCCCTAACAGGACAAGAATAGGACGGGATGGAAATGGGCGGGACGGGAATTGTGCCCACCCCTAGTCATAATGGTAAAACGATTTAACAACATACATATTTTAGGTTAAAAATTTTTAAACTATCAACTAAGTTATGAATCACTATCACTAAGGATATGTGTAATTTAGTTAGGCAAAACGTGTTGTCTGTTTTATTTTTCTTTTAGTCGTGTTATGTCAAGTGTTTTTCTTACTTCATAGTAGTTCATTAGAAACAGAGCTTCAGTTTAATTAATGTATCGTTGCACCCAAAAAAAAAACGTATCATTCACACTAGTAAGATAAGCCCAATATGAGCCCAATGTAAGTCCAATATTAACAAACCTAGTGAAATTGACGAAAAGGGTTGGTGGCGGGAATAACTTGCAGCTAATGTGGGACCTATGAAGCTGTAAAGTCAGCTACTACTTCAATCCCTTTTAACTTCCATCACTCGGCTCAATGGTGGTTGGTGATTTGGTGTTAGGTGAATCTCTGTTTCTTCCTCTCCTTCTTCAAAGTTCCTTCATTTTTTTTGTGCTTGAAGCAAGCAAATTTGGATAACAATGTCATCTTCTTCCTCCTTCGAACAACCTCAAGTCATAACCTGCAAAGGTAAACAAAAAAAGGTTACTTTTTGTTTGGATTTGTCCTCGTTTATGGAAAAGATAAAGTTTTGATTGAGAAAATGTATGCAGCGGCGGTGGCATGGCGTGCTGGTGAGCCATTGGTTATAGAGGAAGTGGAAGTGAGTCCACCTCAACCTCTTGAGATTAGAATCAAAGTCGTCTGTACATCTCTTTGCCGTAGCGACCTCTCTGCTTGGGAATCCCAGGTTTTGTTTTACAATAAAGTATTTGAATTTTGGCTTATAAGAGTCTATCTCTGATGAATGAAGTCTTCATTTGCTGTTACAGTCTCTTTTGCCTCGAATATTTGGTCATGAAGCTGCAGGGTAAGTTACTTTTGTGAATTGAGTTAATAAGAAAAGTGCTTAGTGGTTTGAATCCTAGCGTTGCGTCAATGGATGTTTCTGTAGTATAGTGGAGAGCAGAGGGGAAGGCGTAACCGAGTTTGAGAAAGGAGATCATGTGCTCGCTGTATTCACTGGAGAATGTGGTTCATGTCGGCATTGTATCTCCGGGAAGAGTAATATGTGTCAGGTTCTTGGAATGGAGAGGAAAGGTTTGATGCATAGTGACCAAAAGACACGTTTCTCCATCAAAGGGAAACCTGTTTACCATTACTGCGCGGTTTCAAGTTTCAGCGAGTACACTGTTGTTCACTCTGGCTGTGCTGTTAAAGTTGATCCTATGGCACCTCTTAACAAAATTTGTCTTCTAAGCTGTGGAGTAGCTGCAGGTAAGTTAATGAAAAAATAAAGAAATTTCAAAGAGTTATTATTCATAGTCAATACTGAAGAATCTAAGTGTGTGTAAAGTTTAGGTCTTGGTGCAGCATGGAATGTTGCTAATGTACAAAAAGGTTCAAGTGTTGTTATATTTGGTCTTGGAACTGTTGGTCTTTCGGTAAGTGTAGAGATATAGAAATGTTGATGCTTCTATGTTAATAGAGTTTGATGTGAGATTTATGAGTAGGTTGCTCAAGGTGCCAAACTCAGAGGAGCATCACAAATTATTGGTGTTGATATAAATCCAGCCAAGGCTGAACAAGGTAATATATATCATAGCTTTAGGTTTAGCGTTTATTGACTGTTTTTTTTTAGTGTTTTCTTGTTTGTTGCAGCAAAGATATTTGGTGTCACGGATTTCGTCGATTTGAGTAACCTTTCTGAACCTATACCTGAGGTAATTCTAGTATCTTTGGTTTGTGCTTATCATAGGATAACAAAAAGTCAAAAACAGATGATTCAGATACAACTTTGTTGTCATTTTGGTTATAGGTAATCAAAAGAATGACAGGAGGAGGTGCAGATTTCGCATTTGAATGTGTTGGTGATACAGAAATAGCTACAACTGCGTTACAATCCTGCTCAGATGTAAGATTTCTGTTTTATATGGTCTCATTACATTGTAGACAAATGCTTTTATAACTTTGTTCAATGTGGATATTTTCAGGGATGGGGTATGACCGTTACACTAGGTGTACCGAAAGTGAAGCCTGAAGTTTCAGCTCATTATGGACTTTTTCTGTCCGGGAAATGTTTAAAAGGAACTCTTTTTGGTGGTTGGAAGCCTAAATCTGATCTTCCTTCACTCATTGAGAAATACATGAACAAGGTATATTATATAACCGTGCAAGCTTCATTAGCAAATTCATTTTCAGTTTTTTTTTACTTCTTTTGACTCTTTTGTGACGCAGGAGATAATGATTGATGAATTGGTGACGCATAACCTGGCGTTTGATGATATCAACGAAGCTTTTGAGCTAATGAGAGAAGGAAAATGTCTGCGTTGTGTTCTTCATATGTCTAAGTAATTTCTTGGAAATCACATGCACAGTTTCAAGAAAGATGAAGAAATAATTTGTTCTCAGTTTTTAATTTGGTTTGTTGTCAAGTGATCGTTGGATACATTAGAAAAAGATATTCAGTTTTATAAAGATTGGAGCAACATTGGTTTCGTTTTGCCAAATCACGTTTCAAGACCTTTTAAAATGCTCAGAATATGAAAAACGCGATTTTATGAAACGACACAACTTACAATTTCTTCAACTTTATTTAAAACGCGATTTGAAGTTTGCAAAAGCGTTTCGTTGGTGATCGCTGTGTATATTAGACGCGGTAGCTGCGGTGAACACTCTCTGTGGCTTCAACAGAGCATTGAGCAAGTATGGAGGAAGAATCGGAGAAGAGGAAAGCCATAGCTCTCTTCATGGCTTTCGGCACCAAAGGAGATGTTTACCCTCTTGCTGTAAATCTCTCCCCTTCTCTCTTAATTCGGATTTGTTTTGCTTCTCTTAGGAATCGATTCCAAGAAATTTTGATTTTTGCAGGCCATTGCTGCAGCTTTCGCTCGTGATCAGCAACACTACTCTGTGGTTTTGATGTCACATTCGGCTCATGAGGTTGGGTTTTGTTTTCTTCTCTTCTCTTAAAGTTCTCGATTTTTCAGAAAGTTTCAATTTTGAAAATCAGTGGTAAATAAGTTGATTTGTTGCAGAACTTAAGCTCCCACTTGATCAAAGCGAAAGTTTCTTATTTTCCTATCGCTTCTCCTCCTGCTCTCTCTAGTGAATCTCAGAGTATTCAAAACGCCACAGGTCAATACTCTTATGTTAATTTCTTCCTCCAATTCTAGTTTTCTTCATACCTTAGCTATAAAGTATTCATCTTTCTTTCTCTGTTTTCTCCTTTTTTGGGTTTCGTTTAGACTTGTTGAGGAAAACATTTTTGGAGGAAAAGGAGAGGATAAAAAAGGAACACAGACAAGAGTGTCATTCTGCATTTGGAAGCATTTTTGGAAAGGGTTCTTGTATGGAGGGTGATTTCGTTGTCATAAATTTCTTTGCTTTGGTACTTTTACTTAATACTTTCCATTGTATCAGGATCATGATTGTGTCAATGACAGTAGATTACAGTGCATCATGTAGCTTGGCTTTCAGCAAATCTATTACTAACAGTGGTTCTTCTGATTGTACATTTAGGAAGGATGGAGCCTTGCAGAACTTTTCCAAATCCGTTGTGTGGTGGCTGCTCCTTATGTTGTTCCGTATAGGTAACTTCATAGATTGGATATGAGCATGATATTCTAGATACAGAAGATGATCACTTGTATTTTGTACAGTCCACCATCAGGCTTTGAAAGACAGTTTAGGAAGGAACTCCCAGATTTGTACAAGTATTTGAAAGAAGCACCTAATGGCAAGGTTAGCTGGAGTCATGTAACTCATTGGATGTGGCCTCTTTTTACTGAAGAATGGGGTTCATGGCGATACGAGGAACTTAACCTAAGTTGTTACCCTTTTGCAGTAGGTGTTTTTCAAACATAGAGAACTTGAAGGATACACTTTTTTATGAAAAATGATAGTGTGAAACTGTTACTTAATTTAACTCACTGGGTGCAGGATCCAGTAACAGACCTTCCAATTTGGCATAGCCGGCAGCCATCTCCCCTTGTCTTGTGAGTTGTGAAGCTCTTAGTGGTAACATCTAATTACTTTGTAATCTATCTTGCCATCACAATTTTATCTTCATATAGACATATACTACAGTATTTTCTGGTTACCTGACCTATAATGTACTTTTCTCAAATAAGTCCAGTACTGACTGATCTCTGATTAAATTTTAAGAACTTTTAGTAATTTAGTATAGTGTTATACAGTTATTAATTAACTACCATATAAGATTGCATATTGTGTAGGTGACCTGTTAATTATTTTCCCTGTGACAGGTATGGTTTCAGCAAAGAAATCGTCGAATGCCCTGGTATGTAAGATGTGTGTCGCTTTTAGCTAAATATTTTTATGTGCATTGCTAGCATTTTCTTTATAAAAATGTGATCTGTTCATTCTTTTTTCTTTTGGGGGGGGGGGGGGGTGTTTTGCTGCTATATTCTCACCATTTGTGAATTTTTGAGAAGATATGTAATCGGAACTTAAAACTTTTTATGTCAGAGAAGACACAAGGTTAAAAAAGATCCATACTAATATTAGGATGACTGTTTTCCATGTGAAGAAAGGGGTAGAAACTAAACTAAACATGATCTTGTTTGACTCCCAGTTGTTTTTCTGAGAACACACTATAAAATCTCAGAGCAATCGATATTGACCTGGAAAAGCTTCTTTCTCTGCATGCATTTTTTCTTGTCAACAGATTACTGGCCATTGAGCGTTCGAGTCTGTGGTTTTTGGTTTCTGCCCAATGAATGGCAGTTTTCATGCAACAAGTGTGGAGACAATCCTTCTACAGGGTGCATGGGTACAGACGATTCCCATACATGCGCAAACCACACTGAGTTGTATACTTTTATATCATCTATTGAGCCAACTCTGCCTATCTTTATAGGGTTGAGTTCTATTGGAAGGTCTAAATTTTAAGTTGATCCCTCTGAATCATTTCTAATATCTCTGCTTTGGATAGTTTTTTGTCACATTAGAACACTGATATTTGTTCTGTTTCACTGTGTACGGAAGTAACTGTTCTCTTTTGCTTTTGCAGCATGGGTTTTATAAGGAATCCCCTAGCTTTTCTTCGAATTCTCCAGTCTGTTATCCAGCTTACAGGTTACAGATTTATCATTTTCACAGCGGGTTATGAACCTTTAGATGCAGCAATTTGGACAATTGCTAATGAATCGGCTTCAAGTGAGAAACAATTGTTACATGAGGGTATCTCTATCTTCAATGGCAAGCTTTTCTGCTTCTCTGGGTGAGCACACCAGTTTGATGATTTTTACCTGAAAAGCAAAAGATCATTATATTTGAACATGGGAAAGCTTGAATTACCCTGTGGCCTTATAACTTACTCACGTCTTCCTAAATTAGTATGGTGCCATACAATTGGCTGTTTCGAAGATGTGCTGCTGCGATTCATCATGGTGGCAGGTGAGGTTTTTAGCTGGATGCCCTTTCCTGGTGAACATGGACATGAACTGATTTTTGCTGTGTTTCTTATGATTTTTTCCCTCGGTGGAAATCAGCGGTTCTATTGCTGCAGCATTACAAGCTGGAATCCCACAGGTTTGTTTTTGTTCCACAATTTTATATGATCTTTGGACGTGTTTTTCTACATGACTTGAGATCTTTGATATAAAATGGTTAAAACTTATTGTTTGTCTACAAGAATTCAGTAGACTTTTAGCTGTACAATAAATAGTAAGGTTGATGGATTTTGTGTCGATTCCTTCAATCATGTCTGCTCTTTAGTAATTATGTGGTAAACTTTACTAGTCTTGTGCACTGTTTGGTTGCAAATGAGGATTAACATTTCTGCTCTCTTTTTCACTTTAAAGCTGCATCTTGTATCTTCTGAGAATCTGAGTTGACAAACTAGTCATTAGAATCAATCTCAAGTTGCAATACCAATAAGTGACCACATAATGTGTGTATTTACATGTGTGACTACAGATCATATGCCCATTTATGCTGGATCAGTTCTATTGGGCAGAAAAGATGTCTTGGCTTGGTGTTGCACCTCAACCATTGAAAAGAAACCAACTGCTTCTAGAAGAAACAAACGATGAGAACAACATCATGGAAGCTGCACTAGTAGTAAGAAAATCCATATATGATGCACTGTCTGCAGAAACTAGAGCTCGTGCCAAGGAAATCGCTGAAACATTATCTATTGAGGTAACTGATTCATGGCACGGAATCAAAGTATTATTTCTTCTCATAATTTCTTAGACGTAGTTTAAGGCTTATCCAAAAATATATAATTGCAGGATGGAGTCTCAGAAGCTGTGAGAGTGCTGAAAGAAGAAATCTGTGGAGTTTTAGGAAGCAACGCAAAATTAGGATTAGCATAGATAATGTGAATGTGATGGGTGAGATCAATCCAAACTGATTTTTTTGTTTGACTTAGCTCATTTTACGATAAAAGGAGAAAATGAATAAGACATTAGAGTTTATAACAAAGTCTTGGTTATTTTGATTATCTAAATGGCTATTTTGATTATAAGTTACATCCATTACATCTTATATTTCTTTGTACTACACACACACTAAGCAAGAGAATGTAAATGTACATCTACACTTGTCTCCTCATTCCCTGTACATGTACACTTGGCTCCTCATTGCCCATCGTGTCTCCGCATTGCAGAAACACTAATTTTTCCCTGTACAAACTTACACTAAACTATTCTAACTTAGAGCATCTCCATCTACAGTTTTTTTTTTTTACCATAGATATTTGAAATAGTAAAAAATGAAAAATTAAATAAAATATTGTGTAGTTTCTCAAACAAGTAAAAATTCCACACAATATTCTATTATTCTTTTTACTTTTTACTACTTACATTACCTATGGTTAAAAACCATGGACGGAAATACCTAAGATCCACTCTACTACAAGAATTACACAACACGTACACTTGTCTCCTCATTGCCCATCGTGTGACACCATACCAAAACAAAAACCTCACCACACTATGAATACCAACTCTTTATAAACATCACAAACTAAACAATAATAAACCATATACAAGCAAAAAATAACAATAATGAAAATCCTTTCATTTTCACTTCTCTTGGTCTTGGCCGCCACGGTCTCCCACGCCGGGGCTTCTGTGTCCGTGCCTAGTCTCATCGAACTCCTCAAAACGAACAACATCTTTGAGAACCAGCAAACTCCGATCAACTACCCCAACTGCGAAAGCTGGCACCTTGGTGTTGAGACCTCTAATATCAGAAACTTCCATACGGTGCCCGCAAATTGCAAAGACTATGTTGAAAACTACTTAACCAAATCCCAGCAGTACCGTGCCGACTCTAAAGCGGTGTGCAAAGAAGCTTATTTCTACGCTAAAGAACTTGACCTAAAGAAGAACACCAACAATGTTTGGATCTTTGACCTAGACGACACCCTCCTCTCTAGTCTTCCCTTTTACGCCAAATATGGATACGGGTATATATACACCATCTCCACTACGTTCACAATATCATCTTCATATTTTCTTGAAAATGTTTAGATGCATGTCATGAAAGACATATTTTGGTTTTATTGTATAAACTTTTTTACGACTCTAACAGTTTTGAGTATTTTTCCATACATATACATTATTGTGATTTCATGTTGAAGTATGTTTTTTTTTTTGGATTTTAGGACAGAGAGATATCCCTCAGGGGAGTACTGGAGATGGGTAGGGCGTGGAGAATTAGCTCCGGTGCTACCAGAGACATTGACTCTTTACAATAACCTCAGAGAACTCGGGATTGAAATCATCATAGTCACTGATCGATGGAGAACTTTGGAGCAAATCACTATAAAGAATCTCAAGGAAGCTGGTTTCACCAACTGGAAGCAGATCATATTCAAGTAAGACTCTCAAGTATAGCTTAATCATATTCAGTTTTTAAGTATCATAGGTGATTGAATCTAGGATTAATACATGCAGGCCACCGGGTTCGAACACAAAGCAAGTGAAGTTCAAGGCAGAGGTGAGGCAGAGATTGTTGAAGAAAGGATACAACATCATTGGGAATATTGGAGACCAATGGGCTGATTTGGTTGAAGTTACTCCTGGGAGAGCTTTCAAGCTCCCTAATCCACTCTACTACGTACCTACTCTTTCGATACTGGATCTGTCTAAGGCGTAATATACTACTTAAGCATCTCCACTTCATATATATCTATGTGTTTTCGTTTATCTTTTGTAGCCGCTGACCACTGCTAAAATAAAATGTCCATCATATCATAACTCAATAAATAAAGAAACTTCGTACTAAGTATGTTTTTTTCCCTTCTTCTTATGTAAGGATAATTAAGCAATTGACCATAAAATAAACCATGAAAATATAAATTATGAATTTAGTGAACTGCTCAAAAGATTGGAAAAAGTTTAAAAGGTCATTACTTACTTTTTATGTAGCACAAGCAGCTGAACACATATTTATAGGTTTGGCGCATTTCAATTTGACATAATCAAACCTTATCGATACTTCACAAGTCGCTTCTATGATCTACTTCGAGGTAGATAATCAAACCTTTATGCATATGAAGGTAAGCTTGTAACATTTTCTTGTGTATTATTATGCGATCTTTGAAAACCGTATTCCCAATTTGTTAATTAATTACCAAGGTTGAGAAGGATACTCACAATTTGTATTTTCCAATGTTTTTATATCTGACCCAGACACCGGATGACCTTTCGGGTCACTGGATCACCGGTTAAACCGAACTGATCGCTAAATAAATAAATATAATAATGTTGATCATAAAATAAAAATCACAAAATATTGAGAATATTTTACTATTAAAAATAAAATGTTCATAAAAATTATAAATAAAGATAAAAAATAGATAAAAACACAAATAATTAGTTTGTTGTGTTTGAGTCGGAAAAATATAAAAGGTAAGTTAAATGTACTATCAAATATTATTTTATTTTCAAAATCAAATATTCTATTTGTATCAAAAGTGTTCTAAAATGAAATAAATTAAAAGTTAAAAATTATCTTGATCTATAACCCAGTAAACCGGTCAAACTGGCTGGGTAACGGATTAATAACAGGTTTTTTCTGGAATTTTTAAAATTTTAAATTATTGGTTTTTAGCATGAAATCCAAACTAAAAAAATACTAGAATTATGTTTCAACCGGTCTGACCGGCCAGGTCAGTCCGGATATGAAAACATTGGTATTTTTGGAACAATTATTGTTTTCGTTAAAAACAAAAAAAAAAAAGAGCGCCAATAGGCAATAACTAACTTCACAAAAAAGTGTCGCAATTAAACCAAATTAGCCGGCTAGTGTAATTTATTAACATTGGTCAGGTCTAGTCTGGTCCGGTTCAGTAAGGAAGAGACGAACCGACGAAACCAAAGGAAAAATTCGTTTTTGTGGAACAGTCTCTGTTATCGACGCAGAGGAAGAAGGAAAAACCCTACGATTTCCTCGACTCGTTTTACACTTCTCCGACCACCGTCTAATTTTTTCTTCTCACGGCGGAGCAAAATTCGTTATCACGTTTTGAATCGTCGGATTATGAATTAGCGATTGAAAGATGATATTTGAAGGACTTGTTCGGCAGCTATTGTTAGGTTACCTAGGTCGCTACATCAAAGATATTCAGAAAGACCAGCTCAAGATCACACTCTGGAATGGTAATTTTCACGTCTTCTTTCGTTCTCTCTTTACTCTATTCTCCGTTCAACGAACACCTACAATCTCACTCTATTGGATGATATAAGAACAATTTTCGTGTTTTCTAACTGCAGAGGAAGTCTTTTTGGAGAACGTGGAACTGATTCTTGAGGCGTTTGAGTATTTGCAGCTACCAATCGCTCTTAAGCAAGGTGAATTTTGTGTATTGAAGCTTTGATTCTGTCAGTACTTTGTTTTTTGTTGTTCTCTGGATCAAATCTTTTATTGTTTCTTACAGGCCGTGTTGGGAAATTGAGTATTAAAATTCCATGGAAGAAGCTTGGAAGAGAACCTATTATCATTATGCTTGAAGATGTGTTTATATGTGTATCACAAAGAACTGATCAAGAGGTGATTTCTCTATTTCAATATCTCTTTTTTAATATCCACGAGAAGCGTTTGCTTTTAACCGTAAATATTTTCATGGTTATTGCAGTGGAGTTCAGATGTTGTTGAGAAAAGAGAGTTTGCTGGTAAGAAAGCTAAGCTTGCTGCTGCAGAACTGGCCAAATTATCTAGACGCGTCTTCGGTGAGCAATATATTACTATATGAAGCCTTTGTTTACGTTACATTACATTTGGTCACCTCTTTCAATTTTTTATTTTACTTTTTTTCCAGATAGTCCAGCAGGGAATCCTTTTATGTCATCTATTGCTGCCAAGGTGACATTATGTTCCGCAAACCTCCTTTTGCTACTTTTAGTTTAAGCTTCTTATATTTTTTCATATTATGTTTAGTCTGATGCTGTATTTTAAGTTTTGAGTAAGTGTAAATTTTCCTGCTGCTTGTGGATGGGGGTTATGAGTCATCTCTTTACTTTTTTTTTCTACTACGTTAACTTTCCTTCTTTTTGTTGGCTTAGATTCTTGATAGCATTCAAGTGTCCATCAGAAACTTTCACATCTTATACTCCAATGCTCAATCTGAATCGGTAAGTCTCCTGCTTGTTAAATAGTCTGCGAGAATATAGGCTTGTAATTCATTATTATCCCTTAAGCAATTGTGGAAACTTATATAGGCTTCGATAATCTTACCGTAGTCTTGGTTTATTAGCAATATATCATGGAGGATATGAATTTAGATAGATTCAAGTATATGAGCAGGGTGATGCTAAATTATAATCAGTCTTTCTTACGATTCGCTAGAATATAATTTGAATCATCATTTGGTGATGCCTATTTTCCCACTTTCATACGTTTGACTGTAAACTGTTGTCTGCAGGAACAAGTTGTATTAGGATTGCGGTTTTCAAGCTTGACTGTTAGTAAACAAAACCCAGTAGGGTAATCTCTTGATACACCTTCTATGCCACCTAAAATATGTATTCCACTTTCGTGTTTGATTCCTAGCTTTTCTTTACTCTATGGTAAGGGTATCTGCTTTGCATTACATTGTGAGACAACTAAGAGCATACCCATTATAATTTCCTCCCAATTGCTTCGTTCCCTCTATGTTACTTAAATGTATTCCAGTTTCGTATGTGATTCTCTGTACCTTTGGTTTTCTCTATGGCAAGATGAGCATACTTGACTATAAATATCTCCAAACAACCTCTTTTCTTACTATAATTTTTCCTTAATATCTATTTCTTCCATTAACTAAACTTTGGTTGGTAAGCAAAGATCTGTGGTTGATATTTGCGCACCCTGAAATATTTTGACATGGTGCTATGTTGAATATCAGGCCATCAGTTGGTAGGGTGAGAGGGGGGCAAGTGAATAAACTTGTGGAGATTGAAGCATTGGACATTTATTGCGACATCTATGAAGGCAACATGGACTTTCTAAGTGTTAATGAAGAAGGAGGTTTTGACAACTGGTGGCAGTCGAGATTGCAAAGCGATAAATTTGGTTATTTACTGAAGCCAGTCCATGTTGGTGTAACACTATTGGTAATGGAGCTAATACAGCGTTACTGGTTTACTGTTTTTTAACATCTTTCGTGATCAAAGCTTTGTTGTTGCTTCAAGGCGCTGCATACTTGATCTAGCTTTAGGGTTATGTTAAAAATGAGCTGCACACATCTGTATGTTATATCAGCTGTAGTGATTCTATTTCTTGATTTACCTAATGGCCTATGAAACTAGGGATCAGTCTAATTGATGTCTTAGAAGCCAATTACTTCTATGAAAAACTAAAGACAGTTTTCTAGGTTGAACACATTATTTGTTTCAGTAGTGCACTTTTATTGACATTGTTATCTATCAATGAGCAGGACTGATTTGCATTGCATTTTTGCCAATACGTTTATCTTTCACCATCAGCTTCATATGGAACATTATATTTGGTCATTTGGTGATAGATTTTTGTAGCTATTTAATCAAAGATACTATTTATACAGAAAGCACATTGGTGAATGCATCAGCTATTACTTAGGTGCATTGTTGTGCTGTGTGTCAATAGGCATTCTCCATTTTTTCTGATACATTTCTCTGCATAGGTCAATCGATCCGGAGAGCTTTATGACGATCTACCTCAGTATTCTATCAGTGCTGAGTTAACTGATGTGGTTAGTTCTCAGAAATTGCTAAAATAGGTTACGAGCTCAGATTTGATTACCATTTTAAGACTCCTTCTGACTTCCACTTATGCGTTTCAGGTCATGACTCTGAATGAATTTCAGTTGCAGCAGATTCTTATTTTGTTAGATTACTTGCAAATCAGTCAATTGCGTGAGAGGTAAGAGTTTCTTTAGGGTAGCTATAAATATTCCTCCATTCAAACTTTTATTATTCTGAGATTTAGCTCTATTATTTGACACTGAAGAATATATTCAATGGTTTAGATATGGGCGGTATCGTCCCTGCTCCACTTCCTTATCAAGGAAACCAGCAGGCTGGCAGAAACTTTGGTGGCATTATGCCCAAGAATCACTTTTATCTGATGTACGGAAGAAACTGTGGAAAACTTCATGGAGATTTCTGGGAGAGCGAATGTAAGTTTACTTTTTAACATCTTTTAATTTTCTTAATCAGATTGCGATCAGAATTTTTTTAATACTCTTATATTTCTGCATAATTACTACCATGCAAATAACTTACTGTTTGATGGGCTAAGTAGACAAATACTCCCCCAATATATTCAAACGGTCTGCTTAGCTTTCAGATTTTTATTTTGGGATAAAAATGCAGGAGAATTCGCAGGAGGTATATAAACTTCTACAAGATAAAGCTAGATTTCCTTCGCAGAGAACAGGTAAGGATATTCTTTTCATCTTTATCTGGTTAGAATTATCTGGGCTTGATCAAGATGGTCCTCGTCCTCTTTCTTGTTCAACTGCATGAGATTGCCTAACACAGCATGTTGGTTTTGATGGAGAGCTTAGAAAGCCTCAGTACCTTTAACGTGATTTAACAAAATTAGGGAGCATATCACGTGGTGGTTTTTCATTTTGATGTGTTTTGTCCTCTAATGTGCTACATGTATATGAATGGGTAGTGGTAAGGAGATGGTGTAGAAGCACATTAGGGAGCGTATTATGAGATGGTTCATCATTTGGCTGTGTTCTAAGAATGCGTGGTGGTAGGTAGAAGATGATTTGAAACATATTTCAATAAAGACTTCCATTTGTTTTAAAATATATCGTAACACGTGCTTCCCCATGAATGGTTAGTTCTGTTTCATTTCATAGATTGCCATATTGGATTTTATAAACTTGTTGGAATGTTGGTATCAGAGGTAGAAATACATAAGACGTAGTCTAAGCCTTTGGCCTCATCATACGTTACACAAAAAATGAAGAAAGCTTTTATATTCTTCCAACATTTTTAAAATTCACTGTAGGAGCTTATCATCCAAAAAATGTAGTTCTGAAATTGCTGATTGAAAGAAATACATATGCTCTCGTCCCTAAACTTTTTATTGCCTTGCCTTAATCTCCATCACATGTTGCTAATATGCTCAGCTAATGCATAGCCTTTTAAACTTGAAGATGAGTTTCTTCTGTAGCATTTTCTAACCAGAGTTTTCCTTGTCAAGTTGCTTATCTTCTAACATGGCTGTGCTTTATGCCTCTGCCTACAGTCAATCGATGAGTCTATCCTATTGGGTTTGGAAGAAGTAGAGAAGAAGTCTGATATTGATAATATCTTAAGTTATAGGTCTGCAGCGGAAGGTGAGATGCAGGTATGGTAAATTAGGTTGCTGTTGTAGCATTTTATATTTTGATAGAGGTACCAAAGGCCTTTCAGATATCTATCCCCTTGTAACAAATAAGTTGATGTCCTAGCATTGGCATTTCCTTATCTTCCTTTTTACCTTATGTTTTTGGATCTATATGCAGGAAGCTTGTTTAGAATTGACTGTAAACATGGGAGTAAGTGGTGCCATTGGCTCTGAAAAAGAACAGAGTGATGATCCTACATCAAAT
This sequence comes from Cardamine flexuosa, assembly GCA_963555745.1. NCBI lineage: Eukaryota > Viridiplantae > Streptophyta > Magnoliopsida > Brassicales > Brassicaceae > Cardamine > Cardamine flexuosa. Next base: position 8,819,246 of record OY743216.1, on the reverse strand, counting down.
AAGTCGCGTGGTTGGTTGAACTGGTTGTCACGGGGAATGCTTGGTGCCGGAGGCACAGAGGACTCTAGTCAATTTTCTGGTGTTGTTTCTGATGAAGTTGTCAAGGTATTTTAAGTACATTTAATAGCAGTGGAGTCTCAAAATTCTTTGAGACATCTAGTAACTGTTCGTTTACGGCAGGATATACACGAGGCAACAAAGTTTCACCCTCTTTCTTCATCTCCTAGAAATCTAAGTGCAGCTGGTAAGATCTGTACGTGCTCCATTAAACTCAACGTACACAAAATTTCTGCTACGTTGCAACATATAAGTGGGTAAGTTACAATCTCAATTGCTTTATCAGGGTCTCTGATTCTCTGCCTTAACTGGTTTCATCTTTTCATTTTTTCCTTTGTCTTATTTATTCCACAGGAGTTCTTCTCAAGTTTTAACAGAGTTGGAGATTTTGGGAGTGATTGTCGAATGCAAGTCTTGGAAAGAATCTACAGCCATGATTATTTCTGTTATATCTGGAAGGCTGGTCTATCCTCAAAATGGGAAAGAAATTCTAACCATGAAAGGGGTTTGTTTCCCAATATGCTGTTACGCCTATGCCATTTTTTAATAATTTCTAATATTGGAAATCATGAACATTGTCAGAATAATGCTTGCTTAATAGGAGGAGATGAGCCAATTAGTTGTAACTATTGCTCCGTAGTTTCTTTATGAGAAATGTTTAGTGCTTTTCATACTGTATAAACAAAAAAAATTTATTGCTTCATGCAGGTCTGTGATACACTAGATATGAAACCCTCATATGGAGCACGGCTGGAGCTATCTCAAGATCATGATGTTGCATTGTCATTAAAGGTGAACTAACTGCACCTTGCATCAGCGTTTTGTGGATAAATCCAATTGCTCTTTTCGGGAGTCTTGGTCTAGGATTGACTTTGCTATAGTTTTTTCCATCTTGTTTCTGTAGGCCACCCTTCAACCACTTGAAGCCTCTTACGATGTAGACTTCTTTCTAGCTGTCAGTAAATTCTTCTCGGGGTCAAAATCCTTCAAACTTCAACATGAAAGGGTGCGCTTTTTTTCACTACATCTGCTATATACTCATAATATTTGTTAAAAGTAAAATATAATATCAGACCGTCTCTGTGATTCAATATCATAGTGATCACATGTCTGAAAGTTGATTCTGTTAATTGTACTGGACTTATGAATTCTCTAGATAAATTTGTGAATTGATCAAGGAATCCAATAGATGAATGGAGCTAAGTGTGTTATTTGGAAATGAAATTGTTATAGAAAATCCAATATAGAGCACATTTCTCATTTGTTGCAATCAATTCAGTGATACTAGATCATATTTAACTAAATTTTCATTCAGTGTGAATTGGAAACATTACATACAAAATGAAGTAAAATACCAGAATCTAAAAAATGTCACTTGGCAGGATCCTTGGTAGGTTTAATTTTGTGCTTAATACTTTTTTTTAGAAGAGAAGGTCATAATATTGTCAGTGTGATATGCTTGTCTATCAGACTCTCTGTATTTCATAGCAATCTTTCAGACTCACTGAAGTACTTTGTTTATTTGTTTGTACAATGACCACAAAATTGGTTGTGGCTATTTCATAATAAATAGGTATTTTATTGTGACGTAATAAATGATTTCAAGAGATAATTTCATGTAAAAAGGCTCAAAAAAAATTCTTTCACCTCACACGAGAAACAGATAACATTTCTCCTTTGGGCTCAGGTTTTATCATCACTCAATGGCCTTGAAAGTGAAACGCGATTGGCGGCGAAAGCTGAGTAAGTATTTCCTCTATGGAAACGTCGGGCGTAGATTCATATCTTAGTTGATTGTGATGCTTATTTGTGTTGTGGTTTGGCTTATAGATATCTATTATCAAGCCGAAATAAAGTGAAGTGGGACCTGGAAATAAAAGATCTGACCTTTAATTTCCCTGGACGATTGGTTAGATCAGAAAGCTATAATCTGGTATTTCGCTTATCTATACATTTGATTGCCTGATTTTTATTATTTGTATCCTTCTCAGTATTTAGTCAATCTTCTTCTGCATTCCATTGTACAGGTTCTGGTATTGGAATCTCTTCGTATCACGTCTAGCAACACAGATTCTCTTATACCAAGTCCAAGAATGCAGTCTGGTATGGTGGATGGCTTACAAAGTTCCGTTGCAGCCTTGGATGCTTTTCAAGTCAAAGATCTCTATGACCATTTTGAGATCAATATCTGTGACCTTGAGGTTATATGTTTTTCTTTTTTTATTATGATTGAATTGTTTAAGCAATTATATATGTTCTTAAATCTGCATCTTGTGCAGATGAGGCTGATGAAGATTCATCCTTTCCAAGAACTTCCCCTTGTGGAGAAATCATCTTTACTTATCAAGTTAGCAACTTGTATCATTCCAGAGGAGCCAATTTTAAAGCAGTTGAAGGTATTGCAATTTAATCTCAGATTCCGAGGTGGCGGTCTCTAGTTTAGCTGCTTGTTCCTTGGTACATTTATAGAGGCGTCAAAAGCAGAGACCACTTTTTTGGAATTGATTTTTTTGTCATTCCATTCATTTCAGGTTGAATCTACTTTGTCTATGTTCATCGTACATTTCTCTCCGTCGATATTTGAAGGAGTCATGTCTGTGATTGAATATCTTGATATTGAGGACCATGGAGCTCGAAATGCTCCAGCATACCCTGCTCCCATCTTTCACTTCACCATCAAAACCAACTTGGCACTTTTCAGGTTGCACGTCAATCTTGAAAATGAAGGAGAAAATAGCACAGTACTTGTTCTTTCTATACAACAGCTGGATCTCTGGTAAGTAATTGTTGAAACTATAAAAGGAGTTCATTTTCTGAATTTTTGTACTAGCAATGGAAAGTTAACATTCAGCTATTAAACAAGCATGAATACACTTTTGTTTATGCTGTTTATTTATATACCACAGCTATGTCTGCTTTTTTTGCCAAGCAGTTGAATATGTGTGTGCTTCTTATCATACACATATTTGGTCTTATACTGATACCATTGTCAAAACCACACCCATCCAATTCTTTTTCTCTTGGTTCTCGATTGTTAAATACCATAGCACTTCGGCCTTCCTGACAAGTTCCCTTGTACAATCATCATTTTCAGGTATTCGCTTACCAAATTTGAAGAGTGGTCAGTCTGTGTGAAAGCATTGGAATTGATAGCTTGCTCCTCTAACGATGCAGCTGACAGTCATATTTTATGTTCATCTGGGAATCTACTCAAATCGTCCGTTACTCATGGACAGGGGATGGATGTTCATAGTAGCGATCAAACCAACATTATTGATAACGGAACAACTCCTGAAGCTGTTATCAGCTTAAATTGCAAGGTTTCCCAAAGTACAGATGTAGTTTTCCACAAGTATACAATCTATTGGAGGGGCGCTGAACTCCATTGCTACCCATACATATTTGGTTTGCTGACAAGTTTTTTGGATAAGATAGGCTCCTATAAGATCTCTTCTGCCGATACAAATCCTTCTAGCCTTACTGCAGATACTAGTACTCCAACAGAAATTCCTCAGTTTGATTTTGAAAGGTTTGGATTCTCAAACTTCACTGAAAGAAGATCTTGTGGCTGCATTCCTCTTGAAAAATATCCATTTGTGACCATTTACAACACGGGCTCTCTTGGTAGCCTAGAAAGTTCTCTTTGCTATTCGACTTCTGACTGGAGGAAGTTATTTATATCAAGGAATAAAAAGGACGAGGCAGAAATAGGTTTGAACTGCAAATGTAACAGCTGTACGTTTCAACCGAAATATGATTGTCCTCTGAATGAGCTTGTGTCCTCCAGGGGTCTTGGTCAGACCAATCACTTTATAGTTGATGTGCATGCCTTCAAAACCAATGTGCATTTTCATGATTCTTCGAGTGTTTTTGGAACTATTAAACTGCCAGTATCCAGGTACGTGCTTACCATTTCAGACAATTATCTCGATTTGGTTGCCTCTGCTGAAGACTTGATACTGGAGTCATCTTTGTTCACCAACTATTCTGGCGGGCTTCTTTGGAAACATTCAGTTACAGGTGTCTCACCGGTCTTGAACCTACGTGTAAGAAAGAGGAATTTGGAGCCTTCTGGTTCTGAACTTGAAGTGAGCATAGGTGTTCAACACTCATGCTGCATTTTGCCACCGGAATATTTGGCCATTATAATTGGATACTTCTCTCTTCCTGATTGGACTTCGAAGTCGGACCTGCGGCCATTTCCACAAGCTACTGAGTTCACCAAGGCTCATTCTGAGTTTTCCATTACTTATAAAATTGAGATACTGGACTCCACTTTGATTCTTCCTGTGGAAAATGATGACCGGCGGCAACTGAAAGCTGATATTCAGCAATTATATATCACCTTTATTACAGAGTGTGCTTTGAGCAATTTCGTGCAGCACATACCACAGGAGTGTGTTATTCCATTTAGTGAAGTGGCAGGGCGAACAGACTGTTTAAACATATTTAGCCGGGAGTTATCGCTATCATTGCTGCTTTCTGAGAATGGCATATCAACATTCAAAAAGGAAGCTGTGTGCAGAAGTATCACGCTGGCTGCTAGCATTATTGCTGATGCTTGGATTAGTTTATCTAGTGATCGCAATCCATTATCGGATTTGGCATGTATTATGGCAAGGGTTGAAGTTTGTGAAATTGTTGCGGATGGTAAGTGGTGTTGATCTTCATCTTAACTTCTAAAATGATGCATACAACCTTCATCTTATCGTTTTTCTCTCTTTTTGCAGATTCAGATGCCTTGGATGGGTTTAAGGCATTTCTTGATGTGATTGATCAGCTTTCTGTAGTTGGTGAGGAATCGAAACTGTTTGTGTCTGATGTTCCTCAGTTTCTTCATACGAAGATGCATCCGAAGCAAGAGCTGGGAATTGCACCCCTGGAGTCTATCACAAGCTTTATACAATTCAAAATTTTTGTCAATCTTTTGACGACAAAACTGCATCGATTAAGGAAAGATCCGGGAAAGCTGCTAGCCGAACCTGTGCTCCATGTTGATATGAAATTTGTTTGCTCTGGAGAACTTGAAAATAATTTCCCTAAGAGCTTGGATGTTCAGTTTTTCGAGATTGGGCTTTATTCATTGCTGAGCTCAGTCATGTTAGCTAGATGCATCAATGTATATGGGGATCCTTCGGCACTTAAAGTCAGATTTAGGGAACTGGCTGAAAATGAGTACGATCTCTGTTTTTCTCTCCCATCCCTAGACATCTGGTTACACACTTTTGATTGGATTGAAGTTATTGAACTTCTTAAAACTTATTCCCAGAAATTGGAAAACAGTAGTGGAGGCCTTTCAAAAGTTCCAAACTTGGATATGCATGATTCTATGGAAGTGGTAAGGAATATTTGTGAGAGTACTGATCAGGTTCTGAACATTTTGCAATCTGGAGGGTCAGAGAACTCTAGTGAGGTTATGGCATTTGCTGCAAGATCAGAGATTATTGGTGTCACAATCCATTTTCCTCTCTGCACAAGCCATTCAGAATTTCCAGGGTTCATGGCAACTGATATTCACGAGAGATCTGAGGAAGAGCACACCAAAAATTTTAAAGGGAAATACTGTAAATATGTTTCTGTTACAGCATGTAGTAGGAGTGGTGAACTCTCTATTCTTGGGAGCGATGTTAAACTGAGCTATAAGATTGAAAAGCTTAATGGGATTCTTGCAATATCTGGGGTTGATACTGTCAGGTCTTGCTCTCTATTTGGGGCGTCAGAATTACTTGTAGAAACTAATATTCAGATGGATCAGAAGAAAACCATGACCGTAGGTGTTGAGATACTTTCTGAAAATGTAGAGATGCATGCATCTCATCAAGTGTTATCTTTCTGGCATGGAGTTACATTTGATGAACCTGACGCACCATCTTCACAAAATTCGCAAGGAAACATGAGCATAAAAATCCAGATAACAGATGTGTCTCTTCTTATATCAGATGGAAGGGTACGCTTATGCTTTATATGCTGATATACTGTCTCTGTCTAGGTTATTTAACACGAAGTGGCCTTGCAAGTATTAACTTACTGTGCTGCCACTTCTGTTGTGCCAATCCATGTCTTTGTTCGGCATCTTATATTTCGTTCTGTTTGCTTGATTTCTGCATGCTAATGTATTGTTTTATGAACACACCGTGATTGATATCTCTTTATGTTCATCAAGTGTTGCATTAGCATGTAGTGTGGCTATGTCCTATGCCTTGTTCTGTAGTTGTTTGTCGTCATGATCATTTAATGTCTGCTTGTGAATCTAAGGGTATTTTTTTGTAATAGTGCTTGAGACGACGAGCTTAATAATTCTTCACTGATGAGATACTTAATTTGATGGGTGAATTTTGGTTGGTTTCAAATATATAACCAAGGCAGAAAAAGGCAAAATAGTTGCAAATTTCTCGCGTTCCATTGTCTAGAATATGTTTAGTTCCATGATTGTCTGTATATGCCATACGTAAGCTTGAATTCTTGAACTACTTTTGCTAAAGACTTCTCTTGTCTCTTTACTTTCACGCAGTGGGGATGTAGCGGTCTGCTTCTTGAAGTTCTTATGAGAAACTTTCTCCTACAGGCTAATTTGACCGAAAAGAATGCGGAGAGTTTGGTTTCATGTGATCTTGAAGTGAATTATAATAATATGCACAAGGTATGAGGCAGAAATAAAATCCTCATTTTTGTTTTCGTTTTGGTAGTATGCTGATAACTACCTGGGGATCTACGTTGAAGGTCTTGTGGGAGCCTTTTATTGAGCCCTGGAATTTTGATATCAAATTATCCCGGAAACTTGACGCAAATGCTTTGCTGAACAATGCCTGGCTTACTGAAGTAATTGTTGCATCATCAAATCAGCTCAATGTGAACTTAACAGAATCTCTTTTTGAGGTAAGATGAGATCATTTTCTTCCCTGTTAAAGTTTTTGTAGTAATTAATACTGGCAGGGACTGGTTAGTTTCACTCAGCTTAGTTTATTACTCGACCCTCAGTTCTGGATGTGGTTTTGGTGCTAAATCCTGTAATCTAATTTCTTGCTAGTTTTTAGACAGGATGAGTAGCTTCTAACTTTTTTGGTCTACTTATATTTGTGATAAGACTGGGTATTCAAAGAATCCCACATAGAATAGGGGGGGAACAAATCAAAACTTTATAATCTCAGGGCACAAAAACCCTTAAGCTAGCTTTTTTGGTGAGTTATACCCAAGGGTCTTTGAGGGCTCGGTTGGAAGCATGCTTTGCAGACTCGTTATCTGTAAACCCTCCAGTTCCATTTATGTTAATTTTGTCCTTTCCCTGTTGAAGTGCATTTTCAGGATAATCGAGATGTCAAACTCTTTGGAATTGATGGAAACAGATGCTGCTCCTGACAATAAGGGATTGTCATTTTACTGCACCAGAAATACCAATGCAGAACGATATTCCCCATATGTACTTCAAAATTTAACTTCTCTTCCTTTGGGGTACCAAGTTTTCCAAGGACATGATTCAGATGTGCTCCATATGTCAGCTCCAGTGGCTCAGAACTTTGTGCAACCCGGTTCCTCTGTTCCCATATATCTTAATGATAGTGACACACTACTTATTCCTGGTAGACGTCGAAGTCATTTTGGTTGTTTCAGCAGCGAATCTGGTGATGCCACACATCATTATATGACGGTCCAACTTGATGGAACATCTTTTGCTTCTCTTCCTCTTTCAATGGATCGAATTGGCCTTTCCTATTTTGAGGTTGATTTTTCCAAATCAAACTCCAGTAACAGTGTTGAGAAAGCAAGAAAATCTGATTCTGGGAGCAGCTTTGTTGTCCCGGTTGTGTATGAGGTTTCATTACAGCAGCAGAGCAAGTTGATACGAGTATACTCAACAGTATGTACTCCATTACAATCTATATACTTTCTATTTCTTATATATATTGAGTCTGCGTATGATCTTTCCTGTTTTCAGGTAATTATTTTGAACTCCACATCCATGCCTTTGGAACTTCGCTTTGATATTCCATTTGGTGTCTCCCCAAAGGTTATTAAATTATACTGTGCCAGTTTGTTCTATCTGTGCCAGACTTTTTTTCTTATTTTATTGATGGGGATATGGGATCAAGTCTAGCTGAAGTCCTGGGTTCAGAATATTTATTTTTTCGTTCTTCCATTATCTTAATTTCAGCTAGCTAAAGTCATAGGTTTTAGACTCTTTTGCTTAACCGAGGTTTTAGATTTATCTTAATTTTTCTTGCATTAGGAGTTTTTCTCTTAGTTCATAAGCATAGGGAAGAAAAAAGTGCATAGGAGAATCGGATTGGGATTTCCTTAGAGGGCACTGTTGTTAGACATGTCAACAAGGGTGTAAGATCCTTGTTGGAGACTTAGTCTTTCTAGGAGAGCTATCTCTGTTTCTTTACCTGTGAAGAAAAATAAGTTTTGTTTCTTTTTTCTTCTTAAGTTTCCTTAAGTGGTTGATTTTAACACCATCAGTTTTTCTTCTTATGTCACTCTATTTCAGATCCTAGATCCTATTTTTCCTGGTCAAGAATTTCCACTACCTCTACACTTGGCTAAATCTGGCCGGCTACGGTGGCGTCCCCTTGGAGATTCTTATTTGTGGAGTGAAGCTCATAGTATCTCCAAAGTTCTTTCTCAAGATAGCAGGATAGGATTTCGCCGATCTTTTGCTTGTTATCCATGTCACCCTAGCCATCAACCGTTTCGGTGTTGCATATCTGTTCAGAACACTAGCTTGCCAGCATCGTTTAATTATAATGATTTGCCAGATGGAAATTTTGGTCGGCAGTTGAACAATCTTGACCAATCAAGAGAGCAATTCATTCATCAAGTGACTCTAAGTACTCCATTTGTCGTGAGCAACTGTCTTCCAGAACCAATATCACTTTCTATTGAAAGTGGTGGCATCACTCAGGCTGCATCCCTCTCTGAGGTCTGTTTCCTTGTGAAAGATAGAGCTGAATCATGTTTTTATATGGTATTATTTATGTGACAAGAAAATGTATCTTTTCAGGGAGAGAATCCGTTCTATCATATTGATCCTTCACATGACCTGGTCCTAGAGTTCAAATTAAATGGCTCTAGATCATCTTTAAAGTTTCCACGCTCAGAAACTTTTAGCACAGGGGCTAAGTTCAGTGGAGGGAAGTTCTCTCAGATTGAAACTGTTTCCTTCGATTCATATCTCGGTGGTGGTAAGGTTTATCATTTTATGTTAATAAATTGGCTATTCATTTTGAGACATTTTTTATATTGTTTATCTTATAGGCTCTGTTTATGTATCTTGTGAGAAGACAATGGATGTAACATGTGGGGCTCGGGAAGTATTCATCTTTGTCCCATTTCTATTCTATAACTGCACTGGAACTCCTCTGATTGTTTCGGACTGCACCAATGAAGCTAAGGGGATTAACAGCGTACTTCCATCCTGCTACAGCCTGGTTGAGCAGCATTTTGTTCAAAGTCAAAAAGTTGGTCTTGGCATTTTGACCTCTGAGAAAGATTTGCTAGATAAAGTTCCAATTGCAGATTCTCCTTCTAGTCCTTCCTCATCGGAGTGCAGCAACACTGCTTCCAGTACTGAGAGATTTTTGGAGAAGCATGTGACCCCAACAATTCGACAAGTCCCTTTTTCAGCATATCCGAAAGACTCAGCAACTTATCGCAAGAGGAGTCTTTCTTCAAAAAGTTTAAGGGAGGTGTGCTTCCAAGGTAATGAGTCTGGCAAAGTAAAGGGATGCATATATTCACCTTTCCCTATTTCGAGGGCAACTGATAGTATGATCCGAGTCAAAAGGGACCTGCCAGGGTCAGATATTTCAAGTAGCCCATACTCTCTGTGGTCTGCTCCATTTCCTCTTGTTCCACCCAGTGGTTCAACAAATGTTGTTGTCCCACAACCGTCGCCGGGTGAATCATCTTTGTTATCTGTTACTTGTTCTATTCTTGGTGGTGCACTAGCAGGGAAAACGCAAGCAATTACTTTCCAACCTAGGTGATAGATAGTTTCACCAACTGTTCTATTTTCTCCTGTATCATTTTCCTCGTGTATCCACTAAACAAATTCCCATGTTGCAGATATATTATATGTAATTCATGCAGCCAGAACCTATGTTACAAGCAGAAGGGAACCAATTTAGTTTCTCATTTGGCTGTTGGACAGCATTCTCAGCTTCAATGGGCAGACACTACTAGGTTTGTTCTTTACTTATTTAAGTCTTATATTGAACACACATTCCTGGCATTAATGAGGTTTTTTGTTTTGTTTTGATCACCCCATTCCATTTTCCATTGTCATCTCGTACAAAACTTTAGAAGCAGTTCTCATATTCTGCTTCTTATTGATGTAGCTGTTTACTCTTAAAGTTTTGTTGATTTCTTGCTATTATATCTACAGTTCTCTGTTTTGTTTTTGTGCCTACTTCCCTAAAGTTAAACTTTTGCCCCTCTTTGTTCTTGTGATTGATTCTGTTAAATGATTCAGTTTTTCATCTCTCATTTGGAAACCACCGTTGTTGCTACTTTTATCCTACCTTGGTACTGAGAAGATACAGTTAAAAGATTTTTAACTTGGTACTCTTCTATTTAAACAGGGAGTTACTAGTTTCAATCCGTTTAAATGAGCCTGGATGGCAATGGTCAGGCAGCTTCTTGCCAGATCATTTAGGTGATACTCAACTGAAGATTTGGAACTATGTTAATAAAGCTTTCAACATGGTGCGAGTGGAAGTTCAGAATGCCAATATGTCAAGTGGAGATGAAAGGATTGTAGGGGGTGTACATGGAAATGTTGGGACAAACTTTATTCTATTATCAGATGATGACATGGACTATATGCCTTACAGGATTGATAATTTCTCGAATGAGGTTAGTAATTTATAATTGATGGCTCTGTAAATCCAACCAAAGAGGTTTAGTTATACTTCCCTTCAGTTCACAGATCGTATGACTCTACAATTTGAGTAGCGTTGTCTTGACACTTCAAGCATTTAGAACATCATATTAAGTAATCAATAGCTATCTCACATAAATGGTACTTGATTTTCCTATGACATCCATCATGTGAGCTATGTTAGTTGTGTCTATACTGTTGCATGTAATTTTGGGAAGTGTAGTTGTTGGTGAAAATATGTACACTCTAGATCATGAAAGATATTGAACTCTGCTGCCAGCGAAGGGGTACCATGGCATCCCTTAAAGAAGAATCAATATCTTACTGGAAAATTTGCTTGTTGAATCACCTATGAATGATATCATATTGATTTTGAAACCCTTGGTTACTTCAACAAGGAACTGAATATTGTTTTGTTTTTTTTTTCTGTGGGTGATAGAGACTGAGGGTTTATCAACAAAAATGTGAAACATTTGATACCATAGTTCACCCTTACACGTCTTGCCCTTATGCTTGGGATGAACCCTGTTATCCACATCGTTTGACCATCGAGGTATGGTGATGACGTTTCTCTTTGCTTCTGTTCTCTTTTTTTTTTTCCTTTACTTACGTTATTTTTCTTGTTGAGGAATGTAGGTGCCCGGAGATCGTGTTATAGGCTCTTATGCATTTGAGATAACAAAACAACCTATTCCAGTGCACTTGCGCTCCACCTCTGAGGTATATATTACAAACAACTTCGTCATGTATATATTTGTGGTTATCCTGGCTTTTGCGATTGCATTTGAGGGCACATTAGCTTCTGTTCCTTGCATAAAAAACATCAGCAGCATGATTTCTTGAGCATTGGTTATGAATACTATTAGCCTATCTCTCATTAGTCATAATTGGTAAAAATATCCACATGAAACTTAAGTGAGTCAGATCTATAACACTTTTAGCCTTAGGTAGAGTGTCTGCCAAATTTCTGTTGCAAATTTGGACTTGACCAGCATAGACTTTCGGGGACTGCTATAATGATGCGGTGGAATGGATTAAATTTTATAATATCCAGTCGCATTCTGCTCTGGATCATCTTCCTGGCTTAGTAAAATATATTATGTTGCGAGACCTTGTAAAATTGGATTAGGCAAATAAACGAGTGATGGCACTGTTTATACCAATATTGAACTAGAAAATAAACAGATTCCAGCTAATGGCATGAAAATAAAAGTATAGACCAACCAATTTCATTCACTTCGCCATTCTTTTAATACTCCCATTTTAGCCCCAGACAATAAATGCAAAGATGCGCTTAGAGGACAAGCTTTATCCTTGTTTCAGTTTCTGTAGCCCTTCTAGCAGTGTGTCCTAGATATTCTTGTCTAATTCATTGTTTAAATTGACCCGCTTCAGAAACCGGAAAGAACACTGTTGCTATCTATCTGTGCTGAAGGAGCTACAAAGGTATAATTTTTCTGCTCCCAATGTCTTTTACTTATCTAACTTCCTGAGTACACAACTACTTTTCTTTACGTTGTTGATTCAACTTGCTCGTTTTTTTCTTTCCCCATTCCAGGTTTTCAGTGTTGTAGATTCAGGTTATCACACGATGAAAAATATAAAGGAAACGTTGGACTCTAAATTCCATGAGAAGGGAAAGCAAAAGCTTCAAACTGATAATATCATCCGTTACACAGAAAAGTTCTTGCTTGTCCTGCCAAGCATTGGTATATCTTTGGTTAATTCTCATCCACAGGTAACCATCCCCTTAAAATATTAAGCATGTCTATAGTACATCTGAAGATTCTTATAACACTCCATAAATCGTCCTCCTCACAGGAATTGGTTTATGCTTGTGCGTCAATTGTTGTATTAGATCTAAATCAGAGTGTAGACCATCAGAAGCTTTCCTTTCACATCTCATCATTACAGATAGACAACCCACTTCACAATTCTTCGTATCCTGTCATATTGTCATTCAATCATGACCACAGAGGCATTCCTCCTGATTGGAGCATTACGGGTAACAAAGCAATATTTATGAGTGAAACTGTTCAGCAAGTCAGAAGTAATACCCGTGATGCGGTACTCTACATTGGCCTTGCAAAGTGGCGGAAGAAAGATGTTTCATTAGTTTCTTTTGAGTACATAAATATCAGGTATTATTAGTGGTAAAATTCTCCTTAGTATCCACCCAGCTCATTGAATTGTTTATATACATTTTGTTTCCAGTTCTCAGTTTCTCTCTAAACAATTGCAGGATTGGTGAGTTTGGACTTGAGCTCGAGCTACAAACACTATTATCCTTGTTGGAGTTTGTAAAAGCAGTGCTTCCTAATTCTCAAGCTAGACTCCTGCCTCTCTCCGATCCAACACTACATCCTCTGATTTATGACACTGGTTTCGAAGATGCTCCACCACATGCAAGAAACATTCCTGTATTCAACAAAACCCAGAGAAGCATTGTATCTCTACCTATAGTGGTTCCGATAGGAGCTCCTTGGCAGCATATTCACTTGTTGGCTCGAAGACACAGGAAGATTTATATTGAAACATTCGACTTGGCCCCTATTCAGTTTACATTAAGGTAAGCTAGAATTTGTTCTGTCAGGATAAGTATACTTTTGGTATCCTGTCTACATGTAGATTCACATGGGTATTTTGTGTGTCACAATGTTGACAGCTTCTGCAGTGCTCCATGGATGCTTAGGAATGGTATTCTTACTTCGGGGGAGTCCCTTATTCATGTATGTGCCTTCACTTTCTTGCACATTCCTTAGATAAGTTGCAAATAATTTTTTAGGTTCTTAAATTCAATGCGTAAATGATTTGTGCATAAATGATTTGTGACGTTAGGTTTCAAATAGTCACCCATTTTTGACATTTCTTTTGCCATATTTCTCTTTTTTTTTTTCTTCCAACCCTGAGATAACCTGATAGACTATTCATAGAGGGGTAAAGAGACCTTATTAACATTCATGTTTTTGGCTGCATAAATGATTAGTATTCTTTGACCAACGGTTTAGGTGGGAGAGATTAGGGACTCCAAAACAAACCCTACACAGTACCTGATTTTTCTTTGGCTCTTGATACTCAAGAACTATTCTTTGTGTTCTTCGTTTCTTGAGAAATGAAGAGAGCTTCGATCCTGAATCTCATCACTACTTTTAATCGCTTCTGTCCTTGGACCTGGTTGCAAGGAATGATGTTGATTCATTATTGCATCTAACAGTGCCCCGCTAATTCTGAATTAAATGATGTCGTATTTAATACGTTTTAACTGAATCATAATGATCTGATTCCAGAGAGGTCTTATGGCTCTTGCTGACGTCGAGGGTGCTCGAATACATCTCAAGCAATTGACAATTGCTCATCACATGACTAGTTGGGAATCATTTCAGGAGATCCTTGTTGGGCACTATACCCGCCAAATTCTTCATGAGATTTACAAGGTAAAAAGGGGGAAAATTCATTTTTCACTTGCAGTTTTCATTTACTATTGCAGTCATACTATGGCTATTAACTAGAGCATCGTCCTACTCTAATAAATTCCATTTTACCTGGTTGACGTACTTCTGCAATCATTTATATCTGTTTTCTCTTGGTTCTTAACACACAGGTGTTCGGCTCTGCGGGTGTTATTGGAAATCCCATGGGATTTGCGAGGAATGTTGCACTTGGAGTTAAAGATTTCCTGTCAGCTCCCAGCAGGAGTGTCTCAAAGGTGATGACTAAAATATTTCTTGTTGCTTAATGTTTTTTCTTTATGTCTCTGGTTTTGTTACTTGTTACTTATATGCGAAACTAAATTACTTGAACAGAGCCCAGCAGGAATTATTCAAGGAATGGCTCATGGAACCACGAGTCTCTTGAGTAGCACTGTGTATGCTTTAAGTGATGCTGCCACTCAATTCAGTAAAGCTGCACACAAGGTACTACGCATCTGTTTGCTTAAAATCCTATGATGCAGACGCCACCTTCAAAAAATATTCACAGTGTTTTCAATCTGTTGCAGGGTATTGTTGCATTTACATTCAATGACCATGATGTTGCAAGGATGGAAAAGCAACAATTGGGCGAAGGATCGCGTAGTAAAGGAGTTATAGGTGAAGTGTTTGAGGTATATCATTTGCACTGTCGTTATATTCTGATATTTCACCATGTCTGTTAACATTGTCTGATTAGTCATCAACTCCATTACCTTTTGAACTTGCATAAAGAATTAAGTATGCTTGTGATGCCCTGGGAAAACAACAGCTGAACAGCGAAACATTGCACTGTATCTCCCAATTTTATTTGATTGATTATAGATAGGATGAAAATTTCTGCCATCATTGTTGGTTTATAGTTTGCTTAAACATAGTCTATTAATGGTGTTCATCACAGGGACTCACTGGTCTCCTTCAATCACCAATAAGAGGTGCTGAGAAACATGGTCTTCCAGGCGTCATCTCAGGTAATTAATCGAGATCTATCGCTCTTCATTTATAGATATTGAAGCCATCTGATGTTCGTGCACTAGCTTGTGTCTGGCTTAGTAACTTTTAATGCATATTAAATGGATGGCTCTATATGTTTCAGGAGTGGCTTTGGGGATTACTGGACTTGTGGCCAGACCAACGGCTAGTATCCTTGAGGTAACTGGGAAAACTGCACAGAGTATCAGAAACCGAAGCAGGCTTCATAACACAAGATCCCAAAGGCATAGGCTTCGCCTTCCTAGGCCTCTAAGTAGAGAACAACCTCTCAGGCCTTACTCATGGGAAGAAGCAGTCGGGACAGCAGTACTTACGGAGGTCGGAGATTCCTTGAAGTTCAAAGGCGAGACGCTGGTGAAGTGCAAAGCCCTCAAGCAAGAAGGAGCTTTCGTTGTAATCACAGGGAGACTGGTATTGGTTCTAAGCAGCCCCAGCTTGGTAGATTTCAGAAAACCAGGATTTCTCGGAGTCCCGATAGATTTGGTATGGAGTATCGAAAGAGAAATCGATTTAGAGAGTGTAATACATACAGATTGCAGCGGTGGAGTAGTCCGCATCATAGGAAGCAATTCAGATGGTATATGGAACTGGAGACAGGACCAGCAAAAGAAGAGCAGCCCGACCAAAAAACGATGGAACAATCCTTCAGCTCAGCCGCTTCTGCAGACCAACTTAGAGCTTCCATGTGAGGAAGAAGCAGAAGAGTTGTTGAATGTGTTGTTATCGACTATTAAAACTGGGAAAAGCCGGAGTTGGCACAGTCGATTTGTTCTTAGTCGAAGTAACGTCAGTTAAACCGGAGACTTGTGTGAATAGAATACTATATAGGGTTGAGTCATTCTTTACTTTGCTTAGGCTTTTTAGAAACTGTAGTTTAGAATCAGTGGAGAGATATATACTTTTGGCGATAATATTTTTGTAAGAAAAATTATGGTTTCATGCATTGAAGGCTTTTAATCATTTGGATCCCAAAAATACATACCTTCCTCCTAACCGCTAAACCACCATCGAGTGGACAAATAATTAATAGAAAACTTAAAAATACAGAAAAAAATTGAAGATCAAATACTATGTAGTAAATAATAGAAAAATCTAGTTAATCTACTAGAAGCACTCTAGCTTTGATAAATTAGTGCATTTACCAATTCTATCACCTATTCATTTTGTTTGAGATAGTTCATGGGTCACTGAATTTCGAAAAAATACAAAAAAAAAAGTGTAAATAATTTTTTAAATTTTATCCCCACGGATCCACAATTACTTCCCGTAAATGGAATATATTTGCAACAAAGGAAAGGGCTAAAATTGTTATTGGGCCTTTCGTTAATCAGACTGGATTTCGTAGTTCGCGCTTTACGCGTTTCACGTCCGAAGACACTACCGGAGTTATTGGTCGGCGATTGTAGTGGTGGTGGATCGGGACTCTATAAGCGCGGTGGATCTAATTGATTTGGATCTGGCTTTAATCTCTCTGCTTGCCTTTTCTGGAATTTCCAGTGTGGAGCTTGAGAATCTCTTTAGTAGTTCTCCTAAATCTGAATCGTCTGTGCGGATGCAATTGTGCTCAGACTTTAATTGATCTTGGAAGACTGTGTGAGAGAGAGAGATCGAAATGTTGCGCGCGAGAGCATTTCGGCAGACGAATGGTAAGATTGTGAAGATTCAGGTACATCCCACGCATCCATGGCTTGTTACAGCCGATGATTCGGATCACGTCTCCGTCTGGAACTGGGAGCATCGTCAGGTCTGCTCTTATCGAGATTTGAATTCGCTTCTAATCCCGAAGTGTGGATCTCTCAACGTTTATGACTAATTCTCCAGGTAATTTACGAATTGAAAGCCGGAGGAGTTGATGAGCGTCGTTTAGTTGGTGCAAAGTTAGAGAAGCTCGCCGAAGGAGAATCCGGTGAGCCTTGATCAACTTCGTTCATCTCAACTTTTATCTGAAAACTTTCTGTAGTGAATACTGATATTCATGTTTTGCTCAGATTATAAAGCTAAGACCACTGAATCCATTCGAGGAGGAAGGTAATAGATCTTTCCCGCTGCTAATTCATTCATTCGCCACTTTTCGTTATGAGAAAAATGACTTATCCGCTTATCTTTCCACCTACAAGTGTCAAGCAGGTGAAGTTTTATGATGATGATGTGCGTTATTGGCAACTGTGGCGTAATCGTTCTGCAGCTGCTGAATCTCCATCAGCTGTTAATCATCTCACATCTGCTTTCACTTCTCCTGCTCCATCGACTAAAGGCCGGCATTTTCTGGTTATCTGTTGTGAGAATAAAGCTATTTTCTTGGACTTGGTTACAATGCGTGGTCGAGATGTGCCAAAGCAAGAGCTTGACAACAAGTCACTTCTCTGGTAAGTTTTTCCTCTAATTTTAAAACATGAGTTAGCTTGACACCTAGACACCCGGGAAAGATGCTACATTATGTAGACTGTCAATCTTTGAGTCGCTTGATTCCTGGATTGACCTCCATTAGTTACTATGCTGGAAATCTTTGAGTCGAATGTAAACTACGTATAAGTTGGTGTATGTGTGCTTTTAAGTGTAATGGATACCAGAATACCTTGATGTTTGTTGTTCCGTTCAATGTTTATTTCTTTCTACTTTTTCGAGTTCTTCTGCTCCGTAAAGTTGTTAAACTTTTTCTTTTCTTTGCAGCATGGAGTTTCTTACCAGATCATCTGGTGGTGATGGCCCTTTAGTTGCATTTGGTTCAACTGATGGTGTCATTAGGGTTTTATCAATGATAACATGGAAGGTTTGTTTTTTTTTTCCAAAAGTTGAATGTTTGTTTTGTTTCGCTACTGGCTTTAGGTGAGAGCTCTTGATACTGATCTGTTTTAATTTCCTTTAATGTTTACTTCCTTGCAGCTTGCACGTAGATATACAGGTGGCCATAAAGGATCAATTTATTGCTTGATGAATTTCATGGCATCATCTGGCGAAGTAACTACATATTCTCTCAGACTCCCCTTCTTTATTCCTCTTAATTTGTTTCGAATTATTTAGTTAATACCATCTGACAGGTAGAAGTATAAGGTAATTTAGAAAAACATATGCAAGGACCTGCTAATGTTGACTGATATGTTAGAAGAAAACGATTTTTTCCTTGCTTTTAATGTCAATTATCACGTTCTATTAAGTGGGGGAGTCCAGACCACAAAACAGGCCTTACTCTATGGGTGCCTGTTTTACATTTCAAAAATCGAGCCTTCGTTTCTTAGACCTTAAGCTACTCAATAGAAGTTCATTTTTCTTCATATTATGTTTGGGTTAACTTTCATGCATAGCCTTGCATTGGGAGCAGAAGGAATTAAAACATTGACATTTCTTTTCCGAATTGCTTGTATTCTACATTCATTTTTTGCCATGATTAGGTTATGTTGTTAGCAAATTTCTGATAGTACCGGCCTTCTTTTCCCTTTTATTATAATTTACGTTCTAATGAATGTTTATCAGTATTTTCTCTATGTTATTGGTGCAATACATGATACCAGCCAATCTCTATCTAATTGCAATTGCAGGCACTTCTTGTTTCAGGTGGCAGTGATGGCTTACTTGTACTGTGGAGTGCCGATCATGGTACTGACTCAAGGGAACTTGTGCCCAAGCTTAGCTTAAAGGTATTTTTTCATGCCTACTCGTCCATGCAAAGTTGAAGAGAAGATATTATTGTGGCTGTTTAAGTCCTTGGCCTAGCAAGATTGGCCAGATATGGTTACAGCTGAAGATAAGGCACCATTGTTCTTAGTTTCAGTGAACCTTCTGAGTTGCTTTTTGTCTGTTTCTGGATGTTGGATATTTAGCATTTAAATATATATTCTTTCATCCGTTTGTGGCTGAGTAATAATTAGGGGAGTATGACATGCTGTTGTCGTTTTGTTTTGGCTTAATAGACCTGCGCTTGTTTGCTTAATTGAGTCTATAATTTCCAATTCCCTGTTATACTATTTTTCCCGTCCAGATATGGCTTTGTAAATACTTTTTGCTCACCCTCTTCTGATGTTTTTTTTAATTGTATTAGGCACATGATGGTGGGGTGGTGGCTGTTGAGCTGTCAAGGGTAAGTGGCAGTGCTCCACAATTGATTACAATTGGTGCTGACAAGACATTGGCCATATGGGACACAATGACATTTAAGGTAATGTTGTATCTCGTGTATGGATTTTGCATATTTTACCGATCTCTTTTCTCATCATGCATATCCACTTTTTTCTACAGGAGCTCCGTAGAATTAAACCTGTCCCGAAGCTAGCTTGCCACAGTGTTGCATCTTGGTGTCACCCTCGAGCACCAAACCTCGATATCTTGACTTGCGTTAAAGATTCACACATATGGTATCGTTGGTTACGCATTTGGTAGTGTCTATGGTAAAACATTTTATGTATATTAGATAAGAGTCTAATTGTTTGACGTTTCATAGGTCTATTGAGCATCCAACTTATTCGGCCCTGACAAGGCCATTATGTGAACTTTCTTCCTTGGTTCCACCTCAAGTACTTGCAACTCACAGAAAACTTAGGGTAATTTACTCTTGCTTCTTACTTATTTTGAGTTTTTTCCAAAATAACGCACAAGTGGTTGTTAATTTTTTCCATTTTTGAGGAAATCCTTAGAAACTACCTTGTATCATGTCGTTTCTTTCTGCCTGGTAATTGTATACTGCGGTAGTAATTAGTTTTTTTTGTCTGTTACTATGTCAATAATTCATCCACAAGCCTGAGCATGAAAATTACTCTCTTACTCTTCAACGAGTTGCATCTTCGTTCAATGTGCCCCATAAAATATTAGTTTCTCTTCTTGTCTCACAAAAATGCATCTATAGAACTGCACTTGGCAACGCAAAGATGTTCCAACTCAACTAGACTAGGAAAAAGAAAAAGAATAGATAGCAGTTTTTGATAAGTTGTTACTTCTTGAAGAACAGTCCATGTATGGTTAATCCTAACCATCTACAAAAGCAGACTTTAGATTGATAGCTGTTTTGAACACTGAATGTATCAAAAAGATTACATGAGGAAAATAAGTAATCTTTAGGTCAGATGATTATGGAGAGAGTATGTACTGCACGGAAAGTTTGAAAGTTATCCTTTTTTCAGAATGTGCCGATGATATTCTGGGTTTATTCTTGCAACTGCCATTTGATTTTAAAAGATTGCAAGTTCCTTCATTGTTTTATTATAATAGCATTGGTTCTGTACTTCCTTCGCTTTGGGGGCTTCCATGCAGTGGTAGTACCCAACATTAGTTACTTACTATTTTCATATTCTCAGGTATATTGCATGGTTGCACATCCTCTACAACCACATCTCGTCGCAACTGGTACCAATGTTGGTATCATAGTTAGTGAATTTGATCCTCGTGCTATCCCATCTTCAGCTCCTCTACCAGCACTGGCTGGAAGTCGGGAGAATTCAGCTGTATATATCCTTGGAAGAGAATTAAAGCTCTTGAACTTTCAACTATCTAACACAGCCAACCCATCACTTGGAAATAATAGTGCATTGTCCGAATCAGGCTTGTCTAAGGGAGACCCAGGTGAACAGTTGACTGTAAAGCAGACCAAAAAGCAGATTGTGGCACCTGTTTCACATGATTCATACTCGATTCTTTCTGTAAGCAGCTCAGGGAAGTAAGTATCCAGTTCTGTTTTTCAGTCGTCAATTTTATCTTGAGATAAACGATACAAAATATTCCGAGCATGATAATGGTGTCTCTCCTTCAAATTGTATTTCTGTTTTCATGCTACTTGTAAATCACTATCTTACCTGCTGCGTGAAGAATTTCTTATTATGTCTCTCTGCCTTTACCGCCTTTACCGGATATACAATTGTTTATATTGTACTTTTAAATATCGTAGACGATTTCTTCATGCTTGTTGGTTTTGTCTCTCCATTGATTTGACGTACTCGGTGATACAGTAGACATGGAAGAGAAAATAGCTTCTAAGTATCAGCCATTTAATTTAAGACGTTCTTTCTATGAATATAATTTTCCTTGATAACTCCTCGCCTAATTGTATTTTATGTAGGTAATTTGCTCGAGTGTTGTAATGTTTTTGCCAACTAACTTTATTCTCTGGTTGTAGGTATGTGGCAGTTGTATGGCCTGATGTTCTGTACTTCTCTATCTACAAGGTTAGTGACTGGACCATTGTTGATTCTGGAAGTGCAAGACTTTTGGCTTGGGATACATGTCGAGATAGATTTGCGATACTAGAATCAGTGTTACCTCAAAGGATGCCTATAATCCCGAAAGGTGGTTCATCAAGAAAGGCAAAAGAAGCCGCTGCAGCCGCAGCTCAAGCTGCTGCTGCTGCTAGTGCAGCTTCATCGGCTAGTGTTCAAGTTCGTATTCTCCTGGATGATGGTACCTCAAACATACTCATGAGATCTGTAGGAGGTCGCACTGAACCGGTATGTTTTTTTACTTGAGTTATGGCATTCTGTAACCTCTTTTGATGTGTTTTTGTTTCAGCTGGGGCTTTGTTTCCTACACAATAGCCATTTTCTAATTCTGATTCATCATTTATTCATTTATCTGAGTTCTTCTTCATGTAATTTAGAGCAGGTCAATTGAAGTGGTTTCGTTGAATAATTAATCTAAACGTTCTCCTAAGAATTTGTGTGCATTGGCTTGCATTGAAAATAGTAAAAAATTGCATTAAAAATCAAACTTGGATTCCAATATTTATTAGTTGACGTTTGATCAAAAGGATAACATTGCTGAACATGAGAATCTTATGCATCGAGAATTCTTCTTGTCTTCAAGTGGTGGTATATTTTTGTTAGTTTGGAATAATTACTAAAGAGCAGTCTGTCAATGCTTGACCTCTAGGTTAAGCAACAATCTTATGCTTCAAATCTCCTTGCAGGTCATTGGTCTGCATGGTGGTGCTCTACTTGGTATAGGCTATCGCACATCCCGAAGGATTAGTCCTGTTGCTGCAACAGCTATTTCAACCATTCAGTCGATGCCACTTTCGGGATTTGGAAACAACAATGTTTCTTCATTTTCTAGCTATGATGATGGGTTTTCTTCGCAGAAGTCTACTGACTCTGCACCCCTAAACTACCAGCTCTACAGGTGATTTGGGTTCTCCTTTTTATTTTTAATGCAATGCTCATTTCTGCAAGCACTCTTTGTTACTTTGTCACATGTCGTTTTCTTTAGTCAGCAATATTGACCTAATAAGAATCTCTTTTCCTCCTCTGAGATGTCTCGTAAAATAGTTATTCATGTTTGATGGAATAATAAGCAATATTGACCTAATAAGTTATATTTTTTGGTTAGCTCGACTTTTAAGTTTGTGGAATTGTGTCACGTTAAAGTGTTCAGTTCCATATTAATCTTAATGGAACTTTTAATCTGTAGTTGGGAGAATTTTGAGCCAGTAGGTGGTATGCTACCTCAGCCAGAATGGACGGCATGGGACCAAACAGTTGAGTATTGTGCTTTTGCTTATCAGCAATACATGGTCATATCATCCTTGCGCCCTCAGTATAGATATCTTGGTGATGTTGCCATTTCACATGCTACTGGAGCTGTTTGGCATCGCAGGCAACTGTTTGTGTCTACACCTACCACGATTGAGTAAGATTAATGTTCTATATAGGATACAAGAAAACTTTTTTTTTTGTGTCAGTTACCTTGAAGCCTGCTTCCATTTGGATGAAACAAACTAAATCAAATTTAAGAACTTTTAGGCGGCACATGTGTATCAACAGTTCTTGATTATCCAGATAGTGCATAATCCAACTTCTCAGAGATTATAGCTTTTGAAAAGAATTTATTTGATTCTGACTTTGTTAAGGGCATGTCGACCTTGAGCTGTTACTTTCTAGAACAAAATATCTGGGGAGGAATGCTAATACTTTCTTCCATGCCTGGATTTCCAGATGTGTTTTTGTGGACGCGGGAGTTTCTGAAATTGATATAGAGACTAGGAAGATGAAGGAAGAAATCAAGCTTAAGGAGGCGCAGGCTAGAGCAGTTGCAGAGCATGGAGAGTTAGCCTTAATCTCAGTAGAAGGTTCCCAGGCAGCGAAGCAAGAAAGGATATCTTTGAGGCCCCCAATGCTGCAGGTGGTCATTTCTTGCTTTTACCTAAGATATGTCATATATGTAACAATTTTGAGCCTAATTTTCTAGGTCTAAGCTTGTGTTCCATGTGTCAGCATCTATGTCAAAACTAGCAAGAGTCTTCCTCATGTGTATACTATTTATTTTAGGTGGTGCGTTTAGCTTCTTTCCAAAATGCTCCATCTGTTCCGCCATTCTTATCGTTACCAAGACAATCTAGAGGTGATGGCGATGACATTATGGATGAAAGAAGGATCAATGAGGTAGCTGTAGGTGGTGGGGGAGTTTCAGTAGCTGTTACTCGTTTTCCAGTGGAGCAAAAACGACCAGTGGGGCCTCTTGTTGTTGCTGGTGTTCGGGATGGAGTTCTTTGGCTCATTGACAGGTACTAAGAGTCTCCTGTTCTTACCTTAAGACAAGACTGACTCTTGTTAAAACATTCCTTGTTCGATGAAGACTGTAAGAATTGGTGAATTATTTATCTTCGTTGGAGACATGTATATTCAATTAGGTTATGAATTTTCCTTTTCATTCTTAGTATGCACTTAGGATCATTGGCATCTTGCCTTTTGCATTCCAGGTTTCCACTAGCACCAAAAATATGGATTCACAGATTTTTACCATGTTTCTGCATTTGATATCTAGAATACAATATCTTTCCATGATCTTCATTTGAGCATTTGAATGATTATATAAATATTAAACCTAAGATAGAACTTATTGTCTGACACCTCCATTTTCTTGTTAGGTACATGTGTGCCCATGCCATATCACTGAATCATCCCGGTATACGTTGCCGCTGTCTTGCTGCTTACGGGGATGCTGTTAGTGCAGTTAAATGGTATGGATAAGTTTCTCATTATCTCGTGTTTATGTTAGTAGTGAAGTAGCTAGAATGCTTATACAACGTTTTTGTTGTTGAGCAGGGCAAGTAGGCTTGGGAGAGAACATCATGACGATCTGGCACAATTTATGCTAGGGATGGGATACGCTACAGAAGCTCTTCATCTGCCTGGAATATCTAAGAGGTAAATAAAGCATATAATGTTTTGTTGCAGCTATTCCTTTTTACTATTCACAGTTTTCTCTAGTCTCTGTAGAGTCAACTCACACCCAAAATGCCATCAGTGATTATTTTCACTTTGCCTCGAGTTCACAATTCAATATAAAAAAGGAAGAATATTTAAGCTTAGCTTTATCTTTTCTCAGGCTGGAGTTTGATCTAGCGATGCAGAGCAATGATCTAAAGAGGGCTCTTCATTGTCTTCTCACAATGAGTAATAGCAGGGATATTGGACAAGATGGTGTAGGCCTCGATTTGAGTGACATTCTATCTTTGACAGCTACTAAGAAAGAAGATGTTGTTGAAGCTGTAGAGGGAATTGTGAAATTTGCAAAGGAGTTCCTTGACCTTATAGATGCTGCAGATGCCACTGGACATGCTGACATTGCTCGTGAAGCTCTCAAAAGACTGGCCACTGCAGGTTCGGTCAAAGGCGCTTTACAGGGTCATGAGTTGCGAGGCCTTGCATTACGCCTAGCAAACCATGGAGAATTGACACGCCTAAGTGTATGTCTGCAATTTCTCCTTCATTCGATTTATAATTTGGTTTCTCGTACTTTAGGATACCTACAGAACTCTAAAGACCGTTGTGTTGTTCACTAGATAAGATCTATATAACTAACTGTCAGACGGAACATGTGGTTTTGATATTATACTCTGTATCTGCAAAGTCCCTAATTGAAAGACTATTTTAACTTTGTTGCAGGGTCTGATAAACAATCTAATCTCCATCGGCCTAGGGCGAGAATCAGCATTTTCTGCTGCAGTTCTGGGTGACAATGCGCTCATGGAGAAGGCATGGCAAGACACGGGAATGCTCGCAGAAGCTGTGCTTCATGCCCATGTAAGATTTCTCTTTTTTTTTTTTGTAAGTTTATAAATAAATCTTGTATTGTTTATGACTTCATCTATTGTAATTATTCACAGGCACATGGTCGTCCAACACTAAAGAACTTGGTCCAAGCTTGGAATAAAACGCTGCAGAAGGAAGTCGAGCAAGCTCCATCTTCTAAAACCGATGCTGCAAGTGCGTTTCTGGCTTCCCTTGAGGATCCAAAGCTCACGAGTTTATCTGATGCATCCAAAAAACCTCCGATCGAGATTCTACCTCCCGGAATGTCTTCAATCTTTGCTTCCATTACTGCTCCCAAGAAACCTCTACTTACTCAGAAGACTCAACAGCAAGAGCCAACTAAACCATTGGCTATTGAAGAACCAACTAAGCCACTGGCTATTGAAGCTCCTCCATCTTCTGAGCCATCACAGACCGAATCAGCGCCTGAAACTGCAGCCGTTACCGAGTCAGAAGCCCCTGTGGATGGAGCAGTGACAGAGACGGTGTCTGAGCCTCCTCCAGTAGAAGGGGAAACTTCTTTGGAAGAAAAAACTGTTGCGTCTTCAGCTCCAAATACAGAAACAGCTGCACCCACTGAGGACAATAGCCAAACAACAACGCCGCCTGAAGCTGTTACAACACCACCTGAAGCTGTTACAGCGCCACCACCTGAAACAGTTACAGCTCCACCACCTGAAACTGTTGCAGCGCCACCGCCTGAAACTATTACCACCCCAATGCTACCGCCTGTAACTGTTACAACAGCAGTGAACCCAACAGAGACTGCAGCAACGGAGAGGCGACAAGTAACAAATCATCCTCCAATAAGAAGCAAACCAATTGAGTTTGATTTCTTGGATGGCTAAGCCAAAGTTTGCACAGAAGATCCCAAAATCAAGACAGTGGCAGAGTTTATAATCTTTTAGATCAAGCGTTGTGGCCAAATTGAGTAGAGGAAGAGGACGATGCGTTCATGATAATCGTACTGTGTTTAAATTAGTTATATTTTGTAATGTGTTATTTTTGTTTTTCATTTATTTGGGCATTAAATGGTTTGTGTCATTATTATCAAACAAAGAGAGGTTACGTATCTTGTGAAGCGTGTAAACTGATTTAAACAACATTTGATTAGTATTAAAAAATTGTTTTGATTGTTTTTTCCCTAAATCTAGTATTCGTTTAGAACGATTCTACTTTTCACTCTGATTAATAAAAAGTTACTTTATAATTTTCCACAGTTTTAGGAGATTAGTTTTGATTTCGTTTTAAAACTCTCCATTTGACATATGACAATAGTCTTTGGCCCTTAACGACCGACTTGAGACCTTCGGAATCATCCAGAAGTATTATCATAGTTTTGAGTTGGTGAAAAAGAAGAAGCGAGATTGGGTTGTTTCTGCAATCGTCTGATTGGCGATAAATCCTCTTTCTCCTTCTCATCTCTCTTTCTCTCTCTCAGCCGTAAGAGAGCAAAAAAGGGCTCTGCTGAGCCATTTCTCCCTAGGAATTCATCAAAAAGCTTAAATCTTTTATAATCAAAATCAAAGATTGGGTTTATCATCTAAAAGCCATGTCACATATGGTGTTTCAGAGCGTTGTCGCTCCCAAACCCTTATCTCCTCTCAAACCATGTTTACCAATCCCTCCTCGTCCACTCACAACTCTGCCTTGTAAGCTCCGTCGTGGCTTCGTTAGGGCTTCTTCGTCTTTTCTTATCGATTCCGTTGGAGATTCAGTTTCGGGTCTTGAGCGTTGCTTACAGCTGCCATCTAGCGTTGAGCTAGGCCCGTCTTCCTCTGGCTCTTTCTCTGTGAGTGCTCAGATGTGTCCTGTGATGAAAGGGAAGTTTGGTTCTGTTGGAGCTGTGACTTTGGAAAAAGGGAAACTTGATATGACCCAGAAGATATCTGAGTCCTCTCCTGAGGTATTTCTCTCTCTTTTCTTTTCTTTCGGTGAATTGCAAAAATTTTCAGTTTCTGACTGTTCTTGTTCACAATCCTAATCTAATAATTTGGAATAGTTTGGTGAAATTGTCTCTAAAGGCTGTACCTTTTATTTCTTATCGTCTTACTATAAGAGCTTGTTTTATCCTCTCTGTTCTGATTTTTTTTATGGTTCATCAAGTTGGTTATTGAGGGCAGAGAAGTTCATAATTCTTCAGAGTCTCTAGCAGTGTCCTTGAACTACTAGAGTTTGGTCTTGCTTCTTTGCTCTATGCAAAATCAATTTTATACTGGATAAGGCATTACTTTGATTATAAGCCGAATTAGTTGATCATTTGTGTCGTGTGAATTACATGGGGGATTTTAAATTGTTATAGATAGCATCAATGAGATGAAGCATTCTGTAGCTCATAAATATGGAGATAGCAGTTGTGGGATGATGTAGATTCTGCAGTGAATCTATTTTCTATCGATCAGAAAGGACTAGCTGCTTATTCATCTTTCATTACAGATTGCAACTGGAGGAGGTGGTGGAAACATTGGAAAGATTATCAATAACGGTGGTGGGGATGGAGGTGATGATGACGGTGATGATGATGATTACTTTGATGAATTTGATGATGACGATGATGGAGATGAAGGTGGGCTCTTTAGGCGTAGGATGTTCCTTGCAGAGGTAAGATATCTTTACGCTTGTGTTTTGTTGATTTAGTTTTCAGGTAGTTCATTGTCATTTATGTTTGTTTGTTTTTCCAGCTTTTTGACAGGAAATTTGTTGATGCTGTATTGAACGAATGGCAAAAAACAATGATGGATTTACCGGCGGGTCTCCGTCAAGCATATGAAATGGTGAGATATCCTTTAAGCTTTCTGTTTTATGGTTTTAGGATGTTGAAATCTTTGAACTTATGGAAAACTTGTATGCAGGGTTTGGTCAGCTCAGCACAGATGGTGAAATTCCTTGCCATAAATGCTCGACCTACAACAACTAGATTGATCTCCCGTGCTCTTCCTCAGGGGTTGTCAAGGGCCTTTGTTGGCAGGTAATTTCTATGTCCCTGTGGACCTGAATGTCTCTTAAGTCTATATGCAGTCTTTGACTATGTGACTGTCTTGTATAGGATGTTGGCGGATCCTGCATTTCTCTATAAGCTTCTTTTGGAGCAAGCTGCCACGGTTGGATGCTCGGTTTGGTGGGAGGTGAAGACTCGTAAGAATAGGTATGTTTCTTTTTCTGTTTGAAGGTTTTGTAGCTTATGGGGTTTCTTATCCTAAATTGTTTTCTCTGTGGTTTGCAGGTTAAAAGAGGAATGGGATCTTGCACTTATAAATGTTCTTACTGTATCAGCATGCAATGCAGCTGCTGTTTGGTTGCTAGCTCCATGTCGTTCCTATGGAAACACATTCCGGTTTGACCTGCAAAATACACTACAAAAGCTGCCAAACAATATATTTGAAATGAGCTATCCTCTTAGAGAGTTCGACTTGCAAAAGAGATTTCATTCTCTTTTCTACAAGGCCGCAGAGTTGTCCATTCTTGGGGTCGCAGCAGGAACTCTCCAGGGTTCTTTGTCAAACTTTCTGGCGGGAAAGAAGAAGAACAGGTCATCACTTACCTTCTCTTCCTATCTTGGGATTATAAATCTCTCAATTCACTTGGGTTGGACTTAAATGTGTTTTTGTTCTGGCAGAGTATCTGTGACAGTCCCATCGATCAGCACTAATGCTCTTGGTTATGGCGCATTTCTTGGAATTTATGCAAACTTGAGATATCAACTGTTATGTGGATTTGATAGATCAATAAGCAGCCACTTTGATGTCATAGGAGTAACACTCTTCTTCAGCACTGCCTTGAGGTATTCCTCCCACTCATCTATATATATAAATACGGAGGCACACTTTGGAAGTTTGGATTTTGTATTTACACCATGAATTAGAAAGATTTGTATGATGATTATGGATGGATGTGGTACAGGATTATGAATGCTCAGCTAGGGGAAAGGTCAAGACAAGTATGGCTAGGTGTGGAGGCAGACCCGCTGGCTCAATCAGATGATCTGCTGGCAAAAGCATACAACCGACCCTCAGACGAAACAGTGACTAAGCCATCTTCAAGATGGTTCATCTCAAAGAATGCAATTGTCTCAGGGCTACTTGGGAAGAAGCAAGAGGACTCAGTTTCAGATCCTCAACCTCCAAAGGCTAGGCGAAAGAGGATCGTACGGAAGAAGGTGGCTGCATCTGCCTCTTAAATAACCAAAACAAAACCTCTTAAATTGTCACAATTTAGCCACAGTGAGGTTTTGTTCTTTATTTGAGGCATACATGAAAAGTTTTGTTGCCAGAGGAAGAAGAATAATAGAAAGCTCTATAGCCTTTTAATTTCTTTATGATTCCATCTCTCAAATCTTTTAAGTGCTTTTGGAAAGAAATACGTTTTTTATTTTTTAGGTATGGTTATTGCTATTATCTCTGGTTAACTCTCCAATTGCCATTTTGTATTTTCACCTTTTTATTACCTTACTCATTGCTTTAATAAATAGCGACATCTTTTATGTTCTTGGTACTTTTCACAGTAATCCTCCATATATGATGTTCAAGATACCATTAAACGCCAGTAAAATGGCCCTAATTGTATCCATGAGATTTTGAAGTTACCATCCAAAACATATTCTTGATTAACAAAAATTATGTGCTCAATACACAAATCCACACTAATGCAATTTTAAAATGCCAATGTTATGTATGAGCTTTTTCTTAGCACATTACAAAATGGCATCTATGATACATCAAGTATACACTTCCAATTAATTTAAGAATACCATTCTTCAGTTTTTATTTGCAGCCATTATTAGAATTCAACAAAGTGACTATCAATGGTCTTGAGCTTCTCCAACTCCTCTCCATCAGCAATTCCATTATCAACATACAAAATCTGTAACCATCATAATCTTCCCCCAATCAAAACTCAGAACGAATTACAAATCACTCAAAGTATAAATGCTTTACCTGATACTCAGGACACGTCAGCGTGTGAGCTCCTCTTTTAAGATATCCCTCCCACCCTCTCTTCTCTACAAGAGCTTTCTCTATATCTTTTGTAACCTGCATTCACATTCAACTCTCACCATCTTTAAATCACATTATTCAATGTTCATACATAGAGACATGTTCATACTCACATGAGCCGGGTCCAAAATCAAGAGATTGTATTGAGGAGTAAATGTAGTTCCTTGCAACCGTCTCTGAATCCCAACAACTGTTCTTGAGTGTCCTTCATGTTGGAAATACAATGGCCTACACAGTACACACAGATTTACAACAAAATCAAGAACCCCATATTTTGAAGCTGTAAAAGACATTGTTGAAATCAAGAACTGAAAACAGAACCACCTTACCCTTTGTTAGTCATGTGAACACCAGAGGAAACATTCAACTTGTTATCTGAGAAGTAATTCCAAACCCACTCCATTAAAACTACTCCTTTGCTGATGATCCTAGAAGAATTACAACCATGAGAAGAATCAACTTGTTTTCCCTTCCCACTACTATCGCTCTTTTTAACCACGTATCTGTCCATGGGACCAATTGGTTTTACCTTAGGAGCAATAGCAGAACCAGGAACTGAAAGATACATCGATTGAGACTTCTTAGGAGCAAAATCAACAATCCTAGCTTTTAATCCAAAAGAACGTAACAACGCAGCACATTCAGTAGTTCCAATCCATCTCTTGCTACCATAGATTCTATTATCAAAATGAAGAGCTCCAGAGACATCAAAACCATTGTTCCAAGCTAACTCGAGCCAACGCTGAAGCGAGGGAATGTCAGGAACAAAGTTAGAGTCACCAAATAGAATTCTTTTTGTTTCATCATCTCTATGAGAAAGCAAATGAGAGCATTGGATTTGAATGTTCTTCCATCCACATCCCCATCCTTTGTCCTCTTTTGAAGATTGAAAATGATCAACAAATCCTGATAGTAGACTAATACTGCAATCTAAAGGTTTCGATTTCGATTCTAAACAGTTTCTCAGCAAACTAATCAAACCACCATTTCCAATACTGTAGAATGTGCTCTTAGTCTGTGAACGCACCAATGAATCGTCCAAATTCTGCAGAAATTATACAACTTTGTCAATTGGGGTTAATTGTATTCAAATATGAGTTAAGGATCGAAGAAGGTTATTACAGATGAAGCGGAGAAAGAAGGAGAAGGATCAGAAGAAGAAGAAGAAGAAGCGAGTTGCAGAGCCAAGAGATGATCTTGTGCGATTTGTGAATCGAGTTCATCTTCTTCGAAGTGAGAATCCACATGGCTGAGTCATAAACATACACATCAAGACTTCGATAGAAGCAAAGAGCTTTAAAATTGAATGAAATTTGGGATTTTTATTTTTTTGTTACCTTTGGATTTGGGAGAGGGGAAGCGTAAGATTGCAGACGGGACACGAATACGACATTTTTTTATTTGCAGAAGAAACGGAGGAAATCGTAAGCTTTGAAAGGAAGAGACTTTTTCTTTTTTCTGTTTTGTTTTCTAGCCGGAGGAAATTATACGAATTGATCTTCTCCGGCGTCGACCAGGCCTGCGTTTAGATAATTGGAGTGCGTGTGCATTGTCATTATCGACGTCATAAATTTATCATTATCAATTCTCTTTTTTTGGAATTTAATTGTGTATTTTATTTTAATTCTAAAATAAATTCAAAATTAAATGTTACTGAACCAATTTCAAAACCTAAAAAAATTTGTTGCCGACCTTTATGAAACTTTAAATGTCATGCTTAAACTATAAAACTAAATTTTTTTATGAGAAATTTTATTAAATAACACTAAATGAGGATTTTGTTTTATAAATAGTATATTATTTTCATTTTGGACAAAAATTATCATTTTTATAAAAGATAAAAATTTAAAAATTTTGTTTGGGTTAAGTATTGTACAATTTAAGATATAATTTATTTGAGATGAAAATTATTGTTTATGATTTAGAGTTTAGAGTTTAGGGTTTTTAAACCCTAAATCCTAAATCCTAAATCCTAAAAATATGAGGTTAGGATATTTTGTGCTATATAAGAAAAATAATCTTTAGTAAAAATGTTGTCCAAAATGAAAATGAAATATTATTTGTAAAATAAAAACTTTATTTAATATTATTTTTGAGAATTAACTTTTTTTTTTTTGTTAAACAAATAAATTGATTGAATCATTGCTTTTAGTACATAAATTTCAAAGCAGGCCCAAGGTCTTGGCCCATTCCATTAAACTCCTACCTTTTCTAGGATCTTGAAATTCTAGGATCAAGTCAACCAAGTTCTTTTGTTTTCACTATTTCTATGGTGATCTTGCAGTATAATAAAAATTGGAAATTATTTTATACATAATGTATATAGAAATGGTGCTAACGTAACATAGTTGCTGACGTGAGTGGGTGTTTAAAATTCTAATTGGGATATTTTGATGAATGATGATGATATATTAATTAATTTTATAATAAAAAGACACTGATCATGGATCAACATCCATAGAGTATATTCCACTAAACATTTCAACAGTTGGCAACGCACTGTGTTTTGCAATACTCTATTTTCATTGTTTAACAATCAGCATCCATAGCTTTCATTTCTTTTGTGGAAAAACTTCTTGTTTTTATTTACGTTCTTTTTAAAAAAATTCTTTAAAATACTTTACTTTTATGTTTTGTTGTCAAAAATATCACCACTAATTAAAATTTTCAAAAATACCATAAAAAATTTTAGTTTCCAAAAATATCACAACACAAAAATTGATTTTATAAAGTTTATAAATTAAATTTTAAGTTTGCATTTACTATTTTAAATTTAGAGTATAGTTTTTATATGGTGTGAATATGAGTTTAGGGCTTAAAGTTTAGGGTTTAAGGTTTTTAAACCATAAATCTTAAATCGTAAATTCTAAACCTTAATACCAAGTGATATTTATGAAAGTTTTATGGTATATATGAAAATTTTAGAATTAATAATATTTATGAAAAAAAAACATAATTTAGTAATGTTTAAGGGAATTGCCCTTTTTTTTCGGTAAACACGCCTTGGGTTTTTACCAAAGGAATCTGGATTCGAGTTTCCCACTGTATAACATTGTCGACAAAAAACAATCTAAAGTTAGTTATTTGGTTTAAGGCTTTAAGCCAACGTTAATTATAAAATGGCATTCTAATCTCTTGTGTTAAAATGGCATTCTAATCTCTTGTGTTAAAATGGCATAAGACAGAGAGATGTAATAAACCGATAAGAAATGTGTGAATTTGAAAGACTAGCTAGGGAAGCGACGATATACATTGAACCTAGACGTGTATTCGAACTATGACAAGCCACTCATGGGTGACCCTCCTTCTTCTTGGCATTTTCTAATTATACTCCATGATTTGAGATTTTTCATAACCAAACTGATACATTATTTCACCCAATATAGCCAAAATTTTAAACAAGTGTGAATTAGTTATTAGTTACAAAAGTTCACAAACACGATGATATAAAAGCTTGAAAATGAAACGTGTGACGCGAAACAAAAAAAAAAGGGGTATATAGCAAATTAGTCGCAACAAATGTAGTTTGTGTGAATATATCTTCTAACAAATACAATGCAGAACAAATGTTGAGTAGATCTTCTAACAAATACAATGCAGATCAAATCAACTAAACTAAATAGCTATTAAATTGTAACTAAATTTTCAAATATTTTGAAAACTCGAAAAATATACTTTTTCTATTTCAGAAAGCTTGATATTTTAGCTATTTTATTTTATTTCACAAAATTTGATTTTTTTAAAAAAATTCTTCTTTTTTGTTGATAAATTGTAAATATGAAGATGTAATGATTGAGATAATTATATTTACTATATTACTATTGGTTTATAATTATTAGAATACTTTTTGGTGAGAGAAAAAAATATAACTAAAAGAATAATGATTGTTTTTTTTTTTTAATTTTATGTAAAATATCATAAATATCAAATTTTCTAAAACAGTGGAAGTACATAAGAAAATGACAATGTTAATATTTAAACGTACTCCAATCACTCTATTTTTTGAAAGTTGGTGTCAGGGTCAGCTTTTGGCATAAACCAAGTAAGCAGTCGTTTTGGCATAAGCCAGGTAAGCAGCTGCTTAAGGCCCTTGTGAAACATGAAAATTTTGGTTTGTAATAATGATAATTTGATGTGTATTTAATCCATCTTTACCATATACTGTATCATATTGTTTAGCATTATTTTAATGAACGTATTCATTTATAGGTATGTGAGTCCACTATTTTTATGTTAAATTGGTTGTATAAAATAGTTTAAACAAAAAACTTGCAACAATTAAGTATGTCATTCTAAAATGACACAAACTATATTTATTTCCTATATCAGTTAAATTTAATAGTATAAACATCTTTAAAGATATATTGACAACTAAACTGTATACATGTTTGATAATATAGTTCTAATATAATATATTTAGATTTTAAAATATAATTAGAATAATATTATGGTTACTTTTAGAAATACATAAAAAAATTATTAACGGTTATATTTTAAATTTCGTATAGGATCTTCCAAATGGTTGGACTGGCTCTGGTTGGTGTGTTGTGCAAATGTGGTTTACAAAATCATAATCAACACACAAAATTAAACCGCGTGCATATATATGAACCATGCATCCGCATATAAATTATATTTTATGTAAACGATAACAAAATGTTGGACAAACGGTTGAACCGCTCAGTCCCAACGACTCCTTTTAATTGTCACCATGACACCATTCATAAATCATAACCAAAGTATTCTTAGTTTTCCCCTTATACATACCAATAAAGAAATAGCTAATAAGTAATTTAGAAATGAAAAATCAGAACCGTAACTTTAACTATACAAGAATAGCTGTATAATCGTGACGGCCCTTGACTTAGGGGAAAATGGTCCAATTAAGAAAAAGAAGTGTGAATGTAGGTTACATCGACGGCTATAATTGGTGGAAAATATTAGTGGAAAGGATAAAGGTGAGAAAATGATTCACATTCATTTTACCAATTAAGAAAAATAATTGAAATTTTAGAGTATCCATATTCTATTTCTATTCAACAAACAATAACAACCAGTGTTAAATAGCAAAACAGAAGAAAATTTTACAGTAGTCCTATGGATGTGGATTTGAGACGAATAAAACTAAAAATAAAGTTACTCATCCAGCCCAAACAGTAAACGAAAGGTTTTCCGTTGAAGTACAATAGAAATTTTGCAACTTGACAGATTCTCGTTATTTTCGTATCAGAAATTTGTGTTTGAGTTTCATTGAAAATTCAAATACTCTTTTTCAAGTATTTTTTTAGCATCCAGTCAACGTTTTCGCCA
The DNA here is from genome assembly GCA_963555745.1 of Cardamine flexuosa. NCBI lineage: Eukaryota > Viridiplantae > Streptophyta > Magnoliopsida > Brassicales > Brassicaceae > Cardamine > Cardamine flexuosa. Next base: position 8,783,539 of record OY743216.1, on the reverse strand, counting down.
AGAAAATATATTCAAATATTTCTTTTAAAAATATTTGCTAAGTTAACAATTTGAAATATGTGTAACTGCATACGTAGCATACTACAAACATATTTTATTTACAGAAAAATAGAGTACTCTACGTACCCGAAATATTTCCAGTACTTTCTTGAGAATTCTCACCATTTCATACGTACGTAGATGCGTGTCACAAACATAGATATATTGTAGTACCCACAGGTAAGGATACAAGGTCACCTGAAACCGATACTATTTAATTTGTAATATTCATGTTTAATCCTCTTGTCATATACACTTGAAATTAGTCTATTAGCTTACATTGCACCCGGTTTCATCTCATAAAAGAGATCCCGTTTAATTAGTTATTGACATATTGTTGTTGATAATGATTTGTACACGTCTGTTAAACAAAACTCATCAAACTAGAAAGAACTAATGCATTTACTCAATTATCATTTTTGTTTCATATTGGATATAAAAATAGTAGATACATTTCTCTGTGGTTGGCTTTTTAACCAAATTAAATCACATTATATGGAACATCGTAGTTGAGTGTTTTAATTATTTTTGCTCATTATCCCATTAGACAATATGAGATTCTATTTTTATTTACTCAAATGTCGACATCTTCTTCATTGTTAGATTGCAAATACTATATTTTCTTAATAATCTATCAACTTAAATAACTAAAAAATTTAGAATATTAAAACTAAACCAATATATTTTACTGTATTGATTAATACTTTTAATAGTAATTGTTTTCCCTACGCTAACTACATTTTTGTCTCTAACCAATAAAACAATTTGATGGTACCACTAAAATTTTGGTTTATAGTAATTGGATCTAACGTGCATGTCGGAAAATAATTAAAAAAGGAAAATGTTCTAGATGAAGGAAAAAAAACTCACCATAAATAAAAAGGAGAGAACAAGAGATAGATAGATAGATACATTGAACCTAGACATATACCCACCCAAACTAAATACGCCTATTAATAAAGAACGTTCAAGAATCAAACACAAACACAAAGCAAAACAAAGAACATAGAAAGAAACAAGAAAAGGAGAAAAATCCTCAAAATCTTTCTAAAAAACTATTAAAGAAGAAAATGGGGAAAGGAGGAAACTATGTGACGGTGGCTGCTTCAGAGGTGGAGGAGCTACGGAGGAAGAACGGAGAGATGGAAAAGGCGGTGGAGGATATGAGGAAAGAGATGTTACAGTTGTGGCGGCGGACACAGGTGGCTGAGGAGGCTGAGGAGCGTCTCTGCTCTCAGCTCGCTGAGCTTGAAGCTGAATCTTTAGACCAAGCTCGTGATTACCATTCTCGTATCATCTTCCTTATGAACGAACTCTCTCGTGTCTCTTCCTCATCAGAGTCGGGCTCTCCTTAGTATAGATATTTGTGTTGCGGATAGATTCTTAGATTGTTGGATGTAAACAAAATTTGGCTCATGTCAATGCAAATTTGTAGAGTATTTTTGTTTTTGTTTTCAAATCTTGAATTTCTCGTCGGGAATTCAATATAAATTAAAAACCGATGTTGTTGCTTGTTCATCCGATTAGTCGGAGTTTGGACAAAAGTCAAAACACATATCTAGTCCTAAATCTAAAAATATAAAAATTGTCGGAAAAAGGTCTTTGAAAATAAAGCAATATATATTCGACTTTTTGGTTTGAAATTAAGAACTTTAATGTTGTTTAAAAGACCATCCAAAATTGTTTGAAAGCAATTTTTAAAAAAAAATCCATTTTCATATGTAAAATATCCAGTTGTAAGAAAATCTTGAATAATTGAAATAACAAGTTTGGTCAAAGTTATTTGCAAATGAAGATTTTGTTTTTAGGTTTTTGGACTATTTTTAATCTATATGTATTTTAATCTATGTGTCTGTGAAGAACTTTTTGGCTTCCGTTGAGTTGTTGATATTGCAACAGTGGTTTTGGTCTTTGATAAAGTTTATTGTAAGAGTTTCTTTGGGGACATTTTAAGTCAAGCTAGCTAGTCGAAAGCACAATAATGAATATCATTTGTGTTTGTTTGAGAACAAATCTAGCTTCTTCTAACATACCATCCCTGACCTGACTTTAGATTTTGTTTTCTTCTTATGTTTTGTCAACCAAGAATTCAAAATACATAAACTCCATTATGCGATTAAAGAATACTAAGTATATTTCCATTCCACTTTGAAATATTTTAAAATACAAAAATGGAGCTTAACATTGAGCTTGAAGTTTTTTATCTTATCTCGAAACAAAAAAAATGTGTCATTATACACAAGATTCGTCGACCTAAAGCCTATAGGATGGTGAAGATAATGTGATCTTTACCAGAAATAATTGGAAAGCTAAATCCTAAAGAGAAGGATAGGATAATTTGTTGGCAAATAAAAAGATGCCATATATTATCGATATATGGCCTCACATCCCATGCCTTGGAGTCATTTTCATGAGTATATATATGTGTTTATATCAATTATTATTTAATGTTCTAGATGACTATGTGATACCTAACGTAAACAAAATAGAAAATAAACAATCCATTTTTGTAACTACAACCCATAAAGTTTTGAATGGTAAAAACGCAATCGGTCTCTTTTGGAAATTTAGGATGGTCAAGATTTAAACTTCCAACTATTAAAAGATGCGAAACTCCATCGTATTTATCTCACATTGTGCTCCAAATTTGGTATCTCTTTTTCGAGTATTAGATGTATTACTTTAGGTTTGTAACTCATCTTTTTACATTGAAACTCGGCTTGTTTATTCTTATATTTCTCTTGAAAAGTAGAAACATTGCATAGTCGGAAAAAAGCATATTCGATTCTTATATTTTTCTTGTCAAGAATATGAAACTCGGAATATTGAATCATTTCATTATTAACGCCAAAATCACTACAGTTTTTCCTTCTTTCTATTGTTTTGTTTTTGTTTTTGTTAAAACACAATGACCACTACACACGAGTCACCGACAATGACATTTCACATGGTTTTTATTACATGATTTTTATACTTATTATTGTAGTGGAGATATTTTGATTATTAAAGTTGCAGGCGATACACTTTTGTTCTTCAAATGATTTCAGTCATTTAGCGATTTACATATTTCTTAACTCTTGACCATAAGAGAAACACACATACAGTTGACGTTATTTGGTCAGTTTAAAACTTTTAAAGAATATGGAGAAGGTTTTCGTTAAAAGAAAATTTAATATAATAAATCTGCAACAGAAGCAAAAAAAAAATGAAAGTTTATTGCTAGCAGCCTAGCAACATCAGCCACCAGAAAAATAAAAAATAATAATAGAGCTTCAGATCCAATAATATAAATTACTATATAATAACATCTTACAAAAGACAAAAGATTCAAAGACAGATAGGCTTCTCAAATCTCAACCACGACTTCCCTTTTTGCCCTTGAGCTCAGGGTCCCTGTATAATATAACCAACCACGCAATTCACTTCAGCTAATGAATTCAGAGATCCATGTGTCTGAAACTAGAGCCAGAAGTTAGATTTCAAACCTCTGGATGTGGTCTAGTATCAGTAGCCTTGGTCCAGGAGGGATGCTTACGTCTCTTAGCGCACTGTACACACAAAGAGTTTAAGATTTCGATATAAGACAAGTTAGTCTTAGTTGAAATAGATTACGTAACGTCAAAACCTCAAAGACATTATAGTACCTATCAGTGAGCAATGGCAAAGTTGGATCAGCTAACAAACCCTTCTTGAAGTTCTTCTCGTACTTCTCTAAACCTAGTTTCAACAGCATAGATCTCCCCCGTGTGTAATAAGGATCTTCAATGGTTGGTTTAGAGAACCTTTCACCCAACTGAAACAAAACCAAATAGATGAGAATATAAAACTCATGTTTCAAGAAGAGTATTGTCTCCTATATATGATATGGTCACTCACCTTGAAAAACACTCCTTGAAAAAGAGCGAAACCAGCTGCAGTAGCGATTGCATTACCAGGCTGTCCTTGTAACCCTGCGCTCACCAGAGAATACGCAGCTCCAGATCCTAATGCTGCCACCACACTGCACAATCCTAAACACTGAGAACCTTAAGTTGTTTCATTTTAAACATCAGAACGATCATAGGAATGATCATAGAAGCAATAAATGATGAAAACAAAAAAAAGAAAAAGAAAAGTCATATTTTGTTCTTTTCATGAATTCAATTCTCTAACTGAGAAGCTGATTTTGACATAAACACTAGTTACAGACACTAATTGTCTCTATCAACAGCTCTAGAGTCGAGTTTCTAAGATCATTAATGAAACAGCAATACAAAGCTTAGTGAAAGCTACAGCTACAATTTTACAAGGATCAAAAAATGAAACTTACGCAGACTCTAAATCTTCTTTGCCTCTAATCCGTTTCATAATACAAGCAATACCAGCATTAACACCTGTTATAGCTGCAAAGTTCCGAGCTTGAACCAATGGCCCACCCACAAGACCCTACACAATTTCAGAAACCAAATCTCTCTTTTTCATAAACCAAAAACTTCACACAAAAAAAAAATAGCAATAAAACACCAAATTTAGGGTTTAAAAACCTGAGTTTGCTTCAACGAAGCCATGGCTTGAGGGTCGATACCGGATTGAGGCATTTCAGGGGAGAGAGTTCCCATAAGACCACCGATGAATGCTCCTTGAACTCCGCCCATGGCGGTGACGATGGCGGCTTCTACAGGTAACTTCTGCTTCGACAACCATGACTTGAAACCAGTCTCTACCTCCTTGAATTTGACTTGAAACTGCTGAATTGGATTTTGTTGATCTTTCATTAAGCTTATCACCGCCATTGTTTCTTGCTTCTTCTTGTCTTCTCCGTTTTTCCCCATCTCTTCTTCACTGTCACTTTTGCTTTCTTCTCTTCCTTCTTCTCTTCCTTCTTCTCTTATCTCTCCCTCATTTCCATTTTTACGATGTATTTATTGGGCCTTAACAGGCCCATAGGATGATAATAGATTAGTCTAATTGGGCTTTCTACGTGGGGATAGTATTGCCCTTGCGACCAAACACTTGGAAACCCAAACGATCAGTTTATTGCCCAATCTTCCCGCGTCTTTCACACACTTCGATCTCGCCGCCGGCGAGAGCTTTGCTTCTTCCCTCTGTCAAATTAGATTCATTTCACAGCTCTCGCCTCCGGATTTCAACCTCCATTGATTTGCAAATAGCTCAATTTTGTATTTTTGTTCAGGTGAGCTTCAATTTCATGAAATTTCGCATCAATTTTATGGTTTTTAAGGTCTCTATTAGGGTTTTGAATTCGCGAGCTGATTTTGTTTAAATTGAGTTGATATTGAAGTGTGGAAGAATCTCGGATTTTTGTTTTGAGCTCTGAAGAAGTGAATTATGAGCAGCTCTAGAGAGGAATCTCCGGATCCCGATTGGCTTAGCTCTTACGAGGTTTCCGATTCAATCTGATTTTTTTTTCTTCTTTTTTGTTGTTGAATGGTTCTGTTTGCATTTTACAGAAACACAATTTAAAAATGGAAACTTTTGTTACGCAGGCACCTACCACTTCGCTGGTGTCACTATCATCACTGTCTAAGTCTTCTCCAGATGATAGTCCTTATAGAGAATCTGAAATCAATTCGTCTCTCCCTGTGCCTGATGATAGTGAAGATACTGTGATTGTTGAGAAAGAATCTGCGGAGTCTGTGTCTAGGAAGACTTCTAAAACAAAGGTTGTGACGAAGCAAGTGAGTATCGAGCAAGTGTTTTCTAGAAAGAAGAAAGCAGACGCTAGTCTCGACCTTGAAGGTATGGAATCTTTTTTTCAGTTGATGCTCTGAGATTAAGAAAATGAACATTATGGATCATTTGTTTATTGATAGAAGCAAGGAAGAGACTAGCAATTTCTGATTTTTGGGGGAGTATTATATAACTGTTGAGCTCTTAAAAGCATGTTTTTGACTGGAGATTCATTTGCAGGGAAGCACAATGGAAGCAAGCATAAGGATGCTCAAGTAAGAAACTTTTCGACACTGTCTCCATCATACTCCGTAGTGCTTTCGTGCCTCTACTTGCCTTAGTGGGTAGTTGTTGTGATTCGGGCTTTACTTGATAGCATGTTATCTGTTTGATAGTTGAATTGTATTGTCAAGATAGTGATATACTAGTTATAAACTTCCTCTTGAGCAGCTTTTCCAGCTCTATGAGCGATGATGGATTTAGTTGGCGATCTCTCATCTGCACTCTATCTGTCGTAGTTTTGTATTTCAAGGGTTTGTCGTTTACATGGATCTTTTTAATTAATGAAGTATATTATTATCCTCGGGGTTTAAAATGGCTAATTCTTAATTTTGGGTGGTGTTGAGAAGTTATGATAACACTGTTTGTTTTTCTATTTAGCAGGGAGGAGATGATTCTGTATGTCTTCTCTCATCTGATTCTGAACCATCCTCCAGTAGTCCAGTAAAGCAGGAAATGAGTGTGCCAATTGAAAAGGATGCTAAAGAGGGAGAACCTTCAGTTAAGAAGGCTTCAAAGGAAAAATCTCCAAACTCAAAGCTGAAAAGTGCTCGCAAGACACCCAAGAAAGAAAATAGTGAACAGGAAATTATGAAAAACGAAGGTAAGAATTGTAGCAAAGTTTTGCGAATTTAGGATTCCTCTAAAGCAATGTAACTGTTCATTTACCATGCAGATAAAGATACAGATGCGATTATAGCCGAGGAAGTAACAACGGATCAGAAGATCAAGCCTTCTTCTGTAAGGACCTTGTTCGAGACCACTATCGTTTTTTCTTATCTAGTTCTTCCTTATGACTAATATACAAATTCCAGGGCTCAAGTTCAAGATTGCCTTTGGTACTTTCCGAGAAGGTGAATCGTACGAAGGTAATGCATATTTGTTTCTTTGCACATGGTTTTACATTCGACGTTTATATATCATTGCTATGGCGTCTGGTGACACTTATGTTCTGGAAAGGCCAAACTGCATCCATTTTTCAATGTTTTATTTGTAGATATAGCACAGTGATTAACAAAAACAATGAACTATATTTACAGGTGCTCGTTGAATGTGAAGGGGACTCGATAGATTTGAGTGGAGACATGGGGGCTGTTGGACGCGTGGTTGTTTCAGAAACTACCGGGGACATGTACTTGGACTTGAAAGGCATGTTCCCTCAAATATAAATATCGCTCTGACTTCACTCTTCATGCTTTTGATTTTCTTCTTGCATCAAAATCCCAAAATGGTTCTCTTTAGTAACACTTTATCTTTCACTGTTTCAGGAACGATATATAAATCAACAATTATTCCATCAAGAACATTTTGCGTAGTACGTTTTTTGTTATTATGTACCTTCTCATCGAATTGTAAGGGCACTTAAGCTATACAATTTACTCACACCAGATATCTTGCATTTCAGGTTAACGTAAGTCAGTCAGAGGCAAAGGTTGGTAATTTCTTTTGCGCTTTCTTGTTTCAATGCATATGTATGCTGATACCATCTTAAGTTGTTTATATTCCTGCTCATAGATCTTGACTTTGTGTGTACTCTAAACGGTTGGTGAAACTAAATTTTAGCTGTTTGTTGGAAACTAAATAGCCTAAATTTGTAATATATGTTTCCTTGTCAGATTGAAGCTATTATGAATGACTTCATACAGCTGACACCACAATCTAATGTCTATGAGGCAGAAACAATGGTGGAAGGTTAGCTTGTTTTCTCAGTCTGTTTTGAGAAAAACGTTATTGCTACCTTGTCTTCTTGTAGCACTATTGTGGATTGTTAAACTGGTTTTACACAGATGCCTACTTCTCCGGCTAATTTTGTGACTCGTTCAGGCACTTTGGAGGGATTTTCGTTCGAATCAGATGATGAAGCTAACAAAAACACCAAGACTGGTTCAAAGCCAGATGATCAAAGTGAAGGCGCAAAGGAAGTAACCAACACAAAAGCCAAAGCCAAAGCCAAACCAAAAGGCGAAAATGTACAATGACAAAACTCAGAATTCATTCTATGAAATCGTTATTAATCCCTTACACTAAAGTATATTAATTTCGTGTGAAATCTTTGCAGGTTTTGGGAAAAAAGAGAGCAAATTCTGCTCCTAAGAAGCAGCAACCAGCAAAAAAGGCTAGAAATTCTGCTCCTAAGAAGCCAAAAACCAAGAAATGAGTTGTGATTTTGATACCTCCCAATCTTTTTTTAAACGTGACATTTCCTTTATTCAGTTGAGATGAACATTATTATATACATGAAATAAATATAATAGTTTTACAATTTACATGTAAGAGTTATGAAGCCAATTCAAACAATTCAAGATAATGTAAGAATCTCTGGGGAAGACAGTAAACATAATCTAGTTGTTTCCTTGTATATACAGTTTTGTATCACATGCTGTGCCCGATTGCCTTAAAGCAGTTAGACTGAAGCCAAGAAGCAATAAGACAGGGAAAGGTCGAAGAATGTTGGACGAGGAGTGACTCTCTGCAACTCTTTGACTCTGATCCTGAATTGGGGGATACATAAACTGGTCGTTTGGATCTTCGTTCACGGTAGGAGGAGACATGAACTGCCCATTCCCATTCTGATTCTGAGGTGGGGGAGTCATTGATTCCCCATTTGGTACAGGTGGGTTCTGGGACAGAGGAGCCATAGGTTGGCCGTACTGATCTTGAGTCGGAGGAGCCATAGGTTGACCGTACTGATCTTGAGTCGGTGGAGCCATAGGTTGACCGTACTGATCTTGAGTTGGGGGAGCCATAGGTTGACCGTACTGATTCTGAGCCGGAGGAGTCATAGGTTGACCATACTGATTTTGAGTCGGTGGAGCCATAGGTTGCCCAAGCTGATTCTGAGGCGGGCTAGGAGGATCCGAGTTCTGGCTGTCCGGTCTTTTTAACCTGGATTTGATAGGAACAAAATAATCATATCAAAAATCTGCAAATATTATTTTGAAAGGCATTGTAACAAAGTGAAAGAGAATATCATATATACCTGCCAGGGCAGAAGATAATGGCATATTCAGAAGCCTTGCAAGTGAAAGTACTGGTTCGATCATCAAATGCATAGCTATAAGCTCTGGGACAAGCTCTCTTAAAGATGGAAGAATATAAAGACGGTCTGCATGTGGTTGGGTTAGCAAATTGACCGCTGCAACAGTACTGGTCCAACCCAAAGGCCTCACAAGCGCTCTTGCATGCAACAACTCCTCCTCTCTCTGCCTCTTCCTCTCCCATCACTTGAAGCTCCTTTGGACAGCTTATGTTGATGTCAGCAACACATCCTGTAGCATTACAAGCTCCAACCAGTCCACCACCTGTCGGGAGAGCAACTATGGGAAGGTTATACCCATCAACGAGACTGACATCATAGAAATCTTTGTCATCAGAACCGTGGCCAAGCGTGATCTCGAAAAGTGATGTCGGCGGGGCTGCACCACTACCGTCGCACTCCAGCTTCCCGCCACAGTCACCGGTTGTACATTTTCCCGCACCGTTAGCATCAAAATTGCAGCCAGTCCTAGCCCATATCCGACCTGACCAGCCTAGGGATGAGGGAATCCTAAAAGACTGTCCTACATCAAGCCTGAACCCTGTGGTGGGTAGTGGCTGGGTGCCAGAGCCTGCAAGAGTTCCAGGCCATATAGTAAAGGGACAGTTATTCGTGATGACGAACGTGGATGCATCAGAAACAGAGAACAGTAGAGAAACATATACAAGAAAAGCCATAGGAACCATTGGTGATCTTCCCATTATCGTATAAAGGTTTAAGATTTCAGAAGTATGGGTTTAGCTGGGAGGTCCTTGGACCAGGGTTTATACCAAATAAAATGTAGAGGGAGAGAAGGATTCAATGTTGAAGCGGTGAAGTTGCTTTAGAAAGCTTCAAGCCGCAAAACATTTGGATTTAGGGGTTAGCATTACTCTTAGGACACACTGGCCTCTCCGACAAGGCAATTCTTTGCCTTACTTCCCCAACCTCATCCATATTATTCTATTATTATAAAACTAATGAAAGCTCTATAAAAATAGGTAAGAGAATCTACACTAATTCCTTCTCAAATAAAAAATACATTAAAAAGCTTGATTCAGATCCAGGTTCATTGTTGATATAGTTATGAATAATCGAATAAGTAACCAATATCATCTTTGGTAAGAAATACTAAATGACAAAAAAAATTCTTTCATGGCAATCAAATTTGTAAATTCTTTAATTTTTGTTTTTAAAACGAACCTCAAGTATTCAATAATGAATAGTGAAAAAATTTCGTTTAGCTATAAGGGAGACATTCTCGTACTGTTATCTTATCGTAGCGGCCGAGTCAACATTTGATACTTTGCCAACTTCTTCGGAAAAGAATCTTCCACGATCCCAGGAAGCATCGAAATACCTAGACATCTACCTTTCTGTCAGCTAAAATATTGCATTAAATCCACGTTGAAAGAATACAATTTGAATCAACATTTCACATTCTCACTTCTACCTATGAAGCAAACCATTGAGATTTTTTTACAAAGCCCTCTATGTTTCTATCTACAAGTTGCTGCAAACCAAGAAATTATGTTTTATGTGACGACTACATGGGTTTTTTTATTTATGAGCTAATACAGATCATCATTATATACACTTAAGAGTAGGTGATTTTGTAGACTATGGCCTAGGACTACAACAAACAGTTAGTAAACGAGGGGGTAGTAAGTAGGCTGACTTACCAAGACTTCAATTAAGGTGGGAGTAACATAATAGCTCAGATTCCATCCGGGACAGGTACTATATACAAGTTGTCTTCGTAAGAAATTTTACATTCTAAAGAGATTGTACCTGGTCACAGATATTTAAAAAAATATCAGAATCTCAGGTATAGCCACAAACAAAAGTCATATTCATCACGAAAAAGTTACATGGCAGAAGATAAGAAACATGTAGTTAAAGAGCAAGGCAGGTACAGGTACAGTAGCAGAGCTCATAAGTAAATAAAAAAAAAAGGATAACAATTCTGTGAACATCATATTACATATTTACCAGGTTTAGCTGATAGCTTTGATAACAGTTGGCTGACCACCTCCTCGTGGGGTAGTTCATACTTATTCAATGCCCTCCTTCCTCTCACAGTTATGGAGCATCATCTTATGTTGCCAATGAATAAGCAAAAGCATGTTGTTTTCTGCTGAGCACCAACATAAGAGGACCTGCAAAGCAAGGTTTAAACTTCCAAAAGTTAGACTTATGCCTTTGATAAAGAAAATTCAAACAGTCAAATCACAACTATACACTCCTGAATTGCAACATTTGAAACCTGCACAAAAACACAAACAGAAAACATTTTCAGAATCTCAAGCACACATCCTTCAAAGAAAAGGAAGTTGAATAGAAAACATAATTTGTTAGAATAAGGTTTCTATCAGAACAGATTAAGGGGATTTTTCTACAGGATAACAAACCAGAAACTATTCTTTATCTTGAGGAACCTATGCTGCATTGGTTAGCAATGTAAAAAAATCCTGTAGCACCACACTTACAGAAAATCACCAATGGTGTGTCAGTCTCTGCGTAATGGTAGGACCCTAAAAGTCATGGTAGCCAAAACAAGATACATAGCTGTATAAAAGCCTGCCTAAATATCGAACCAATCACAAGAAAACCCGAAGGTGCACAAGAAGAGATATCAAACATCACAAACAAGAAGAAGCAAGCTTTGTTAATTCTATTTCACCTAAATGCGAGAGCAGTAAGATCCATAATAGAGCAGTAGAATTATAAAGTCTCTCCTACATAAGTACTACATAGAGTTCAACAATACCAAAGATAAAGCTCTTTTTAATGCAAGGGGATACCTAGACCCCCCTGCTAGAGCAATAGCAGAATGTCTCTTATCCATAGTTGTTCAAAAGAAAAGCGAAAAGGAAGTTATTCTACTTGAGATAAAGAGCCTCTCATTCTCGGGAATCTCATCGAGGAGATCGACATTGGATCTTCTAACTCAAGTCCATTCCATCTCCAGCTGGGCTGCAGATGGGACTCACAGTCACAGCAGAGAAAGACCTCTCAAAAGGAGAAGTGTGACGACGACGCTTAAACGAACAGCTCTCAGAAGGATGACTCTCAGCGTCAAGCTTCCTGCGGACCCCTTTAACCGCCTGCTCCTCAACTGGCGAGAGAGGGAAAATCCGGCCACTTGCTCGGCACATAGAGCTATGGTTATCATAGAGAATCCTCTGGTTACAGTTCTTGTCGCAGACATGAGTCAGTCCAGTTAGTTTGCAGCGGTACATATTCCCACAAACATTTTCATTCTCACATTTCCAATCACATTTGTGGCACTGGTTGGGTCCATCGCAATCGCGACCCAGAATTGCAGACAAGTAAATAACATTGGCAGAGCTAACCATGGTAGATTTTCCAAATACCTCCATCTTGTTGATACTCTGCAGAACCCAAGAAAGCCGAAGATACCATCAATTATCATCACAGACACGCGTAGATCACTCCACATTTTAGCTAATTAATTCCAAAACTTCACAAATCTCTTTAAGATCACATGAAATTTCATATACAAGAAGATTCAAAAAGCCAGACTCCGGAGCTAAGCTATAGATAGCAGAAACGACGATAATTCATCTCTAAGAACCATATTGACATCTAAAATTGAAATGATTCGCATGAAATCAATTCGTTAGACCTAATTTTTAGCAGAGTGCTAGCTGCAACATATAGCTGCCAGATCCAATGGTATAATGACGAAGATTCTCCATGAAATTAACAATTTTAGAAGCAAATACATAGATTAAGATATATGAGATAGAGACAGAGAGAGAAATACCTGGAGAAAACGAAGACTCGGAAACCAAACCCTAATTTTGACTCGAGAGAAATGGTAGCTATGAGGAAGAAGAACAAAGTGAGGGAACAAAGAAGATGAAGATATTTATAGATTCAACTCAACACTGTCTTCTAACGGTTATTATTTAACTCCGTTAATAAACAGTCCCACTAAACGGGTCCCACCACCTCTTTTTTTCCTTTTTATATTATTGTTTATTCATTTTCAAAACATGTACTTAATTAATTCGTCTATTTATTCCCATTTTTTTTAGTTTGTCTTATCTCCACAGAGATAGATAATAAATCACGTGTCATTTATTCAATGGTTTGTCTTATAAACGGGAGATAATAAAATATATAAACAAATCCCCACCCAAATTTCACCTATTTTTTTCTATCTTCTTATAATTTACCTATTTGACTCTATGCGGAATTTCACCTATTAAATCTTTATATTTGATAAAAAAAATGGTTATTATTAAGTTCGGATAATGAGATAACCCATATGACTTGAAAATAAAGAGACTTTTATATTTTAAACTAAATTGTATTTCATTCATTTACATAGAAAAATAGGAAAAGAAAAAACGGTAAGAGAGGGAACACTTTGGCCCACCTAACTTGATCCGTCTTCTTTGGTCTTTCACATCTTTTTCACTTTTTATTAAAGTCTTTAAAAACTTACTACTAGTTTTGAAATTTTGACTTTTTAACCAATGATGATATGATTTGGGGTTAGTTAAAAGCCCATTTGCGACTTAACAAAAAAAAATGTTAATCTCGGATTGGAAAATCACATTGTTAGAATTGGTTTAGTTGGTTATTTATTTTGGTTGTATCTCACATTTATATTATATATAAACTCATAGTACATTCATTATTACATATTAATGAAAAAAACACTTTATTTACTTTTTGGCTCAATTCTGACGACTACTATAACCACGCTGTCTGTATAAGCAAACAAACTTTGCATAATGATTTCAACTAATTGATTGTGGTGAAGCCAACAATAGATTTGGCCTCTAAAATGATATCAGATGTTTAACAAACTTGTATGAGTTTTTATATGATCAATTTCTTCATAAATCGGCTTTGATTGCATTTACATAGCAAAGAAAACTAGGAATTATGTTGCTTCTCTCATTTCTTTCACACAAGTTCAATTTTACAATAGTGATGATTCTTGATATGCTTATGCCAATCGAAACTTCATTAGAATATACATCTCATAACTAATATAAAAAATGATTTATTTCAGTTTTCACTAAATTATTGAATTTTATTTATACAAATCATTTTTTGTCAGCGTAATTAATAAAAAGAATTTAAAACAAACTATTTGCACCTTATGGTGGCATGAAAACAAAATTGAGTATGTAAGCATTTTCAGTTGTTTGGCTTCAAATTGTTTTCAAAAATAATATTTTCAAAATGAAGCCAGATTTTCTACTGGTTTACTTCATTTTTTATTTCAAAAAAACAATCTAGGTATATTCTAAATTTATTTATCTATTAACTATTAACAATAAAATTTATCCCATTTATTTATTTAAGCCAAATAATATAATAAATTATGATCTTATCACAGTAAAATGGTCTGGCAAATTTTCTAAAACCTATCTGGCATATTTAGACAACTATGTATGTTTTGGCAAATTTATTTTTAGTTTGCGTATATTTGGCAAACTTATTTAAAACTATCACCAATAATTCATCAATCATCTCAATTACCAAACTATAAACTTATATAAAAGACTATTCACTAGTATTTCAAAAATATAAATTAATTGGTTTGATTAATACATAATCATGAATATATGAAGAGTAGAATAAAGATTTAAGAAAATAAATGAATTTTATACTTTGGTTGGGAATAGTCACTAACCAATACTTCTTTTTATTTCTTAGAACAAAGTATCCATTGTAACGATTCATTATATAATGATATGATCCCAAATGTTAAAAAAAAAAAGGGATTCATACAAAAATTCTTAAAAACTCAAAGAGGTTGTACAAATGTTGTTGTACTATAGTGGTAACTGGTAAATATTCCCACACTCATATTTGGTAAAAGAAAATTATGAAATTTTAAAATTAATTGGATAATATATAAAAAAATGTTTAGGTATAAGTTAATAACTTAAAAATCATGTTGTAAATAACTTTGAAATTTGAGAATGTGCAAATACTATTCATTTCTTAATTTTGAAGATAAAAATAAAAATACTAATAAAAGGATATCTTATTGTTCTTTCAAAATAAATGAAAATGTGAAATTTAAAGTACTATTACAAATTATATGTTTTTTTGCCACAAACATTAGATTCAGAAACATCATTAACCAGATCAACTCCTTTTGAAGAACATGATGAGTCGAATATACCGGATTTACCGATTCAATAAATCAGAGCAATAATTGAAATTACACTTGCATTTTTCATAGATCCACAATCAAAACTTTAATCTGAAGAGATTAGGTAAGATCCAAGCTTGAATTGATCAAATAAAAAGAAAATAGTAAGAAATCGAAAATCGCAATTTCATATTGAAGAAAATGGTAAAACATAAGATAATGGATACAAAAAATAACTAACTTGTCCGGTTTAAAAATTATTAATCAGAATAAAATCCTATATATTAAGATTAAAGAAAAAAAAGATAAAAATCAGAAAAAATCGAAAAAGATAAAACAAATAAAACAAATTGAGTTGAGCTCATAACTCTAATATCATAACAGTAAACCATATGAAAATCTTTCTTTTTTAGTTTCAGTTAGTTTGTTACAG
The DNA here is from genome assembly GCA_963555745.1 of Cardamine flexuosa. Taxonomy (NCBI): domain Eukaryota; kingdom Viridiplantae; phylum Streptophyta; class Magnoliopsida; order Brassicales; family Brassicaceae; genus Cardamine; species Cardamine flexuosa. The sequence goes on along the minus strand of OY743216.1, from coordinate 8,767,954 downwards.
TATTTATAATACTCAGACATTGTTGACTATAGATAAGGTTGACTATAGAAGTGTTTACTAACTCTCTTAACAAATGAATGATCTATACTTAATTAATGAATACTATACTTGGTACTTGGTAGAAACCACAATACAATAAACACATAACGGACGTAAATTGTAGATAAATGTTAATACAAATGGTATTTAAGAAACTATATTTATTGTTTAACTGTTATATATAAAATCGTTTCGATAACGTAATTTTGTGAACATTTTTGTTTTAATTTTAAATACTAATATGGGATCATAGGAATTCAAATCATGTATATACCACTCATGTACATGAACCACGTGTTAGCCTAATAGTAGATAAACCCACGTGAAGACGTACGGATGCTACTTCGAGACTTGATTTAAATTTCGTTCATATAAAGTCAACGAAAGGCTTTAGTTAATGGTAACGGTAACATGTCACACACTCGCAATTAAATGTTAAATCTTAATATTTGTTTAGCTCTCCAAGCACCTCTCATAGATCTCTTCTTAGGACTTGGTGAGTTGGTGGTAGTGGTTGTGGAAAGAACATGCAATAAACGGCTCTGCTTTGTAGCAAGTGGTGCCACAACGTACACAAATAAATGAAAGGGTATATAAGCTATATATTGTATATTCTTTCTTTTTTGGTTAAAAGCTATATATATTCTTTAAAGAAATTTATTATTTTCTTTAAAGTCCGGATTTTACATAATTTTTTTTTTTGTAATTGAGTTATTGATGTACAATAATCATAACAAAAATAACAAAAATGGGCAACATCGTTTTAGTGTTCCTCCTCGAAGAATATTCCGATCGGCGATAGCATATTATCAGCTGTGAAAAAAATATTGACGTCATAGACAGTATGTGGGCCTTTAGTGGGCCGTATATGTTCTCAAAAGTTTTCCAATTTCCTCAAAATTTTCCTTTATTGGTATTTTTCTATTTTTTCAATTTAAAGAGCCACATTCATTTATTTTTTATTTTTTATCGGTCCAAAAAAAAAAAAAAAAAAAGAGCCACATTCATTTATTTTTTATTTTTGTATCGGTCCAAAATAAATTGTTTCTAAATTCTACATATATACACTTTTAATTTTCTTTTACAATTCACAAGCTGTTATTAAAAATGAATTTGGTTATGATGGCTCAACGTTTTATAACTTAAACAAAATTTTCATTATTTGCGTTTATTTAAATAGAGTATGTAAAGCCCTTTATCAAAGAAAAGAAAAGAAAAAAAGAGAGTATGTTGGAAGTTGGAACGAAGTTTGTAATTAAAAATTTTGTGGAGTGCATGTGTTCTGAAACTTTTCGCATGCTTTTGACTTGCAAGTTGTTGAAAGGAAAAACTTTGGGGTGCGAGTTGTTGACAAGCAAAATGCAAAATTAATTACATACATCTTCTGCATGTTTTTTTGTTGTTGTTAATCACTAGTGGACCTTTTAAGTACAAATGGTCAACATTAATTAATCATAAAGTGGATACGAAATTAAAATTTTATACTTTTGATATTATTAATTTGTTAGCATTTCAGTTCAGCCTATAGCGGAAGACAAAATTTAAGATAAACACCCCAAACAATTTTTGTTTTTTCCTGATAAAGATTTTGGAATTACTAGTAAAATTTTGAAACATTTTTTATACATTTTGTTGTATTTAGAACCCCAAAAACAAACATTTTCTATGGTAATATTTTAAACTACATGTATTACATTTTTAAAAGGTTGTAAGGTTAAACGTGGAAGATCAAAGAAAATAAAATCATATTAGTAAATTCGGTTTAAAAAAAAAAAACGTTTGACGTCAAAAAAAAAATAATAATTAAACGTTTATGATTTGTCTTTTTCTTTTTTAATCACAACCAACAAATTGTATAGTCTTTTATAATTCATCAAAGCTTCGTTATTCCCGTGAATTGAAACAGAAATTTTAATATTGTAGTTGTAGCAAGTATTGCAATACTATTTTTTTGCATCCAAATAGTAAAGGTGGTCAAAACTCAAAATAAATTCTAAACAATAATACTCTTTGAATTTTATTAAACTAGAGGTGAATCTAATTTCAAATACTTAGATGAGTGCATTTTGTTTTACAAAAATTAACATGTTAAAAAGATAAAAAAAAAAAAAAACTCTAACAACAACAAAATTAAATGTATGTTTGGTAGTGACAAAAACCATTGGTAAAAACCGAACGCCAAATGGCAACGCCCGGTCCAAACTTAACAGCTAGTATTCTTAGTTTACAAGTGGATGTGTCATAATGTGTGTGTGTATGTATACATATTACTAACAAACACACGTTTATAAATAATGACTCAAATCTATAAATAGAGAGGTATAGAGATGAATGAAAGGAATCGGCTGAGAATCCGGGAATCAAGAGAGATAGAGATAGAAAAAGGTGCGCATTAGATACGGAAGGGTCCACGTAAGACCCGTACTCCTCTTTGATTCTCTCCTTCTCCTTCATTTCCTTTTTTTTTTTTTCTCTTTTTTTGTGTGTGATCAATCTCGATCGATCTAAGAAGATGAAGCGTGAGTATTTGGATTACACACTTGTTCCATTAGGGTTAGGTTTGATGTTGTTTTATCATCTATGGCTTCTTTACCGTATCATCCACCGTCCATCTTCCACCGTCGTTGGTCTTAACGCTTTCAATCGCCGCCTTTGGGTTCAAGCCATGATGGAGGTCTTTTTTTCTTCCTTCTTTTATCATTATATGTTTTGCTTTGGTTTTATATTTCCTATGGTTTATTGGTTATTAATTCACATATACATGTAGATTTTTGGTTTTAGATCTTCATGATGATCATTTTCCCGGAAAAAATATATTTTTAAAATCTCGGGATTAAGATTGATTCAGCTCATTGGTGAGAATATATTGCATAACTGTTTTTACGCATAATGATAAATATTAATTAATTGAATATATAAGATTGTGATAAAATGATAAGTGTATGCATGTGTAGAGATTTTCCGGGGAAAGAAAATTCTCTCAAGTTCATTTTGTGTGGGAGGATGTGAGGTTTAGAATCTAATCATCTATGTGTGTATGTGTGTGTGAGTATAATCATCATGCATGCGACTTACCAATTGAAAAGTGATTTTGAAACACTGAAACACTGAAACAGTATCAAATTGTTTTTTTTTCTTTTCCAGGATATTTTCTATTTTTGTTGTTGTTTTCTCATATGTGAACATAATAATAAATGAGTTCATTACCTTAATGTTAAAATCTGGAAATTTCCTAAATAAATGAGTCCCAAGTGTGAAAACTAAATAACACTGAAAAGATGCTTTGCATTTCTGGAAACAAATGAATGCTAATATTCTTTTTTCTTTTAAATATTAGTAATAATTGTTTTCTCCACCAATATTTTTTTTTCCTTTTTTGTTGATTTTCAGATTTCTTGTATATTTTTAGATCACAAACTTACTAATACAAATCCGTTTACAATTAATATAAACAGGACTCATCCAAAAACGGCGTTCTAGCGGTGCAAACGCTAAGGAACAACATAATGGCCTCAACACTATTAGCATCAACCGCAATAATGTTATGTTCACTTATCGCAGTACTAATGACCAGTGGCACAGGTGAAAGATCAGTCTGGTTTGTATTTGGAGACAAAAGCGACCGAGCCTTCTCCCTCAAGTTCTTCTCAATCCTAGTTTGTTTCCTAGTCGCGTTTCTCCTAAACGTCCAATCAATTCGTTACTACAGCCATGCAAGCATCCTCATCAATGTCCCTTTTAAAAAGCGCATGGTTGTTACTTCAGTTGGTCATAATCATGGTAGTCTCATGATGATAAACCAAGACTATGTGGCTGCAACGGTTAACCGTGGAAGCTACTTCTGGTCGTTAGGTCTAAGAGCGTTCTACTTCTCATCGCCTTTGTTCCTATGGATCTTTGGTCCTATTCCTATGTTCATCACTTGTTGTGTTCTTGTTTGTTCGTTGTACTTTCTTGATTTAACGTTTGATTCGATGAAATGTAGCATTGGAGTCACGGACGTAGAGGAGCCCGAGATTAGGAGCTTAGCTCAGAATGTTTAGTAGTTTTAAAAATGGTTAGGGATTCAGAGAGATGGTTTAATGGGATCTTGTAAGTTGTATTGATTCAGGTTCAATGGTAGTTGAACCGTGTCAAAGAGTCACTCTGTTGCTTAGTGAATAAAAATGTCGTCATTTAACAATTGTATGTTAGTTAATTTGGTATATTCGAATATGTGTTATATATGAAGATGGACCACACTATGTTTATTTTCAACCTATTTCTTCAAAAACTATGAAGATAATAGAATCATTTACATAATTAAATAAATATTTTAAAATTCAATTGGGCTTGCATAAAAAAATATTTATAATTTCTAGTTATATAGCTTTTTTGTCCGTTTGTAAGAAATCAACTATGATCATCAAACATAATACTAGGAGGTCGATTTTAATTGTTTTCTGGTCAACCAAATTAACTTAGATCTTCTTAAAAAACTTTATGAAATAGGACAAATGTTAAGAATCCATAAAAATAAAACAAACGTATTAAATATTTAATTCTAGAGATTCAGTAGCTGTGTTGAAAGAATCAAATCTGATATTTCATTTAAAAATATATATATTTCTTTATGCATTAAATAGTATCAGATTTTAAAAATTTAGACTTTCTTGATAGTTTATACGGTAATTTTCAGTGCGCGAGAAATCAAATTATAAAGAATCAAAAGAAAATTAAAGTAAATTTGTTTGTTAATAAACAAAATAGGATAGTCATGTGTTGACTGTTGAAATGAAAATGGAAATCCAACTATCACGATTGCACTGACATCTGTAATACGTTTTAAAAAGGACAATATGGTCTGGATTTAGTGCACTGCTACTTTAAAAACTTTAATCTGACGTTAAAGATGGCTGAGGAAAGGTTTAATGGTTTGAATTGACTTTGAATGGTTTAAACGCATACGTGCAAATAGGGATTTTTTATTTTAAATAGAAACAAAAACGAAAATGAACATAACTAAAGTTTTAAGACAAATGTTTGATACAATTTTCAGTTTTGTTCCTACTATTTTAATTTTTAGCTAATATTTTTTATATTGAATATATTAATAAAAGTAAAATAAAATAAAATTAATTGTCTTTTAATATGTATGAAACAAATTAGAACGGTATTTAATATGAAATGGAGGAAGTAGTTTGGAGGAGAACCACTCAAATACAAAATATGCAACGTCAGAGTCGCAACAAGTCACAGCACAATGCGCAAGATGCCGACAAATTGGACCCAAAACTGAGGAACGAAAATCTAAAGTGACCCTTGTCAAGTTGTCATGATTCCCAGAAAGAGTTAAAACTGATTTGAAAACAAAGCTTGGATAGGGTTGTGTCGTCATCAGGTACTTCGTTATCCAAACAACTCGTAATTCTGCTGACTTCAAAAAGTATGTATAGTAAACTGAATTGAAAAAAAAAATCACAAACGCATATTTTTGCCTAGGCGTACTTAGGTTTGAGTTACTTCAAACACTAATTTATGCATCTACGTTTACATGTGTAAACTGCCAACTAAAGTTTTACATTTACAAAAGTAAAATATTTATTGAACTATCAAAATAAGAAGATGTTTATGCTAAATATTTTACTCTTACATAAATATCAGAGTGAAATATTTACTTTGTTTATTGAATAATTTTCAGTCCAAACAATAAAATATAACGAATTTAAAAAAATAAAATAAAGTAAACATATTTTATATTGAATAAAGGCAGAATTCTTTCTTTTATTTTGCGTTTGCGTTTATTTTTAAAACTTACATATGAACTATGAAGATTACAATATTATAACATGTAAACTCAAATGCACAATTTTTTTACGTTCCTTAACCTGTCATGACATTGTTATGTTTGACATTTTACGTTCGGCGATTGTGTTTAGAAATGCCAAATACAATACAATAACGCAAAATGTCAAACGCAATGTTGGTTAGTACGATTACTTGGGGATACAACAAATATACAAATTCGGTTCAACGGGGTTCTCATTTGTTGGGCTAAAATAACACACTCTATTAGTAAGATGGGCTGGCCAATTGTGTAATTAGGTTTCTATTTAAAAACAATTGGAAACTAATGAAAACAAAAAAAAAAAAGTTTGTGCGACTTCTTTTCACTAAACAATAAAAGACTAAAATACCCGTATTTCAAAAATAAATGACTGAAAATTTCCGTATTTGAGAACTAGTACTAAAAATCCTACAAAGCTTACTTGACCTTATCCACGTGTCATCTACGTGTCAATATATGATTCGTCAACTGACATTTCTGTTTGAGTCAACAACACTTTACTCATGTACCCCTGTTTCCCCAAGCTAATTAATTATTTTACTCCTCGATTTCAGGGTTAAAACAGGTATGTACTCATTTTCCCTTTACGCGTAACGAACGTGGTTTGGTATTTCCGGGAAACAGCAGCGCGTGGATCACGCGCTTTCCTTTTCATCTTCCTTGATAACTCTTGTTTGAACAAATCCTTGTCACATCTCCACCTTCTTCTTCACTTTACCAAATCAGATCAAAATTTAGGGGTTTTTTTTTCATACTCAAATCAAATTCCAGAATCTGTTATTTTCTTTCTCGATACCTTTGAATCGCATCTCTGGTTTCGAATTTGTGATTTTTTCATTTTTCTCTCTAAAAATTCTCAATTACGTATGAAAGAAGACATGGATGTATTATCACTAGCTTCACTACCGGTAGGGTTCAGATTTAGTCCGACGGACGAAGAGTTAGTCCGTTACTATCTCCGTCTAAAAATCAACGGTCATGATGACGACGTTAGAGTAATCCGTGAAATCGATATCTGCAAATGGGAGCCCTGGGATTTACCAGGTATTATCTCCTATAGATTCTCAAATCAATATTTTTTATTTTTACTTTTAGCTTTTTGAATTTCATCTATGTTCTTGTGAATCAAATCGGTTACAAAGCAAATATCTTTAAAGTTATTATGTCATTTCTAAAGCTGAATTAAGAACAACTTGGTCAATATTTGCTTATCTTGAATAGTTGAATCAGTGAATTTAAGTAGTTATTAGATGAGAATGGAGTAAAGATTTATACTTTACGTTTTGTGATCAATATTTGCTTATCTTGAGTAGCTGAATTAGTGAATTTTAAGTAGTTATTAGATGAGAATGAAGCAAAAGATTTAAACCTTTTCGTTTTTGTTGTAGAATTTTCTGTGGTGAAGACAACAGATTCAGAATGGCTTTTCTTCTGTCCATTGGATCGGAAGTATCCAAGTGGAAGTAGGATGAATCGAGCCACTGTGGCTGGATATTGGAAAGCTACTGGAAAAGATCGTAAGATCAAATCAGGTAACACCAAGATTATAGGTGTTAAGAGAACTTTAGTCTTCTACACAGGTCGTGCTCCTAAAGGTACAAGAACTTGTTGGATTATACACGAGTATCGTGCAACTGAGAAAGATCTTGATGGAACTAAGTCTGGCCAGGTAAAAAAGAAAACCAATTTGGACTAATGAGATCATTTCATTAGTGTGTGTTTTGATCATTCGAGTTTCTGATTTTTGTTGTTGGTTTGCAGAATCCGTTTGTTGTATGTAAGTTGTTTAAGAAGCAAGATATTGTAGCAGAAGATTCGAAGTCATGTGAAGTTGAACCAGCCTTGTCATCTCCAACTGTTGTGGATGTGGTGAGATCTGAAGTTGAAATGTCTGAGGTATCTCCGGTTTTCCCTAAAACCGAAGATGCTAAGCCTTCTGACGTTGTAGTCTCTAGCGAATGTCGTAGTGATAACTCTGCTCCTGAGGTTACAACCAACGAGGTAAAATGAACAAAATCTAGTCTTTTCCTTACATAAGGCTTTAGTAATCTTACAAACTTTGTTTTTTACTTAACAGCTTGATGATATCGATTGGCTCTCATATATGGAGTTGGATTCGGAGATGTTCTCACCGTTGCAACCTGAGCTAGGGTCCACTTTCAATGGTTTTCAATCTGGTTCAAGCGAACTATTCAGAAACCACAATGGTTTGGCTCACGTTCAGACTCAGTATGATACAAACGGTGGTGCTACTGACGAATATATATCTGAGTTCTTGGATTCTTTCCTTGAGATTCCCTTTGAGTTTCCAGAGAAGATAGAGTTAGTGCAAGAACAGATCCCACATGAGCCACAGAATCTGGTCAGGACATGCAACAAGAGTCGTAGTATTGTATCTGAAACAGGAATCAAGATTAGATCACGACAGTCGCAAGCCCCGGGTTGTTCTGAGAAGTTTGTAATGCAGGGAGATGCTTCGAGAAGGTTGCGTCTTCAGGTCAGCAGCCACAAGTCAGATACTGAATGTATCAAGAAAGAGGTGAGAATAAGTTTGTTTTCTTATTGGATACCCTTCTGATGCGTTACAATTTCTAACCTTTTACGGTATAAAAAATGTATGCAGGGTAAAGACATAGCAAAAGAAACTGTAACGAAAGGATTCATCAGATCAAAGAGCAGAGCCAGTTTCATATTCAAGAAGATTGCAGCTTTAGGATGTTCATCCAAAGGGCTTGTTAGAGCAGGCGTGGTAGCGGTTTTGTTTGCGATGTCGGTTTGTAGTCTAATCGCATAATTCCAATGTTTGTTCAGCCATTCGTATGATGAGAATAAAGAAGTTAGTTTTACAGGTTGAGAGCGTGGATTTGTGTGTTAATACTAGTATTAGGGGCCTTGGTTCTGCATTTGTTGTTGTTGTTGTTGGTTTAAGCTTAACTAAGACCGGTTTAGAAGTGTTAGTAGTTATTAACATGTTCGGTTCATAATTTGCAGATGGTATTATGTTTAGAATTTGTATTCATGTTCGTTCACATGCTTCTTGAGATTTGAATGTGAATCGTTCTTGACATTTTGTACGATTGTGAAAATACCGAATTCTGATCAGGATAATTTTTTATATATCTTTTTCTAATGATAGATCCTTACATAAATACACATATGGAACGTAATTACCTACGTTAGGAAATTTTTTTAGATTAAATACAATTTCTTAGATTTTTGTAATATGATAGTTGATATTTTAGTGTTGTTGTGGTAATCAGATATACTTTGGATAAAAATCCAAAAATATATTAAACATCGTAAATGCGTAGAATATGTGCATTCGAACGAATCTTAACGCCATTGCAGTTGGACTCATGTCTCTCCACATGCGGTGCACCGAACACCAACTAACTTTATCTGAACAACTTTTAGAATTTATCATTTTATTATTTAATCAATTTTGTATTCCGATGATAATGACAAAGAAAGGCGACCCACACTTTTAAAGCGTAATATACAATTGTGGATATGAATGACTCGATGCTAGAAAACATTAACATGGCAATGACTCGATGCTAGAAAAGTAGAAAACAAAAGTTTATTTATTTAAGCATACAAACTGATTCGGTTGTAGCATAGAAGTGTTATTAGCTTTTAGCCTATATGGTTTTTTTTTGGGGGGACTTTTTGGATATCCTTTTGAATCAGATTAAAGTCATGTTGCCGGTTGGTATAAAATTAAGCAACTTAATTTTTCTTCCATAATATTTCATGAATCATCATTTATATTTGTACATATCAACAACCATTAGTAAGAATATAAAAACCAATGAAAAAACCCATAAATGTTTACCTAGATTTTTGGTTGATAACATCTGATGAATTTTGAGATAAACAAACCACTCAACAAGAAGTTTTTGGCTAGTCCATTCGACTAAAACAAAAGTTGAAACCCAATAATATATCTTCAAAAGTAAATTTAGTTTAGACTCAAATGTGAAAATGATCGGATCCCAACTATCTCAACTACTCTGACTTGATGAAAATTCAATTATAGGTATACCAAAGAGTTATGTCCAAATTCACAGTTTTAAATAAAAAATTTTACCGAAAATTCAGTGATAATACCAAAACTTTTGAGAGACTTTTATTTTGCAGCATAATATAAAAAGTAGAAATTAATGATATAGATATACACATAACTATGGATAAATTTACTTAATTAATCTCTACTCCTCTTTTTTTGATTATTTAAATAATCTCTACTTATAACCATCATAATTTTGTTTTGACTACAAAAATTACTTTATTTTTTAAAATGAATACATAAGTAATTGAGCATAAAGCAAATACGTATAAGATGCATGGCGTTTGGTTCGATCCCTCTTGTCCGGGTGTTTAACAATGTGTAGGTTTTCCATAACTTGCATATTTTTGGAAATAGTCGGATTTACTTAGATTATCATGACAAATAAATACTTAAATATACACCTATTTACTGTAAAGTATATATCTCAGTCATTCAAAAGTATCTTAGTCTAAAAAATTGTAACAAAAAAATATGGAAATAACCGTATTTTTGTTAATTCAAACTTACTTATCTATTTGGATGAAAGATGCATACATATAGTCATATAGACACGCACAAAAATATATGCCAAGCATGTTGTATAAGCTGAGTCAGCTCCAGATGTTTGGGCACATGTAAACATGGATCCGATTTTTTTTTGTTTTTGTTTGAAATTTCAAATTAAAACCTAAAATTACAAACATTTTGATTCACTCGCAATATTTATCTATAACAAAATCGAGAGAGAAAATAGAAAGTTGAGATATCTGATGTCCACATTTAGAAAAATAAGATTACAACTATCATTATCTTCCAAATCACGTATCAATTTTATTGAAGAAAAAGGATAATTTATCATCTTTTTCCAAAATTACCGTTTTTACAACATGTTTAAACTTTAAACTTTTAACTAATTTTTTTATCGAATTCAATATAATTTTTTATGTAAAAGGATATTCTAGTGATCACCACAATATCCTTTTTCATATTTCAGTCTCATTGTTTTAAACTTATATATCAATAGAGTATGCATCCTTAAGAGTTCTAACTCAAATATAGTAAATATCATAGGGATTTCGAGATGAATTACAACAAAGATTAATATATATATATATTCGAGTGACATAAAATGTCAAGTTAATCATCTTAAAACTTTTTCATGCAGCACTATATTTAATTTATAAACTGTAGTATTCCAAATTTATAAATATATTATTATATAATTAAATTAAAAACTATTTGTGATCTACGTATGTTGTCGATAACACGCCGATTATTTATTCACTAACTTCACATAAACACGTAAATTATCGAGTTACAAACTCCTATTGGTCTACAAGAGTTGTCTTAACTGCCAAACAAGAATAGATCATTCTCCTATTTGTCCACATTTAATCTAAAGCATCCCACGTGATTTCTACTTTCCACCATGCCAAAGGTTCTTACACAATTTTTAAACCACAAATATTTTTAATATATAGTTTTCATTTTAATTGGGCACCCCACGTTGCATCCATCCCCATAAATTGCTTTTAAAGAAATTAAAATGCTATGTTTTCCATTTTAGTGAAATATGGAACAAATTTTGTAATGACTTTTCTATTGATTAGACTGTTCTTAGGATTGAGGATACAATTAACCGAAACTTGTGGGTAAAGGATCTTGATGCTTCTTCTAAAAGGAAATAAACCAAAGTACCAAATCAACAAATCCGCTTTAACGAACGAAGATAAATAAGGCTGAATTAATTATAACAACAAACTTTGTAGTTTATAGATCGCTTTACGGACTAAAGATGAAATAGTTTCAAACAATGAATACAAATATAGTGTGATTTATCCATTCTAAGTTTCTAACCACTTGAACCATTCGAAAAAAAATGGACAACGAGAAAAAAAATATATATTCCGAACTTATCTTATTAGTTATGCGGTTACATTACACATTAAAAATTAAAAATATCACATGGAGCTGATAGAACATATTATTATTTGTAATGTGCGTTTGCATTTACGTTTGCATGTTAATAATAATGAGTATGTTTTAAGCTTTGTAATGTAACTAAATATAAGTATTTTCTTAATAAATAAAATTTAGATGACAACAAAATGTAGAGTGGGTAGAGATGAAGACACGTCATCTAGTAATCTTTTTCTCTAACTAACATTGGGTTATAACTTAGATTAGACTTTATAACAGAAATATCTGGACGAAATTTACTATAGAAAATGAAAGGAAGAACAATTTATAAATGTAATCAAGAAAGTCGGTGAGTCTGATCAAAGTATTGCCCTTTTCTATACCGAAAATTAGTGTCTCATGATCCCATTCCATATATTTTATATACAGTTTTCCTCGTTATCAAGAATATATCTTTCTCCCATGAAAAAAAAGAAGAAAGGTTTCAGTATCAATTCAATTTCATACGATGGAAAAAGGTAGAAGAAACATTGAATGGATGAACGGTTGGGGCGGACAAAACTACTTACAAATTAAACTACTTTTTTTTATCATTCATAAGTTAGAGTTTGTGGTGCAGATAGAAAAAAACAAAGAAAAATCACTGCAGACCAAATTAAGATCACGCTCCAAAAAAAGATGGCTCCGTCCGTTGATGGTTTTGTCCACTAGAACCGCAGTCACCATTCAATTGTTGTGTTGGAATATGATATATATATATATATATATATATATATATATATATATGTGTGTTTCGTTCGTTTATACATTCATCTCAATGAAGTTATATCAAACTTAAAGAATCCGGATGTTGAGAACTGCGGAAAAATATATATTTGTTTCTGCAAAAACTTGTAGGTGTTGAAGCAATTAAAAGAACTTGAGGTATGAAAAATTTCGCTAAATTTGGAAAGCTTTATACTGCGTTGCAATATATATGTATTATTTTGGTCAAACCTTATAGGCTTATACGACATAAAAAAAGAGTAAATTTTATTTCAAAAATCTAACTGAAAAAACAGATTTTACAAAAAGAAAGAACATCTAGTTACGAAATTTTATTGTTGAACTCATCCTAACTTACCTTCCATCCAAACCTAGCTAGAAACAAACATGGCCATCATTCAATAGTTAATACGATGACATTACAAGATCTTTCAACATATATTTATATTACACCGGTAAATTATCAAGGACAGCCACGTTCTATGTTTATAAAACCTATCAAGTACCAACCTCGGAACATCTTGTTCCCGGCCCTCTTAAAAAGGGCTAAACTGCAAAGAAAAAAATAACCGAATTTTCTTTTTGTAAAATAATAAAAGATCATTCAAGGTGAGAATAAATATATACATATAAGTTACAAAGGTGAAGGGGAGTGTCAATATATGTTGCATGATTAGTTTCTGCCATGTGCTGTGGAATCAACCTCTTATGCTTTATGTTCTGTTAGCTCCCACCTTATACTATAACTTTAATTATTCATCAATAATTCCATTCTTCCTTCATATATTTTTCATATATATTAGCGTGACATATAAATACTCCCCCCTACTCTTCTTCTATATAACATAGCTCTCTTCTTCGTTTCGTTTATAATCGTCGTGTAACCAACCACATAGACTTTTTAAAAATGGGGGAAGAAGTAAAACCAGTAAGATTCAAAGCTCCTTCAAAATTTTAATTTGCAACATAATGATATATATTTATCATTAATTGGTTTTCATGATTAGGAGGCAAAGGAGGCAGTCTCTCCACCAGAGGCCGTCCCAGCGCCCGCCACTGCGGAGGAGGAGGAGAAGAAGAAAGATGTCGTGGAGGAGAAGAAAGTGGCGGCTGAAGAAGAGAAACCAGCGATGGAGGAACCACCACCACCGCCTCCGCCCTTCATACTCTACGTTGACTTGCATTGTGTAGGATGCGCTAAGAAGATTGAAAGATCTATTTTAAAAATTAGAGGTAAACAAATATATAAATAGAGAGAGGACTAGATTCGGTTAAGAATGATTCTTTATTAAAAAAAAATGAAACTATATTTTAAATAATAAAAAATAAGAGCTTCATTCACAAAATCCCAACTACCTAAATATTATTGTATAAAGAGAGATCCATAAGTGAAATAAATAATTACTTAATTTTTTTAGTATATGAAAAAAATGTGTACGTAGGTGTAGAAGAAGTGGTGATGGATATGAATGAGAACCAAGTGACGATAAAGGGAGTGTTGGATCCGCAAGCAGTGTGCAACAAAATCAAGAAGAAGACTAAAAGAATGGCTAAAGTCCTCTCACCGATTCCAGCGGCCGAGGGAGAGCCTCTGCCGCCGATCATAACCTCACAGGTCTCCGGCGGTCTCACAACCGTCGAGCTCAACGTCAACATGCACTGCCAAGCTTGTGCTGATCAGCTCAAGAAAAAGATCCTCAAAATGAGAGGTACATATTCATTTTTTGGATCCAGTAAAAGCCAAAATATTCCATAAAAAAACAATACTCCTTTTTATTGTAAAATTTAGAATACTTTTAAGAATTCATATTATTATCTTTTGTTGTCGACCAAAAAAAGAAATACTTAGTTTCATTTGTACTGATATAATATTTTTGGTTAGGGGTCCAAACAACTGTGACGGAGCACACCACCGGAAAAGTAATAGTGACCGGAACAATGGATGCCGAGAAGCTTGTAGATTACGTCTACCGTAGGACCAAAAAGCAGGCCCGAATCGTACCCCAACCTGACCCGGAACCTGAAAACACTCCCGCAGAGGAAGAGAAGAAGGAGGAGAGCGGTGAAGGCGATGAGAAACCGCCGGAAACCGGAGAGGAGAAGGAAGAAGAAAAGGAGGAGGGAGAGGAAGGTAGCGGAGAAGCTACGGAGGAGAGAAGAGAAGACGAGGTGGTGGCGGCGGGAGAAGAGGAAGGGATGAAGAGGATGATGTATTATTATCAGCCTTTATACGTCATCGAAAGGGTTCCTCCACCTCAGCTTTTTAGCGACGAGAATCCAAACGCTTGTTGCATTTCTTAAGTTGGTTACGTATTGTCATGGGAAAATATGTAATTAGGGAAAATTATTTACGTAAGAAAAACAAGAAAATACTCAAAATAGGTTAACGATGCGAAGAAAAGAAACCGTGTAAACTAGTAAAGGTAATTTGTGTTTGGTATCTTTATTTATCGATGGATACGTTACGCTTTGGTATATATATATACGTAACCGCAAATGTAACAACGATTCGATACGGAATCTAATCGAATTCATGGACGAATATGAATGTGTTACGATTTGTTTTGTATATTCTTGAGGGAATTTTCATAATGATGAAAGTATAGGATTTAAAGAGACAAGAGATTCTAGTGGGAATGGGAGATCTACGTGGGTTTGCACATGGTGTGCTTCTTTTTTTTTCCTTTTGCTACGTCAATCTCCATTTTTAGGACGTGGCAGCTTTTTCCAGCCTACCTTGTCTATTTCTTCTCAACCTCTCAATTTTTTTGAAAGTTTTTTCTATTCAAAAAAGATGTAAATAAAGAAAAACTGAAGGAAGTGACTTGTGATAATGTGCTAAAAAGGTTGAAGAATCTCTCGTTACTAGTTGTGTAAGTTGTAACACATTAGGATAAATCGTTTTTGCCCTATCTTTGTATCGATCGTACTCTTTTTGCTTTATAAGTTCATAACGAGTCAGTTTGAATCCCGTACTCGTAATTTTCGGTGTTCTTTATGTTTTTTCAGTTTAGTTTCTCGATTCGACATATGAATCTCTTTTATTTTGTTAAAAGGGTTCAAACATATTAATCTTAAGTTTGTGAGTGTATTTATAAAAGAATGTTACAAAGTTTTATCCATATAATCTCGAATTTAGGGTTTTAAAAAAAGAAAAATTATCTAAAATAAACTTTTTTGAAAATTTATTTCTAAACATGTTTCCTATTATCTTAAAAATCTTTTCCAAAAAACCGGTTTAAAAAAGTAATTTTTCAAAAGGTTTATTTTAGACAATGTCCCTTTGAAAAATATCAAAAACAAATATAGTACTCTATAAAAATGGATTCGTTCTAATTAGCATATATATACACCACACACACATACATTTAGAACAAATTGTGAAATTGATTCTTGCTTTGAGAAACGGTTTAGGTACACTTGATTTTGGTTGTTAAGCGTATCGAGTGAGGTGATAATTCGATGAGCTGGGCCGTGGATCACAAGCCCACGAGAGTTAAAACTTGTCCAAGTGGCGGCACTCCGTAATATTGTAGTAAATGTTATAAGATCATCTTTAAACTTTTTAAGGCTAGAAAAAGCGAGTGATCCTGTGTGTTATAAAATGTTAGATTAGGTGAGGAATTTCTTTATAATCAAACACATCCAGGTTCTCATCCTCTACATTGTGCTGGATTCATGTGAGTTTCGAATGTTGAAATCGTGTGATCGAGTTTACATCAAGTGGACTTAAGTTACATAATCTCGATTATTTTTATTCTTTGAAAAGATGTGTTCTCAAACCCATATATACTCAAGGATGAGTAAAGATCCTCATGCATGGGTTTGAGATCTTGAGATTGGTCCATCAAATATTCATATGTTACATTTTTAGGGAAAATGCGCATTTCATATATTATATCAACATTTAGAAAGGAGACTTTTAGAGGAACATCCAGTTCAACACGGTGGTGCTTACATGGGGAAATCAGTATTGTATATACACATTATTATAACGTGGAATAACATTAACATGAATAGTAAAAGATGAAAAAGCGAGTATGCGGAAAAAATCATAAAGATCTGTTGTGAAAGTTAGCCAAGCCCTTGGTTAAATGGGCCATAGTAAAATCCATACAAATTGTCTCCAAATATTGAAAGTGATTGGAGACTGGTGAGGTATTGCATTACTCACTTTATATTGAAAGTTCATCTTTTGTGTTCCTCTCATGTCCATATGATGAATTTGATTAATATCTTTATCTAACAACCATCCAATGACAAATAACAGTTGTTTATAAATTAATCACCTCCCCCCCCCCCCAAAAAAAAATTTTAAATCAGTAAATTCCTTCCATAGAATGTTATCTCTTGCATAGAAATTCAAATTTGCTCTCGATTTATCGGCGGTTGGGTTTGATTATTTTTCGTCTTACAAATTTGCGGATATTCAAACATTATTTAAGTGTTGCAAGACAAAAACAATAAAAAAAATAAAAAAATCTTAATTGTATTTTATAGTCTTAGATTAATATATGATATTGATGAGACAATATAATTACATAGATTTTTAAAAATATATATTTTATTATTTTATCAAATTATATTAAATATTATATTGATCCAACTCAGGACTATAATATTTTATTAATTTAGAGAGGTTATGAATTATAGAGATTCTATTGTCTATATATGTTCCTAGATTCATCGAGATATGACAAACAAAAAAATTAAGTTAGCAAGTGGGGGGGAAGTATATACATATTTTATTTTGACAATAAAAATTTGCTACTTACCCTTACCAGCTTCTCCCATGAATTAAAGAGGTGGTTTTTTCAGTTGGGGCTGAAAAATAGAGAAATGGGAGATGTATTATGCTTGTGATTAATTTGAGGAACATATTAAATGTGTTACAGCTGTGTCTTGATCATACCCAAACCTTCCATGTATTCTTGTTATTAACAATTTAGCATAACTTCTAAATATATTTAAACATTATGTTTGTACTTATAATATTTCTATTTTATTTATTAACTAAGCGGTATATATTTATTTATTTATTTTATCAAAAAATACCCTAGATTTAAGCTGTACATAATCTATGTAATTGGCCAAATTTCTATTTATAATTACTCGAAATAACTAAAAGTATTAGAGATTATTTACTTGATCGCTAAATTCTACCTTTTTCAAAAGCGATGGATTACACTTTTTATGTTAGTTAGTTTATTTTTTATTGTAAGTGTTTTAAAATAAAAGGTTTTGTATAGATTTTAAGGAAATATTATATATATATATATATATATATATATATTAAATCATACTATTTTATATGATTTTATTACTATTTATTGTTTTGGCAATTTTGGCCAATATTTTGGCTCTCTAACAACTTAACAAGTCCAAAATTTTATAAGGCCATAATCTGAAGCTGCTGGATTATTGCATAAGAGGATTTTCCATAAAGCCAAACGCCCTTATCTATCTAGTATCCTACCAACACAACCAATATTAAAAGAAAATATAAATATATAACAATACCAAATATGTCCAAGAAAAATCAGTTTCAGCACAAATATTACGTTCGGTCTCCCAACTACTAGGAATCCCATCTCTGAAATAATAATAATCATCTAAAGCGATTTTTCAAAATAATCAGTTGATATCAATTCTTAACGAGCCTTTTAGATCATCTTTTTAGATAATTTTTTTTTCCTTTTAGATAATCTTAAAGTTGTTGTTTTTATTAACGAATAAGTCTAGTATTTTAATCAATAGTCTATCTAAGTTCGGAAGTAATTTTTGATAATACTTGTTGGACTTTCACGAACGTAAATCATCTTTTCTCAAGTATAGTTAGCTCTGTATCAGCTTTTTTTTTTTAACCGGTTGAACTCATCGTATTTGAGTGAACAATTTATATAAGTAAATAGTTAATTTATATAGATGATGATTGTGCCAATAGGCTTCTTCGCCAACAGTTTTGCAAATTTGGAAAAAACTTGTTATGTCTCAGTACCGGCCCTGACCACAAGCAGGTTCAAGGCTTTGCAAGCTATATATCTGAGTAAAATTTCCTTTTATTTTGTTCCTTCTAAACCAGCCCTAATTTTTTGTTGGGCTTGTAGCCCTCATTTTTCCAGCGCCGGCTCTGGATGTCTCAACTGACGGCAACGACTCGAATTTCAGACGTGACTCTTTTTCACTCCATCATTTGATTATTGTTATTTTAGTCAAGCGTTTGAACATGAAAATGTACACAAGTTTTTTACTTTTACCAAAAATAATTAAACAAAGAACATGTTATTTTCCCTTTAAAGAAAGGGAAAACTATTTAAAATGGACTTTTCTGAAAATTTATTCTTAAAGAAATAACATTATGAGCATCAAGTTATATAATACTTGCATATCACGCAGGATGTCTTTGATTTTCCTAGGGTCTACAATCACACAAGCCGTTGGACTATATTAATTTATGGGGTTTTTAGGGGTTTTATTAGCAAATATTTATTTTTTGAAATAGGTTGTTCAATTAATTGCTTACCTGTGAAAATAGCTTCGCCAGAGTTTGCTGGTTAAATGTGGAAGAATAGACCACATATTTTCACTAATGATTGGTTATTCTATATTTCAGATTAGCTTATTTGAATCATCTCTCTAATAATCCACAGTCACATCGTAACGGCACATGGAGAATATTAAAACCTTCGATTTGATGTTTTGATGATCTACCCTTACCGGACTTTAAAGCTGCCTCATGATACAACTATTTTTCTAAATAAGTATTAATCCAAAAGTTTTGGCCCAATCTCATATTAACCTTGAAACATTTATTTCTCATTTAAGTGGGAATCGAACAGCTTTTTGTTTTTGTTTTTGTTTTTGGTTTCAAGGTTAATATTAATATTTAAAGAAGAGGAAAGAAAGTTACCAAAAAGTGATTCAATATCAAGAAATTTGCTCATTCAGATTCAGCCATCGTGGTGATGTTATTGTGTCATAGAGTTGAAACCAGAGAAAGAGAAGATACTTTAAAACAGGTTGGTCGATATTAGAAAGGCCTAGGAGTTTGGTGAGTGTTAAACCGAGTTGTGAAGGCGAGCTAGAGTTTCGTTCTTTCCAGATAAAATAGACCATAGCTTGGATAAGGATGAGGGTTATGAGCTTTACATCCTTTCGAGATGGAAACACTGATTGTACACGGCAAAAAAAGAGACTTGAGATCATGAGATTAAGTCACACAGTTCTTTGCTTGAAACTGCATTGAAAGAAAAGGTGGTCCCTCGGCTCGAACAGCTTTTAAAGGACTCTTTTCAACTATTTAACCAGCCCAAACCCACTTGGTAATAATACTTCTTAACAAAGTTTTCTTATTCCGAAATATAATTTCTCATTTTCCCTTTTTTATAGGCTCTATCCAACACAATTAAACTATCGTTGAAATGTAAACTACACATTCCTTAGTCTTTCTATCCTCCCATGTTTTTGATCGTCGTGATGTAACATTTCCATTTATCCACATTGATTGCATTGCCCCAAATCAGCGTGTCGCATTCAGACACTATAGTGGAGTTAAAATTTCCTTTGTGTCTTGCCCATTCCAGCTCTAATAAAACCACCTTTCGTACTTCGAGCAATCTAGCCCATGCTACCACCATATTTGTCACCTATTTAATGAACACTATCACAGTTTTAATTAAATCATTTTTTCAATTAAAACTAGCACTATGATCTGATCATTTTAAAAATAAGTTTATGATTTTATCTTGGTAATTAAATCAATTTCCTTAGTTTAGGTTAACTATTATAAATACAATTAACTACACGATTCTTACAATTAAAAGTTTTTTACAAAAATTTGTAACAGTAAAATTAAAAGTTTAGTAGATAAACATTTTACTTTTAAATTCAATGCAATGTAACTCTTCGTAAAGTCTGCTGACAAGAAAGAAAAGAAAAATATTTGTATTATCAGTTTTAGAAACCCACCAACGTTACGTTAGCTAGCTAAATATATTCTATAATTATTTGATAATCACAATCATGAACGTACGTTCTAACTTTTTATGGTTTCCCTATTAGTATTATTAACCCATACAAAAACTTTTTTGAAAATGAAAAAAAAACTTTGTAGTTTGTATGATGATATTTTTTCCAAACTCCCAAATGAGTGCTAAAAAAAAGTGGAAAGAAAATAAATTCAATAAAGTCGGTAGATCTGACGGCTACAATAATTTATGACCAGAACCTACCAAAATTTATGGCCACTAGCTTCAAAGCCAAGACTCCTCTATAAATATGGCCCCGTCTAGTAAAAGGTAACCACATTGTCCTGTCTTGTAAGCAAATTACAATATTAAAAAAAGGTTTAGTTAAGAGAATTCTTTTTAATCAAAACATTATCAGAACAATCTTGAAATCATCATGATAACAGTAGCCATCGCAGCTGAGTTGCTTGAAGAATACACGGCGGCGCTTACTCGCATCACCGCTACACTTCTCCCTCCACCACCGACAAGTCGCCGCCGTAGCGTCCGACCTCCTACCGGCCGAGCTGATTCTCCCTTGCCTCGTAATGATAACTCATCATCATCACGTGCTCCAAACTACGCCGCTTTTCTCTTGAATTTCTGATTTATTATTATTTTTTATTTTTGGTATAGAGGAGGAGATTTTCGAATTTTCTTCGTCTTGACTGTAATTTCGAATAATGCTTGTACTGGAACTT
This sequence comes from Cardamine flexuosa, assembly GCA_963555745.1. Classification (NCBI taxonomy): domain Eukaryota; kingdom Viridiplantae; phylum Streptophyta; class Magnoliopsida; order Brassicales; family Brassicaceae; genus Cardamine; species Cardamine flexuosa. The sequence continues at coordinate 8,746,645 of OY743216.1, read as the reverse complement.
TCTATTTATTTTCGAGCTGATTTTGTAATTCCTACTGTAATCATTTTGAAAATTGAAATAGGAAAGCTTATAAATTTAGTTATAGTGTAAAAATATACTCATTTTGTTCTTTATTGATCATATTTCTAAGGAAAAAAATTATTTCGAAAAAATCATATTTTTAAGTTTTGAATGCATGTTTCATTAGTTATTCATGATAAACTGTAAATTTCAAGAAAAATAACAAAATATTATTGATTTAAATTATAAAAATTTGTTATTTACAAAAAATAATATATTTTAATCAGTTTCTTGTAATGGGCCTTCTTAATATGTTTGAAATTTTAAAAATAGTATTAAAAAGACTAGAGGGAATAATATTATCAGAGAGTTCAAAGATTTATGTATCGTTGAGGATAGATAACAAAAGAACATTGTGGATAAGTTTGAAGATATTCAAAAGGCGTATATAATTAACCATGATAAATTTCATTTGCTTGACCAGAAAAATAATAATAAATTTCAAAAGAAAATTATTTGTAATTTTCTACATATTCAGCTGGCATCATACTAAAAAGGTAACTTAAAATTAAAAAGTGTGTACGATGTTCGATAAAAGTCGTCACGTAAACTCATCGTCATGATATTGAGAGATTAACTAATTACGACCAAATTAATAAAATACTACCTTCCTTTCTTTTTATTTGTAGTTTAAAATTTTTAAATTTATTTTATTTTATTTATTGTTTGGATTTTCAATGTAAATATTTGGTTAAAATTCTATTTTTACCTTTATTATTTTAGTATCATGATCAATAAATAAAAATAATTATACATTAGTTGAGAGTAAAATAGATAAATTAAATATTTTTTTAGTATGTGTAAAAAAACCTAAAATTATAGAAAAAAAACGAAGAGAGTATTAATTATGTGTTTTGGATCTTGTTGATTAGTATAAAAAAAGGACGATAAAGATAACACATTTTCTTTTTGTTTTCTTACGAAGTGGGATATTATTGTGAATTGTTATTATATCGATTATTTCTTTAATAATTATGGGGTTTTGTATTTTGTGGAAAAGGCAACTGACATGATGGGGAAGGGGACCTAAAATCACATGACTCTTCATTATAAAACAAATGATTCAGACGTAGAAACAAAAGAGATCAAGATTTGTGTGACGAACTGAAAAAGAGACACTTTCTTTCGTGCGACGAACCTAAAAAGAAAAGTCAATTTTCTTTTATTTCATTATCTGTATAATACATACATGCAATATAGTGATGAGTCCACCGAGTATGATTCATCCGTGACTACGAGAGATTATTTTTCATAATCCGAGAGAGCCGTAGCCCGTAGACATTAATTTCTAGAGACAGACATAAATAAAATAGAGTTCTCATCCATAGTTGATGATAAAGAGATTTGCAAGGGTGTCAATTTCTTAAAAAATATGTATTTAATCTCCTCTATTTCAAAACGTATTTGTATTATTATTGTTGAGTTTAGCATGGCTGCATGGGGCATTGGATAGAACTCGGAACCACATCCTTAGGGCGAGAAGGAGGGTCTGATTCAACTTAATCGATTTGCTCTGATATCAAATAAAGTAAAATAACAATCGATCATAAGAGCTTTAGATGTTTAGTTTTGAATTAAATTTCTAAACATTAATAAGAGACTTATTCATATAAAAGCTAAGTGTAATTGTTATTTTACTTTAATTATTGGTACCAAAGGTTTTCACTTTACACTCTTGAAAAATCAGGGATTTAATAAAGTTTGGTGTGGATAAAAAGTAAGTTTGAGCATGGATGAAAAAGCTTGCTGCTGGGCTTCATTGGCCATGTTGCATTCATGAAGAATGGACCAAAATTGTATTCCTACAAATTAGATTCAACAATATGTTGAGCGTTCTTTCACTTAGAATGTTAATTAATCCCAATTGAAAATCTAGTTTCACAGTGAACGCATCAAAACATAGTTTAAATATTTAATTGAATAATACGTTCTCAATGAAAAGTATTATATCTATTTCACAAATAATTGTGTGCTCATTAAAAAAACTACATAATCTAAGTAAAGTTAGGTATGACATGAGTCACATGATTGAAACAATCTTGAAAAAGAAATAAGCAATAAAAGTGAGAAAAGTTATAAAATACACAAATAATTCAAAAAGAGGAATTGTTAAATATAGAAAAGAAAAGAAAAAAAGGAGAGAAAATGTCGAATAAAATTATTAAAAAAAAGATGCTTTATCGTCCTCTTGTCACTCAAAAGGTCATCAAGGATTATGAATTTGGTTTATTTTAGAAAATTATTGTAGATTTGATTGGTGTGACACCTTTGTACAATAGTTTGATGTTTATGCAATTGATGTTACTTGTTTATTGGCTCTACTCACAAATTCATGGGATCATTACTTTCTCTTCACGTCTATACAATTTTTTTCATACTACGTAACTACATTTTCGATGCATTAATGAACATAAATTATCATTTTCTACTCAGGTACATGCACTGTCGTGGAGGCGGCATTGACAGATATATGTTTAATTTGAATCATTTCATCGTCTTTGAATGGAAAGATGGAACACAGACAGTTCACTGGCAGAGAGAATCTATCCACAAAAGTTTCTTCATTCAATATGTTTAGTAATTGATGCATTCAACTAACTAAAGTTACAAGAAAATAATCCGCACACGATTCTTAATTGTGAAGAACATATATTAAGATTATGAATGGTGAAAGTAGATCGATTATGCGCTGGTGTCAATCCAGCAGATCAAATAATCGAACATAACGATAATAAATCAAACGGATTAAGCAGTATAAGTAAATTATCAAATAGATTAGACCGTCCACGTAAAAATGGGTCAAGTGATGCATATCAACTACTTTACGTAGTAAATAATATCACATAACAATTCTCTTTTAAATAATTACATAATCTATCATTATATATAAATTTTGTTTAGTTTTTTTTATAAAAAAAAATTAACATCTAATTGTGTTAAAATATTGGGAGAAAAGCTAGATTAAGATTAAAGTTAAATAATTTTTTTATCACATAAATACCCCTGAAATCATGTGTTAGAAAAAATCTAATTACAAAAGTGCCATTATAAATAATGCCACATCAGATTAATTTTCGGAAAATAGTACTTATTTACGAGTTTGCCACCAGAAAATGAAAATTCTGCAAAATTAATTTGCGGTTCTGTGTTATGGTAGATTTGTTTGAATAGTAGATTTTATGAGTTACTGCAGACTTTTACTGCAGATTTTTTTTAATTTGCAGAGTAAAATGTCTAAGTGGTGGTAGAGTTTTAAATTCATCGCACATTTATTTTGTCATCGCAGATTTTAAAAATCTTTGTATATTAAATTTCGAGATCTTCAATGAAGCAGCAGATTTTTCATTTTCTTCATCATGGAATAATTTATATGGTAGATTTAATATTTTCCGCAGATTTTATGTGGCAGATTTTAGTTTTCTCCGAAGATTTTTCTTTTTACTTATTGCAGAGTTTCGTTGGATTTAGTAGTGGCCGTAGATTTTTTTATAAAAAATTAATTGTTATATTAACCTTTTAGTTACAGCAGATTACTTTCCAGTTATAGAAGATTTATGAATTATGATACTAATTATGGCAAATTTGTGAACTCCCTTGACCGCATATTATTTTCTAACTAGAATAACCTTTTTAGTAGCCGTAGACTTACAATGGCAGATTTTAGGTACCTCTGATACCACAGATTTTGACCGCATATATGATACAATGATATAACAGACATCTCCTGATTTTTACCTAATTAAGTGGAAATATTCTTAAAATATAGTAAATTGCAGGACGTTTTTTTAGGGTTTTTTATCAGTCTCTTTCTTTTTCCTCCATAATCAATCATTCAGTTCCACATTCATTCAAAAGTTATTCACTTCTTTTGATTTTTCATTTCATATTATCCTTTCTCTATTCACTTAAATATATATTCTACATAAGCCTTTTATTGACTTTTTCTCCAAATTTTTATTAGTATGGAGCAAATCATCCTTGTTTTTGAGAATTGAATATTTGTAAATAATTTTAATGTTTAGTTTTATAAAAAAATTTATTTTATTTCTTTATATGTAATTAACATATTTAATTTATATTTAATTAACTAATTTAGTTTTTTTAAATATTTTTATAATTTTATTTATTTGAGTAAAATGAAAAAGGTATAATTGTCTTTTAACAAAAGATTAAGATTACATTAGTTAATCCCATTTTGAGAAGGTTAGTTTAGCAATTAGTATCAAAAGTATGGTTATTCTAGTGTATTTTCACTAAAATATTTGATATTATCCGGTAATTTGAGATTGGAAGTTCATGGCTAGAACATGAATGAGTTAAACCCAATAACAACCGATTTAAACCGATCGTTCGACTAATCCATGAATGAGTTAGACCGACATAGAAAAGTAGCATTAATAAAAAAAGATTTCGTTTTATCATAGATCTCTAATGTTCCAAGAAGACTGTTAGAGATCATGAGAAAGTGCTCCGAATTATTTTTAGGACAAAACCAACCCATTTGGATTTAACTTCTAGTTATTTACATAATTATTAGACAAAAGGTCATTATACAATATGGTCATGTTCGTTTCTGAATTGTTGGCTATCTTTTGGCCTAATCTCAATCCCTTGAACGATGATTCCTCCTTTCCAACCACCTTCTCTCGTCTCCAAGACGCTCATTTCGAGCTCTTCCTCATCAAAACCAACATGATACTCACCAAGTTCAATCTCCAACCACCCATCTTCTCTAGACTCTTGTGTTCCTGACTCAAAAAACACTCTTTTATCATTATTAACCTCGGTTCTTGTCGATCGAAAACTCACCTCCAAAGGCTGAGACTCAAATCCAAAGGCTCCCATTTCTTGTTCTTTAAAAACAAGGTAAGCTCCATAAATGGTAGATTTGGAGAGAAAGGATGTGCTTATTTTGCCTCGGATTTCGAACCAACATAGCATTAGAAGCCCTACAACTTCCTCGAACCTGTTACATACTAATTGAAATCAACATTAAGAACTTAGGATTATAAGAAGCAAAAAAAAGATGGAAATGAATATAATTAACCTTGAATCCGGAATTGAAAACCATATCCAGTATTCAGGAGAATCAGCCCAAGTAATATCTAGTTTCCTCGCAGATAACATCCAACATTTCTTCCCACTTCTCTTTTCAAACCAAAAACTCTACATCCATATTTCAAAGAATAGATATTAAACAATTGGTCAACTAATTATATGCATAAACCACTCACTATCTAGAATTCATTAAAAAAAAAACATAATAGCATGATGGTTTATGCATGCTAGTGTATTACCATTGAAATTTAAATCCACATAATGCAAAATAATTTACCCAAAAAACCAAAAACCAAATTGTGTATAAAAATACCGTTTTGCCATCATCGATGAGAAGAGGGGATTCACATAAACGGAGGAAGAGTTTCTTGTTGGAAAACCTAGATAAAGAATTATCGATATACATACGAGAATCTTGGGGAATAAATCTCTCCCAAGCCGTGTCCGAATCCGCGGTGGAGCGAAGTGATTTGGAGACGGCAGAGATACGGCAAGCATCCTCGGGGCTGGTGAAAGAAATCACGGAAGCTATGCATTCTTCCGGTAAATCCAGAAGATTCATCTCCATTGTAGTAACTGCATATATAATTTTTTTTTTTTTTTTTTGAAAGGTCAAAATATTGTACGATGATAATGCTATTTATGTCACGCCTCTAGCTGAAAAAGAGGCAAAAACGTTCATTTTTCAGAAAGAATAAACCATTTATTTCCCAAATAAGAGTTACGAGAAACATGTTCCACTTTAAGAAATGAACTTCGAAGACTATCACAAGATATTTTCGTCTTCATTAGGATTTTGATGGTTATAGCACATCGCACCACGTAATCATTTACATAATTTTGTTTCCTGCGCATAGAGTGTAAATAAAAGAAAGGAAATGATTTTACTCAAATTTGCATGATATTATGTCAGACTAATTCATTAAACCACAGTTTTGGAAACAGCAACACAACGAACCCATGTATAGATCATCTCTTTCTTCAAATATTTGGGTTCATTTGGACTTAAACTAGGTCTCTATCCGCAATATATTTGATAAGGTTGTCATGACATTCCTTTCCTTCCTCGACAAGTTCCTTACAGCAAAGATCTATACGATCGATTCCATTTTCAAAAACTTGATCAATTATATCACGTTGGGCTGATGATATTGACAACACATTGATCCCATAATGCTTTTGGTCCACTTATTTCTACAGCAAATATTGGGACGTGTTCACTCATCAAAACAAGGGCAACAACACAAAATACGTACCATAGACATGTTAATTTTCCCCATATCTTTATTGAGGATTTAATTAGTCTGGTTGTCTTAGGTGAGACATAAAAAAAAAAGAATTTTTAGTTATGTTGTCTTTTGAATCAGAGACGCTAACTATATTTTATAGATGTGCATGGTTCTCCAATAAAAACGAAACATATATCTTGATACACCAATTGATTTCTTAACGTTTTAATTGTTCACTAACAAGTGTCAAGGGATAGCTGTTTTTTTCTTTTATCAACGTAATAAAAATATGAGAAGGCGTTTTTATTGTAGATATTAAATACATTCACTAAACGAGATGCAACAGCAACAAATATTAGTGTCATCTCCTTCAAGAAAGCCATGCAACAACAAGAGTGGAGATATGTTACATCTGTCAAGATTCAGACGTTAGAGGAGAATCAAACTTGGATCTTAACTGATTTTTCCAGTAATGGGAAAACCATTAGTTGGGTAAATGGATCTATTGGATCAAATACAACTCCAATGGCACCACAAGGCATCTCTTGTTATTCTCGTCAGATGATGAAGCTTATAGAGAGATTGAACCAGAGCAATATCCCTTGGTCAGTCTCATTGGTTTTCACAAAATCCACCAATAATAATATAAGCCCATTTTGGACTGTGATCTGTTTGTTGGGCCTTAACCACTCTTTTTTGGAACCGAGTAATGTATTCTTGGCATCGAATAACTAAAACATTCGATAAGTTAACATAACTAAAACATCTATTGGTATAGTTAGACTAGAACTGATATATGATTATTATTGTTATTAATAATTAAGTATCATCACACGTCTTAAAGAAAACATTGGGAGGAGTATACATACAACCGAACATCAAATGCTACTACATAGACTTGTATATATTGATGCCTAGTAGAGAAAGAGCCATATATGTAAAATAGTATCTTAGTCGTTTCGAAAGTTCTCGAGGCAATGTTCTTGGTCCAGATTCCTACTCCAAAACTTCTTGTAGTACTCTGCGTAAGTGAAGTCCCTATAGATTGGCTTTGATTCGTCGTCCTTAGCTTCCCACAAGGGCTTGGCCGGGCTCATGATAGCACAGTCAGCTGGACACAGAAACGACGCAACCGATAGTCTCGGATATTCAGCGTTTGTTACAGCTCGATGCCACACACTTTTGTATACTCCGTTACTCAATGCCTGAAACTCACATTTTATTAAGACTTTAATTCTAGACCAACATTATTAGATTTTGATGTATCTTAATCATTCTCCGACAAAACTTTAACATCAAATCATGTATTTTATTATATGATTTCTCTTTTAATATTCCTAGTTTTTATAAAGTTTAATTCAAACTTAAAACTCAAAATATTTTTAAAATATGTATAATTCACTTATGAAATTATACAAGTATATAACCACTCGATATCTAATAATACGAATATATACTTTTATCAATTTTAAAACTTTGTATAATTATAGTGAATTTATAAAAGTACCAAATTTTTTTATATATTTTTAAAAACCACAACCACTTTTCAAAGAATATTTCAAAAAGTATAGATAAGTGCAATTGCTTTGATACCACAAACATTTTTTTATATAAATATTTGTTTCCTTTACTTTTTCTTTGTATGAATATATGTAGTTCTAAAAGTACCGGAATATATAATCCTTTTTAAAAACCACAAACAATTTTTTTGTTTTTCCTTCTTTTGTTAACCACCACAAACACTTCTTTAAATTAAAATATTTCGAAAAGTTTGGACAAGAGCAACTGATTTGATACTCTTTTCTAAAAGTTTAGAAACCCTACCCAAATCTTTTTATAGTATTTTTTAAATGTCCCTACAAACAATTAGTTCACTATAATTGTTTTAAAGATCTCTACTTAGTGGGAAAAGTGAGTGGTGCAACTATTGCCGTATAGCGTAACGATTGGTAATTATTTCCCGTTCAAACTCTAAATATAAGAATATGATCACAAGTTAAAATCAGGTTCATAGAAATGTGGAGAAATATTAAAGGTAAATGAATCAGATTTACCTGTAACTGGTCACCAATGTTGATGACAAAAGCATTAGGATGTGGATTAACGGCGAACCATTGACCATCTATCAAAATCTGGAGACCGCAAACAGTAGTGTCTTGGAGAAGAATGGTGAGAGCGTTTGGGTCGGTGTGAGCAGGTAAACCATAAGTCAGCTCAGGCTCAGGACATGGAGGATAATAGTTAACTGCCATGTGTTGACCTTGTTCACCAAGCACTTTCTTCATGTAATCTTTTTCTAAACCTAAGCTCTCTGATATCAATTCCTCTATTTGAAATCCCAATTCTCTTACTTCTTTAATGTATTTACTCACTCTTTCCCTGCAAAATAAATACACACATTCAGCTTCTCAATTCCCTTAAATTGTCAATGTGTCCATGAAGCTTCTTTTTTTTTTTTTAAATATTGGATTTAAGCATTTAATGCGTTGAAAACACATGTGGAAAAAAACACATACTAATGAGAAAATAATAGTTATGTAAATTGTTATATCTCATTTCTCAAACAAATAAACCAATATTGGCAGGGGCGGCTTACATACGAACACAGGACCCATAAAATTTGACCAAAAATTCGATGTATTTAAAGGCCCAAAATAATAATATGAATTTTTTTATATGTAATTAGAATTTATGTTTAAATACTGAACGTAACCAAAAAATACAAATAATTTTTTTTTTGGCCGCCCCTCCATTAATGGTCTGAAATCTGAATTGAAGTTTGCCTTGCGTTTATTTCGTACTTGTCTCAACTGTATTAGCAACTTGCACACACAAAAAAAATTCTTTTGTTCTATTACTTCAAAAAATTTCACAATTTTGATGAATTTAAGGCCCGATTATTTTTTCAAAAGGTAAATATATTTCATAATCTAAATAACAAATTAACAAAAATGAATGTTTTCGCAACTAACGCAAAAAAAAAAAAAAAATTAGCTCCTGAAATCTCGAGGTCCATTGAACATTGTATTTTTTTTTCATTAATTGAACATATGTTGGACCACTAATTTTTAAAGGGTCACTAATTTAATGAGGCCAACGTATACCACTATTTTTAAAGGGCCACTATTTTGTTGTCAAAATTACAAAAAATGTAGCCAAAGAAAAAGATCGATCGGTTAAATCGAACTCCCGACCACTAAAAACTGTTGTCAAAAAAAAAAAAGACCAAGTCACTGAAAACGAACAAAACAGATTAAAAAAGCTATATCAATAAACAAAGTCAATATATATATATATATATATATATATATATTATTTTTTTAAAGTGGCATGATATAATATGATATCACAATGCTGACGTTAACGCGGTTTACCAGTGACGTCTCTTCCACAGTTCCACGTAAGGCCGTAACCACACGTATTCATATTTTATAGAGTTGTGATTGACCATTTCACATATATTTCCGACGCGTAGTGATAAATTAATAATGGTATTTAACCATGTCCATATTCTTAAAATACCAAAAAATAATATATATTAAAAATATAAGTCGGTTCAGTTTTTCTATCGGTTGAAAGCAAATGTCGAAACTGCCCTCTTATTAGGATCCGATTAATGATAATTGTATATTTAAAAGTGATGAAATTATAAGTTAACTAGTGACAAGGAAATAATTATTTTTTAAAATAGTACTCCTGAGTGTATATTTAAGGAGTAACAATGTGATAACAAGTAAAAATATATATTATAACATAGTACTGCATTGTAAATATCGAATTTATCAAAATAACTGTTTTAACGAAATAACAATTTATTAGATAAAGTAAATATTTATATAGATAAATCATAAAGTACATAAGAAAGTAGAGCGTACTTGTAACACTAAAATGATTAAAAAAAAAGTAGGTACACAATAGAAAATTATATTATAAATTGGGTATTGTTACATAACTTGCATTACTACTATTTATCTGTTTTGTTAAATTTAGTGAGTTAGGACTCTATATTATAAATTACGATAAAACATAAACAATATATACCAATTCACTTCCAATTAATTTTGAGCTAAAAATTCATAAAATTATATGAAATACAAAGTTAAAAAATATAAAGGGTATATTTATATTTTGAATTGTAAATTCATATCAAATAACTATATTGCTTTTCTGCGAATTGACTCTTAAATTAATTAAAATTACAAGGTGTCGAATTATAATTAATCACAAAAGCTCTATGATTCCGTATTTTGTCTGTGTTGACTCTTAAATTTGTAACTGTTCAGATGGAGATTTGTCGGATAACTGGTTGGAATGAAGTTTTCATCATACTTTTTAGATCGAGTGGTTTTTGCTTCAAATCTCCCCTTGTCCTTTTTGACCATACCTTTATCGAAACTTTTGTTCACATGTAAATTTGATTATATATTATCTATTTAAACTTATTTAATGTTGCTGTTTAACCCACCGAACAAGGTTGAAACTTTATAATTGGTTGTAGTCGTTCAGATATTCACACGGTTTGGTAAAACATGTAACATGGTGATCACAGCTTCCTAGAATAGTTCTTATTTTCAAAATTATTCTAAAGGCCAATAGCCACAAATAATGTGTAATATCAAATATATGATTAATGTATATAATAAGCATGAAAAGATTTTAGAAATCTTAGCAATCCATGTGATCACATGGCGAACCAAATCAGAAAAACATTACCAAATGGGACCACTAGTTAATTATCTTTTACCACAATTTTTTGTTTGTTTTATATGTCGGTTTCAAGAAAAACAAGTTGACTTGACTAAAATGAAGATCAAAATTTATTTTCATCATATCTGAATCAACTTTTGTGTGTCAAAATGACAATCACTGGTAATATGTAGTGCAACTAAATTATAAAAGTATATGATACTCAGCTTTTTAATACTGTATTTTTTGTTTGGTAAAATGTTTTGGACCATTTTATACTGTACTTTTTATAATTTGTTTTTTAATCGTTTTACTATTTTAATGTCGTTTCCTGCTAATTCTTTCCGATAAAAAAATTCCATTACTTTGTATTCTGAACTGGATTTATTCATATAAAATACACCAATGTTATTGTTCAACAAAAAAAAAGAAAGACTAAAACGTGAATGTTCGTATAATTTCTACGGTAACATTCAAGTTTGAATTTCACTTAATGCATGATTTTGTTAATTTGTTTCTTTTAAATAATTTTTTGGTGCTAAAACCATATGGTTGTGTGTTTTTATAATGTTATAATATAATAGATGTTTCGAAAAATGTATCACAATAAGGGTCAATTTTGAATTTGCACATCTAAAGGGCACGGCACTGCTTGCGCTAGTTTTGTTTTGTTGTATGTTTTAGGAATCATGACGGACAAAAAAATGTTTTAGATGATTTGGTTTCATTAATTTTTTTTTGGTATAATACGATTATAGGCGCCAAAAGTCACCGACTAAATCTATTAAGATATATGAAATATCTAGAAATAGCTAGATAAGTCTATTTCTGGCAATTCTGACATATCACATATCACCAATTAAATAAAAATATAAGATATGCCATAAAGCCTAGATTATCTATTTAAACACATGCAAATTTTTTTTATATGGGCTATATATATATATATATATGTAAATAACTAAAAATCAATAGAATAGTTACTAGAAAATAGTAGAGAAAAAAATGTAAAGTAAAAGTAACCTTAAAAAAAAAAAGATACGAAAAATAGAGTGCATGCTTACTTGAAAGAAGTGGGATTTGAAGGCCACTCTTGGACATACTTGTGGATAGGATAACAATGAAGTCTAAGATAGTCTCTCCAATTGTTGATCTCTTCTTTCTTCACATTGAAGCTCGTTGATAATCTTGTTGTCTTCGTTGGATCGTCTGAGTATAGCTTCATTTTTTCCTCCATAGACATGCTAAAGAACTCATTCGCAACACTCACCATCTCATCTATTATTTGATTACTAACTCCGTGATTAATCACCTAAATCCATCGAATGGTTAGTCGTGGATAAAATAATCTAGTTAACTATAAAATTTAAAATTAGAAAGAACTAAAAGTTAGCTCAAGATACTAAGAATAAGAGAGGTCAAAGAAACGAAACTCCGGCGGTTTATAAAGAAAAAGAAAAGAAAGAAAAACTATAAAATTTAAATGCGTAGTTGTATTATTATGTTTTTGTCTAAAGGGTAGTGACATTATGAGAATAATCGGCATAGAAATAGTAAAATATCAGAAAGAAAACAAAAGCCAATTCTTGATATTAGCCGTTAACCAAAAAAAATAAAGAAAAAGAAGATATAAAGTTCTTTGATATTTTGAACAATTTTTTTAACAAATGATAAAAAAGAAGTCCATGATATTTTCAACTTTTGTTGTCACCGTATAATATTTATAGAAGCTCTTTTCGATATGTACTTTAATTGATGCAAAAAAGCTCATACGTGGTCTAAACGTGCATACACGATCGAATAATTACGTACCTGAAAAAAGCCGAATCGAACGCACGCTTGGTGGATTTGTTGGACGAGATGAGATCGATCTGTGGATGATAGATCGATGAGAGGGAAATCTTTGAGTTCGGAGACTTCAGAGAGACGTGGACGGTCGGAGACTGGTCGGACATAGTTTACCGGTAAAGTAGTGTGACGGAGACCGGTGGATATCAGCTTTGCCGCCATCGGAAAATTCAAGAAGAAGCAAAAAGGAAAGAGATAAATGAAGGCTTTGAGTAATCTATGCGATAAGCATCGATCATATATAATATGTAATATCCGGGCCCACTCTACGATATGTTTATTTTTTTATTGTCGATATAATATGTTTTATAAGTAGAAAATTATGTATTCGAGTAATTTTAAAAATTCTTGATCCACCGAATAACTATATACCATTATTTGGCGTAGAGTTTTAGGGATTTTCGAAAATGGACAAATGTTGATTTTAATCAACAAAATATAATCCTTAAGTTAATCCCTGAATATTTTATAACTTCTTCCACTGTACAAGTACAACTCCCTTCCATTTTATAAGCCAATTTAAAAGATAATACAATACTCGAAGCATCAACAATATTCTACAACATAGCTTAACATATATTTTATTATAAAAGTTAGTTTGGAATTAATAAACTGTTTTCAACCACTGATGCATATCGGTGACAGACTTTTAGATACCTAAGACAAAAAAAGAACAGTCATCTAAAAATTATATTGTTTCATAACATAACAAACATTATTTTTAAATATATATTTTGGAAATTCTTAACCTAGTGTAGTTATATATTAGCTTTATAATATATTTTTAGTTAACATTATTTGTAGTATATAAATATAAAATATAAAATAAATTTGTGAAACATTTAAAATAATAAAGGTGACTTAGCTAGATAACCATAAGTATAAGAAAGATTTAAATTGGGAACTATTTGGACAAAATAACCTTCTTTTAAACTTATAAGTATCCTATATCTCCACCTGTTTAAAAGTTTTTTTTTTTTTTTTTATAAAACAACTTGTTTAAAAGTTCCACATAGTTTCAGCATAAATCCAGAGTAATTCCGACGACAAAAAAGAATAAGTGATTTTTTAAAAGTAACTTGCAATTTGAAAAAATAAATAATGGTGGCTGTGATTAATACGATGGTGGTTAAGGAAAAAGAAAACTTAATAACGTAAAATATGTAGAAATGTATAGGAAATTTAAAAATAATTATTGGGATCAAGTAATATGAAATATTATGCTACATAGAAAACAAAAATAGAACACTATATAATTATCAAAAAAGAAGAAGAGAAATTAGACTATTTTCATCCCTTATTTTTTGATGGGTGTATTCCATATTAATTAATATTAAAATTAAAAACACTTTCTTTTTTGGGATTTTATTTATTACTAATTAGTGTTAATTAATGTAACAAGAGTTTTTGGGAAAACAAAAATTTTAAATTTAAAAATACTCTCTCTTTTTTTCTTCTTTTTTTATTAGATATATATTCAAAAACACTCATTAAAGGATGAAGGATTAGGATGGTTTTATAATTGTTGTTGATATATATATATTTAAAAATGAGAAAAAGAGAAGAAAATGAGATAAAAAATAAGAGGTAGTCGAGAGAAATGATCATCGATTCATTTTGCCTAATATAGTATTCATGGTTATTCACTTAATTCTTTTGACAAAAAAAAAGGTTATTTACTTAATTCATTTTGGTTTTGAAGTCATTTTGTGCATATTCACAAATAATTAATTTTGTTCAATATAAAAAATAATATTTAAACTAAAAATCACAAAATTTTATATTTACCAATATAGAAATAAAAATTAAAAAATTAGAGATTTCAAATTTTACCTAATATTTTGGTGACATTTTAAAATTATCTTGGGCACATTTCTACAGTGATATCAATAAATAAACGACCAAAAATTTTAGTCATTAAAATTTTAGCAGTACAGTTTATCCCAACTATTACGAGTAAATTATGTTTAAAGGATCCTGATTAGGATCCAGCTAGTTTAACAAAAAAGAAAGAAGCAAAACTCTATCTATATATAATATGATGTCGTCCATATCGTCATAGCAGTGACGTCATGAATGATTGTTGTTAGAAGGCGTAGGTCGTAGGCAATACAAACATTACAAAAACACGTCACTAATTAAATTAGTTCTCATTATTTAATAACTAAAACATAATTGAGAATAGTTTTGTTAGTTAAAATAATTATTTTGACAATGAGGGTTTGATTACCTTCTTTTATTGACCTCTTCAAATTTTTCACAAATTAAAAATAGAATTAACACTTAACAAGTGACGTTTAACAAACACCAATATTCCACTATTCCACTATTACTTTTTTAAGTATATAATACACTAATTATTGGGGGAACGAGTATCCCTTTTTTATCTGCTGGGAATGATTCTCTTGATACCAAAAATAATAATCTGAAGAATTAATAGTTAATATGAGTTTAAAAATGAGTTTTAAAAGGTGAAATTTGAAGATCTTAGAACATAATTGTTTGGGAAGGTTTCAGTTTTACTGTTCAAACACTTATTAGGAAAAATATAATACACTATTTATAATGTATTTATAAGTAGTTTATAAAAAATATTAATTATTTTTATGGTTTATATAAGTAATACAAAAGGTATAGAAAGAAAATAGTGTATAATTTACAAATAGAAAATCATGTTATATCAGAGAAGTAATAATAATAATAATAATACACTATTTAATAGCATAAAAGCTTCGTTTTGACGTCTACTTTCCGCTTCGGAATCAAAATCGAAATCTTTCAAACGCTTTTGAAATTTCACTTCCAAAACGCTTCTAAAAATATTTTATAAAAAGGTGTTAGAAGCTTGCGGTTCCGTTTTAAAAGCTTATGTTTCCGTTTTAATTGTTATTTTTTATATATTTTTTATTTGTAAAAAAATAGAGAATATATTAATTTCTGAGTGTTGCATATTATTTTTTCTTTTCTATAAAAATTTTTTTACTTAAAAAAGATTATTTTGAATCATATGTGAAATCTTGAAAATGATTAATTTGATAAGTTGAATAAGATTACATCGAATTAAAATAATTTTAGTTAAATTCTGGAAATGAGACACTGAATATATGTTATTCTTAGCAAATTTTTAATCTATTAGATATTTAATTATATATACATAAATTTAACAACAATTTTTAATATTATATATATATGTGTACATATATATATATATATGTATGTATATGCTTCTAACACCCACTCGTTTTCTAATATTTTTAAAATATCACTTTTACATTTCTTTACGCTTGCGCTTCCATATACCCGTTTCTAATTTCATATAAGATAGCTATTTATAAATAGTTTTACAAATGGTTTCAACTTTACTGTTTAAACACTATTTAACAATCATAGTCCTTTTCTAAACTATTCGTTTAAATAGTCTACTTTACTGTTATTTTTTTAATATATTTCTATCTGATTTCAACTGATTTTTTAAAGGAATATTGTCTATAATGAACTTTTTGAGCAAAAATTTTACTGATTTTATTTTTATTTTTAACAAATTTTTTAGAAAAAGATTTTAAAACAGTAAGGATATTTGTTTGAAAATAATTTTTTTTTTAAATCCCTTTTGAATATTTAATCTCTTTTTCAATTATCAAAATAAATTTGGTTTGATTAATCACACAACCGAAAGACAATTGAAACTAAATACCAATCATTTAAGTGAAAATTACTCACTAGTGTGATGGCCTGATGGGCATGGGGTTAACACCCTTGCTCCTCCTGATGAATAAGGGCTAAACAAAAGTGACACGAATTGTTTCCACCATAATTTATAACTAGGAACTCGTAGCCGAACTCAACTTTTATATTTTTTCTCCCCATGCCTTCTTGTAACCTCCCATTGTATCAATAAATTCACTTCAGTGCATTTAATTGTTTTACATATTTATCTTCATACTAGAGTCTATTCCTCTAATCTTTCCAAACACTAATAAATCTTTGATCGAGAGTTTTAGGATTCACATTGTGGATAAATGATTTGTGTATTCTTGCTATATAGTACATACAGATAATGAGATTGAGAGAAGCAAAACAATGTATCCAAACAAAAACCATTGTCTAATCCTATCAAAAAAATTGGCACAATTATAGAAGTAGAATCATGGTTATATATTACTCGTGAGTCAACCTTGATAAATACACTGTATAGTATGAATCGTGTACCGTGTCAAACACTTCAGCTAAATGGCACATCATTATGACATTTAAGAATAATATGTACTATTTATATAAGAAATCCAAAATATGTACAAGAAAAATCTAAAATATGTATAAGGATTCCTGTAAGTATAAATAACTATAAGAAATCTAAAATATGTATTAATATAATAATGTTTAAAAATCTAGTTTAATGAAATCCTAGAATAACTAAAAAATATTTGTCTTAAGAGGTTTGGAACATTTTTTCTTACTGTGCTTTAAAATAAATATAAAATCATTTATTATCACCATAACCAAATTTTAGAGAGAAAAAGTAAGAAATTTTGTTTTGTTACTAAAACGTTTATGAGCTTAATCAATCCGTAATACATCTCCTCAGCCCTCAGGTATATAATAATAATACTAACAAGTTAAATGAGTCAATATTTCTTGTTTGCAAATATTCAAACTCGTGATTTCTAAAACTTTTTTTTCATTTTGGTGGTCTTAGTACACTAGTTTGATATACCGATGATGCCGGATCAAAATGATATACTAATTAACTTGCTATGAATGAGTACATTAATATATTAATCTCAATCTGGATGCTAACATCGATGAAGTATGAACTATTGACTTCTTCTTTTTTTTCTTTTTTGGTAAAGGTATGAACTATTGACTATTACTCAAGATTATGATCATTGGATGTATGTATTTTAAAAGAAAATGTGTGGTACGATACTAATAAGCAAATAACAAATAGACTCGTGGAAATATTATCAATTATGAATGGGAAGTAAACGTGGGTTCGGGGTTGAAGAAAGTAGGCCATGTCAATGTCTTAAAGATTTGTACCTGCCTATTATTTTTGGCATGTCCTCTCACGCTAAATTTGGACCAGTCATTGTTTCTTATCTTTTTTTTCTTTTACTTTTCTTTTTCTTATCAATTTACAACCACACGTACGTGGGAAATTTGGATACTATCTCTAAGTATAAATGAAAGTAAGTTTTGAAATTAGAACAGAATAAACTCAGAAATCGAAAACTGTGTAAGAGCAAATAAAAAATATAAAAAACTCGAATATATAAATTTAAAAATTTTGGAATGAAAGAAAACGAATCGACAAAACTAAAAAAAAGATAACTGAAGAAAGAATCAGATATAATTCTCGACTCCATTTAGTTTTGCTGCAAAAAAAAATATTAACAAAAATAGTTCCTTTTAACAATTTAACCAAAAATAATTTAAATTTTAAAATGTAATATATATACCACCAAGATTTAAAGTGTTAGCATTCAAATTTTGTTTTTATATTATCTAGTTAAAAAGAAAGGCTCTTATCTAAAAGCTGCTATCTATATTAGAATTGGATAGATTTTTCGAAATGAAAAAAAATATATACAAAATGTCCGATTCATCAAAAACTTCGTCAAAATTCATGTCTTCTTGAAGCTGAAAAAATGACCTTTCTACATATAACTCAAACACTATAGTGTAGAGGTTTCCGTAATATAATTATGGAAACCGATTTTCAAGAGTTGCACAAACTACTCCATAATCAATACAAAATTACATTAATGGAGTTTCTAATTATTAATATTTACAGTTGGACGAATCGTTTTGCTACTATATCATATTTATTGGTTTGACGTGAATGTAATCAAATAGCCGATAAACTAGCAAAATGAACATTTATTCAAAGTCTCACTTCTGAGTTTTATTATTATCCACCTCCTTATATAAATTCATGTCTCATTATGTAAACAATACTTCTAAATACATTTAAAGAAAAAAACAAATAGGCCGCGATCTAAAAACACAAGGCCCAAACCCGATTAAAAAGGCCTACTATCAATAGATAACCTTAAAGATACTGACTAATCCAGAGGGTTTTAGCAGTTTATCACGCCGTCTCCATTGATTTTTTCTCCGACTCCCAAATAAAAATCCCAACTGACACTGACCTCTGAAAAAAAATGGAGATGTCGTTGTGAAGAAGACAATACTATCGAATCGAATCGAAACCGAATCAAAATCAGATCAGCCATTTTCACATTTCAAATGGATAACTCAGCTCCAGATTCTCTATCCAGATCGGAAACCGCCGTCACCTATGATTCTCCTTATCCACTCTACGCCATGGCTTTCTCTTCACTCCGCACCGGAACTCCCACCTCCCACAAAATCGCCGTCGGAAGCTTCCTAGAAGATTACAACAACCGCATCGACATTCTCTCTTTCGATTCCGATTCCATGACCATTAAGCCTCTTCCAAATCTCTCCTTCGAGCATCCTTATCCTCCCACTAAGCTAATGTTTAGTCCTCCTTCCCTCCGTCGTACCTCCGCCGGAGATCTCCTCGCTTCCTCCGGCGATTTCCTCCGTCTCTGGGAAATCAACGAAGATTCCTCCACAGTCGAACCAATCTCGGTCCTCAACAACAGCAAAACGAGCGAGTTCTGCGCGCCGTTGACCTCATTCGATTGGAACGACGTAGAGCCGAAACGACTCGGAACTTGTAGCATCGACACGACTTGTACGATTTGGGATATTGAGAAGTCCGTTGTGGAGACTCAGCTCATAGCTCATGATAAAGAGGTTCATGACATTGCTTGGGGAGAAGCTAGGGTTTTCGCATCAGTCTCAGCTGATGGATCCGTGAGAATCTTCGATCTACGTGACAAAGAACATTCAACGATCATCTATGAGAGTCCTCAGCCTGATACGCCTCTACTAAGACTCGCTTGGAACAAACAAGATCTTAGATACATGGCGACGATTCTTATGGATTCCAATAAGGTTGTGATTCTCGATATTCGTTCGCCGACTATGCCTGTTGCGGAGCTTGAAAGGCACCAGGCTAGTGTTAATACTATAGCTTGGGCTCCACAGAGCTGTAAACACATTTGTTCTGGTGGTGATGATACACAGGCTCTTATCTGGGAGCTTCCTACTGTTGCTGGACCTAATGGTATTGATCCGATGTCGGTTTATTCGGCTGGCTCAGAGATTAACCAGTTGCAGTGGTCTTCTTCGCAGCCTGATTGGATTGGCATTGCCTTTGCTAACAAAATGCAGCTTCTTAGAGTTTGAGGTTAGAGTTTCTGTTTTGCTTCTGTAACTGTGAAATCGATTTTATCAACATGAGGAAGCATTGAGTATTGGTTTAGGTCGTGCTGCATTTGTTTGCATCGTCTTTATAGATAGGCTTGTAAGTTGTAGCTAAACTTGGTTCTAGAGATTCTTGATTGCAACGCACTAGAGATTTGACACTAGTCATTATAATCCATACTGATAAATCTTGTTTACTATCTTTGTTGAAACCATTTCTTTGTTATAGGCAAAATTATGATGTCGAAGAGATCTTATTAGAAACAGGTCTCACACTTGCTGTAATGGCTGTAGGCATTTATTGGCGCTTGTCCAAGTTCTGTATGATATGATGAATTAGTTGTACATTCTTTGGGTTTGAACACCTTTGTATTTGTTGCTTCAGGTTTTTGTAACTGATTTAGAGAATTTAGATTGCATATGTAGAAAATCAAATAACATTTCCTGATAATTACTAACCATTTCACTTGATGTCAGATGCAGATGTCAAGTGATCAAAAACGGAATTAGCATAGACCCGAATAATCGTCAAGTGTGTAAGTTGTAGGTTTGGTGCATCCGCACTCTTGCTTCTTCGTCTGTCTGCAATGTCTCTGTATCTATCTGATTGTAACTAGAACTGAATTCATTTTTATGAATCAAATGTTACTATTATCCCATGTTGTGTATAAATTCAACTAGATATATTGCGGTTTTTGGTGTTTTTTATATTTGGTAATTGGAACTCAAGTACAAATGTACAAATCCACACGCACCGTCTTGCGTAATTGCTTTATTGGACACTTTTATTTTATGATAAAGCGGATTGTACTTTTCAGGCGTTAAAGCGTTTAGTTGGCATCTAAAACAGTTTTTGTTTCTTCTTCTTTTCTTATCGGAACCAAAACATATTTTCAAGATGTGTGGTTCGAACTTCAGACACCATATTTCTTTTCTTTTTTGTAAATTAAGTAAAAATCATCCTCCCAATGTCTCATTTTCATTTTTCTCACTCGCGTAACGTTTGACAAAAAACCTCACTCGCGAAAGTTCCAATGTACATTAAAGTGTCCTTTTTTTGGGGTTGTAGTTTTCGAAAATAATTTTAAATGTATAAAACGTTCCCAAACATTTAATGAGTATAAGAAGACGACGAGTAGTTGGACTGACGATTGTAGTTTTTCTGCAATCCAAACGGCGCACTGTTTTAAATTGACAACACAGAGAAAAAAAAACAAACAAATTTGCATCTTCGTCGTCGTCTCCTCTCCGATGCTCAGCTCCGTCATCAACGACAAACCCGCCGGTTCCACTTGGCTTGATCGCCTCCGCTTAAACAGAGGACTCTCGACAACCGAAGATGACGATGCTTCTGGTAATCCACTTACTCTCGACGACTTCCTCCAACGCAATCACCACACCGAAATCACCGGAGATCTCGCCACTACTTCCGTCTCCGATTCTCCTCCAACTCCTTCGGATCCGGAATTAGCTGAGAGTCCATTGGAAGATCCGCCAGGTACCGGAGAATGGTACGGCGTGATGAGCGATGTACTCTCCGAGCTATTCAATTTCGGCGGCTCATCTCAATCTTCCATAATTCCCGGGAAGAAGAAGCTTCCAAGGAAACAATCAAATCCTAAGCATTGTTCTGTAGAAACTCCTAAGAATGTTCTTCCATTGCCAAATCAGAAAAGCGACGACGCAAATCGTCTCGCAAATGTTCGTGAATTCGCTACGTCGTCGCGTAGCTCGTATAATAAGAAACCGGCGGCGGCGGTGCCGGAGGGGAGGGAGAGGAGAATAAATGTAACGGAAGGAGAAGGTGTGGATGAGGAAGAAGAGAAAGGAGAGAAGGATTTAGTTGGATTCTCGAGGAGTGAAGTTACGGTGATTGATACGAGCTTTAAGATTTGGAAATCTGAGAAACTTGTTTTCAGGAGGAGAAACGTTTGGAAAGTGAGGGATAAAAAAGGTAAATCAAGAGTTGTTTCTTCCAAGACGAAGCAGTTGAAGATGAAGATGAAGATGAAGAAGAAGAAGAAGAAAAAGAGGAAATGTGAGGTTGGTGATGATGAAATTGCTCGGAAAAGTAAGAAGATGAAGATTTCAACTTCAGTTTCAGACAATGTGAGTTGCCATTTTTGCTCATGAATTATGCATATTTAATTAGAGGTTATTAGATTCCAATCCCTGCAAAATTGTAACAAATTTAAGAGTAGTAGAATTGGATTAGGTTTCGATACTGCATTGAGAACTTGTACCTGAGTCTGAGTATGTACTTGATTGACTTGAGAAGCCACGTAGGTAAATCTGATATTTGTTGTTTGTAAGATCCAAATTATTTAATACTATTACAAATCTTTTGACCATAAACTGAGTTGCTAAATAAACATCATACTCTAATCTATATATGTGTGTTCCTTGTAGATTCCAAGATACCAAATTGAAGATGAACCAGAAAGCAGCAATGTTAACCGAAGGCAAGTTCATTAGCTGCGTTACCATCTCAAAACGAAAGTTCTAAAGCTTTGAGTCTAATTTATGTATATGCGTTTCCTCTTCTCGTATGTAGATTATCATCTAAACCAAGAAAAGAAAGCTCTTTTGGCATACACTCGAGCAAGAAGAAGAGTGAAGCAGAGGCTCAAGGCCATCATCGGTCCTTGGCCCAATAAACTAAGCCAAGTTTCGCATTCATGTATATGATGATATTGTTGTATGATTATATTATGTAACATTCTTGTTTATTGAAATGTATTTCTTTTATCTGATTTAAAGAGAATCAAGATCATACTTCAGATTCAGTTTCTTATACCTCAAAAAGTGAAGCAAACAGATTCACCTACAAAGAGTGGTTGGCTTTTCTTTTATGTACACTCTACAATCTTTCTTTCATTGTTTTCTCAAGAACCCAAAACTCCTACACAGGTAAGGAGATAAGAGCTGATCGGTTTCGGTTTGAGTAGACTGCATCTACTCGGCCAAAGAGGGTTCATTCAGCTGCTCGGTCGGAATCGGCTCAACCTTCTCGGTCTTCCCGTCTTTCTTAGGGATAATTAGACCGTACCCTCCTTCTGTTCTCTTGTACAATATGTTAATCTCACCTGCCAACAAAAAACAGTATCAAAATGTAAGTCTTCTTTTCAATCATAATCCTCTAATGATATAGTTCAGTATGCCTATACCAGTTTCTTCGTTTTGGAAGCCATAGAAATCATGATCAACTAATTCCAACTGCTCAACTGCTTCAGAGACAGTCAATGGTGGCATCTCAAAGTACTTGGTACGAACAATCTGTGAAAAACCGTAATATACAAACCCATCATCATAAGATCAGTATACACCAATGATAATGTAAGTCTAGGCTAACCTCCTTGATCAAATCTTCTTCTTCTTCTTCTCCTACGCTCGAGTCAGTAATGTCTTCAACATCATCCACAACAGGCTCAATCACTGGTTCTCTAACCTTCAATCTATTAAACCCTTTCATGTGCCTTCCATGATCAGAATCCTTCTCCTTGATCTTCCTCAACTTCCGCTGTATTATCGATGATACCAAGTCAATACAACCATATACCGTCTCAGCATCTTCCTCAGCTCGCACAACACCATGCTTCTTTGTAAACAAAGTCACCTATAAGTAGTTGTATATGTTAGTTAACTCCTGGGAAATAACAAGTTTATAGATTTGGACAAACCTTGCTTCATGCATTCTTACCTCGCATCTACGGATCCTAGGTCCTTTACCAAACTCTCCACCTCTAACAGAGAGTCTCACATCAACTTCTCTCACGAGATGACTATGTTTCTGAACAGATTTCCCAACTTTATCCTCAACATGTTGCTTGATTGGCTCTGATAACTGTCTCAACAATGTCACACTTAACAATTAATTAAATCATTGAAGACAACAAACACTTAACTTTTAGAAAGGAACACAAAAAACTCTATTGACGAAATTAGTCTATAGCTTTGTTTCATTGTTAAATCTTTCATAACCTAATACACAAAACATCTCCTGAAAGTTCAAAACTTTCCTAATACCCAATTCACAATAATCAAAACCAAGATCAAAATCCACATAAGATTCAACATTTTTTTGGGTTCAGAATCCAAACCTCGAGGTTTTTGCCTTGGATGATCAACTTAACGGAAGCGAGAGGACCGTCCCACGACATTTTAACAGCGAATGAACTTGTACAGGAACCAGGTCTTACTCGTCTCTGATCCTCATAAGCGATACGGCCGAGGAAACTTGACCGGAGCGGCTTCGAATCAATCCGGCTCATTGAGACAACAACCGTGGAAGAAGATGAGCACGGCGGCGAAGAGATCGATACGCCCCCACAGTGGTGAAACTTCGTCTGAGAGAAACCTAAAAGCGTCGCCATATTTTTTAAGAGAAAGAGAGATTCTAAGGATTGTTTCGTTTGTGAAGTGAAGAGTGGAGACTGAAGAGACAATGGAAGTGGAAATGTTTGGATAAGGAAAAAAAAATGGATAAGGACGCTGACATATGCAAAACTAGCAAGACTTGTTTTATGAAATTAACCCCTTTCTTTCTCTATTTATACAAAATATTTCCTTTTATATTCAGATTTGCATTCACGATTCTTTTTTGTTTAGTGGTAGAAGAATCATATAAAGAGTTTACCATCGTAAAAAATTCAACCGTAAACCTACTTTTTGACACCACATGTTTAGATTTTATGCGTGTTCTTTCAATACCATTGCGATGATGAAAAAAGAAAATGATTTTTTTCCACAAAAATCAAAAGGTGTTGGTGTTATCAAACTCGTCAAAGAAACTAGCAACCTATTTTTTTATATATGAAATTGTCAGAATCACCGGTTTTCAAATTTAGCGACATACACTAAAAAAAATCGTTGGATTAAGCGGTTTACAAGTGCAAACTTATCTTGTTTAACATATTGAACATTTCTTTTCTAATATCATATCAATTATAAGTATGCTAAATTAACGAATAAGACTATCTCTAACCAAAAACTATATATTTTGTTTCAAAATGGAGTAACTCCATTTTAGAGATAGGTTTATCTCCAACCGATAACTCCATTTCTTACTCTAAAAAGAAATATTTTAAGTATATTTCATTTTTATTTAATTATTAATTTTTATTATACTTCTATATTTTTTAAAGTTACAAATTACATCTATTTATTTAAGTTAACTAATAAGTAACAAATCACATTATTATTTCAATGTGAAATATATTACAAAATAATATTACATTACATAACATTAATGAAATCAATAAAAACTATCATATATATGTATTTATAACTTATATTATCATATGTATTTATAATTTAAAAATAATCTAAATATTTATAATTATGTATCATTATACATGTAAAATTATACCTTCTATATTTATTTAGAATTTATCAATAATCTAAGTATTTGTAATTTGGGTTAAGTATGAAATAATAACAAATAATTTTATTTATGTATAAAATATAAATATATAAAATTTAAAGAATTGATTTGCAAATAAAAAAGTTCATTTCCTAAATGGAGGCAAAAAACGGAGATCTCTAAATATGGAGAAAAAATAAAAATCTCTATTTTGAAGGTGGAAATAGAGATGGGTTTGAGAAGATTTTACTCCAAAATAGAATTTGAAGGTGAAAATGAAGATGAATTGGAAATGCCCTAACACTTGCACAGTAATCTAATCTTTACAAGATAATTTGACATGTAATGATGCAGCATATATGATACATTTTTGTGATGGTAGTTGTAGGGGAATGAGCTCACCACTATTAAATTCAACTTTGAGTATTAAGATGTTTAATCAGACTATGAACTTGTTCTTCCAAAAAATTCTCTTTTTTTTTTTGTCAAACCCACAATCTTTCATACATTTAACTGAAATAGGAGAATTCAATAAGCTCTCAAAGTTAAACAAGACCAATTTGGCAATGGAAACAGTTCTAAAATTGATTGTTCTAAGAATAAAATAAAACGAAATTAAAATAAACGAAGACAGGATTTAGCGTATGTCGGTTAGAATACCATGAAGTTCACACGAGGAAGCTTCAGTGGATATTAGCCTTGATAAATTCCTTTTCAACAGATTTGATTTGATTTTATTTTTCTTTAATTAGTTAAAAATGAATTTTCTTGCAAAATGGATATTAGCCTTTATTTTCTCTTTCACAACAATTATTATGATTACCTTAAATTGCGAGAAAATTATATTGAACTTTCTTTTATTCGATGATGGTATCATTATAATTAAAGCTCTTGTTTAGTTCCCATTAGTTTAGATCTAAGCTCAATGCTGCTTGTTATATAGTTTTTGTTCTAAGCTTGTACTTTATATTTTATTTAGTGTCAAGATTTGAATAGTAGATTCTAGATTTTAATAAAAAAATTAAAAATACATTTTAAAGCTTTTACATATAAATGATCCCAAAATACCATTAGAAAACGATAAATATATCTTAATAAATATTTTAAAATAGGTAGTAGGTGATTGTTTCTAAATTTTCATCATAGGTATGATCTTTTTAATGCATATATATGGATGATTGTTTTATTTCTCTAATGTTTTTGTTTTAATTTCTTCAATATAGTTATAATTTAAATTTCAGAAATTTAAGGTAGACAACCAAAGATTAAAAAAAAAAAAAAAAGTAAAAAAGGAGATAGTACTTCAGTAGTGTGAGGAGGATGCGGCAATTGATGAATCAGACTGGTTAGATGTATCTTTAGGCTCATGTCTTATTTTACTCTATCAAAAAGAAAAGAGGCAAGAAGACTATGTGTTCATGTGAATTGAGACAATCAATCTCTTGAAAAGAGGGAAAGAATAAAATAATTATATTTTGCAGTATTTTCTATGATTATTTGAATCTATTTCAATTGAAATGTTAAATTATATTTTGTAAAAAATAGATATGTTAATATGCACATTTTAAGTTAAATTATTTAATAAAATTAAACAATGGAATATCTCTTAATAAATCCCGTTTAAAAGAAAAATCTTTAATTAATTGAAAAATGAAAATTTTGAGTAAAATATTTTAAGAAACTATTATACTTTCTTACGCCTAATCAATTATGTTCACCCTAAACCTTAAACCCTAAATCCTGAACATAACTGATTTGGCGTACGTTTAAATCAAACAATATAAATTTGTTATTTATACATGAAAAATATTTTAATTTAATGTTGAAACTGTTAAATTAGTATAAACGGTAAGGAACAAAAAAAACTACGAATATATATTAAACAACATAACTAACAACATTTATAATCATTAAACAAACAAAAAAAGAGCACGTTAAAATTATACGAAAAATAAAAATATTCATAAACAAGAATTTAAAAAACAATAAATGTATATTAAACCAACTGACTTGGCGACAAAAAAAAAAAAACTAATTGACTCGCGATGTACCACGGATTTGAATCTAATGTATTCAATAAAGTTTAGTTATTACGTATCATGCATCATAATAAGTATGTTTTATTATGTGGGAGCCCTAGCTATCCCTGTCTGAGCTTCATTTAGCTGGTTTTGATGAATCATGCTTTTAGTCTTTACAATGTAGGAGTAGAACAAGGGACACCAGTCTACTCTCGCAAGTATAGCAGCTTAGGCCTTCTACAATAAAAGTTTATCATTGCGTTCCTGTGTTGCCATGCACTTTTCTTTAGACTTCCTAATTTCATCAAATTGTTCACTTATTAGAATCTTAGACGCATGTGAGGATGGGACGTCCTTCTCAACATAAACATTTTCTAGTATCTCTTCCACTCCAGAGAGTTTAGCAACTCTAATAAACAATGAACCCAATAGGATTTTTGCATCCACAGACTTACATGCCTATTAACTGATTATTTAACAAACTGTTATCACCCCTTCCCATATTATTCGCCATATATAGAAAGCTCAAAAGAAAGTTGGTAGGGTTCGGTTCACTTTATATTTCAGTTAGTATCTAGATGTGAAATAAAATCCTAGATTTTTCATTAAAAAAAAAGGAAGCATTTTTAAGCTTATATAAATGTTATCAAACTATCATTAAAAACAATAAATATACCGTATCTTTTTATATTATCTTTTTCAAAATAGACGGTAGGCGAATGTTTCTACATTTTAACCATAGGCATGATTTTTTATATGGATGATTATTTTTTATTTCTCTAATGTTTGAGTTTAATTTCTCCAGTGTGGTTTATCATTTGACTTTTAGAAATTTAAGATGGATGATAAAGAAGAAGATATACAGTTATGGAGAAAGACCAAAAAACATCAAAACCAAACCCTCTAAATAAACCGAATCGGGAGCAGTAGCGCAAAACCAAACAAAAAAAAGTACAAACACGAGTCCACCAAGAGACTGCTGAGAGAGAGGATCTCGGTAAGGACAAGTTCAACATGAAAAAGCCCATGAAGGACACGATCAGTCGATCACCAAAGATAAACTCTTTGTCACATTGTGACTTATCCTATAGAATACATCAAAGACGAAAACTCATAAGAAGAACAAGATTCCATTCAAAACTCTAATCATACATATCAAGTACATCAGAAATGTTGGGTTTCATAAAGATATGAGTGAGTATATTTATATATTTTAAATTTCTAATCTACATAATATAATAACTTAAAAAATTTGTGAGTAGAAAAAAATATCAGGATCGGGAGTGAAGATTAGGGAGAATTAGGCTCACAAAGAGCTGTAAAGAAGAGAAACTGGTTTAAATACAAGGAAAAGGCGATAATTAAAAAATAACAAATTAAAAAAAAGGTGAAATCAAAGCTAATACTTAGTTTTGTTTTTTTAAAGTATTATGTATTTCTACATTTGTTTTCCTTAGTTGGTAATTAATAATCATCTATTTTTGTTTTGAAATCTCAAATTTAAACCTAAAAGTTCTATATTTTTTTGTCATTTTTTTTTAGTTTTGCAAACATAATCAAAATGCAAGCAAAATATTGAATGATCTGGACCAACCTCTTTGATCAAATCATCATCATCTTCTTCTTCTTCAATGTTAGCAAACGCCTCATAGAGAATCACGCCACTACATTGACTGAATGCAGAAAGAAAGATTCATATAATTCACCAACCGATTAATCCTTAATTTAGACATTAGTCGGTCCTTTACTTCTCCGATTAACAACTTACCAATTTTTAGAACAAAGTTTTACACTAATAGAAGAATTAATAAAATGAGAGACTGTGAATTGAGTTCACTACTTCTCATCCACTTAGCAGTATGATTTACAAATTGATCTAATTAAGAAGTTTTAACTCTTACGATAACTCTTACGACCCGAGACTTTAATATAAAACTTGAAACTTCAATTCCAATATTTTGTTATTTAAGACTTAGGATCGATTATTATAGATCGTCATTTATATTTTGCATCATTTGGATTTGAATCATCTATGTGTATCTATGAAAAAGTGATATATTTTTCTCTTTTTATCTTAAGATTACAGAGTGTGGACTAAACAATATTGTGTATAATGAAAGTGAGTTTTTGCTTGAGTATGCATGCTATAAGGTAGAGTTTCAACGTTAAGAGAATTAAAATTT
Source organism: Cardamine flexuosa (assembly GCA_963555745.1). Taxonomy (NCBI): domain Eukaryota; kingdom Viridiplantae; phylum Streptophyta; class Magnoliopsida; order Brassicales; family Brassicaceae; genus Cardamine; species Cardamine flexuosa. Next base: position 8,716,899 of record OY743216.1, on the reverse strand, counting down.
AGAAATTAAATTAGAGTATGTATAAAGAACCCGTTGGTAAAATTCTCTTAACGTTGAAACTCTAATTTAATTTCTAAATTTTAACGAGCTTGAATGAATAGACCAGTTGGGTTTCCTTGATCACAACGGCACAAGACTTTAAAATGCTTCACGAAGAATTCGACCTAACTAGTCTCCCTCTTTCTTACATTTCAGAAATCAAATCAAGCTATTGATTCGTTAGCGAAACGTGCTCACAAGACTCACAACTCACTATATTTGATGCGATTCGACACCAGTGAATCGGTTCTGGTCCTAAGTAATGCTTGAAAAGGCCACAAACATTTGAACTTAGTAATATATTAAGTTTAGGTAAAAAATAATTCTAAATCTAAAAACATCTCTCTGTTATTGTTCTTACGTAACTCAGCTAGATTAATTTGCAGACTTTAGATCTACCGTATCATTACTATACCTTCATCTACATATAATATTTGGTTTCGTTTTGATCGCTTGGTTATATATGTGTTGTGTATTGTATCTTGTGGTTGTAGATGTTTTGAGGCACATTAGTTGTATTAATAGCTTACTAGCTAACATTTTCAGAAAAATGGACAAGTCATTAGCCAAATGATATAACTTGGAAATATCTAAGTAACCTGAAAAAGAAGAAAAATATCCTACATACAGACTGTAAAGAACAGAAAAAGAAATATCAAAGTTGGCCACACAAAAAAGAGAGGATGAAAATATCACACAGACAACAAAATATCTGTTTAAAAAAGAATGGAGCATGTTCAGTGTAAGTTAGGCCAAAATATCTTTAAAATTTATTCCTTAAACCAAAAGTCATTGGTCCACTACACTGGCGCGTGAAATATCATCATCCAACCAATTCAAACATAAGGTTGTGTTGAAAAATGTACATATAACTAAAATATATATTTACTTTCTAAAAGTAAAATTGCCGTTGAAATTATTAGTCGAAGTATCTATCTGTCTGAACATCATAGGTTCGAGTTAGAGTAGTCAAAAGTCCGTCTTAAAAGATCATCTAAAGATATATATAGTTAAAACTATGATTAATTAATGAATACTTTTATGAAAATAGTCATATTTGTCAAATTGGAACCTTTTTTTTACTTTTGATATATATCTTTTAATATTAAATATTCCTATTAAATATAGAACATGGAACTTTTTCTTATAATTTGAATTTAATAATACATTTTAGATGTAGACATATATTAGTTTGTTATACACATTAAAAAATAATAATTCACTTTTAAGTTTACCATTCTCTTCATTTACTTATGTAAAATCTAATAGAATAAGAGCACATTTGTGATTTGTCAACAACATCTAATTTTCTTTATTAACTTAAATTTATTTTATTATATAATTATTTACTTAATTTTATTGTTGTTTACTTGTTCTATGGTCACTGTACTAAACTACTAATTGACCAAATGTTGTCAGGTCAATTGAAAAAATATAAGGGAAAATAATAAAAAAATCACATGTTTAAATAAATAAAAATTATAAATCACATATTTGAATCAAAACAGTACTCATTTTTTCTCCAGAAAAGACATATGGGTACATTTTCTTAAATAATGTTTTTGTTCTAATTGTCCTTTTTTATCACCTAATATTATTACCAAGTTTGAGTAATCGGTCAATAAGAAAGAAACTCATAACTGAACGTTGATTATATGGATATGTGTGAATGCTGGAATGAGAGAGCGAGTAGGCCCAATCTCTTAAACTCTCAGGCGCGTGAGGAGGCAGAGAAAAAAGAAGATATTTCGTCTCTGACAACTACAATCAAAGGTGAAAGGCTGTGTCAGATAATAACCATACACGTGTCATATTCCCATCCACCAAGACCACGAGCTCTAAACAAGTGTCTCTTCTCTTTGCCTTATCCCTCAAAAATATCTAGCCGCGGAAATTTCTTTAAAAGTTAAAACTAATCATGTGGTCCCCACCTTGACTCGTGTTTGGTTCACTTGAATTTTTGATCCACCACGCAAACACAGCAGCAGCAACGAAAAAAACCAAAATGCTGATATAATTTGGTAAAGGCGTCGATAATTAATTATGTGTTCCGAGTTTTTTTTTTCCCATTTTTCTTCTAATAAAATCAAAATTAATATTATTAGTTTCGTGCCTAAAGTATATTATTATATGACATTTTAATTTTTGCACCAATGATCATAGGCTTGTTGATTCTTAGAAAATTATTGTGTAATAAATTGATTTATTTTATTTTTGTGAAAAATAAATTGAAATATATGTATATTCTTTAACAACCAAAATATTACTACTTAAATATCCGTATTATTTTTTACATAAAAATATTATAATTACAGAAACCAATGTACAAATTGTATATAAAGATATTTTTTTCCCACTTGCATTAGATATTTTTTCGGTTGATTTTATCCAAAAGTCACGAGTGATATTTTTCGTAGGCCTATTTGTTCATTAAAAAGGGGAACGTTGGATATTTAACGATAAAGCATTTTTATAAGCCTAATTGTTTGGTAAGTAACTAAGTATAAGCATTTTTATTTTTGTTAATTTAATTATAAGTGCAAGTAATAGCATCGATATTTGTTTGATCTGTATTATGCTGAATTGCCGACAAAATAAGCAAAATACACTAACATTTATACATTACAAAATAGAAATACATTCATTATGCAATAAATATTTTAGTATTAAGTATAAAATTTAAAATCCAACTAACTTTAAATATGAACCACAGAGTCACCAAAACCAACAGCCACCACACCAATTAAAAAAAAGGTTATTTGGCGTATTGGATCTCTTTGTCTACTACAGTATTTTGCTGATATGGCAAACGTGGCCACGTCAGCCACCTATACTAGATATTTTTTCGAATCCCTTTACATATTTTCATAACCGTTAGATCATGGTCGGTTGGGCCACCCTTTTATAATCTCAGCCGTTGCAACATTCGCCAGATTTTTTCTAGATATTTTCCTCTTCTCCTCAATATTATAGAGAGAATAAAACATTTTTCTTCTTTATCTTCCCACTCACGAAAATATTTTGATTTGTTTTCTAACTGTTTATTCTTCTTCTTCTCCCCCCTCTCTTCTCTTTCTCGGAGCTTCGATTCGATTTGGTGATGAGCAGCGACGAAGTTATTGATTTGACGGCTGAGAAAGCAACTGAAGCCACCGGAGGAAAGTTAACAACACGGCGGAAGATGCGGAAGAAGGACGCCGTAGACGGCGGTAATGGTTTGATGAAGTGGGAGAGGTTTCTCCCGAAAATCGCGTTAAGAGTTTTACTCGTCGAAGCTGATGATTCCACCAGACAGATTATATCTGCTCTCCTTAGGAAATGCAGTTACAGAGGTCAGTTTCTGGTTTCATTCCGTCATCGGAATCTCTGAGAAATTGCGAATTGAGATTTGAGCTGCTAATGATATGAATCTGATTCGCTTTCGGATAATTTACAATTCAAGTCAAATTAAAATTTCTCGGTTTAGCTTTGTATCTGTCGGTTAGTTTCGGTTATTAGGATTGGTTTTAATGTGGTTTCATTTTGTTTATTTACCAGTTGCTGCTGTGCCTGATGGATTAAAAGCTTGGGAGATGCTAAAAGGAAAGCCAGAAAGCGTCGATTTGATATTAACAGAAGTTGATTTGCCATCAATATCTGGATATGCACTTCTAACACTTATCATGGAACATGATAGTTGCAAAAACATTCCTGTTATAAGTATGTGTTACATTTAACAACTTCTACTATTCCATAGTTTTGTTGAAATGATTGTTTTGGTTTACTTATCGAATTTTTTAATTCCAGTGATGTCGACACAGGACTCGGTTAATACTGTGTATAAGTGTATGTTGAAAGGTGCGGCTGATTACCTTGTTAAGCCGTTGAGGAGGAATGAGTTGAGAAATCTTTGGCAACATGTATGGAGAAAACAAAGACAAACTGTATGTTCCATTCCATGTCATCTTTTTATTTACTTTTTTTATGTGTTTAGTGATTGATTCTACAACCTAAACCCATCCTTATATAAGTTCCTGGGAAATTTCGTTGTCTTTTCAAAGATAATTGAGTTCTCAGTTTTGTTTTTGTTTTTGTTTTGTTTCTTGTTTACAGTTACTTGCTCCTGATAGCTTTCCAATGAATGAGAGTGTTGGACAGCAGAAAGCCGAAGGCGCGTCTGCAAACAATTCGATAAGTAAGCACGGCAATGAAGGTCGTGTAATTGGAAATGGTGGTGATGCTCAGGTTAGTTTCTGATTATGGTTTATGGACTATTTTTATGATTTGATGTTCTTTGGTGTTTGTTTCTAAACTTTTGGTTGATATTTGTGGTTGTAGAGCTCGTGTACAAGACCAGAGATGGAAGGAGAGAGCGCAGATGTGGAAGAGACTCCGAGAGCGATAGACTCGTTACAGATGGAGAACTCAAAGTCTATGTTCAACGAGACACGGGTTCTAGGGACTGAAATGCAGAGTAAGCGAGCATTTTTCTTTTGTATGGTTCTTGAAATGTTCCATCAAAATCATTGATTCACCTAACGTGTTTTTTGTAAATTTCTTATAGACTCATCGAAAGAAGCTATTGACTTCATGGGAGCATCATTTAGAAGAACTGGACAACGTAACAGAGAAGAAAGTGTTGCGCAATACGAATCTCGGATAGAGCTTGATCTTTCTCTGAGAAGACCTAACGCTTCTGAGAACCAATCTTCTATAGACCGACCTTCACTTCATCCTTCTAGTGCCTCGGCTTTCACACGGTTAGTTAACCTAATTTCGTTCTCATTCCCATTTTCTTTCAATCTTTCAATATTTTGCTGCTGATGTATGTTCTTGTTGCAGGTACGTTCACAGACCGTTGCAGACACAATGTTCAGCTTCTCCAGTGGTTACTGATCAAAGAACGAATGTTGCAGCGAGCCAAGGCGATAACATTGTACAAATGAACCAATACAATTCATCTGAACCGCTTCCAAATGCTCCAAGAAGAAACGAGGCCGGCTTTTACGCTACAGCTGAGTCATCAGGTCCACCGTTTAGCAATCAGATGAATTCTTGGCCTGGACAGAGTTCTTACCCAACGCCAACTCCCATCAAGAGCATACAGTTCACCACAGGTCCTCCCAACACAGCTTATGCATCTGCAATGGCTCCTGCTTCACTCTCTCCGAGTCCTAGTTCCGTTAGCCCGCATGAGTACAGTTCCATGTTTCACCCATATAACAGTAAACCCGAGGGAGATAATTCCATGGACGTAGAGGAGAGAAGACATGTCTCTTCTGCAACGGAACATAGTGCAATAGGAAACCACATTGATCAGCTTCTTGAGAAGAAGAACGAAGATGGATACTCGTCGTCTGTAGGGAAAATTCAGCAGTCTCTTCAACGAGAAGCCGCTTTAAACAAATTCCGGTTGAAGCGTAAAGACAGATGTTTTGAGAAAAAGGTATAATATAACTAAAACTTTTGATGTTTCATCACATTGATAGATATATAAACTCATAACGGAATTAATGATGACTAACGGATGTTTGGAAATGACTCACAGGTTCGTTATGAGAGCAGGAAGAAATTGGCAGAGCAACGACCACGTATCAAAGGACAATTCGTTCGTCAAGTCCAATCCACAGAAGCTCCACAATGATCCATGAAATTGATACCATATAATACACAGTTCAATTTTGTATCAACTAGGGGGATTTTTTGTTTTCTCCGATGCAGGAGTTGTTGTTGTTCTTGTGCTAACTCCACATACGTAGTTTGGTGTAAAAAGATTTGGTTTGTACATACAGCTTTCAAGCTTGTTGTTGAGTTTAGTTAGGGATCTACCTTATTTAGATCTGTCTCTGTAACTTGCTAGAAAATTTGATAAAAATGACAAAAGGTCGAGAAGAAGACATTAATCATGCTTTTTTTGCTTGTCCCAAGGCACAAGTAGGAAGCTCACTACTAGAGTATAGTAGTACTGTTCTTTATGTCAAAGGCCTACAAAATCTGTGGATTCGAGGCTTCTATTGGAACATTATGGATGATGAATGATGATTCTCATCAACTAGTTGATTTACTCAATGATAAAAAAAAAATTGAAACGCACATGAAATAACCTGATCGATCATAACCATATTGGATAAACAGGTTTGGAAAGTGAATCATACGAAGCGGGAAGACAAATGGATAAGCCTTGTAAACTCAGACCAAGACAACAATCTCAATGTTTTAATTTACAAAGTTTCCTCCTATGTGGTATTCATGAACTCGTTATTCAATGATCATGTATAAACTTTCTAAAATCAATAAAGTATAAGATGTTTTACAAAAATAAAAAAGAAGATAAGCTTACAAGTGAGATCAAAACTTCTGAAAAATAACTTGAGGATAATAGAGTATCCATTAGCACACACACAAAGCCAAACGAAGAAGATGCTTCTATGAATACATATCAAAATGTGTATCTATGTATATATGTGTCTCTGATCATTCATGTAAAATTCAAATTCTAAGATTTGATAAAATTGTGAAAGACCGTTGAGTTTTAAGGTCGAATTGAATTGGGACTAACCCATTTCCAATGATGCCGTTTCACAGTTACAGCTTTTCCGGCGGCGCGTGTTTCTTCTGAATCTTCCGTTGAGTCTTCTCCGTCGTACTCTTTCTCTTCCGTGCAGAAATCTTCCTCCGGTAATCCTTCCACCGTCGCGTCCACCGAGTGAAGAGCGTAACGCGCCGGTAATCCTGGATACGACAGAGAGTTCCTTTCCTCGACTCTTCTACTGTAAGTTCCGGGAATGACCTTGATTCTCTGTCCAACGTCGTCGCCATTGAAGATAGATCCGAGCTCTTCTTTTATGGCGCGAAAAACTGCTTCATCGGGAGTTTCTTCCGGCTTCATTTTCTCCGATAATGGACGAAATCTCTCTCGGATACTCCCATCGGACAATTCCTGGTGCGATTCCACGAGAACTAGACCCTTTTTCCCGATAACTCGAACGGTGACGACGTTGACTGTGCGAACCGGCGGAGTCGAATCGGCGAGAGAAGTTTCTCCATCGGAGAGCTCAAGCCAGAGGTTATGAACGTTTTTGGTTCCCGGTTTAACTCCCCAGGCGGCGAACGAGTCTGAAGGTAACCGCGATTCGAGCCAATCGGAGAGCGATTGAGGATTGGCGAAGCGTTGGGAGAGAGGTGAAGGAGGAGGAGGAGATCGACGGGACATAGTGGTGGATCGACGGCGAGGATTTAGAGGGAAAGAGAATCGATTAGGAGGACGAGAGACTAGAGGCTTAGGAGATGACCAGAGGAAGAGGAGAGATACCGCCGCGAGAAATATATCAGGTAAGGCGGAGGTGACGGTTGAGTTGCGAGGACGGTGGTGGTTGTTGTTGCGGCGGTTCACGAGAGGCGTATGCGACGGAGATGGGTCAACGAACATGTCAACGACCAAAATACCCCCAACGAACCCAATCGTGGCTCATACTCGTACTCAAGACTCAGAGAGAGTATAATAACAATTTGATTGGCTTTTTAGATTTTCTACGACCAGAGAAATAAATATGAGGAAGATATTGAGGGTCAAATTCGATATTCGCATATGACATATGACATATCTATCTGATCTTCATAACTAGATTCTGTTTAATTTGCACCATGCATCTTAAGTTTTGAATAATTTACCTTTAGAACCCGGTTATTATTTTCTATCAAATACTAAATGAATAACATGGATGATGAGACTTACAATACAAAATTTAGATACGTTACTCTTTACATTAGTTACAGTTACACACACCAAATTTCGTAGTTACAGTGATTATACACATTAGATTCAAATTTTCATTCACTCGTCATCTTCATCATCGTCATCATCGTCATCATCATCATCATCATCATCCAAAGCGTTGGATTCTTGCTCATAAATCGGATACTCTCCATCGCTACCACCATCGGCATCATACAGAGCTGGTGCACTGCTTGGAAATCTATCGAACAAACCTTGAAGATAAGTTCTGGAGTTGTTCTCCATGTCACCTTATCATAGCTTAAGGAAAACTAATACCAAACCAGACCAACCTCTAAATTGTCTTAAAATGATCACCAACCCAATATTTTATAATCAGCATGTACTAATGATCAATTGGTGTTTGAGTAATGAGAATTTTATGCTTTGAAGGATACATCCATGAGAACTAATTGATATCTCATCATCATTTTCAGCCTGCAAATGAACACATTACAGTAACAGAGAAACGGTGAAATGGCTTTCGGTAAAACTAGTAGGTGAAAATAAAGGAGAATAAGTTCGTAAGCATGGTTTACCATATCGAGTTCCTCGTATTCATCATCCATGTCTTCAGTATCTTCATCCTCATTAACATCACCATCTTTCTCTTTGTTTGTCTTTTTACACCTTTTCATATCTGCGGATTATTTTACGTTAATACATATTTTCAAGGAGAGTGTGTTTGATTACAAATGATAATAAGCATCGAGATTTTGGCACATGAGAATTGCGCTCAACCATGTCGACAATCGCTAACTAGACTGCCTAAAAACATAATGGAGATATTTTAAAAACTGAAAACTTCTTTGTTGATTTTACCTTTAGTTGTTGTTTCCTGGTGATTCTCTTGACATGGTTTCAATGCATCTTTCTGAATTCGTGTCTTTTCTGACCTCTCAAACTCCTCTTGAATAGATTTGAAAACATCTTCGAAACCTGGCTCAGGAAACACAGATACAAACCTCACAGCTACACGTAGTCTCAAGTTATCAAGCAGCGCCTCTGAGAACCATCCTGTTTTATACTACCAACAAAAGACATCGAATCAGATAACCAAGACCTGATATAAAACAATCTTCCCAAATCATTAAGTTTAAGGGCTGGTCAAAGTAACTGTAAACTACGCAATACATGACAGTGTGTGATTAACGAGGCGTGTTTAGGTAGCAGCATTTTTGCAAGTGCATATAAAAGTTTGATCTGTAACTTTTTCATAATGTAGCAACATGTGTCATATCTACCCGTCATTATTACCGCAATAAGCGAGAGACTATTTTCTTTGGTACTTCATGAACAAAAGCTTAGCTGAGAACTCACATTACAAGTAGTCTGCTTGGGAGGCTTTCTGATCTCTTGTTGAATGTACTCGTCATGAAGTTCAAATAACTGTAGAAATGTTTGGCATTTGAAAGGAAATACTTTAAACGCACATATATCATCCCAGCTTGGCTTTGACCTGCCCAAATAAGAGGGAAAGAAAATATCACTTTATAATTGGACCTTTCTCCAAACATAAACCCAATGGTTTAGTTGCAATTTCTCCATATTATTATTCATGGTACGTTCCATGAGAAACTATCTTAAATTCTTCAAAAGAAGTTGATATACACGGAAAATGCCTAAAAGTCTGTAAAATCCCGACTCACTACACAACCTTTAGATTAAAAAAACCCCTACAAGTTCTTGAACAAAAATGTTAATTGTTGATTTCTAAAGAATTTGGCACTTCCATTCTTTTCAAAATCATCTCCTACAGTTCACCATGGATCAATACTTTCAACAGAAGTTGAAATGTTTCTGTTTTCTGTTCCATACATATTACCAAACTGAGGGTCTTAAATAGAGAAAAAATGAGTTTACAAGGAAATAGGAAAAGTTTACTTGTTAGTTGCATTGGCATCACAAAAACCCCTTAATTCAGGTGGAACCCGGAATTCCATTCTCTGGAATCTGAAATAAGAAATAAGACACACAAAGGAGATAGAGGTGAAGAAGAGTTTTGACCTACATCTACAGACTGGATGCAAAAAGAAGGAAAAGAGGATCTACAGAAGAAAATTTCATATCAAGTAAGTTTACTAAACCCGGATGATGTCACCACTAAAAATTTCATTTGTAAGATCCAAATACGCTCTCAAAATAAACCAAGTAGAATTTGTATCATTCTCCAAAACACTTGTAGAAGACGTGGAAGTTCATAGGTGAAATTGACCATTTTCCCCCTCGATTTAGGAGAAGGTGCTAGTGAGAAAACAACCACATACTCGAAAATCTACATTACCGTGTCGCAGACTATTGCATTTGTAATATGAACGAATTTATAGAGATATAACTCACACACGAGACTCAGGATCTTTCCGTGGATCATAGCCTCTTTTAATCCAGAACCTAAGAAATGGACCACCCGAGAAATAATATGCAGCCCTAAGAAGAAACCTTCACAGAAAACTACAGAGAGTTGGTTATTGCAGTTAAGACAACTTATTCACATAAGAAACGCCTAAAATTTGTTCACCTGTTTAGCATATGATGTGTGCATGTAAGACCTTTATCAAGTAGTCGTTGGACTATGGAATCTCTTGTCCATACTGGTCGCTCTTCAAACAATGCAGACACTTCTACCTGCCATTGCCATTGGTTGGAGCTGGGAACAATAAAGTTTTCCCAGTTTATTATCTTTGGGATCTGTACGAACACTAAGGACCAATCATAGATATCCAAAATGACAAAAAGCATCAAACAATCATAGCTTCATACTCAGCACTAATAAGATTTAGAAATTAGTAAAACAGAGAAAAGGATATCTTCGACACTGAAATCAATAGCAAATACTGGGCCAATATCAATCTGCATCATCAGTAAATCAATTAGTGAATGGAGAAATAGCAACCACATCAAATGGTTTGTTTTCAATGGTTCTGTTTTCAGTTTATCCAGAAACGTTGAATGGTTTTATTTCTTCTTTTACCTCATAAAGACTCTGAGTTGGTGCCTCATCTTTCTTTTTTGGGCCTGATGTTCCCGGAAGTCTCAGCCTGTCAATCAAACAACATAAATGGTATTAAAAATGGAACTTAAAACACTTCAATCAACTATGTCCCCCTTCATCGTTCGCCTATAACTAAAATACTCCAGACTAAAAATCGGGTTCTCCTAACTAAGATTCCGATGAAAACAGATAACTTCATGTTGACAAATCTTGTGTTACCAGATAAGAATGTTAAAATCGTCAAGAATAACTAAGACAATGAAATCTTACACCAAGTTGTCTGGCATGTCTTTGGGTGCAAAGAACTGTGGCAATAACATCATTACATCTTCATCAGCCATGTCCATTAGATCATTTTTTCCTGCATGATATCAGAGAGAATTAATTTTAGATTATGCTATCATACCCGAAGATTTGCAACAAAACGAAAACAACAAATGAATGGATACAAAGCACCTGAAAGCGACTCCACCTCCATCCATTTTCTCTTCTTCTGCTGTGCAATATCAGCATGAATAGGAATAACATGCTGGTAGTCGGCCATACCTTCACAATACAATGGAATAATGTTAAGGCAAGGCTCGCAATATAAGACAAATTTAGATGCAAAAGACCCTAGAAATTGGAGAGCTAGGTTCTAACCATCAAAGCAATACGATTCAGACACACGAGCTACAATATCAGCACATAGAGCTGGGGAAGCTTCTGGTAAGCATGCATCACTAGTGGCAAGAACAGGTTTATTTTCAGGTAGAGAATCTTTCTTAACATCCTCCTTAGAAATTTTCAACAGAAAACCATTACAAGGACGTTGTTCTCCCCAGGCAGGATGTGCATAAGGATCTTCAGGACGGAAATGCAGCTCAAGCTTGTTTGACGTTGATTCTCTTGCCTACAAAAAAAACATTTCAAAGTGATTAAAACCATCCAACACTTTTATACAAGTTTGCTACTAATCAGCTTAACAACTTTATGATTTATCTTGTGGAACATCTTCTGAGATGTAAAACTAAAATGCCAAATTTTGCTAAGCTTTGGAACGCTACAAAATAGCTATAGAGATAAGCTCGCAAAAAAGTCTAAGGCAAATGCGAAAATTTACGGTTGTGATCCCTTGGATTCCCCGAAGAGTCTCTACAGCTCGGGAAATAGATGATGGATAGCCAGGATAATGCACCACAAACGTCTCCTTGCTCGGAAAGTTACCGGAGATGGTTCCGTTTTCAATGATTCCCATTGTTTCTTTTCCAAGTTCACTTTGCTGTGATACAAGAAGTTACATGAGATGGAGTTTATTAAGCTAAATTGGTAGAGGAAACATTCGTCTCATAAATCAGAAAATGTAGAAGTTGAAACATTTCACTGAGACTATCCAAAATCCCTAGAAACACAATTACATCGGAAATGATTTGGCTGGAGCAGATTCCGGTAGAGTAAGAAACGCTACTGATCAAATTGTATCAAGAAAATTCCCGGAAAATGTTTTAACTGAAACACGAAACGTATGAGAAAGTTGAAATAGAGCTCAAAACCATGGAAGATGCTCGCTGGTCAATATGATCCAAATACGCAGAGTCTCAACAGAGAAAACGATGATATACCAGAAGTAGCTGTTACGAATCGGAGAAGATCTCGAGTTGGAGCCGGATTATACGGATGTACGGAGCGCCGGAAGAACATACGGCGGTGGGAGAAGAATTGCCGGAGCTATTGCACGGAATCTGTCTCCTGCCCTTGCGGCGAAATGCTAAACGCTGTCGTTTTCACGATTCGTTGGTCTATATCTGATCTCTTGATAGACGCTTGACCGGTCGGTCTATACTTGATCAACCGGTTTGATCAATTTTTTTTGGCGGCTAACAAACCTTTCTAAAAGGTCTAATAACCGGAAAAGGAAAAGAAAAAAAAAGCTGGGTTTTCTGTACAATATAACACTTTTTATTAATTAAATGTATTTGACTAATGTTCAAATAATAAATTATGTTTTGACTAAAAAATTAAATGTTTTAACTCACACATAAATAACAATTTTAGATATTAAAATATTACATCATATGATAATTTTTGTATAAACTAGTTAAAAATATATTCGATACTTGTATTTTCTATACTTTTAATAAAAAGGTTAAAATATGTTGCCAAAGAAAAGATAAAAAGTAAAAAAAAAATTAGAGAGAGAAAGAGAAATGATATTTTCTTTAATCAGAATTGTATTAAAGAAATAACTTTATTAAGAAAATGTAATGATTTCTTCAAATTCGAAGTGTAGCTAATTAAATTAGGTGATTTTGCAGATAAGAATAAAGAGAGAGAAAGAGAATAAGCAAATAGAAGATTCCAACCATTGTATGGCTGCTTACATGATGTCCATCATGAAAGATGTTACAGCAAAGAGGAATCTGGAGGATTGCTTGCATCAAATGGAGTTTAGCCGGATGAAGCTTGATACTTGTATCAAAAGAGTAGAAGAGGAAATAAGGAGGAGGTAAATGTTATACAAATTCAAAGGCTTTGAATTGCCTTTGAATTGATACGTTATAAAAATATGTACAAGTTTATTATCAAAACTGATTCAGTTATTTTTAGATTAAAAAAAAAATTAAAAATTTTTATTTCTGTGCTTGATCGTTATATATCCATCTAAAGACGGCTTGTTCACTTTTGAATAGACTAGTTTTGGTATGTGAGAACTGATTTGAAGCTAGGATGTAGTGGATTTTTAATCAGTGTAGTCATAAGTTCCTTAATCGGTGTAGGTATTTTATCATCGCTCAGTATTAGTTTGTGAACCTTCTTCTTCCGTTGCAAGAGAAATTTTCATTTTCTTGAGATAGTTTCTCTTCTTCTTCTCTTAATGTCTCTTAATCTCAATATGTAGAGTTGATTTGATACTTTCTGAAGCTTCACGGAAGTAAAAGGTAGTTTAGCATATCTTTTATTTTGAGATTAACATAAGTGCTTGATCATTATATACCCATCTAAAGACGACTTGTCCACTTTTGAATAGACTAGGTTTGGTATGTGAGAACTTATTTGAAGCTAGGATGTGGTGGATTTTTAATCAGTGTAGTCATTAAGTTCCTTAATCAGTGTAGGTATGATTTGGACCGCTGCTATGTCACTACAAAAAAAATGGGTTTGTTACATCACTTAATTTATGTGTTTACATTACTTATAAGTGATGTAAACTTATTTTACATCATTTATTTAAGTGATTGTAGCTATACTGATGCTAAATATTTGCATCGTTTGAGAAAAATATTACACTATTATAATTGATTTTAATTTACATCACTTACAAATAAATGATGTTAAATTTGCATCAGATATAAACAAATGAAGTTAATTTTGCATCAGTTAATACAAATGATGTTAATATTTGCCACAATCTAGCAATTGATGTTACACAGTTGTATCATTTGTTTGTAATTGATGTTATAATTGCATCAGTTATAGATAATTAATCAAAACTATTTAGTTTTTATAATTAAAAATTTATTAATCAAAATATTAAATATTATAAATTTATATAATAATATGTAAATTTATCAATAAAGTCTCAAATATTATTTAATATTTAACTAAAATATGTTAAACTAATTACTTGGTGATGAGTTTATTTATAGAGGAGTCATTTTCTCTTCAAGGCTTTTCTAGGTGATGTGGGACAAATGTAAGAAACAAAAATGATGTAAATTTATATCACTTAAAACAATTGATGTTAATTTTTATTTTGCATCGTTTATTTTTGAGTGATGCAAATTAAGATAAATTAGCATCAATTATATTTAATTGATGTCAAATAACATCACTTATTTTAGTTGATGTTAGTTCAAAATTTTTGCATTGATTGTTAAAACTAACTCAAATTAGTATCATTTATTTGATTGATGTAATTTAAGTGATGCAGTCCACCATTTTTCTTGTAGTGTGTGGGAACTTGAAGCCAAAGGTGAAAAGAAAAAGAACAAGAAAAAGGAGTGTATAGATGAGTCTGGTACGATGTTTGTCTGTGTACCACACCCATACCACGCTTCTTCTCCTCCTCAACACAAAAGCGACAAAAAGAGAAAAATAAAGACAGTGACAGTGACACAATCTCGAGCTCACCTAACCTCTAAGTCTGTGGAAGTGAAAGCCAAGGTTGAAGTTTACCTCCGCAAGTGTTATGAATTCTTCAAACTGCAAGTGGAGTTACTTGAATTGCGTGGGCTTTCTGTTGAGGATAAAGAGAGAGAGAAGAAGAAAATTAAAGATTTCAGCGGTGACATGGTTGGCAACATGATGAGCATCATGAAGAAAGCTGTTACGAAAAAAGAAGAACCTGGTTGCTTGCATGCAACAAGTAGAGTTCTGCCAGATGGAGATTGAGACTTGTATCCAGAGAGCAGAATAGAAAAGACGGTTGTTCTAGAGATTCTCCTACTTTGAGAAACATATTATTGACATGCACAATTTATTTGGTTTTGTTGATTTTTCATGATTCTTGTTTATGTTTGAATGTGAAGTTCTTTTTTCTTTTTCATTTTTGTGTGCAAAGAATGTGAAGTTCTAGACACTATCAAAAGAGAACAATGATACAGCTTTTGAAAAGAGAAAACTCACTTTTCCTCGGCCTTTGTCAATTTGGTACTTGAGGTGACATCCCACAGCTTCACTGTGCAGTCCGCAGAACCAAAAGCAAGAAGAGAGCCCTCGCCGCTGAAACAAAAAAAAAACAAGTTATTAAGTTGTTGGAATATCGGAAGTAGAGTTTGCAGTTTCACTACTCCAAGCAGGCGGACTTGACCAACCAAAGCCAGCCACTCCATTAACGACCAAACACATATTAAGTCCTGTACCTGGGCCTATACAAGTTTCCACAACTCACAACAAAAACCCCTCCGTAAAAGCTAGCTTTGAAACACAAAGGGGTCATATTACGTTTTCTTTGGAAGAAAAAAAATGATTTGCTTCGTCTCGATTTCTCACCTGTAAGAGAGACTCCAGACACATCATTATGGTGCCATCTTCATCACCAGAGGCCAGATATCTCCCATCTGGTGACATTGCTAATGATAAAACAATACTCATGTGCCCAATGAATATCCGGACACATTCCCCTGTTTGCAAATCCCAGAGTCTAACCGTCTTATCACTAGAACCGGTTATATATCCATTGACCAAATACATTGACCATTATATCCATCTGAATATTTAAAGGTACCCTTGGTTTCTTCCTTTCTTGTGGCCAAGTACTTAAATAATCATTTAACAAGTTTATATATTGTTATTTTCAAACTCAATTCTCATACCTTTTTTTTTTTGCCAAAATTGGGATTAAAGAATGTGGATTGTCGTATATGCGGTGACCATAAATCCATTCTTCGTTTCGCCTTCATTGAGTTCACTGATCATGGTATACTTATAACTATGTTATGAGTTGAAATGTTCTTGTTGTGGCTTTATTAATTAATCAATGAAGTAATGTTCTGATCAGAGGGAGCTAGGTCTGCTTTAAGAAAATCTGGTATTCTCTTTGGTTCTCATCCTCTTGAGGTTCATCTTTCAAAACACAGCTATTGCACCTATTAATCCAACGTTTCTTCCAAAGGTAAGTTAACATATTCATGTCTATATCAATCTTAGGCTTGACTAGTTCTTACATTGATGTCTCTACAAATAATTCGTATATTCTTATATAATCTTATTTCTTTCTTTAGTCTGAGGACGAGCGTGAGGAGTGTATAAAGACTATTTACTGTACTAACATTGACAAGAAGGTAACTTATGATGTCATTAATTCATAACTTCTGCTACATTTTTTGCATCAGACTAAATAAAATACAGTGGTGAATCATCATATTTTTCGCTTTTATAATTGCAGGTGACTCGGTTTGAGTTGGAAGATTTCTTTAAAACAGCTTGTGGGGAGGTAAAGATTTGTTTTCATAGTTTTTAATAATGTTGTTGAGTTTTTGAAATTGACATTATCATTATTTCCTTTTAGGTTCACCACCAAACCCGCATCGCTTTTATCGAATTCAAGCTGGTGATTTTTCTCTTGCCTATGTTTTCGTTATACTAATATTTAGTCTTGATAGTTAAAACTCTAATTAATAGTAGAACTGCAAATTTGCATTTTTGATAAGTTTGCATCTTCTGATAATTTTTTATTTTATTTTTCCCAATATTCTTGTGCAAATTATAAATTTTAATCCCTCTTTGCATTTTACTTATGTGACGAATCTTTGAATTTGTACTCAATTCTGAGACGGTATATAGATGATCTTCATAAATGTTACTACACTGCAATAATGTGCATGGTTCACACAATATATTGAATATTTGTTTGGCCTAATGAGGTAAGTTTGACCCCTAATCAACTTTATGTACGAGCAATAAAGTTGTAAATGATTGTTTTTGTGTGTTTCAGGCTGAAACTGCAATTTCTGCTCTTAATTACACCGGTGTTGTCTTGGGTGGGCTCCCAATTAGGTAACTGTACCACAGCTTTTTTTCTTCTAAAGTTTTAATGTCAAAAACATAGATTCATAGAGTACCAAAAATTGAGTGGGTTAGTTCATTGAGACCATGCGGGTCTTAGTTATTTGCAAAAATATACACAATTTTGTTAGAAATCTACTTAACCATTTGTGTTTTGGGTTTTGAGGAATCGTCATGTTTAGGTAGAAACTGTAATAATTTTGGTGTTTTTAAGGTTTAACAAAGTCTTGATAAAACTCATCACTATGAGATTAATTAATATTTGGTTTTTCTTATATATGTGTGAAGGGTAAGCCCATCAAAGGCGCCAGTGAGGTCACAAGGCTCTCTCTAGTTCAAACTAAAGTTACTCACTATCCGAACAAAGAGATCAATTCAAAAAGTGAAAGAGCGATTAAAAGTTATTTAAAGATACTGGAGGCGTTTTATATATGTTCATATAAATAGATCATTTTGTTTCTTCGTTTCGCAAGCTGCCCGGTACCTTTGAAGTTTGAACCATCAGTAACTTAGGCTAAAGTTTCTCTTCCCTTGATAGGAACCAAATTGACCGATATTTCTTATTTTATGTTGGAGACATATGTCTTTATGGATCATTTTAAGACCTTTTGGGAAAATTACAAATCTCTCGTTTTCTCTTTGTTCCAATATTAATTTTGATTTCTGTTTTCTTTATTTCTTTTTTTACTTAATTTTTTTTATTAATTAACAAAAACGTAATACCGGTTTATAAAGTTTGAACATGATTTCAACATTTTTATACAAAAAAACTACCGCTCACATTAATTCTGGTCTCGTGATAAGTAACTACATTTTATTGATTCAAAATGTGAGCGGAGTTTTTTTAATCACAAATCAGATTAATAATATAGATTACATTTCAAACTGAACTGATTGAATCAGTTTGGTTTCTTTGATTATCAAAAACTACACGCACTCAAGTGTGAAACCACAGCTAAAATCCAATCTCTTCTATATGGAATCCTCACCGTCAGAGTAACAACTCACTGCACACATTCAATAGATGTATCTCTTTAAAGTAGAAAAGTCATGCTTTTTTTTAATAATAAAATCAGCTAAAAAAACCGTTGTCAAGTTTCAAAGTTATGTGCATTTTGTTGTGTTTCAGAGCCCAAAGATCTAATCATGCATAGGTAAAAGTTGGAGTTTTTTTCCTTAGGGTTTGTTAAGTTGTTTTCTCAATGATTTAATTTGTCAATGATTTAAGTTGTTTTCTGAATGATTTAATTTGTTAATTTTCTCAGATGAAGATAGGAGAGTGAAGGGAATGATTTGCCTCAGTTGAGACGTTAAGGAAAACAACAACAGGATTTGCTGCAGAGAATATAGTATCAGAAATGGTGAAAAAGCTCTAAATGTTGTATGTAAAGGGATTTGTTGCTAAACTAGCTACTTGCAGAGTCAGAGGCAGTTTGGGAGGAGGAAACGTGCATCGAAACGGGTGAATACTTTTGCTCAATATGCTATGGTTATGGTCATCCTGGCCAAGGCTTTGAAAGTTTCAGGAGGCATCTCTCTTCTTTAGAACATACACGTAACGTAGTTAGCCTAACCAGACAGACTTGTACTTGTTGAGTGGATACAACCTTTTCCGACCGTTTTCATATTCTTCTCCTCAACAAGACGCCTTCCTCTGGGAAACCTCTCTTAAAGCAGATTCAGAGACACTTGACAAGGATACATGCAGTGAAACGGCTGAATCTGCCAGCAATTTTGGCTTTGAAACTTTCACCAGGCTTCTCTCTTGTCATAAACATGTGGGCAAGTGATTTGTTTGTTTTAAAATAACAAATGATTTTAAAAGGTTTAAAGAAATTCAATATTATTGAAAAACTATATTGATTTGAGTTTTAAAATAACAAATCTTATGATTAAAAGCTTCAATGCATCAACCCATATATTTTCTTATAAAAGTATTATCGCCAAAAGTACATATATCTGTCCATTGGTTCTAAAGCAATTTCAAGGATCAGAGCAAAGATCAATTACCGCTGCTATGGCACCACGTGTGGCAAGACATATGGACAGCTCTGGCAGGAATGAGCAATCCCATGGATCAGAGCAAAGAAAAAAAACGGACATAATGATAGAAATCCAGGAGACAACTCAGCATTTGGAAACAGTTAAAGCCCAAATAACTAAGATGGAGTCGGAGGTATCAAGTTACAAGGAGATGGCAAGACTCTATGAATCAGAGTTAAATTCACTTTGGGGTGAATACATTGACACTCTAGAATAGGCGAATTACCATCCTTAAAGGTGGAGACACTGCTATAGAGTTTCCTAATATAGAAGATATTAAGGAAGATGCGAGAGAAAAACTTAGAAGGAGAACAAAGTTGTTAAAGGAAGAAACGTACAGAGACCAAATTTTAATGTGGGACATAATATTTTAATATTTTTTCAAAATAAATTATAGTATGTATACGAAAACAAGGTTTATTATGGCATATATCGTATAAATATATTATATATTTATCAATTTTTGAAATTTTTTATTAATTTATCAAAAACTTAGGTTTAATATATACATATATTATACAACCTAGGATGTCGTGGATTTTTAATTGGAAGTGGTGATAAAACGTCTTATGTTTTAAGATGCTGGAATAGTCATTGTCAACTGGTTTTAACATGTAGGTTTGATTTGGACCTCTGCTATGTGTAGCCAAAGATACTGTGGCAGAACAACAATTAAAGATGGACATACTGCAAGAAATCCAGGAGACTACTAGTCATTTGGAGACAATTAAAGAAATTATTTATATTATAAAATATATGTCACATGATCAATTAAATAATATCATTAAAATATTTTTTAAAATTTTATGCCACATAAATATATTTAAATTTTATTTACAAATATCAAAACTAAAAAGCAGATAAAAAAATCTGGAAATAAAATATCAGACATGGAAACTAAAATTATTTAAATTCATTTTTTTCTATAACTTCTTTTTAAGTTTATCTAATAAAGCACATGTGAATGCACCAATAAATGGTGACATGTCATAAAATATAAATTAGTTCAAAAATACTTTGTAAATTACTTGGCAATTATATTCAGAAAAAGATTCCAGATTAAATTCATCCATTATTTTTGGAAATTTATTCAATGTTTTCTCCACTCTTCCATCCCAAAATACTATCCCCACTTTCATAAAAATAAAACTACCATAATTTTCTCATATAAAACTTACTAAACCAACAAAAAAATTATTTCGATCCTGAATAACTTTTTATTTGCCACCATCGGTAATCTCTTTACATTTAAAGTAATTATTGCATTTCTTCTTCTCCAACAATTTTTCAGCTTTTTTTTTCATATTCATCATTCAATTTTTCTGGTTTTCATTTTCATTATTGTTTGGATCGTCTCATCAATTGTGTTCGATCTTCAAATTAATTCACGGTTAACTTAATTTTGAGCTTACATTATTCAATGCATCTTTATGTATTCTCTCTCTTTTCATCTCAATATTTTTTTGTTTATGTTTGTCTAATTCATTTATTATTTTATTTGAAAGAGAAGACATCCTCTTACATCTACTTTCACATCTTGCAAACACTAATCTGATTATACGAGATATTTTTTTTTTAATGATCTATGAAATATTTTCTTATGTTTCATTGATCTATGAAATATCTGTAATTAAAAATAAAAATACATTTACTAAAATGTATATAAACTATTTTACTTTCCCATAGGTAGTACATGTGATGAAATACTAATGATAACTAAGATGGAGTCAGATATGTCAACTTACAAAGAGACGGAAAGACTCCTTGAATTGGAGGTCGGTGCAACAGTTTCGAGAACCCTAAGCGAAATTTAAAAATATGACTTTTTATATATATGTAATTTTCGTATCTTGCAAATATATATGTTTACATTTTTATATATAATATAAAATTGTTTAAAATCAAATTTAAATTTGCAAAATAATGTGATATTTTACTTGTAAATAAATATTTTTTGCTAAAAATTGTAAATAACTTAATTGTATACATTTTTCATTTTGTCATTAGTATACATGATTGTTTTTATAAGAGAAATGATTTATTGTTGGTTAAATTTATTTTTGCATATCTTCTAGCCAAGTAATCTGAAGTAAATCCAATAACTTAAAATATGTTAATGAACTCATGGAAATTTGAGTTATAAAAGAAAATTGATTTAAAAAAAAAAAAAAGTTAGGCTTTTTCAAAATTTTAAGTGTATATAGTTAAAAGAAATACATAACAGATAAAGATCAAAGTAGTTAGAAAATAAAATTAAGCATTAAATAAAAACCAGTATAACAAAGAATGTTTATAATGTTAGATTACATAATCAAATAAACAAAATGGCAATATTTAGTGAGGGCCCTAAGCCACTGCTTTGGTCGCTTACGTCCAAGGCCGGCCATGGACTAAACTTTCCCGAGAAAATTTTTCTTTTAATTGCTCTTTTTTCAGTACGTAGGGTTGATTTGATCAAGAAGAAAGAAGTTCACGGAATAAAAAAAGACAATCATCGTTTGCTAAATTTCTGTTTTATCAGTTATTTTTTTTCTTTATTATCTTTGTGGTTTTCTATTTTCGCTTCCGTTACCCCATTTTCTTGACACAATTTCTCTTCTTCTCCTTAATGTCTCTTTTCCTCTCAACATATAGGGTTGGATCTAAAAGAAACTAATATCTTTGACAATTTTGTTTTTAAATTGGCCTACCAAATTTTAAAGATCAGTAAAACATTAGGATTTTACTATTTATTACATGCATCTGAGTTTTATGTCCAAAAAAGCTCAAACTTATGAAAACAATAATAAACCTAAAATTTTATTGATTTAAAAGCGTAAAGAAAAACTAATTGTAAACCTATGACTTTATTGATATAAATGAGATTGACATCGGTTAGCCATCGGTTGGATGGCAATGGATTAGAAAACCAACCAAAATACCTAAAGAAAACCCAATTGTAAGCCCAAGACTTTATGTTTAAATAGATTTTTTTGTTTCTTCCTTTCGCAGGCTTTCCAATAACTTAGGCTAAACTTTTTCCTTCCTCTTCTAAGATTTGATCGGAACCAAATTGATAGATATTTTTTATTTTATTTTGGAAACATAGTTTTGGTTGTCTTTATGGATCATTTTAAGACCATTTTAGAAAAAGATGACAAATCTCTTGTTTTCTATTTGTTTGGAAACATAGAGTAGTTTTGATTTATTTTTTTTTTACTTCAAATTGCTTTATTAATTAGGAAAAACGTAATTACCATTTATATATGTAGGTAAAAAGTTTGGACATGAATTATACAAAAATCAATGTTCACCAAAAGAGCTACATTTCCTAACTAATTAATAACTAATTGATCCATCTGGTCTCGTGATCAATAATTAAATTCTATCGATTTGAAATGTGAGTGCCATTATCCATTTCTACTTTCTGTATTTAGGTAGTTTTTTAGTATAAAAACGTTAAAAATCACAAATCAAAATCAAAATATAGATTACAATTTCAAATTGAACTGATTAAATGTTTTGTGTTGGCCTAATATACACACTCAAGTGTTAAACCACAGCTAAAATTAGGCCAACACAAAACATTTTATTTTATCTAACTTATAAAACAATACAATTTAAAATATAAAACATGTTTAAGGGAATAGATTATCTATTTGATCACGTCCTCCTGTTTAACTGTAATACAATTTTTTTTGTCAATTTTGGGATATTAACATATTATATATTGAATAAAAACGTATACAAAGGTTGAAGAAATGGAGAAACGAAGTTTACAAATGGGAATTAAAAAGTCAACTGATTAGACCATTGTCGGCTAACCGGTCAAGATAATCGAGATTGCGTATACGAAAAGTTACGAGCTCACAGACCACGTGGGATATCTCCTGCGGCACAAGTCAAAGATCATACCGGTACCGGACCGTACGGTTAAGATACGATTGTCTTCATAGTTGCTTCCAAGTTCAAATATAGCATAGGTTTGGACCAGATCGGTGAGATGTTTAATGAGGCTTACTTACCAATTTGTATCAAATCGGTTTATATTAAAGATGAAAAGTGGACTTTTGTTGTCTTTTTCAGGACTTGACGTGACGGTGGAAGATGAGTAATTGAGTAGTAGGTGACCGTATTAACTCGTTTTGGCGATCAAAATCATCTTGTGGATTTTTTTTTATAATTATTCTGCAGTCTTTATTGTAAGAAAGGAAAAAAAATTATTGAAAAATTTGGTAGGTAGTCTAAATATCTATTAAGCTAAGGGTGAGTAGCCCGTGTAGGTAGCGTTTTGTTAATCTTGTAGATACTATAAATTATTTATTTTTGGTTGTTTTATGTTTTACCGCTATTTTATGTGTATCCTACAAGTCAATCAATTAAAAGTATTTTGCAAATACAATGCTTTCCATATGTTAAATAATCATACAAAATTTTCCATATGATTTATAATCGTAAGTCTTCACCTTTTTTCAAACTCTCATACTTAAAATGGTGTATTTATATTCGATGCGTTCAAACTATCAGAACAAAAATAGAGAAAAAACTTGTTAACAATTTATAGTCAAATTTTGGTATATTTGAAGCTATAATTTTTTGATATCAAATTGACTTCTTATTTGAAAATCGGAAAATAATATGAGAATGTATTAACTCTTTAAAGCTTCTTTTTGTTTTATTTGTTAAAAATCTTTAAAACTTATTTAATCTTTAGGTAAACTGAATTACAACAGATTATATGTTAATAGTGTGACTAAAAAAGTATCTTGAAGTAATTTAAAAGGTTACAAAATCGAACTGGCCCTGGTATGAATAAAATATTAAAAATTGGTATGAATCTAAGGAGATTATGAACCTCCGTTCGGAACTACAACATTTAAATAATGCACCACATATATATTTTATAATGTGGATTATGGTTTATGGAACTACAATACATACTAAAAAAAATACTAGTCAAATAAATATTATATAATTCAAATACCGCGGGAACATTTTTACAAGCTGAAAGTACGGTGATCCGTGATCTTAATTATTTCGAATTCACATATATATTTTCTTATTTGGCAAGAATTTTTTTTGAAAAAAGGTGAAAGTCAAGATCAACCCTTCCAATGTTGCCAAAATAAAAGAAACATCAAATCCCTTTATATTCTGAAACTGAGAACATTATAAAATAGAAATTGCTCATATGCAAACAAATAATTAAAAATCTCACCAAGGCATTTCAAAAAGTTTATGTTGAAATTAGTATATGTTAATTTTGACCTTTTTTAGGTAAAATATTATTTTTAGTTAGGTTCTATATTTGATAAAATATTATTATATGTTTTTTAGACGTTACTTTCAAAAGTTAACATCAATAGATGTATAAGTCATAAGAAAGTCATTAAATGAAATTAACAGACAATTAAAAAGTGATTAATGCCACTACGCGGCTCTCTTCCCTCTTCTAGTGGTCATCTTTTTCACCACAACAAACACAAATAGACGCCTTCTCTTTGCTTTTAAATCTTGGGTCCCTTTTTTTTTTTTTTGTATGTTTTGTTTATTTTTTGAAAATTGATTTTTGGTTTGATTTAAAATCATTTTTCTTTTGATATCGAACTTACTATTCATCTTCGGCTCCTCACCGTCCGATGCTTTGACTCTGACCGATCAGTCAATTTGAGCTCCACATCCAACGGTCATGGGTCATTGTTACAGCCGGAACATCTCCGCCGTCAAGGATGACGAGATCCCCGCCGGGAACGGCGAGCATCCGAATCAACCATCTCAATCGACGGAAAATAACCGCCATGCCGCGATTCCTCAGTCTCCGGTTCCGTCCGGTGCTTCCGAAGTCAACTCTTATTCTATTAGCCCTTTCCAGAGTCCGTTACCGGCGGGAGTAGCTCCATCACCGGCGAGAACTCCGGGCAGGAAGTTCAAATGGCCGTTTCCGCCACCATCACCTGCGAAACCGATTATGGCGGCTCTGAGACGACGACGAGGTGCGGCGCCACGACCTCGAGATGAACCGATCCCGGAGGACAGCGAAGACGTAGAACACGGCGGAAGCGGCGGCGGAGAGAGGCTAGATAAGAATTTCGGGTTCGGGAAGAACTTTGAAGGGAAGTACGAGCTAGGGAAGGAGGTAGGGCGAGGGCATTTTGGTCATACTTGTTGGGCAAAGGCTAAGAAAGGGAAGATGAAGAATCAATCCGTTGCCGTCAAAATCATCTCTAAAGCTAAGGTTCGTCTCTCTCTCGTTGCTGTAAAATTGTGACAATGTAGAATCTAGTGATTCCAAAATTGATGGAATGTAGAATGATGCAGCTAGTGATTTGGATTTTTTGGTGTTTTTGATTTCAGATGACATCAGCTTTATCGATTGAAGATGTTCGTCGAGAAGTGAAATTGCTGAAAGCTTTATCAGGATATAGGCATATGGTTAAGTTCTATGATGTATATGAGGATGCTGATAATGTCTATGTTGTTATGGAGTAAGTAATTATTAACTCTTAAATTGGTGTTTGGATTTTGGAGATTCATCATTGAGTTTTAAGAAAATGTTAGATTTTTATCAAAACTTCAGATATTCAATCTTCAGCTCTGAATATGTTGTCAGGTTATGCGAAGGTGGAGAGCTATTGGATAGAATTTTGACGAGGTAAATCGAACGTTAACTTTCTTAGTGTTACTTTATACGGGTTTTTAACCTTGTAGTGTTGTCTTGTGTTATTATATACGCAGAGGTGGTCGATACCCTGAAGTCGATGCCAAACGTATTCTTGTGCAGATTTTGTCTGCAACAGCATTTTTTCACCTTCAAGGTGTTGTGCACCGTGATCTTAAGCCCGAGGTAACTCAAGTCTCTATAAGTTGCTGATATTTCAGTTAATTGCACCTATTCCCTCTTCTATGCTATTTATGGTTTGCTTACACAAATGGTACAATTGTGTATCCAGAATTTTCTCTTTACCAGCAGAAATGAGGATGCAGTACTCAAGGTCATAGATTTTGGCTTGTCTGATTTCATTCGATACGGTAATTATCTATTTCTTCGTTCCCCTTTCTACATGATACTGCATACAAGTCTGGCTTTTGACATTATAGTTTTCTGATGCGTTTAGTGTGTAATGGTCATTTGCTGTATTACTACTCTTGCAAATCTTATATGTAGAATAGTTGAATTTCTACTTATATCTTCTTTGTTAATCTTTGAAATTTGCAGATCAGCGTCTTAATGATGTTGTAGGAAGTGCATACTATGTTGCACCTGAAGTACTCCATAGGTCTTACAGCACTGAAGCAGATATGTGGAGCATCGGTGTCATAAGTTACATTCTACTTTGTGGAAGCAGACCTTTCTATGGAAGAACTGAATCTGCAATATTCCGCTGTGTGCTGAGAGCAAACCCTAATTTTGAGGATATGCCCTGGCCTTCAATATCTCCTACTGCCAAAGACTTTGTGAAAAGGCTTCTGAACAAGGACCATAGGAAGCGAATGACAGCTGCTCAAGCTCTAGGTAAGTTTTTTTTTTCCGTGGTTTAGAATAGATATTGATCCCGAAATGGAAACAAGAATATGGCTTTACTCCATTAGTGGTAATATGATATGATCTGTGTTTATAGCTCATCCGTGGTTACGTGATGAAAACCCCGGTTTGCTTCTTGATTTCTCGATCTACAAGTTGGTCAAGTGCTATATTCGTGCCTCGCCGTTCAGACGATCAGCGCTTAAGGTATTTATTAATAACCTTATAGTATTACCAAGTGCATTGATTTGTTCTCTTCCTACTTAAAACCTAGCTGATGATCTACTCATGATAATAGTCAGAACATCTGTTCTTATGGTGTCTGTTGTTTATCTTTATCTTTTTTTTTTTCCATTTGTTAATCTTTTCAATAGGCTCTCTCCAAAGCTATACCGGATGAGGAACTTGTGTTCCTTAAGGCACAGTTCATGCTCCTGGACCCTAAAGATGGAGGCCTATCTCTAAACAGTTTCACCTTGGTCAGTGCATCTTTCTTTATTGAACTATAGCATTTTGACCTGGTCTTTCATTCGTTAATCTATATCCGGTATGTGTATCCCTGATTGATCTGGAGATCCCGTTTTCTGAATGGAATATGTATAGTTAAGAATCACAAATAGAAACAAATCAGAAGCCGATAAATTCCCTCGGTTGAAAACCGATAAACCACCCAAATTTCTCTCGAGCTTGGATGAGTATTACAACTAAGATGCATCCCTATTTATATTAAAACCGAAAAGAAAAACCGTATGGGAAAAAGAAATGAAGAAATATAACTATGAATAGTTTCCTAAAGCAAGAACATAAACTAATATGTATGAAATATTAACTCGTTGAGTGTCACTGCAGGCTTTAACAAGAAATGCTACTGATGCTATGATGGAATCCAGGCTTCCTGACATTCTAAATACGGTAACACATGTCTTGTTATATATTTTGTCTGTGCTTTTGAAGTTTAGGGTTGGAC